>CM045745.1:6922781-6925281 GCA_024760905.1 Plotosus lineatus | reverse complement strand
CAAAGGCCGGCCATGTCTCTCACTCTCTGTCGTGGGAGGTTCACGTCAAAGAACCATTGCTGACTTTCATCAAGAGTAGCAGCACAGCCGTCAGCGTGTTTGTGCCCAGCGATGATCTGTTCAGCAATGTAAATATACTACAGCGATGAGCACTGGCCTCCCCGCGACCCTAATTAGGATTAAGTGGTTCAGAAAATTAATGATTGTTTTTAAAGGCAGATTTGCTTTGTATCATTTCTTTGCATCCGACTTCTGCACAATACTGTATAATTATTGCCATATACTGAATTATTGTAAGTCTCATCTCATCTCATCTTCTTCCGCTAAGTCCAGGGTCGGGTTGCAGGGGCAGCAACCTAAGCAAAGAGGTCCAGACGTCCCTCTCCCCAGCCACTTCCTCCAACCCTTCCGCGGGGACACCGAGGTGGTCCCAGACAAGCCGAGAGACATAGTCCCTCCAGCGTGTTCTAGGTCGACCCCAGGGTCTCTTCCCGGTTGGACATGCCCGAAACACCACACCAGGGAAGCGTCCGTCCGGGAGGCGTTCTGACCAGATGCCTGAGCAACCTCAACTGACCCCTCTCAATGCGGAGGAGCAGCGGATCTACTCCGAGCTCAGAAGAATTCACAGATTCAGAAGACCCCTATGACTAAGAAACAGACAAGGATTCAGTTTCCCTTGCCCGGACGTGGGTCACCGGGTTCCCCCCTGGAGCCAGGCCCGGGGGAGGGGCTCGAAGGCGAGCGCCTGGTGGTCGGACTTCTGCCCATGGAGCATGGCCGGGCCTAGCCCGAAAAGAAGACATGTGTCCGCCCTCTCATGGACCCACCACCCCGTGGGAGGAGTTTTAGGGGTCGGGTGCAATGTGAGTTGGGTGGCAGCCGAAGGCATGGGTTCTGTCAGACCGATCCTCAGTTCCTCAGATCCTTTATGATGAAAATCTAAATTACATAAGCAGAGATTATACCGTATATCAACTGTGAGATTAAGGGGTTAACTATAAAAAAGACAACATACATTGTACATGGGTTTATTATATTATTATTATTATTAATTATTATTATTAATTATGTAGTAATCCTTAAAGTTTAAGCACTTCCTTTCAGTTTCACTTTAGAAAATGTTTTTAATAATCTACTTTTTGTGTTGCTCATATACATTGCCGATTTATTTCCATTTTCCTGCCGCAATTCAACATTTGAAATAATCTAATCTAATCTAATCTAATCTGATGTAATGTAATCTAATCTAATCTAATCTAATCTAATTTAATGTAATCTAATCTGTTCCACCTGGCATTCTGTTCTGCCTTTACTTTTCTCAGAACTTAGAAAACATTGCTGGACCATTTTCCACGGAAGAGTTCAGGCTTGAACATGATTTCAAACCGCCACACACATAACCTAAAGCCTACTGAGTTTGTCCAGCAGGAAATATTCAGCACTCGTGTTTCAAACCAGGCTTATTTCCTTTTAACACCTAACGCTGAGCAGGGTGTAATATTGAGCAAACGTGAACCATGAAGGAAAGTTTAATTATTTCTAAAACATACCTTGTAAAAACATTTTTTTAACATTTTCAAGGTTTGCACTGTATGGAATTTGAAATTTGGAAATAAGTGTCTTAAATTCCTCAGATAACAGTCATAGGCCCGCTATTGAAATTCCCTAACTGGAAAGGTAGCAAACATTGTAATAAACGATTTGAGCTGCGTGCTGGTTAAGATTTTTTTCTTTGCTATCAGAGTTATGTATGCGCTCCTCTGCTGGATTGATGGGTGTGGGGTGGAAGGTGTCATAATATCACATGACAAAACAAGATCGATAATTTGATCAGAAGGGTTGGCTCAGTGATTGGCCCAGACTCACCTAAGGTCACTTTTGAAAAAAAGAACTGGGGCCAACCTGCACACAGTTTTGTATTCTGATGAGCAATTAGCATACAGTGTTTTAAACAGACTCAAAACTTCATTTAGAAATCGATGACTGAAGCCTGATTATGAATTCAATCAAGTTTTTTTTAATAAGCATGTGGTATAGATACGATACACTACCACACCTAAAAAAATGCACATGAATATTTTAATGGAGAGCATTTATCCTCGATCTCAGCATTTCATCTCCATGGCGTTGTTGCTCCAGTTGGTTGGGTCGAGGCTCAGCAACATTAATGTGGCAATAAAATAAAGTCAGCTGATGCTCTGAATGTACTGAATGAGCAGAGTATCACATCAGCGGACTTTTTTTTTTTTTATGATATTCTGTGTTATGGATCTAAACTCAAATAATGAAAGAGTAGTTCAGGGAGAATGAAGAATTATTTTCACATATGTATTGGCACCCCAGAGTCCTGGCCTGAACCTACTCAAAGATTTCAGGATGTGCTGGAGATTACTTTATGAAGCGGTTAGATTTTTTTTTCCCCCACACTAATTCAAGAGGTGTGTGTGTGTGTGTGTGTGTGTGTGTGTGTGTGTGTGTGTGTGTGTGTGTGTGTGTG
>CM045745.1:6855281-6917781 GCA_024760905.1 Plotosus lineatus | reverse complement strand
CATTTGCACCTCGGTGAGATTTGGAACAGCCAATCAAACTATTGTGCGTGTTTTTAGACTGCAGGACAAAACCATAGATCTCTGAGGAAACCCACGTGAGCAGGCGGAGAACATGCAAAAATAAATCCACACAGGAACGCCCAGGCTGGGATTCGAACCTTCTTGCTGCGAGGCTTACAAACCATCCCGAAAATGCATGATATTATATCGAATTATTTGCAAAATAAATTCTGTATTTAAATTCTGTTTGAAAAATTCCTACGTTGACTTGCATGTTTCTGCAAAGTATTCTGACTAGGGCAGTGGTTGGGTGCTGGATTAATGATCCCCAGGTTTAGGGGGAGGGGGGAGGGGGTTGGGGTGGGGTTCAAGCCCCACTATCAACGGTTATCACTGCTGTCGCCAGCTTTGTAGCAACCCGGGTTATCAAAGGCCGGCCATTTCTCTCATTGTCTATGGTGAGAGGCTTGTGACAAAGAAAAAAAAAAAACAATCACGCATGTTTCTGCCCTGCTATGGCCTGTCCTCGCCCAGAGTCGGCTGAGATGGGAGCCAGCGGCCCCGCCTCCCGGATTACAGTAAAATGAAGTTTTTCTAGAAAATGAGTAAATAAAAGTGTCCTGATCAATCCGACACAGTCCCACAAACGAAACGATTTCCATCAAAATAGTGCAGGTTAATATTTATTATCCTTGCTAATATATTTTTGCATATATTATTGCAAAACATCTGTATATAACCGTATTTACGGTGCACGTGGGTTGTTAAAGGAACGCCCCCAGATCGCACAAAAATCAACTTTCAATTGCTTTTATGTTTAGACCCTCAAACAAAAGGATATGCAAATGAAGCCAGTGGATGTTGAGCTTTATTGATACCTGCGTGTATCACCATGGTTTGCATTAAAGGAACTCCATCTGTTTGTTATATGTTCGTTTCTCATAGAATATCAGCATGTCCTGGGTGTGGTCTACGCAATGAGGACTCCAATGAACATAAAATAATGAGTTTAGCTCGAAGTGTATTTTCTAGATATGCTACATTAATAGTCCTTACAGCAGTTTTAAGCCATTTTTATAACATTATGAACTGATCAACAACTCCAACAACTCCAACAACTTTCAGCTGTAATACACAACAGAGTCCTGGCTGGAGACACGAACTCTGCACCTGCTGCTGTGCTCTCTCTGTGTGTGTGTGTGTGTGTGTGTGTGTGTGTGTGTGAGTCCCTGTTAATGCATCAGACATGCAGCCATAATGTAATCATGTACAGATTGCATTGGCACCGTTGATCAAACACAGTCATCAATTCCGAACTGCATCTCAGATCTCAGTTCATTCAATGGGACCAATGATCAAGGTTTAGATTTTTATCTGGGGTTGTCTGACTGTTGCCTGGGTGTTGTCTGAGTGGCGGAGTGAAACCTGCTTCCCTTCCTCTCAAAGCAGGGACGTCCGCAGTTTAGATGTTAGACATACGGCGGGTGGTCGAATCCCTCTTGCTTTTTTTTTTTAAGTCATGAACGTCGCAATACCCACAATGATGAAGTATTTGCTAATTGGAGACTAATCTGATCTTGAACGACGTTGAAATAAGAAAATACTGAAAACACCATAAACTTGCATTGCAGAACCTTTGTAACATGAAGACATAATGATCAAATCCCTGGGATGTTAATGTTATTTCACAATTACCTGTATAGTTTTATAGCTTTAAAAGTAATACTTTTGATTTGTTGGAGTAAAAGTCCCACAATACTGTTAATATACTTTCATTTATATTGTATAGTTAATATGCTAATTACAGACGTACTTAATGATGGTGCCGTTCATCATCGGGCAGTGGTGGTCTAGTAGGTAGGGCGCAGGATCGCTGATCCTAAGATTGGAGGTTCGAGTCCCCACAAGATTGTCACTGTCCCCCCCAGTGCAGCTAACTGGATTATCAAAGGCGGACCATGTCTCTCACTGTCTATAGTGAGAGGCATGTAAAAGAACCATTGCTGACTTTCGTAAACAGTCGCTTCTAAAAGCGTGTTTCTACGACCTGGAGAGGGATGGGCTCCACCAGGCCAAATCAGCCCAAGTCTCGCCATGCAGGCGCCCCAACGACAACCTCAGATGTTAAATGAAGTTCATCATCATCATTTTCCTGAACCGCTTAATCCTAATTAGGGTCGCGGTGAGGCTGGCGCCCATCCCAACCGACTCCGGGCGAGGGCAGAGGACACCCTGGACGGATCGCCAGGCCATCGCAGGGCAGACATACGCTGACGGCTATGCAGCTCCTCTTGTCGAAAGTCAGTAATGATTCTTTTGGATGAACCTCTCACCATAGACAGTGAGAGACATGGCCGGCCTTTGATAACCCAGCACTCGGGGGACAGTGACAACCCGTTGAGAGTGGGGCTTGAACCCCCAACCTCAGGATCAGTGATCCAGCATCTGTACCACCAGGCCACCACTGCCCATGATGATGCAGTATTTATATGCACACAGGGGTTCAGACCGAAACCAGTGACCTGACTGAGGTTGTCGGGGTATAAGTGGAGTGTGATGTTCTGTATCAATAAAGCAATCAGTATTCTTTCTATTGTACCCTTCCCAAATGTGAAGACACTCCTATCATGAAGCACTTTACATACAAAAGGAACGAAATGCCAGGACACCAATACACATTCCTCTAGTGGCCTTAATGTGTTTACACTAATAAGTGATTCCTTTAATCAGTGAAAAGTGCGCTGAAATGCAGCAATGCAGAATCCACATGGGCGCCTAAACGCACACGGGCCAGTAATGGGGTTAATTAACATCAGCGCGCGTCTCAGCGTGAATACAATAATGTTATTAGTATGGGTTAATAGGAAATATCGTGTAACCCTTCTGGAACCTTTACTTTCATTTAACTCGTGAAATGCACCTATGAAATCCTTTGTGTTGTGAGAAGTGTATTGCAGCCGAATACAATAGCCTTTCAATGACATGGTACAAGAAGGCACTGTTCTTTGTCACCGGTGAATTTTATACCTTTAGGGCAGGGGTGCCAAAATCATTTTCACTGAAAGTCACACTGAATTGAAATGTGATCAAGGGCCTCATAATCACCAGACATCTATTCCAAAAGGGCAGTCATTGACCCTTTAATGCCCGAATTACTCTTTGCGGTTAAAAAAAAAAATCACCATTTTTTCCTAATCAAAAGGTTCAAGGAAACACCCTGAACTCATTTCTTTCAACAAAATTATAATAACACTACTACTAATAATAACAAATAATAACAAGGTGGTGAGGCCAGCGATGTTGTATGGTTTAGAGACAGTGGCCCTGGGGAAAGACAGGAGGCAGAGCTGGAGGTAGCAGAGATGAAAATGTTGAGGTTCTCTTTGGGAGTAACGAGGATGGCTAGGATCAGGAATGAGTACATCAGAGGGACTGCACATGTTAGATGTTTTGGAGACAAAGTCAGAGAGGCTCAATTGAGATGGTTTGGACATGTACAGAGGAGGGATAGTGAGTATATTGGTAGTAGGATGCTGAGGTTGGAAATATCAGGCAGAAGGTCTAGAAGAAGACCAAAGAGGAGATTTATGGATGTGGTGAAGGAGGACATGAAGGTAGTTGGAGTAAGAGAAGAAGATACAGAGGATAGGGTGAGATAGAGGCAGATGATTCACTGTGGCGACCCCTGAAGGGAAAAGCCGAAAGGAAAAGAAGAAGAATAACACTCTCACAAATTAGTTAACAACACAATCCTGCACACTCAAGGCCATCTCACAGCTGACGTGGGACCAAGCTGTGTTGCATCAGGCAACATGACAAGTATAAAACACGTTCTGAATGGCAGCCTCACTGAGTACAGTGTGTCTAGTAGTTATTAGCATATTTTGAAAGAGGACCATATGGTCCTGCTGGGTATGAGGGTTAAATCTGCAGCAGCGCCTTAGTACACTGGTTAGCACATCTGACTCAGAGCATGAAGGCCTTAATTCTTCACAATTTATTTGTGGAGGCTGCATGTTCTCCCCGTGATTGTGTGGGTTTCCTCACACAGTCCGAAGACATGCACAGTAGACTAATTCGCCATTCCAAATCGCCCCTAGGTGTGTGTGTGTGTGTGTGTGTGTGTGTGTGTGTGTGTGTGTGTGTGTGTGTGTGTGGATTGTTGTATGTCTGTTGACCTTGTAATCATAGTGCGAGCTGTCCAGAGTGTACTCCACCCAAGCCCAAAGCCAGCTGAGATGGGTACCAGGCTCCCCGCGACCCTAATTAGGATTAGGCGGTTTAGAAAAAGAATGAAATCTGTATGGCCCATGGAATCATTTTTTTTATTTTTTATTTTTGAAAAGCTTTATCTTAATTAAGGGAGGCTGGCGCCCATCTCGGCCAACTCTGAGGAGAGTGTTATAAGTACCACCCCAGTGATAAACATTTTAAAACTACAGAAAACGTGTTTTAGAGGTTATTGATAAGGGATTCGTGTTTAAGCACAAAAAATTTCTTCAATCTAAATGCACTTATACTTAAGTTTTATTTTTGTCAAGTAAATTTTCATAAATATAGTGTTCAAAAAATAGCTTTTAATGTCCAAACGATTTTAAAGAAATCCAAGTTTCAATCAATAATCAATAATCAATTAGTCAATTAATCAATCAATTAATTTGATCACTCAGTCATTCAGCTTTTTTCTGGTCAGAATTGTGGTTGATGTATGCAGACAACACAAAGCATGAAAAGGTGTAAATATAAATCCTGCAACGTGGATGTAGGAGGTGGCTGCAGCATCGTGACTTTGAGGATTTCTTTAACTGAAACTGTATTAACAACAATTAATAATACTTAAGGAGGGAGCGAACGATGGTTAGCACGTTTGCCTCACAGCAAGAAGGTCCTCGGTTTGATTTCCAGCCCTCAGTCATCTCAGTGTAGAGCTTGTATGTTCTCCCCGTGTTTTTGTGGATTTCCTCCGTTTAGTCCCGTTTCCTTCTACAGTCAAAAAACATGCACAGTAGGTTAATTGTCTGTTCCAAATTGTCCTTAGGTGTGAGTGTGTATATAAGTAGATGTGTGTTGGCCCTGTGATAGCCTGACAAGCTGTCCAGGGTGTACCCTACCCTTGTCCAGAGTTGGCGGAGATGAACACCAGCCGCTACGCGACACCAATTAGGATTAAATGGTTCAGCAAATGAATGAATGAATGCGTGTAAAGTAAACTCTTGAGACCCCACTATCCTGATATGAGGTCATCATATTTTTTCCACAGTGTGCTTTATAAAATCTCATATGAGGGCCATTGGGTATTAATCTTATGCCAAACCTCTTCCTGTTTAAAGACATTGATCAGGTTCAATAGTTATTAGGTGGTCAGTAACAGAAGTAGTGTGGAGAAATGACAAGCCACACAACATCAGGGTTTGGGCCTTAGGACGATATTGTACTGTGTATTATACTAAATGGGGTGGGCACAATCTTGTTCATCCTCTATTTTGGATTACAACTCATTATTTTGACTGGATAATACTTTAATCAGAACAGTTGTCTCATAGTGTGTCACAATCACTTGGAGCAAGCAGTGTAATCTTTTCATGCTTTAAAATGGAAAAATTAACAAAAAATATGATTTTAGTTGAGTGACTCTTGTGATTCCTGTCGTATGTACTGTACACAGCAACTACAAACAACAACACTACTACTACTACTACTACTACTACTACTACTACTACTACTACTACTACTACTAATAATAATAATAATAATAATAATAATAATAATAATAGGGTGGCTTGGTGGTGTTGTGGTTACCAGCTATGACTAACCACAAGAAGGGCTGGGTTCGAATCCTGGTCCCGGGAGTTTCTATGTGGAGTTTGTACGTTCTCCCAGTGCTTTTGTGGGTTTCCTTCCACAGTCCAGAAACATGCACAGTTGGTTAATTCTTCTTCTTCCTTTTCTTCTTTTACTTTCGGCTTTTCCCTTCAAGGGTCGCCACAGCAAACCATCCGCCTCCATCTCACCCTATCCTCTGTATCTTCTACTCTTACTCCAACTACCTTCATGTCCTCCTTCACTACAGCCAACAATCTTCTCTTTGGTCTTCCTCTCGGTCTTCTGCCTGGTAGTTCCAACTTCAGCATCCTACTACCAATATATTCACTATCCCTTCATGTTTACATGTCCAAACCATCTCAATTGTGCCTCTCTGACTTTGTCTCGAAAACCTCTTACATGTGCTGTCCCTCTGATGTACTCATTCCTGATCCTATCCATCCTCGTTACTCCCAAAGAGAACCTCAACATTTTCATCTCTGCTACCTTGGCATTGGTTTTATGCCGGATGCCGTTCCTGATGCAACCCTTTGCATTTATCCGGGCTTGGGACCGATGTGAGGGTGGACACTGGCTTGTGCCCCCCCCCCCACGGCTGCATTTGCCCCTCCTCATGGCTGCTTACATCATATATTTATTTATTAAAGCAGAGAAAGTTAGTAATAATACTACTACTACTACTTACTATCCCTCCTCTGTACATGTCCAAACCATCTCAATCGAGTCTCTCTGACTTTGTCTCCAAAACCTCTAACATGTGCTGTCCCTCTGATGTACTCATTCCTGATCCTCCATCCTCGTTACTCCCAAAGAGAACCTCAACATTTTCATCTCTGCTACCTCCAGCTCAGGCTCCTGTCTTTTCCTCAGTGCCACTGATTCTAAACCATACAACATCGCTGGCCTCAACACCATCTTGCCCACTTTTCCTTTCATTCTTGCCGATACCCTCCTATCACACATCACACCGGATCCTCTCTCGGCACTCTGTCATATGCTTTCTTCAGATCCACAAAGGCACAATGCAGCTCCTTCTGACCTTCTCTGTACTTCTCTATCAACATCCTCAAAGCAAATACTGCATATGTGGTGCTCTTTCCTGGCATGAAAACAAACTGTTGTTCACAAATGCTGACCTCTGCCCTTAGTCAAGCTTCCATATTCGTTCCCATAACTTCATTGTATGGCTCATCAACTTTAGCCCGCTGTAGTTGCCACAACTTTGCACATCTCCCTTGTTCTTAAAAATGGGCACAAGCACACTTCTCCTCCATTCCTCCGGCATCCTCTCACTCTCTAAGACGTTGTTGAATGTTCTTGTCAGAAAATCTACTGCTATCTCTCCTAGACACTTCCATACCTCCACCGGTATGTTATCAGAACCAGCACAGTTGGTTAAGTGGCAGCAGTAAATCACCCCTAAAGAGTGAGAGTGAGAGTGAGTGGTTATATGTGTATTGGCCTGGTGAGCTGTACAGGGTGTACCCCACCTTCAGCCAGAGTTGCTGAGATGGGTTCAACTTTCCCCGCGACCCAAAAAGAATCGACTTTGAGAATTAAGTGAATGAATTAATAATAATAATAATTTATTCATTCATTAATTTTCTGAACCACTTAATCCAAATTACGATTGATGGGATGCTGGCACCCATCTCAGGGCGAGGGCGGGGTATACCCTGGACAGCTTGCGAGGCTATCGCAGAGCCCAGGCCATTGCAGGGTGAATAATAATAATAACAATAATAATAATAATAATAGTAAGAGTAGTAATAGTAGATGTTGTTGTTGCTCAACAGCAACAACAACAATAATACTGATAACAATACTACTTCTTCTTTTCCTTTTGGCTGTTCCCCTTTTTTTCAGGGGTCGCCACAGTGACTCATCGCATGTTTGATTTGGAACAGGTTTTTACGTCGGATGCCCTTCCTGTCACAAGCCTTTTTAGCAAGGGACAGAAACACGCTGACGGCTTTGCAGCTACTCTTTACGAAAGTCAGCAATGGTTCTTTTACATGAACCTCTCACCATAGACAGTGAGAGACATGGCCCGCCTTTGATAACCCAGTTAGCTGCACTGGGGGGGGCAGTGACAATCCGTTGAGAGTGGGGCTTGAACCCCCAACCTTGGGATCCGTGGTTCAGCACTTTACCACCAGGCCACCACTGCCTTCAATAATAATAATAATAATAGTCTGTCTGTCTTCCTTTCGGCTTTTTCTCAGGAGTCGCCACAGTGAATCATCTGATTCGCACGTTTGATTTGGCAGAGATTTTTACATCGGATGCCCTTCCTGTCACAACCCTTTATAGTAAGGGACAGAAACACGTTGACGACTTTGCAGCTACTCTTTACGAAAGTCAGCAATGGTTCTTTTACATGCCTCTCACCATAGACAGTGAGAGACATGGCCCGACTTTGATAACCCAGTTAGCTGCAATGGGGGGGACAGTGACAACCTTGTGGAGAGTGGGACTCGAACCGCCAACCTTTGGATCAGCGATCCAGCGCCCTATACCACTAGACCACCACTGCCCCTAATAAAAATCATAATAGTAATTATAATAATCATTAGTACTAGTAGTAGTAGCAGCATTATATCCACAACGGCAACAACAATAATAATAATAATCTATAGGGATTGTATGTATCTGTGTGTGTGTGTGTGTGTGTGCTGAAAGTTGGCTCATATCATCTGGAATGTGATAATCCACAGCTAGATTGTGTGCAGTTGAATAGCCTCTGTGCTGTGTGAATGGGGATTGTCTTGAACACAATGTTCCATTGTATTGGACAGCAGACATATATGAGACTGAGCAGGACAGTGTCAGAACAGAGCAGAGCCAGTAAGTACAAGGAACTCTGGAGAGTCTGCACCTCTTCTTCCATGTCCTGATCACATTAATGGGGATGTATCTCTTGGGAATTATGGGTCTAAGAGAGCTGGTTGGATTTATCAGTTGGATGTTGCGGTGTGCAAAAACCGGCTGCTTTGGACTGGATACTTGGGACTCAGCCGCGTTTCTGTGTTTGGGGATACTGAGCATTTCTTCTGGCAACAAGAAGGCTGATGAAACTTTTTTTTATTATTATTTTTAAGGATATTACATCACAAATGATGAGATTTTTTTTTTTGTTGTTGTTGATGCATAGTCAGTCTGAAGCATAATCTGAGTATATCCGGAATTCCTATAAGCGTTAGATTTTTTAGGTTTGGTATGAGGTGTATTATCTAGCAGCTGGCAGTCATGAAATAAGGCTCTTTACTCGAAAGTATGATTGGTTTTGGGATGGATGGAGAATGACAAGAGGAGAAGAGCAGTCACATTTTGGCACATTTCCATATAGGGCTTTATCACATGGGGTCGGCATGTGTGTGCGTGAGAGAGAGAGAGAGAGAGAGAGAGAGAGAGAGAGAGAGAGAGAGAGAGAGAGAGAAAGAATGAGAACAAGATGAGAAATAGCACTCTGTCATTCAGAGCTGCATTAAATAGGCATTGTGTTTGTATCACTTCGGGTTGTGTGAGCAGCCAATGGAATCAGATAGGTGCACAGACCTCCTCCTTTCACCCCCTGTTTCCCCTCCAGATAAGCAGGTGAGTGTGAACACAATCTGAGTGTATTGCCCCACGCCCCCTCCTCAAACATGGGTCTGGGGTCTGTAAGGCAACACAGAAACACACCCAGAGAGGATTACAAGACCCCTGAGGCACTGTGCTGACAGAGCATTCATTAGTGAAACACAATGACACCCCACCTCTGAAAGTAGTTAATACACAAACACACACACACACACACACACACACACACACACACACACACACACACACAGACAGCATATTTTTATAGTGCGGATTTGAACAGTTTGACAATGGGGTCAGAACAAGGATTGATTAAATTACTCTCTGGTTTTAAAACTAGTTCTGTGTTGGGTTTTCTTTTTCTTTTCAGTTTTGTATTCAAAATACGACTTCAACTTTTAAATTTGATATAAAATCATCTTAACTTTAATATAGAAATCTAGTGTATACTATGTACTGCGAAAAAGTACATTTTAGATATCTTACTTCATTTTGTATTGTACTATGGACAATGGTGTCCTGGTGGTAAAGGTACTGGATCACTGATCCTGAGGTTGGGGGTTCAAGCACATGCCTCAAGGGTCTCAACGGGTTGTCACTGTCCTCCCAGTGCAGCTAACTGGGTTATCAAAGGCCGGCCATGTCTCTCACTGTCGATGGTGAGAGGTTCATGTCAAAGAACCATTGCTGACTTTGGACAAGAGTAGCTGCATAGCCGTCAGCGTGTTTCTGCCCTGCAGTGGCCTGGTGCGCTGTCCAAGGTGTACTCTTCCCTTGCCTGGTGTCAGCTGGAACGGGCGCCAGCCTCCCCACAACCCTAATTAAGATTAAGCTGTTATAGAAAATGAATAAATGAATGAATAGTATTCTAGTATCATACAATGTCCTGCGATGGCCTGGCGAGCTATCCAGGATGTACTCTGCCTTCGTTCTGAGTCAGCTGAGATAGGTGCCAGCCTCCAAATGACCCTAATTAGGATTAAACGGTTCAGAAAATAAATGAATGAATATAATACAGTGTTTATGTCGTTCTAGCCATGTAGCTACACTTTGAAATCCACCCAGTATAAATTAGGTGTGGTCATTGCCTGTGTAAAAAGAATTGGAAAATTCCTGATATTCAAACTGCTGAACATTTGACTCATTATATCCAGGTCTATCTTGATCAAATTTGTGAAGATGCCCTGTTGACCCTTAACTGCAGTCTAATCTTGCAGTCTTCTCAAAGATGCAGGCCTGGAACACATAAATCTTTGAAGAGAGAGAGAGAGAGAGAGAGAGAGAGAGAGAGAGAGAGAGAGAGAGAGAGAGCATGTGTGTTTTAAAGGATTTATAGCAGACAAGCATTCAGTGCTAATGCTGAATTGTATTCCATTTGGTGTATGTGATAAGAAGGCATTATCAGCCGCTGGCCCCCCTGAAACTATTGTTCACCTTTCAAGCAGCTGTGATCAACTACTGTATGTCACAGCAGGCAACTGCACTGTATTCAGCTCTAACGTTAACACACACACACACACACACACACACACACACACACACACACACACACACACACACACTTTTTTTTTAGGGGGTTTCCACCAAACAATGTATGCAGAGTTGCTGCTTACTGCCAGGCAACCAAATAGTCACCTTACATAACCTTCACGTAAACTATATGGGAATATTATGATATAAGCTATGGGAATATTATTAATCTTTGAGTTTCCTGCAGCTAAAGCTGCACACATGATACATTATGTAAATAAACAATAACACATCTCTGCATGCAATGCAGCCGTGAGGATGGGCACAAACAAGTGTCCATCCTCACGCCGGTCCCAAGCCCGGATAAATGCAGAGGGTTGCGACAGGAAGGACATCCGGCGTAAAACTTTTGCCAAAATACACTATGCGGACTGCCAATACTAATTTCATACCGGATCGGTTGAGGCCCGGGTTAACAACAACCGCCATCAGTGCTGTCAACCAACAGGGTGCTGGTGGAAATTGGACTTACTGTTGGTCGAAGAAGGAGAGGCAGAAGAAGGAGAGGTGGGAGGCGTGTCTGTAGGCAGAGAGAGAAGAGGAAAGGCATGAGTCTCGGACTGAGAGTAGGGACTTTGAATGTTGGAACTATGGCAGGAAAAGGTAGAGGGCTGGCTGACATGATGCAGAGGCGGAAGGTGGACATACTGTGTGTTCAGGAGACCAGGTGGAAAGGTAGCGAGGCTAGAAGCTTAGGAGCAGGGTTTATGCTGTTTTTTCATGGTGTGGATGGGAAGAGAAATGGAGTCGGAGACATCATAAAGGAGGGGTTTGTCAGGAATGTTCTACAAGTGAAAAGAGTGTCAGACAGAGTGATGAGTCTCAAGTTAGAAATTGAAGGTGTGATGTTCAATGTTGTTAGTGCTTATGCCCCACAGGCAGGATGTGAGCTAGAAGAGAAGGAGAGATTCTGGAGTGAGTTAGATGAAGTGATGCAGAGTACCCCCAGAGGTGAAAGAGTGGTCATTGGTGCAGACTTCAATGGACATGTTGGTGCTGACAACAGAGGGGACGAGGAAGTGATGGGCAGGTTTGGTATCCAGGACAGGAACATAGAAGGACAGATGTTGATAGATTTTGCAATAAGGATAGAAATGGCTGTGGTGAATACTTTCTTCCAGAAGAGACAGGAGCATAGGGTGACTTATGAAAGCGGAGGTAGGAGCACACAGGTAGACTACATCTTGTGCAGGCGATGTAATTTGAAGGAAGTCAGTGACTGCAAAGTAGTAGTAGTAGGTGAGAGTGTTGCCAAACAGCATAGGATGGTGGTGTGCAGGATGATGCTGATAGTGAGAAGGGTGAAGAAGGCAAAGGCAGAGCAGAAGACAAAGTGGTGGAAGTTGAAAAAGGAAGAGTGTCGTGTTGTCTTCAAGGAGGAGTTGAAACAGGCTTTGGGTGGTCAGGAAGTGCTTCCAGATGACTGGACAACTACAGCTAATGTGATCAGGGAGACAGGTAGGAGAGTTCTTATGTGTCCTCTGGAAGGACAGTAGATTAGGAGATTTGGTGGTGGAATGAGGATGTGCAGGAGTGTGTACAAAGGAAGAGGTTAGCTAAGAAAAATCGGGACATTGAGAGGACCGAAGAGAGTAAACAGGAGTACAGGGAGACACAGCAAAAGGCGAAGGTAGCAGTGTCAAAGGTCAAACAGAGGGCGTATGATGACTTGTATACTAGGTTGGACAGTAAGGAGGGAGAAAATGATTTATTCAGGTTGGCACAGCAGAGAAATAGAGATGGGAAGAATGTGCAGCAAGTTAGAGTGATTAAGGACAGAGTGGGAAATGTATTGACTGATGACAGAAGTATGCTGGGAAGATGGAAGGAGTACTTTGAAGAGCGATGAATGAGGAAAATGAGAGAGAAAAAAGAGTAGAAGAGGTGACTGTTAAGGACCAGGAAGTAGCAAAGATTAGTAAGGGTGAAATGAGGAGGGCATTGAAGAGGATGAAGAGTGGAAAGGCAGTTGGTCCTGATGACATACCGGTGGAGGTATGGAAGTGTCTAGGAGAGGTAGCAGTAGATTTCCTGACAAGAACATTCAACAAGGTCTTAGAGAGGGAGAGGATACCAGAGAATAGAGAAGAAGTGTGATGGTGCCCATTTTTAAGAACAAGGGAGATGTGCAGAGTTGTGGCAACTACAGAGGGATAAAGTTGACCATATGTTCTGGACACTCGGGTGAAGAGAGGATCTGAGCTGTCTACCGATCACTACCTGGTGGTGAGTTGGCTTCGATGGTGGGAGAGGTTGCCTTCCAGACCTGGCAGGCCCAAGCGTGTAATCAGGGTCTGCTGGGAACGTTTGGCGGAGTCCCCTGTCTGAGAGGCCTTTAACTCCCACCTCTGGCAGAACTACAACCACGTCCTGGAGGAGGCGAGGGACATGGAATCCGAATGGGCCATGTTTCGAGCCTCCATTGCTGAGGCGGCAGCCCATCGCTGCGGCCGTAAGGTCGTGGCGGTAATCCCCGAACCCGGTGGTGGACACCTGCGGTGAAGGGGGCCGTCCAGCTGAAGAAGGAGGCCTATCGGGTTTTATTAGCCTGTGGGACTCCCGAGGCAGCAAACGGGTACCGGCAGGCCAAACATGCTGCAGCCGAGGCTGTCGCAGATGCAAAATCTCGGGCGTGGGAGGAGTTCGGTTAGGGCCTAGAGAGTGATTATCGGTTGGCCTCAAAAAGGTTCTGGACCACCATCTGACGCCTTAGGAGGGGGAAGCAGTTCTTCACAAACACTGTTTAGTGGAGGTGGGGAGCTGCTTACCTTGACTGGGGATGTTGTCGAGAGGTGGAGGGAATACTTTGAGGACCTCCTCAATCCCACCAACACGCCCCCCGTGGAAGAAGAAGACCCTGGGGCTTCAGGTGGGGATCTGCCCATCACTGGAGTGGAGGTCACTGAGGTTGTCAAAAAGCTCCTCGGTGGTCGAGCTCCGGGGTTGGACGAGATCCGTCCGGAATATCTCAGGACTCTGGATGTTGTTAGGATTGTCTTGGTTGACACGTCTCTGCAACATCGCGTGGTCATCAGGGGCTGTACCTCTGGAATAATCAAACTGGGGTGGTGGTCCCAATTTTTAAGAAGGGGGACCGGAGGGTGTGTTCCAATTATCGGGGAATTACACTCCTCAGCCTACCTGGAAAAGTCTATGCAGGGGTACTAGAGAGGAGGATCCGACCGATAGTCGAGCCTCGGATTCAGGAGGAGCAATGTGGTTTTCGTCCTGGCCGTGGCACTCTTGACCAACTCTATACGCTCCACAGGATACTGGAGGGGGCATGGGAGTTTGCCCAATCTGTCCACATGTGCTTTGTGAATTTGGAGAAGGCTTTCTACCATGTCCCTCGAACGATCTTGTGGGGCGTGCTCTGAGAGTACTGCATTCTGGACCCGTTGCTATGAGCTATTCGGTCGCTGTATCACCGGAGCCAGAGTTTGGTCCGTATTGGTAACAGCAGGTCGAATTCGTTTCCGGTGGGAGTTGGAGTCCGCTAAAGCTGTCCTTTTTCACTGATTCTGTTCATAATTTTTATTGACAGAATTTCTAGGCGCAGTCGAGGCGAAGAGGGGTTCTGGTTTGGTGGCCATCGGATCGCATCTCTGCTTTTTGCGGATGATGTTGTCCTTTTGGCTTCATCAAGTCGGGACCTCCAGCTCTCATTGGAGCGATTCGCAGCCGAGTGCGAAGCAGCCGGGATGAAGATCAGTACCTCCAAGTCCGAGGCCATGGTTCTCAGTCGGACAATGGTGGAATCCACCCTCTGGGTCGGGAATGAGGTCCTGCCCCAAGTGGAGGAGTTTAAGTATCTTGGGGTCTTATTTACGAGTGAGGGAAGGATGGAGCGAGAGATCGACAGACGGATTGCTGCAGCCTCTGCTGTTAAGCGGTGCCTGTACCGGTCCGTCGTGGTGAAGAAGGAGCTGAGCCGCAAGCCGAATTTCTCAATTTACCAGTCGATCTACGTTCCAACCCTCACCTATGGTCATGAGCTTTGGGTAATGACCGAAAGAACAAGATCACGGATACAAGCGGCTGAAATGAGCTTCCTTCGCCGGGTGGCGGGGTTCTCCCTTAGAGATAAGGTGAGAAGCTCCGCCATCTGGGGAGAGCTCGGAGTAAATCCGTTGCTCGTCCGCATTGAGAGGGACCAGTTGAGGTGGCTCAGGCATCTGGTCAGAATGCCCCCCGGACGCCTCCCTGGTATGGTGTTTTGGGCATGTCCAACCGGGAAGAGACCCCGGGGTCGACCTAGAACACGCTGGAGGGACTATGTCTCTCGGCTTGTCTGGGACCGCTTCGGTGTCCCCCCAGGAGAGTTGGAGGAAGTGGCTCAGGAGAGGGACGTCTGGACCTCTTTGCTTAGGTTGCTGCCCCCGCGACCCGACTCTGGACTAAGCGGAAGATGATGATGTTGATGATGATGAATGTTGTCTGGCCATGTCAATAAATTGATCAGCCTTTCCTAAAGATACACTTTTTCTTTGGAGAACAAGATTCACCGACTTCCTGAAAATGACTTCATTATCCCCAAACATTCAGTCAATCGAATGAAAAAAGTTGCCGGTGCTGACTGCGGCGTTCACCTCTGTACTGACTGATGAGGTAATGATTGATTATCTACCTTGGTTCTTCACCTGATATGAAACTCCATACCATGAAGGTTTTTCTTTTGATAACACTCTTAATATGTGGAACAACACCAGATTAAAATCGCAGCATCATCTCCTTGTTCAAAGCAGTGTAAACATCAGTGAACATAACTCTGATCTGTTCATCATCCCTCCTCCACAATCGCGTCTCTCTAGCCCGCTGTAACCTTATCAAGCTGTATGTGAGTTTTTGGCTTTTCTTTTTCTAAATCCCATTTCATTCACCTGATTTATACTGATAACTGTTTATGCTAATTTGTTTATTGTGATTTTCTTTTTCATTTTTTTAAGGCTACTCCATTGTTTTTGCATCCTGACGTTTCCTTGATCGACCGCTCTTTTTATAACCTTCCTATTTTTAATCTATTTGTTCCAAAATTTAACACAGGGCTGACTAGTGACTATGAACACTATTCGCCACACTCTGTGTTGGATTTCGTTTTTGAGTGAAATTTATAAAGCTTTCTATTTGTTTCGGCGGGGTACACATATACCAGCTCACCAAATCATCTCAGGGCCAACACACACACACAACAATTTACATTCATATCCACACCAAGGGCCCGGTGGAAAGGTGCTGGTTTACCGATCTTAAGGTTGGGGGTTCAAGCCCCACTGTCAACGGATGTTACTACTATTCCCCCAGTGCAGCCAACTGGCTTATCAAAGGCCGGCCATGTCTCTCACTGTCTATGTTGGGAGGTTCATGTAAAAGAACCATTGCTGACTTCCAACAAGAATAGGCTGCATAGCTATCAACATGTTTTTACCCTGTGATGGCCTGACGAGCTGTCCAGGGTGTACTCTTCTCTTGCACAGAGTCAGCTGAGATGGGTGCCAGCCTCCCCATGACCTTAATTAGGATTAAATGGGTCAGGAAATGGACGGATGGATTCACACCTAGAAGGACTTTGGAACAGCCAATTAGCCTGATGACCAAGGGTAGGGGTGGCCTGGTGGTAAAGTGCTGGATCATTGATTCCAAGATTGGGGGTTCAAGTCCCACCCTCAATGGGTTGACACTGTCCTGCCCCCACCCACCCTTCCCCCCTAGTGCAGCTGAGTGGGTTATCAAAGGTCAGCCACTTTTCCTTCTAATAGCATGAGGTCTGGTGAGTGTTTAGATAGCATTTACTTTCTTATCTATTAATTCAATCATTTATTTAATTATCTAGATATTCAAATCTCATTATCAAGCCTACTGACCTAAAAAGGATAGAAATTGTCTTGCTGAGGATTCAGTTGGTACATTTAATTAAATAAATACATTAATTAATAAATAAAGTAAATTTACCACATATAATTAAGCTATAAAATTACTGGATCGGCTAAGACGTGTTCAGAGTCAGAAATATATAGAGTGTTATTTATTTTATTGAGTGACGGCTGTTCTTAATATCTGCGTTGCTTTGATTTAACTTCAAAGCAAAATTAAGAAAGATAAAATTTGGACAAAATACACAGGCTGCAGCATTTGAGTCAAGAGACAATATTATTATTACTATTATTTTACAGTATTTTTTTTGTTTGTTTTTTCTTCCCACTTGAACTTAGCACTGAGTGCATGCCCCGGGACGCCGCCATAAGGTACCGCTGTAGAATCCTACAACAGAGTGTTTCCTATCAGGAAGGCTTTCAAGTGCAACCGTTATTAAAAGATGTGATCCTGTTTTAATTTACATAAAAATTAAAGGTTTTATTTTATACTTAAAGTAACAGGTAATGTGTGCAGGTGACCATTACTGACTTTTTATCTCTGTCTCACTATAACACACACACACACACACACACACACGCGCAGTGGGCTTGGTGTTCAGTACGAGCTGAACACTGGCTCTCTGCTGCTTTGAAGATAAGCTCTGGTGTTCGCTCATAAACACTGATTGTGGCTTCGTTTTCCTGAGATTTTGATTTATTTAGAGAGTTGCGATGAGAGCAGTCGGACCTCTCTTCCTGCCCTTTTCAGGCCATGTAAATCTAGCTTTATTATTGGCAGCAGGAAGACACTCCATCATACACATGCGCCACCCTCAGTTCACCTCAAGACCCAGTGCAGACAGATTGGCCCAAAAGAATGGCCTGCTGGGATTTTGATGGAGGAAAGCTACAGAAATGCTTCACGTATCAGTCGAAGTTTAGTTTATTGTCTTCTTGTCTGCATACACAGATGGAGTGAGGAAAATAGCCTACTGCGGCTTTAGGACTGGGATGACAAATGAATATCAAGACAATGTACTAATGGTGTAATGAACAAAAAGCTTCGGTACACAGAACATGGAACATCGACCTGTTTACATTCAAAATAGAAATTAAATTAAAAAAAATCATACTGATGAAATCAATCCTCCTAGTCATGTATTAAATTGGGATTGTGATTTAACAAAGTAGGAAATGTTTCTCTCTGTTCACACACACACACACACACACACACACACACACACACACACACACAAAACAGAACACAAACATGTGCTTCCTTTGATAAAGTCAGCAGAGACTCTGGCTGAATCCCTTGTGACAATATCTGTCGCCTGTGCTATAAATAGACTGTGGTAACCTCAGTTTACAAAAACTCAGAAGATTTGCAACAGGTCAGGTGATCTTATACACATCAATGCTGCACGCACTAAGCTACTGTGCATTTAAATTAGCTTTGTGCCGACCTGTATTAGCATAGTGGTAAAAAGCAGGAAGTGAACGCATAAAAATGTCATATTGATGACCGAAAAGTTACAATACCGGTAGTTATAGTCTACACTGATCAACCATAACATTAAAACTATCTGCATGGTCTGTGTCTAGGCAGCTCAATACACAGTCAGTTGAAATGCATTGAGTGCAATCACTTTTCTGTCATAACCAACATTGGAGGCAGCTATGGTCTAATGGGTAGAGAAACAGGTTTGGCACCTAAAGGTTCCCGAATCAGCAGGAAAAATATCTGTGGGGGTGGGGGTGGTGGTGGTGGTGGGGGTGGGGGGGGTGGGGTGGGGGGGGTGGTGGGGGTGGAAGCGGCGTTGGCTTCCTCCACCTTCATAGCCAAATTGCCCTTGAGCAAGGCATCTAACGCCCAACTGCTTTCTGGGCATCCCAATGTGTGTGGTAGCCCACTGCTCCAAGTGTGTGTGTGTGTGTGTGTGTGTGTGTGTGTGTGTGTGTGTGTGTGTGTGCCGATATGTCTTTGGATAAATGCAAAGGCAATCATTTCCCTTGTGCAATGAATACTGTATATCAAAATAAATGTTTCAGCAGTTTTTGCTCTTCTGTTCGATCAGACCAGACATACAAGTCTTCGCTCATCATGCACATTGAGCCTTGGGGACCCTTGGGGACCCTTGATACTCTTGCCAGTTCACTGACGGTTTCTTTTTTGAAATACCTTTGGTAGGTAATTACCACTGCATACCAGCAACACCCCGACAAGACCTGCTGTTTTGAAGTTTGATCAACCCAGTCATTTAACAATCACAATATGGTGCTTGTCAAAGTCAACTATGCCCCTTATACTCGCTCATTCTTCTCACTTCCAAAACATCAAGTTCAAGAACTTACTGTTCATTTTCAACCTGATACATCCACTGCAGGCCAGGTCAAGCTCCGCCTGCTACTGATACCTCCTGCATGGTTGGGTGACTGGCAACTAAACTGGTATCATCAATCTATAAACTCTGGGCTTCGAGAGGGTGTCTCGTCACCCTTCAGGATGAGCTGGGAAGCTACTTGTGAGCTAATGGTCTGCAGGCTAGTAGAAGGAACACTCCCAACCCAAACCTGCAGCCTTAAAGCTTCACCAAGGTCCTGATCTCCTTCTTGTCCCGCATTCATGGAACCTGTTTGTAAAAAGAATGGAGGACTATGCATCTGACATCGTCACCATGCATACACTTCTTTTATAAGATATTTATGAGAAGTATATCTGCAAGCAACGCCCATTCTATTGTGTCTGGAACAACCGACCTGCTGGAACTGCTGGTACTGGCAACAAATATGTGAAACCCAGTCAGAGGGAACAAGTACATCAAAGGTGGAAAAACCAGCCGATTGTTCCGATTCCATGACTGATCAACAATCAATACGAGTAGGAGCGTTTCTTTTGTTGATTTTAACATGCCCAGCCTTGACAGGTGTCACTGTAACGCAGTGGTTCTCAAATAGTGGGGCACGCCCCCCTGGGTGCAATGCCACGTGGGGGCTTGTGACCCCAGGGAACATGCTTTTTTTTTTTTTTTTTTTTTTTTTGCCATATTAGGATAAAGTGTAATTCTACATCCACTACAGCAGGTGGCAGTGGCTTCCTCAATGTGTGCCCAGAGGTAAAATAAGAAGTGAAGTTCATAAACACTCCATGGAAATTTTTAACTGGGACAGAAAGAGAGGCGAAGATGGTGAGAGGAACAAAAGTCTCAGGGAAGCTAAGTTGAGGAGGTATGATGAAGCGGCTGTAGCACTCGGCTTCACTGTGCTGCGGTGAGATACGGGGAAAGACCGCTGTGTTTACTGTGTCTGAAAACATTGGCAGCGGACAGAATGAAGCCAAATAAATTCAGGCGTAACTTAGACATCATACCCTGATCATGTGATGAGCTGCATGAGTTTTTTCAGTGAAAACGTGCCGAATATTGCCAACAACCATCCCGCTTTGTGAATGCTACTCCAGCAAACCAGCGAGCTCTGTTAGCATCAGATAGGGTGGAGTACCAAACTGCTCAGTGTAGAAAACCCAACACCAGAGGAACTGATCCTACCTACAGCACACACGGTCTCGGTCATGCTGGATGATGTCACTACTGTGAAAATAAGTCCAGGTCCCAGTTCAGCATTGAGCAGGAGCTGAGAGTTCAGTATCGTGCTTTAAACCGGCTTCGAAAAGCTGTGCACTACGAAACGTGCTCATTATAGCCATTAATCTGGAATTAATCATTTTGACCAATAATAATAATCATCATCATCATCATCATCATCATTTTCTGTTACCGCTTCATCCTAATTAAAGTCACAGGGAGGCTGGTGCCCATCCCAGCCAACTCAGGGCAAGGGCAGAGTACACCCTGGACAGCTCGCCAGGCCATCACAGGGCGGAAACACGCTGACGGCTTTGCAGCCTACTCTTGTCGAAAGTCAGCAATGGTTCTTTTACATGCCTCACACCATAGACAGTGAGAGACATGGCCCACCTTTGATAACCCAGTTAGCTGCTCTGGGGGGGACAGTGACAACCCTGTGCAGAGTGTGACTCGAACCCCCAACTTTTGGATCAGCGATCCGGCGCCTTGTACCACTAGACCACCACTGCCCGACCAATAATAATAATAATAATAATAATAATAATAATAATACAAATTGTTTTAATCATTTTTGTTTCGTAGTTAAAGTGTTTTATATATTGCACTCCTAAGTTAATGTTGCTGATCAATTTTAATTTATTATTATTTATTGATTTTATTTCATTTTATTTTTCAGTATTGAATGGTTCAAATTGTTGGTCAAAAATGTTTACAGTTTAAATAAAAATACTTTTTTTAATTTCAGGCAAATTGATGCACTTTAAATCTTTTTGTTAAAGAATAAAAAATTGTTAATAAAGTTATTCGTTGTTGGAAGTTGATCTATATTTTTTCCTTTTTGGATTCCATAATGATAATAAGGATTTTTTTTTTTATGTTAATAAGGCACCAGTGTTATGCAGAGGATTACTTATAACAGTTTTTAGACAAATAACACTATTTATATGGGGAGGCCAGAAAATAATTGAGAAGCGCTGCTGTGACGAGATAATCAATGTGAGTCACTTCATCTGTCAGTGGTCAGAATATTTTCACTGTGATAAAGTATAATGTCATAGTTCCAGCTGTTCCCGCATCATTAGTCACGTTTCCCTCAGAATTTAATCAGAATTTCAGGAATGCATCAGGTAGATGAGGACACTTCACCTCAGGACATATTATGAAGTGATTATTGCTGTGCTTTGGAAAATATACAGGAAATATTTTCACACCTTTGATGTGAGCACGAAGTCCAGTTATTTTTCCTCTCGTATTAGAGTTGGTCTTTCTTTCCTGTGACTGCTGATTGTTTTTTTCTTCCCTTTAGCAGGTCGTTGGAGAATCAGCGCCTTGGCCCGGATACAGCTGTACATGAGTAACACCACGTTCACAGCTACTTTGCCTGGTCGCCATCTACATATACGCACAAAACAGAGGCAGGAGAAATGCAGCTGGTTCCTGTTTTCAAACGCCAGAGCCTCCTATTTTTCCTGCTTTTCCCACTCACCTGCTCCAGTTGATTGTAATTTTTCTTTTTTCAGAAATGCCTCTGGTGTGCTATTAGAAATAAAGGTAATAAACTGTGCATATTCTTGTCGATGGGATGGTACTATCAGTGCTACATACTTTTTACATTTAGTCGAGACTCAGGAAATTGTACACATAAACGTTCGCCATATCCAGACTTTTTGCGCTTCTGTGGATGCACGCAGCGGTCTATATTTTGTAGAGGATTTATAGAGAAATGTCTAAAACCAGAGTGGCACAGTGCTGAAGTTGTTAGCATGCTAGCCTCTGAATTAGATTTGGGCAGTGATGGCCAGGTGGTAAAGTGCTGGATCACTAAGCCCAAGGTTAGGGATTCAAGCCCTACTCTCAATGGGTTGTCACTAAACCCCCCCACCCTCACCCCCAGTGAGTCTAACTGGGTTATCAAAGGCCGGCCATGTCCCTCACTGACTATGGTGTGAGGTTCATGTAAAAGAACTATTTCTGACTTTCAACAAGAGTAACTGCAAAGCCGTCTGTGTGTGTCTGCCCTGCGATGGCCTGGCGAGCCGTCCAGGGTGTACTCTGTCCTCACCGAGAGTCAGCTGAGATGGGCACCAGCCTCCCCGTGATCCTAATTAGGATTAAGCGGCTCAGAAAATGAATTAATTATATTTGCTAATGACAGTACTGTACAACAAAATGTTGTAGAACAATGATGCTTCATATTTACATATTAAAGCAGATGGTTCTCAAATAGTGTTTCGCACCCCCACTGGGTTGTGGCGTGTGTGACCCCAGGGAACATGCTTTTTTTTGTTTGCCGTATTGGGATATAATGTAATTCTACATCCACTACAGAAGGTGGCAGTGTCTTCCTCACTGTTAGAGTGTGTCCAGAAGTAAAATAAGAAGTGAAGTTAATAAACCCACCATGGAATTTTTTAACAGGGACGGAAAGAGAGGCGGAGAGAGACGGAAACAGTGAGAGAAACGAAATTCTCCGGGAAGCTAAGTTGCGGAGGTATGATGACGCGGCTGTAGCACTCGGCTTCACTGTGCTGCGGTCAGAAACGGGGAAAGATCGCTATGTTTACTGTGTCTGAAAACATTGGCAGCAGTCAGAATGAAGCCAAATAAATTCAGGCGTAACTTAAACATCATACCCCGATCGCATGATGAGCCGTGTGAGTTTATTCAGCGAAAACGTGCCGAGTATCGCCAACAACCATCCTGCTTTGTGAATGCTACTCCAGCAAACCAGCGAGCTCTGTTAGCATCAGATAAGGTGGAGTACCAAACTGCTCAGTGTAGAAAACCCAACACCAGAGCAGAGGTACTGATCCGACCTGCAGCACACACGGTTTCTGTTATGCTGGATGATGTCACTGCTGCGAAAATAAGTGCAGGTCCCAGTTCAGCATTGAGCAGGAGCTGAGAGTTCAGTATCAAGCTTTCAACCCGGCTTCGAAAAGCTGTGCACTACGAAACATGCTCATTATAGCCATTAATCTGGACTTAATCATTTTGATAATAATAATAATAATAATAATAATAATAATAATAATAATAATAATAATAATTGTTTTATTAATTTTTGTTTTGTAGGTTAAAGTGTTTTATATATTGTGCTCCTGAGTTAATATTGCTGATCAATTTGAATTTGAATTTGAATTTATTATTGGTTTTATTTAATTTTATTTTTCAGTATCGAATGGTTCAAACTGTTGGTCAAAAATGTTTACAGTTTAAATAAGGATACTTTTTTAATTTCATGTAAATTGCTGCACTTTAAATCTTTTTGAGACTAAAACATTGTTAATGAAGTTATTCTTAGTTGGAAGTTGATCTATATTTCTTACTTTTTTTGTGTTCCATAATGATAATAAGGATTGATTATGTTCATAAGGATACAGTGATATGCAGAGGATTACTTATAACAATTTTTAGACAAATAACACTATTTATATGGGGGAGGGGGGTGTTTTCCTCTTCCTGGGGGGGGCAGAAAATAATTGAGAAGTACTGTATTAAAGACATCTTTATAAAAATCCTATAAAGCGCAGTGACCAGTGATAAACGAAACTAATTCAATATTAGATATGATGATATTTGTTTAAAAACAGAGTAGCATCAGGGAGAGTTTGTGCGGTTTTACAAGTCCAGTATCTTCCAGGTGTCTACAGAACCAGCCCCAGTTCTGCTGGAAATGCTGACTGTTAGATGTGATTCTTTATTTGCGTATAAATCACAGCAGCCTTTATTATATATTTTGTCTTAAAAATCGTCTCTTATAAATAATATGCTGCTTTCTTTACATACTGTACTAATATATGTAACACTTTATTTTGTGCTGGAAAACTAATGTTTAGATATCTAAAGTGTTTTTAATACTAACTCGCTATTACACAAATTATAAAATAAATACAGCAAAGTTTATACTAAAAAAATTGGGTGCCGAAAACTTTTGCATAGCTGTTTTGTAACAATAGCGAAACAAATACGTTGAACTGATGCATACTGCTACATGTCCAAGATTTCAACTAGCTGGAGTTGGGACTGGGACTAGGACTGGAGTTGGGACTGGAGTTGGAACTGGAGTTAGGACTGGAGTTGGATCTGGATTTGGGACTGGTGTTGGAGCTGGAGTTGGGACTGGAGGTGGGACTGGAGTTGGAACTGGCATTGGGACTGGGACTAGAGATGGATCTAGATTTGGGACTGGAGTTGGGATTGGAGTTGGATCTGGAGTTGGAACTGGAGATGGATCTGGATTTGGGACTGGAGTTGAATCTGGAGTTGGATCTGGATTTGGGACTGGTGTTGGAGCTGGAGTTGGGACTGGAGGTGGGACTGGAGGTGGAACTGGAGTTGGGACTGGGACTGGAGATGGATCTAGATTTGGGACTGGAGTTGGGACTGGAGTTGAATCTGGAGTTGGGACTGGAGTTAGGACTGGAGGTGGGACTGGAGTTGGGACTGGGACTGGAGTTGGGACTGAAGATGGATCTGGATTTGGGACTGGAGTTGGATCTGGAGGTGGGACTGGAGGTAGGACTGGAGTTTGATCTGGAGTTGCATCCTGAGTTGAAACTGGAGTTGGAACTGGAGTTGGAACAGGATTTGGGACTGGAGTTGGGACTGGAGTTGGAACAGGATTTGGGACTGGAGTTGGGACTGGAGTTGGATCTGGAGTTGGGACTGGAGTTGGGACTGGAGTTGGGACTGGAGTTGGAACTGGAGTTGGATCTGGATTCAGATCTGGAACAGGAGTTGGGACTGGAGTTGGGACTGGAGTTGGATCTGGAGTCGGGACAGGAGTTGGAACTGGAGTAAGACCTGATCCATGCTGACAATCTCCTAAAGAATTCCATACAATCCACTTTTAAAACAGAGTCCTCTGAATCCGGCGTGGGAGTCAATTTGCTCCCTCAGACCACAAATTCCAAGATCCAAACTCCAAAATATATCAAGAACACTTCCGAGAAGATTGGAGGCCCACTCCATATTGATGTTCAAGGTTGCATGAAAGCATGTTCAGAAACATCGTTTTAACTACAGTATATAGTTACTGGTTACAGGTGTGTTGACATACTTCTTATACTAGTCCTTCTCAAAAAATTAGCATATTGTGATAAAGTTCATTATTTTCTGTAATGTACTGATAAACATTAAACTTTCATATATTTTAGATTCATTACACACCAACTGAAATATTTCAGGTGTTTTATTGTTTTAATTCTGATGATTTTGGCATACAGCTCATGAAAACCCAAAATTCCTATCTCACAAAATTAGCATATCATGTTCAGGTAGTCTAAACGAGCTATTAACCTAATCATCTGAATCAACCAATTAACTCTAAACACCTGCAAAAGATTCCTGAGGCTTTTAAAAACTCCCAGCCTGGTTCATTACTCAAAACCACAATCATGGGTAAGACTGCCGACCTGACTGCTGTCCAGAAGGCCATCATTGACACCCTCAAGCAAGAGGGTAAGACACAGAAAGAAATCTCTGAGCGAATAGGCTGTTCCCAGAGTGCTGTATCAAGCCACCTCAGTGGGACGTCTGTGGGGAGGAAAAAGTGTGGCAGAAAACGCTGCACAACCAGAAGAGGTGACCGGACCCTGAGGAAGACTGTGGAGAAGGGCCGATTCCAGACCTTGGGGGACCTGTGGAAGCAGTGGACTGGGCTACAGGTGCCGCATTCCCCAGGTCAAGCCACTTTTGAACCAGAAACAGCGGCAGAAGCGGCTGACCTGGGCTACAGAGAAGCAGCACTGGACTGTTGCTCAGTGGTCCAAAATGCTTTTTTCGGATGAAAGCAAATTTTGCATGTCATTCGGAAATCAAGGTTCCAGAGTCTGGAGGAAGACTGGGGAGAAGGAAATGCCAAAATGCCTGAAGTCCAGTGTCAAGCACCCACAGTCAGTGATGGTCTGGGGTGCCATGTCAGCTGCTGGTGTTGGTCCACTGTGTTTTATCAAGGGCAGGGTCAATGCAGCTCGCTATCAGGAGATTTTGGAGCACTTCATGCTTCCATCTGCTGAAAAGCTTTATGGAGATGAAGATTTCATTTTTCAGCACGACCTGGCACCTGCTCACAGTGCCAAAACCACTGCTAAATGGTTTACTGACCATGGTATTACTGGGCTCAACTGGCCTGCCAACTCTCCTGAGCTGAAGCCCATAGAGAATCTGTGGGATATTGTGAAGAGAAAGTTGAGAGACACCAGACCCAACACTGTGGATGAGCTTAAGGCCGCTATCGAAGCATCCTGGGCCTCCGTAACACCTCAGCAGTGCCACAGGCTGATTGCCTCCATGCCACGCCGCATTGAAGCAGTCATTTCTGCAAAAGGATTCCCGACAAAGTATTGAGTGCAGAACTGAACATAATTATTTGAAGGTTGACTTTTTTGTATTAAAAACACTTTTTATTGGTCGGATGAAATATGCTAATTTTTTGAGATAGGAATTTTGGGTTTTCATGAGCTGTATGCTAAAATCATCAGTATTAAAACAATAAAAGACCTGAAATATTTCAGTTGGTGTGCAATGAATCGAAAATATATGAAAGTTTTATTTTTATCAGTGCATTACAGAAAATAATGAACTTTATCACAATATGCTAATTTTTTGAGAAGGACTAGTATAGTGGATAAAGCTACTTCAATTATAAATGGTGTATGCAAGACAGAACCACCTCAGTAGGAAGGATAAGTAGTGTTTCTGGAGACTCACTTTTATACATCTGAAACAAATTGATAAATTACAGTTATAAAATGTTTTACAACCGTTATTAACATTAATGCAGGAAACGGTTTCCCTCATACCACCATTAGCCAGCTGGCGAGCCTGGCCTGTGGTTTGGTCCGACTCAGCTGGGTTCTTTTACATGGCACACTGGAGGAAACCACAGTCTTGTACTTTAGTGTCACAAGTATAAAAGTCCTCACAAACTTAATCCTAATTTGGGGCTGTGGGGCAGCTGATCCCCATTTCGGCCGACTCTGGGCAAAGGCAGGGTGCACCCTTTACAACTCGCCAGGCCATTGCAGGACCAACATGCATGAAACCATTCTCTCTCTCTCTCTCTCACACTCACACCCCTCCCCCAGGGAAAATGCCTACAGTTCATGTTTTTAGACTGTGGGAGGAAACCTGCATAAGCATGGGAAGAACAAACTCCACACACAAGCACCCAGGAATCGAACCCGGGCCTTCTTGCTGCGAGTCGAACGTGCCGCCCACATGTATAACTACGTAATGCTGAAATATCACCAACATTTATTTAAAAAGTACTGTACAAGAGTAAATTTTTACTATGATGACCTTGATAAAACACTATTCAGCAGAATCATCACCAGTCAATTAATTTAGAGTTTCGTAAGAATTTATTACAGATTAACAAAGACAACGGCACATATTTACATGTAATTAAATGTTATGAACTATAATACTGTAATACAGCCTCATCAGCCGGCTTCAGGATTTTCTTCTCAGCCAAATTTACCACCCAGCCTGGGGCCAATCCGAAAAAGATTTGTCGTGGGTCCTTTCTCTCCGCTAACAATTTACACGTTGTTTCCTTTGATACGTCTGGTAACGTGTAGCCATATTTCTTTGACAGCGCAAGCCGAGCAGCCTGGATCTGCTCTGGATCAGCAAGATAACCGCGGTTTTTGGCATCCATGTAGTATGGAAGATGATCTTCACCTGGAAGCAAACGTTTAGGAATGGGCTTGCCGGTCATGAAGAATGGTACTGGTTTGATTAGGATTTCTACAAAAACACACAAAGACACAAGTTAGAATAGGCTACACGAGACTGGATGGAAAGAACCCCCTCAACTTTAATAACAATTATCTTGGTTTTCATACAGTTTTCAGAAATTTCCCTGTAATTGTAAATATTGAGGGCAACCCAGTAGTGTTGCAGTTAGAAGCCCACCTCCCAGCAGGAAGGTCATGGGTTAGTCCCAGACTCAGGCATTTCATATTTTCTCCATATTTACATGGGTTTCCTCCCACGGTCCCAAGACATGCATTAGGATAATTAGCTGTTCCAAATTGATCCTAGACATGAGTATGAAAGGTTAAGCATGCGTGGTCCTGTGACTTTCTGCGATTGCCCCCGTGATGGTCTGGAGAGCTATTCAGGGTGTACCCGACCTTCGTTAATGTTTGATAGGCTCCAGCTTCACCCAAGAGCCTTATAGGTTGAAGCAGTTTGGCAATTGAGTGATTGAATGAAAGTAAATATGGCTATAGAAGGATACTCAAAGAAATACCTCTTCTATTAAATCTAGTAAATACAGTAACGTCGGGTTTGTGAAACATCTATGGTGACCATATATATATATATATATATATATAGCATCGCTTTCACCACAACTGACAAAATGTACATCACTATATGGCAACTGACATTTTAATTGTTTGTGATCAACTCTTACAGTACAGTGCTATAAATAATCTCACAACAATGTACTTACCATAATTTGATGCATATAGACACAGTAACTCACCCAGACTGCGCGGGTCATAATAACTGGTTGTGATTATTCCACCATTGCGTTCCACGGCAGCAATGGCAGCTTCAGAAGCGCGCTGAACCTCCAGATTCACCTTAGCACAAAATATGTCGGATCCCTTAAATGGACAAAAGAACATACAGTATTTAGAAAGTTTGCTTAAAGGAAAAAAAAAAAAAAAAAGTTATTGACTGCTGCCCCCTTCTGGAATATCTGATTAATGTCAACTTGATGAGCAATAGAACATCCCCTCCAAAAAACAAAACAAGGCATTAAAAAAATTACGGTTGTGCTTTATTGGTAATTGATTCAAGATGGAGAAATAAATGCTACACACATCACTGCATTATACCAAATAATTCTTTTCACTGAATTCCAGATAAAATTACTGAAGTGTTTGTGCCATATTAAGCTTTAAAAAAAGTCCAATTATCTACGATGGTTGAATCATTGATACACAGCTGTTCAGTGTTCATTTTCTGAACCACTTAATCCTAATTAGGGTCACGGGGAGGCTGGTGCCCATCCCAGCCGACTCCGGGCGAGGACAGAGTACACCCTGGACACCTCACCAGGCCAGACACACGCTGATGGCTATGCAGCTCATCTTGCTGAAAGTCAGCAATGGTTCTTTTACATGAACCTCACACCATAGACCAGCGGTTCTTACCCTTGTTGGCGGGTCTGAACCCCACCAGTTTCAGATGCTTATTCACCGAACCCTTCTTTAGTGAAAAATAAAATGATTTTTTTTCAAATTCAAGACATCGGTATATGTTTTTACTGGGGCACCAAAATGAACCGTGCATCAACATCACTGTGTTCAAAGAACAAAACCAATACAATGCATAAACTCCGCCCATCACAACTACTTACATTTTTATGTGAGATGCGCATCTGAGTGCGTGCGCGTGTGTGTGTCTGTATGTTTTTGTTTTATTTACATCTTATGCATTATTTTTGAATGTTTTATCATTATTATAAGCATTTCTAGTATTGAATATGTATTTATTGATATTACATGTACATATAGGTCAATCAGTACAGGGTTGATCCTACTTTACAAATCATGCAGATAGGACGCTGACTAATATCACGTTCCGTTATATATGTGAATCCATGTTGCACATATTCGTCCGACCATTTTCTTTTTTACGCAACATAGTATGGATTAAAATATTAAGAAAGAAATCACACGACGTACCATCACAACAGTCACAATTCGACTACTGAACACACCAAATTTCCTGCAGCACAGATTGGCCAAGCAATGTAGCGTGATCACCTGCAGCCAGTGATGGCCGGGCGAGCGGGGCGTGTCATTATGAATACGAGTCAGGTGTGTGTCTTGACCTCCGCCGAACCACTGAGACTGACTCACCGAACCCCTAGGGTTCGATCGAACCCAAGTTAGGAACCACTGCCATAGACAGTGAAAGACATGGCCAGTCTTTGATAACCCAGTTAGCTGCACTGGGGGGGGGGGGCTGTTGAGAGTGGGGCTTGAACCCCCAACCTTAGGATCAGCGATCCAGCACCTTTACCACCAGGCCACCACTGCTGATTAATCTGAATGTAGCTGAGAGACAGCATGGTCATGTAAAAGGGTTCGAGTCCCAGACTCAGTGATGTTTCAATGTGGAGTTTGCATGTTCTTGCCATGCTTATGTAGATTTCCTCTACGTACTCTGGTTTCCTCCCACAGTCCAAAGACAGACACATTAGGCTAACTGGCTGTTCCAAATTGCTCCCAGACGTTAAAGTGAACTGTTGGCCCTGTTGGAGCTGTTCAGGGTGCATCCTGCTTTCGCAACGAGTCGGTCGAGAGGTTTCAGTCTGTCTGAGACCTGAGCAGGATTAAGCGATTCAGCACAAATGAATGAATTGAGTTTTTTTGGTGATTGGAAAAGATAATCGGAGAGACATGCTTACAGAAGATAAATCTGAAATGTAACCCCAAAAAGCTCTCTTCCGGAGCACGTCATGAAATCTGCTTCATATCGCTTAATTTACATGCCATGATCACATCATAATCAATCACAAACCTCTTCGACAAGACAGACTCCATAATCACGTTTGAGCGGCTGGATCGTGACTCCTCTGCCATTGACGAGTTGCGTGAGGTCTATGGGCCGAGATGGATCAACGCGGCCAAGGTCTATTAAATACTGCAGCCTTCGCAGAGTGAGTGGCGGGTACTGTTGGCGATGACTGGAGACAAACAAACAACAATGTCAACACTGAATGATAACCAATGTTTTAGACTTTTCCAAACATGTAGTCTCTCACTAATCCTACACTGGGTAAAGGCAGGGCACATCCTGAACAGCTTACCAGCCCGTCGCAATCCAGCCACAGAACCATTCACACTCACATGCACACACACCTAGGGGCAATCTGAAACAGTCGGGTAGACCCATGTCTTTGGACTGCGTGGAAAAAACTCGAGTACCAGGGGAAAACCCATGCATGCATCAAGCGAGCATGCAAAGGCCACAAAATTAGCTAAACATTATGTGCAACATTTTCATGAAAACAAACAACACCTTTATACATTATGTTAAACAGTAATGATTCAGTAAGAGAACCAATAACAGTAATATTCATTCAGTGGCGGTGCATCATAAACAACTGTGTTGGCGACAGTCTAAGACAGGGTGTCAAACTTGCACCATGTGGCTGGAGGTTTTTGTTTCGACCAAGCAGCAGCACAACTGACTCACTCATTTATACAAACAGTTCGAGTCTTCAGGCAGTTGATTGTTCAATCTGTGTGCTCTGTACAGAAACTGACCAATCAGCTGCCTGAAGACTCAGATCAGTTGTTTAAATGAGCAAAGTCAGGTGTGCTGCTGCTTGGTCGAAACAAAATCCTGCAGCCACACGGCCCTGTGTGGCACGAGCTTGACATCCCTGGTCTAAAGCCTTAATAGGGGACACTTTTGTTGTTGTTTCGATTTGATTCTACAACATGAAGCACAATCCGTTGTTCAGCTTCATTTTGTGAGCAACATGTACATGAGGTCATCGGTCATAATTTCAAACTTTCCTTGACCTTGGTGGTCGTGTAGACTGTTAAAAAAGTTTTGAAAATTATAATATAGTAAATAATCATATGCTTATAATAGATTATTAGTATTATTATGATTATTAATGAGATTTCCTTTCGGCTTTCTCCCTTTTTCCGGGGTCGCCACAGCGAATGAATCGCACGTTTGATTTGGCATAGGTTTTTTTATGTCGGATGCCCTTCCTGATGTGTTTAGCGAGGGACAGAAACATGCTGACAGCTTTGCAGCTACTCTTTACGAAAGTCAGCAATAGTTCCTTCACATGAACTTCTCACCATAGACAGTGAAAGACATGGCCCGCCTTTGATAACCCAGTTAGCTGCACGTGGGGGGTGGGGGGCAGTGACAACCTTGTGGAGAGTGGGACTTGAACCCCCAAACCCTAGAATCAGCGATCCAGCGCCCCATGCCACTAGACCACCACTGCCCCTAATTATGATTATTAATACTTCAAATTTATTATTATTTTTCTTCATTTATCCGGACTGACACACACACACACACACAATATCTCTCTCTCTTGCTTGCTTGGCCATAATAGTCCATTCAGTGAAGACAGTGTGCAACAGTTTTTGAGCTGGTTTAGAGATCTTCTGCAATGTCTGCATCCTCGGAACAGGAATTGTTGTCCACCCCTTTCTTCACGGAGCAGGCATCTTTCTGATGGTATTCCAATCACCGTATATATTCAAATTATCTGTGATTTGTTGCTTGCTGACCCACAACTCAACCTCTCAGAAAATCTGACAATTCTTGATTTCCTGGAGGGCGAGGCATGCTGGCATAACTTTAGCACAACTTTGTGCAAGTTTATACAGAAGTCTGATGAGTGTTCAATAAATACAAGTCATTAAATGGTCAGATTTTCAGAGGGGTCCAATCATGGCCCAGACGGATGGCGATGTCAGCCAGCGACAAATAGCCGACAATTTGAATATTCGTCCTGACTACAGTAAAAAGTTCAACAGTGAAGGTAAGACCTCGGTCAAGTCGACCTGGAGCAGAAGAAAGATGCTTTCTGTTTGTGATGAGAGAAGTGGAGAAAATTCCAGTTCCAAGGCCGCAGACATTGTGGAAGATGTCCAAACCGTCAAGCACCATCTCCATCAAATGGGCTATTATGGCTGAGCAGCAAGATGCAAGCCTCTTCTTCAACCACCAAATAAAAATAAATAAACATATGCAGACATAAAAATTGAGGTTTATTGACCAGTACCTATACTTTAAGATTTTTGAAAACCCAAATATTTAGTGCAGTATAGTTTTTCCTCACCTATGGCCCTCGTTGTAGCCATATTTAGGAATAAGTAGGTAGAATGGGGTCTGGCCTCCCTCAAAGCCCAGCCGAGGCCGGTTCCCACGCTGCCGTTGACCTTTGTGACCTCTTCCGCTCTTATTTCCACCATGCATCCCCCGCCCCCGACGCTTCTCCTGCACAGACGTCACACTTTATAACCACACCATTCCCATCAATATCTTTCAATTTCGCTACACATTCAAGTGGCACAGCTGGTATTCATAGATTTAATTTCGTGTTCACATCACAACAAATTTAAAAAGGCATTGGTGAAGGTTTTAAAATGAACTTTAGACTGCAAGGTTTAAAGCTAGTAGGTTTCGGGTCGGGCTAAGCTACAGATGCTAACATGCTAACCTGCTCGCTAGCTAAAGATGACTGCTCAGAACCACAGGACTTACATTTTTCCTTGCGCCAGGATTTGGTCGAAGGTTAGCTAGAGTTATCCGTGGTAAATTTTTTACAACGTCGATACTTTTTCTCCCGGTGGTCTTGGAAACAGACATGGCTCTGCCTTGCCGCACATTTACTAGTAAACCAAGTCAAGGACAAGTGTCATGGCGGAGAGTCACGTGGTTCAGCGCACCGGAAAAACATTAAAGATAAAGAAGTTTTCAGGGTGCCGAGAGTTAAATTTAATCTTTTGGCACGTGAGTAACAGAAACATACCTCAAGTGTAACGAGACACATTCTAAAAAGACGATATCTGGATCTAATAATGTTTACAGTCACAAGTGAAAATGAATAAAGAAGATATTTTTCTATCCAATTAAATTCCTTTCTAAATTAAGCTCTACAGTACATGCATCATATAATTGTTTGTAATAATTATTATTGTCATCATTATAATTTCGAAATCAAAAAAAAAAAAAAAAAAGTATCCCATCAGATGGAGATGCCGGGGATTGAACCCGGGGCCTCATACATGCAAAGCATGCGCTCTACCACTGAGCTACATCCCCACTGTGTAAACGTGCTCAGAAATTTCTCCTTTATAGATTAAAATATATTAATTGACGACTGCACAGTAATTATTTCCTCTTTTTTTCCCGTCTTTTTTCCCTTTCTCGGGAGTCACCACAGCGAATCATCTGATTCCATCTCACCCTATCATCTGCATCTTCTACTCTTACTCCAACTACCTTCATGTCCTCCTTCACCACATCCATAAAAAAAAAAAAAAAAAAAAAAATATATATATATATATATATATATATATATATATATATACACACACACACACACACATATATATATATATATATATATATATATTTATTATTATGGATGTGGTGAAGGAGGACATGAAGGTAGTTTGAGTAAGAGTAGAAGATGCAGATGATAGGGTGACACACACACACACACACATATATATATATATATATATATATATATATATATATATGAATGAACAGATGTATCCATCATGTGTAGAACTTTTCAAGCGGGTTCGAGGTCTGTATTGAGAAATTTCATCCCAAGGTCTTTGAGTACAGACAGCGTAAACAAGGGCTGAGATTCCTCAGTACAGAGCAAGCAAACGGTTTACAAAGCAGTTTATTATGTCTTTTTTTTAAAAGGCATCCTTATTTAATTCATTTCAGGCCGTTACATGTTTCTGATAGAGGTCTCTTCCTTCCTGCCTGGGAGTACAGTACAGTACTTTAGTAGTGTTATTTTGCAGTGTGGACATGGATTCACGGACAAAATAATAAATGGAGCTCTCGTCCTACATTGCTGATGTGTACAGCATGACCCCTTTCAGCGCCACTCATGGCACCAGTCTTGGTTTTCTTTGTTCTCTTCTGTTTTTTCAGTTTTTAATACATTTCATACTCTTGGTGTTTTCTTTATTCCCTGCTGGTTTCGCTTGTTTTGTACTTTGATTTCCTACTACAGTCGGCCCCCTTCTTACAAAACCCCTGAATATGAAAAATCCAGTATACGAAAAACATTTTCCTAAATTTTTGTCCTTTGTATACGAAACAAATTCGTCTTACGAAAAGCACCAAACACGCCATTCAAACATTCAAACAATGCGCGAGTTGCTCTCTCATTGGCTGTCTCCCAACATCCTGCCCCGCTGCCCTCCCATTGGCCAGGAGGGAGCTGAATCTCCATAGTACTGTACCTATAATGCTTGTTTGTCACACTCGTAAAGGAGAGTTGTACTGTTGATTCGTGAGTTTTTTGAAAGTGCTCATTTTTAAGTTGTTTAATTCAGTAAATGTTTAATAAATGTGACGCACTCCCCCGAATGTAGGCAAAACGCGGCTCATCTGGACCTCCGATTCATCAAGCAAACAGATGAATGTTGAGTACTGAACAAATATTCAAAGTGCACTTACCTGCTTGACAGACCGGAGGTCCGGATGAGGCACGCCCTGTCTCAAAAGCTCCGGCGTCGGCTGCGATGCCATCCGCATTCGGCGGAGCGTGCCACAAATCTGGCGCGCTCCGCCGAGTGTGAGCGGCGTCGCAACCAACACCGGAGCCCCCAAGACGGGGCGTGCCTCATCCGGACCTCCGATCCCTCAAGCAAATGAGTGAATATTGACTACTAAACAAGTGTTCAAAGCGCACTTACCTAGATCAAAAAAAAGCTCCAGTGTCGGCTGCGACGCCGCCTGCACTTGGCGGACCGCGTCACAAATGTTTAATAATGTTTAATATTGTTTGGTTTGGTTAATAAAAAAAATTGGTTAATAAAAAATGTTTAATAATGGTTTAATTAATAAATATGTTAATAAAATGGTTTAATATGTTAATCAAATGTTTAAATGGTTTAATAAATAATAATAATTTCTAAATAAATAATAATTTAATAAATAATTTTGTTTTACTTTTAACACATATTTCACACTTAATTAGTGTACTTTTATCATTTTTAAAGGGTTTATGGGGCTTATCCAGTTCAAAGACTGGAGCCTTGAAAGGAATTAGGCGTCAAACACGTAAGATGCGACCCCTACTGACGGAACCCCGCGTTACGAAAAATTGGCTCTGGACCGGTTAATTTCGTAGGTAGGGGCCGACTGTATTAGAATCATGCAAACGAAGTCATTGGCAGTCATCAAGTGCCTTTAAATGTTCAAACATTTGAAAATATACTAAACGCACGCCACATCCCTCCAGAAAGTTACTGGCACTTGATGAACAAATAAAATCTAAAACACAAAACAAAACACCCCCCCCAATCTTCATCTGATTAATTTTTCACCAATTAGAAGACAGACAGAGACGTCATGAAAGACTGGACTTCATGTGTGAGTTAAGAGTGCTGGTCCAGGATCAGTTTCATATCCGGTACTAGTTTAAACATCAGTAATGAAGACTGGTGTTGACCGGAGAGCTGTTTTAGACCCAGTGCGGATAGTACTAGGACCCGAACTAGCATTACTGTACACGAAAATAAACTTCCATATGAAAGTCCAGGCTCAGTGCGTTCGATTATTGCGTCATTTAGTCGCGACATTGTTTGGGTAGTCACGTGACAGCTTACTGACCTGTTATTGAATCTCATCTTGTTTCCCTGTGTGTGTGTGTGTGTGACAGACAGAGAGGTGAAACATGTCTGCGCCGCTTTTTTCACTTGTACCGGCCGCCCGGAAAGCAACAGCTACGGTAAGACACAGAGCACACGTATAGCACACACAAAATAACGTAAATAAAATGTTATAGCAAAGGAAATGTATTTTATTTTACATTTGACAGGAGCCGTACTTGATTGTCTTTGACCAGATTGAGCATTCTGAGTTTTTGTAAAACACACACAGATGTCACATAGGTGCAAGTTTCCTGTTTTTCCTGAAAATCCGTTGGCATGTTGTTCAGAGTAAACAAAACAAAACAAAAATTACTCATTTGTTTGGTGCGAGTTACAACGATACTTTTGATTGGCTGTCGCTGTACCTGCCCGGCCAATGAAAATGCAGTTATTATAAAACGTGTAGTTTTAGACGAATTCACGTGGAGGCAGTGGTGGGCTGGTGATAAGGTGCTGGATCACCAGTCCGAAGGTTGTGGGTTCAAGCCCTACTCTCAATGGGTTGTGACTGCTGTGCCCCCCTCCCCCAGTGCAATTAACTGGGTTATCATAGGCCGGCCATGTCTCTCACTGTCAATGGTGAGATGTTCATGTAAAAGAACCATTTCTGACCTTCGTCAAGAGTAGTTGCGTAGCTGTCAGTGTGTTTCCGCCCTGTGATTACCTGGCGAGCTGTCCGGGATGTACTCGCCAATCGCCCAGAGTTGGTTAAGATGGGCGCCATTTATCCATTCATTTTCTGTAATCACTTAATCGTAATTAGGGTCACAGGGAGGCAGGCACCCATCCCAGCCGACTCCGGACGAGGGCGGAGTACACCTTGGACAGCTCATTAGGCCATCTCAGCGCAGAAACACCCTTATGGCTATGCAGCTACTCTTGTCGAAAGTCAGCAATGGTTCTTTTACATGAACCTCGCAACTTGCACATACACGCAAAGAGAAAGGTCGACAAAACACACACACACAGCTCACACTCATCCATTCATTTATTTTCTGAACCGTTTATCCTAATTAGGGTTGCAGGAAGGTTGCCGACTCTGGGGCAACACAGACCACATCTTACCACTCAACCACTACTACCCAACTGTTCATTCCTGTATAGTAAAACCCTCTTGGCATTCAAACACTCACTCATTTGCCAAACCACCTAATCCAACTCGGGTCACGGGGAGACTGGAGCCTATCTCAGCAAACACAGGTGAAGGTGAATACATCTTAAACAGCTTACCAGAAAACTACAGGGTAACACGCAACCTTTCACGCTCAGGTCCTGTTCCACACCTGAGGTCAGTTTAGAGCAGCCAAATCATTGAATGTGCAAGTCTTTGGACTATAGGAAAAGAACCCGGGTACACAGAGGAAACCCATACAAGCACACGGAGAGCATGTTAACTCCACATGGAAATACTTTTGTTAAAGGGGCTTTGGCTGAGAGTATGACAGTGTCCCTTTGCATAAAGTGAACTCTATGAAGACATTGTCTGCAAAAGCTGGAGTGGAAGAAGTTGAGAGGCCTGTACAGAGCCCTGATGTCTACCCAACTGGAAACCATTGAGATGAGCATGGAACACTGACAGGGCACAGTGGCATCATGGTTGGCACATCCACCTCGCAGCAAGAAGGTCCTGGGTTTGAGCATTTCTGTGTAGTCTGTTTTTCTTGTATTTGTGCAGGTTTCCTTCAGATCCTCCCTTTTCCTCCAGTTATACGAAGTTATGCATGTTCGACTAATTGAATGGGTTTTTTTTGGGGGGGACAAAAATAAAAAATTCCACAAAGAATTTAGGCTTCACCAGGCATAACATCAGAAATTACACACCTCTTCTTTTCCTTTAGGCTATTCCCTTCAGGGGTCGCCACAGCAAATCATCTGCCTCCATCTCACTCTGTCCTCTGCATCGTCTTCTCTTACGCCAACAACCTTCATGTCTTCCTTCACCACATCCATAAATCTCTTCTTTGGTCTTCCTCTAGGCCTTCTGCCTGGTAGTTCCAACCTCAGCATCCTACTACCAATATACTCACTATCCCTCCTCTGTACATGTCCAAACCATCTCAATCGAGCCTCTCTGACTTTGTCTCCAAAACATCTTACATGTGCTGTCCCTCTGATGTACTCATTTCTGATCCTATCCATCCTCTCTGATCCTATCCATCCTCCAGAAAATACACACCTATAACTCCCTAATACAGTTGGTCCCCTACTTACGAAATGAATCGGTTCCAGAGCCTTTTTCGTCACGCGGAAGTTTCGTAAGTAGAGGCGCATTTTACATGTAAAACGCCTGATTCGTTCCAAGGCTCCCAAGACTATCCCATAAACCCTTTAAAAATGATAAAAGTACGTACACCAATTTTGTATGAAATATGTGTTAAAAGTAAAAGAAAATTATTTATTAATTCATTTAAACATTTTTATTAACATATTAAACCATTTTATTAACATATTTATTAATTAAACCATTATTAAACATTGTTTATTAACGCGCACACACACACACACACAAACACACAAACCTGTCTATCTCTCTCTCTCTCTTTCTCTCGCTCACACACAACACAGTACACATTAAATGTTTATTGTGGCTCTTGAATGTGGGCCTCGCCCATAAGCAGGACGCCGGAGCATTTTAAGATGTGAAATTCAAAGCGCATTCCCTGCTTGACAGATTGAAGGTCCAAACTCAACTTTAACTTGATTCCTTGAGGGATCGGAGGTCCAGATGAGCCACGTTTTGCTCACATTCGGTGAGCGCACCACATTTATTAAACATTTACTGAATTAAACAACTTAAAAAACTAAACTAAAGAGTTAAGCCTCCTTTCATCTCTGACTGACTCTGTAGGCAGTCTGTCTCTCTCACTCTCTCTCTCTCTAACACACACATACAAACATTTTTAAGTCGTTTAATTCCGTAAATGTTTAATAAATGTGGCGCATGTGGCACATGCATTACTTTTAACACACATTTCATACAAAATTGGTGTACTTTTATAATTTTTAAAAGGTTTATGGGGTTTATCCAGTCCAAAGACTGGAGCCTTGGAATGAATTAGGCGTTAAACATGTAAGATACTACCCCTACTTACAAAATTACGCGTTACGAAAAAGGCTCTGTAACGGATTAATTTCATAGGTAGGGGGCTGACTGTAGTACCTACCATTGTTGAAGTTCACCTTCAAGCGAGTCTGGGGAAATAAACATCTGAAGAAGGCACCAAGGTCAGTGTATACAGAGCTGTAGTACTCACCACCCTGCTGTACGGCTCTGAGTCATGGGTAACCTATCGTCACCATCTTCGACTGCTTGAACGCTTCCACCAACACTGTCTCCTTTCTATCCTCAATATCCACTGGAGCGACTCCTTTTCCAACGTCGAGGTTCTTGAACAAGCGGAAATGACCAGTATTGAGGCCTGCTCAATTTACAGCTGTGCTCGGCAGGGCACATCTCCAGAATGGAGGACAATCGCCTACCTAAGATAGCCCTGTATGGTGAACTTTTCACTGGCCACCGTGACAGGTGGGGCGCCAAAGAAACGCTACAAGGTCTCCCTCAAGAAGTCTCTCAGCCTGTAAAATTGACCGCCATCAGTAATCGACACTTGCTGCTGACCGCCAGGCCTGGCACTACATGACGCACCAGACCACCTCCTCTTTTGAGGACTTTCGCAGGGATAACATGAAGGAGAAATGCCACAGGAAGAAGAACTGAGAAGCATCAACCGATATACCAGACCAGACTTTAAATTGCAGCTACTGCAGCCGGATTTGTCTGTTCTGCATTGGCCTCGTCAACCACCAGCGTGCCTGCAGTCTCTGTGGACAACTCCCTCTATAAATCTTCATTCGCGAAGTCAAGCCAAAGAGAAAAAAGAAAGATTATGTTACTGTGATGAATTTATAAAAAAGATAATCATTTTTATACCACTTTCTCACTAATGTAACTTTCATGTAGTTACCCGTGGAACCTCAAGGAGGAACACTCCGAGGTGTAGATGCGGAAAACAGTCCCCCCCATCTTTCTAAGGCATGATTCTGGAACAATAGCTGAGGTGAAGATTCTGATGTGAAGTAACGTATGGTACCACTGGTGTGTGTAGATATTCATACGTTCATGGTTTATACAGTGCTAGTGGTAATGTAACGTTGTGCGGAAATGACAGTTGTTCCACAGAAATGTGGCGGAAAAATAAAGCATGTTAGAATTTTCCACGAGTAACTGCAGAAGGCTGTGGTGCTGAGGGTTCTCTGCAAGAACTTGCGCTACTTGCGATGATGATCATCGTTGCTCTGCGATGTTCTGCGGAAATGCTTCCGCAGGTCAAGTTGCATCATTGAGAAAGGGACATAAAAATGTGATTTTGCACATTTTTACTTTTTACCCATGTTATGTATTTGTACTCATAGATTGTGCTCTTGATTTATAAATGCCTCTCATGATAATTTGCAGTTCACATTAATGTTGGCTTCCATTTCAGGTAATCTTCCTCCATGGTCTGGGAGATACAGGGTAAGACGGTAACTTGTAGATACTATATTCTCAAATTGGAGATAATTTCATAAAATGCAACTTCCACATTGAAGTAGATTGTATTTACCATGGTTTCCATTAGGCATGGCTGGGCTGAAGCTATGGCTGGGATTAGGACCTCTTATGTCAAGTATATTTGCCCCCATGCGTACGTACAATGCACCATTTCTTCATATACAAGCAAATTTATGAAATATACATCCCAAGTTGTTATTTAATTTTCTTTATCCATTCTTTCTCTCTTTAATTATTCCAGACCAGTCATGCCAGTTACTCTTAACATGAACATGGCAATGCCTTCCTGGTAAATATTAGTTATGCTCGTGTATTTTTTACTTTGATAGCACAATCATCTTGGCCTGCCTTACTCAGAGTTTGTGTCTTGAATTACAGGTTCGATATAATTGGGATTGGTCCGGATGCTGAGGAGGATGAGCCTGGGATAAAAAAAGCTGCAGAAAGCAGTGTGTACAGCTTCAGTGTTTAGTGAAAGGTGTAAAGATTCTGTGAAATATGTTGTTGTGCCTCAATAAGATCTGTTTTCTACTGCAGTCAATGCTTTGATTGATCAGGAGGTAAAAAATGGCATTCCATCTAATCGCATTATACTGGGAGGCTTTTCACAGGTGAGAAAATATGCACTAATTCACTCGCATTTGTCGAACTACTTAGTCCTATTCGCATCAGGGGGAGACAGGGGCTCATCTCAGATGACAGGGTGTGTACACATTGAACAGAAGGCTTCAACCATTCACACTCACACTTAGTCTCAGTTCGGAACAGTTACTTTGCACTGTGGGAGGAAACTGGAATACCTGGAGAAAACCCACGCAAGCAATGGGTGGACATGCAAACTCAATATAGAAACGCCCTCATGGGCAATCGACTGACACATCGACAAGGTACATGACTACCGTTTTTTCCGGACTATATGTCACCCTGGAGTACAAGTCGCACTAGCCAAAAAAAAATGCATAAGAAAGAATAAAAAACATGTAAGTCGCACTGGACTATAAGTCGCAAACTCATGTAAATTGTCTACCTTAGCTTGGAAATCCGCTGGCAGTTATTGTGATGACGTGGTCCTCGCTCTGATATAGAGAGAGGGTTGCGTTGCATGAAGCGGTGACACCAAGAAAGTCACTCGCTCTCCCTGATGCATGTTGCCCAAACCCCCATGTGCGAACTCGTTCTTCTAGCTGTGCCATCTAGCTTTTAGGCCGCGATTAGCTTTTTTGTTTTCTTCATTGCAGTAATAATAATCTCCGCTTTTCTGCCCTTTTGTTAGAATTATATGTATTAATTTCACTACCTGTACGTGGAGACGCAGCTGCACTGTTGACAAGCCTCTCCCCCCGGCACGTTGCTCAACATGGGTATGTGTGAGCTCATTCCTCTAGCTGTGGCCATCTAGCTTTTAACCCACAATTAGCTTTTTTTTTGTTTTCCTTATTGCAGTAATAGCAATCTCCGCTTTTCTCCAGTCCCTCACAAGTTTCTCGTTCACTCCAAACTTTCTTTCTACTGCTCGATTACCATTTTTTGTTGCATGTTTCACTACTTGCAGCTTGTAATCCACAGAATAGGATTTTCTTTTTGGGGACATTTTTTCAGTGGTGGATGGGCAGGCACTGGTACCCAAGCCTAGAGTGCCCTCTTGTGGTTTTGAGTGTAAAAATAACAAACGTGAAATTATGTTTGTTATGATGACGAATATGTAATAAGTCACTCTAGAGCAGTGGTTCCCAAACTATGGGCCGCAGGCCGGATACGGCCCGCCTCCACATTTGGCCCGGCCCCCTGAACAATACCAGAGATGCATCATGATTTTTTTCTTTTTAGTCTGGCCATGCGATCAAGACTAATACATACTAGAGCCCTGCACGGGCCAAGATCACAAGCCCATGCCTGCCCCGCAAATTAGAATTGTGCCCCGCAGTCCGCCCCACACAAAATACTTCAGCCCGCCCCACCCCACAGTGAGTTTCTAATTCTGAACCCGCACCCGCCCCGCAGCCCACCTAACACAACTACATATTAACATTCAACCTTTAATTTACTCAAACCATAAAAAGTTACATTAAAATCAACAATTTTTCAGAAAAGCCTAATAATGTATATTTACCAACCAATGGGAAAGCAATTCACGCATTGATTGAATGTTTGAATGGCATGTTTAAATTTTAAAGATGGCACTTTCGTAATGTGAACTTGTTTCGTATCCAGAGACAAAAATTTTCGGAAAATGTGTTTCGTAACCTGAATTTTTCGTTTGGTGAGACTTTCGTAAAGTGAGGTACCACTGTACTGTAAAAAGTATTTGCATTTAAATTGTCCTTTACATACTGACACTACTACTAGGTGTATATTTTGATTTAAAAATTTCATTTGTGTGTTTAGGGTGGTGCACTGTCATTTTATACAGCTCTAAAAACTCACCAGAAACTTGCAGGTATTGTTGCTCTGAGCTGTTGGCTGCCTCTAATGAACTCTCTCTCAAAGGTATACACTATACTTATGTGTTTATTTGATTTTTCTCTCCATTTGGTAGCAAATGTGTGGATGAATCCATGCAGTATGATTACATCTCTCTCTCTCTCTTTCTCTAGTCAATGATTGGCCCTAATAAGGAAATACCAGTGCTCCAGTGTCATGGTGATGCAGATCCTCTGGTTCCATTGATATTTGGTTCTCTTACGGTGGAGAAACTCAAGAGTATGCTGAATCCTAATAACATTACCTTTAAAACATACCGTGGAATGCCCCACAGTGCCTGTCATGAGGTCTGCCTCCAAATTTCTTTTGACTTTTTATTTTAATTTATTTTAAAACCTTGTGTACTGTCATATTTTTTGGAGAGTTTGTGGCCTTTATCTCACTATGTAATTTCCATAGCATTCGTTTAACAAACGTAAGCAACATAATGTTTATTTCTGTACAGATTTGCGCTCATTTCTCATTGATGTCTTGAACTGATGAGGGAACAATTGAAGCACTCCATATAGTCTTCTACAGCCATTCCTGAAAACTTTCAATAGGGTTAAGGTCAGGACTATGGGGGAGCAATACTTATGTGATAATGATTCCTCATGCTCTCTGAACCACTCAATTATTATTTGAGTCCCCATTTTATATACATATCATCAAAGAAGAAAAAGTCCACTGCCATGATAATCTGCTCATTCAGTACATTCAGGTCATCAGCTGCTTCATTTTAATACCACATTACGGTTGCTGAGCCTCATCCGTACCAAATGGAGCAACAGTGCCATGGAGTTTACAGGCTCAGATCAAGGCTAAAGTGTGTGACCTTTTTTGGCCAGGCAGTGTATAATAAGGAACATTTTATGAATGAGGCGCAAATTAAGATATGTAGAATTATTCAGATTGAGGGTTTAAGTCAAGGGCAAGGGCTGAAGCAGGACGTTGAAGCCGGTGTGAGTCAGCCAGAACTGCCGTGTGCCATTTCTCACTAACGGCATTTCTGATTAATTCTAGAGAAATTCTTCAAATGTGAGCCACTCTACTGAAAGTAGGCTGTTGCATCCAAAAATGAAAAATGAGATTTTTACACAGTCAGATCGAGGAGGCCCAAAGCTGCAAAATGCAGCAAAAAGTTTGTCAATACCTTGAAAACTGAGCGAGTTATGCCATTTCTTGTCAGCATTCAACTAAAAATTTCAAAAGACGCTTTAGAGAAAAATGAGCACAAAGATTGCACTTCTTCTAACATCATTAGTCCTTAGCAACCAAACATTTTTATGCACCTCAGCCATATAAACTTTTAAAAAACATGTCTAGGAAAAGTTTTAGGAGGAGATGATAAGAGAAATCACCCTCATTTTAATCTGACACGCCCTTTTTAAACTCATCGGTCATTGTGGTAACCCCTCAAAAATGAACAAAAAACACCTATTTTTTGCATTTCTGTTTATTCCAATAAGATCAGTATGTATCTTTTCGACCATTATATAAAGATTCAAATGCCTTGAAATGATACTGATTCGAAAAAAAAAAAAACACTGTCAGGTTCAAACAATTACACTGAAATTAAGAAAACTATATATAAGAAAATTTTAACAAAATTCTCTGATCTCTTTATACAAGTAAGCTTCATCAACTCTGCCCTCATCATTATCATCTTAATCTATATCCTGCTCAGCAGAAAGGATCACATCATCATCACAAACACCACTCATGCACACTTTTATTAACAGATGCCCCTTCATCATCAAAATCAAAATCTTCATCAACACAGCTGGCATCAGTATCATCAGTTTGTTCATCTGTAAAAGGAATGAAACATTTAAGTATTTTTCAGGTCTTGACCAATTTTCGTACAAAACTAAACAACCCACGATCCAGCATGTCCAGTTCAGACAAGATTACACACGAATCAAATAATCAAAAAAAATTCCATAATCAAATTTTGCACGCAGAGAAAAATACTCACCAGCGAAATAATCTTCAAGAATGCCAAGCATTCTGGCATCTTCAAAGCTGAATTCTCGCATCAAATTTAACATCTATACTAATGCTGCTGGACATCACAGATGACATGTCACTCTCCTTTTCCAGAAATTATGTGTATTCACAATCTTATAAATAAACTTAATGACTGTTATTGCAGAGAAAGTCGAGATAAATTCCGCATGCAGTAAACCAGAGGCAGGAAGTAAACCGGATTTTAAGTGTGACGGAACCTGCGTATGTGCAAGTCCGAGCTGACCAATCAGTGTACTCGTTTCAGATCTTCCTTAGCAACTAGCCTGCATTGTTCACGAGCATATCGTCTTCATAACCATTATTTTTTTCTCTGAAACGACATTTTAATATCAAAACGGTATCCAAAATGGAGAGACGACTTCACGGCCGTTGTTCTGGTGTATGGATTATAGTGTGTCTTGTACTGAACTCGGTGAATAATTGCAACGAAAACCAGTTAGTTTGCTACTGTTTTTATCTATTTTTATGAGGATACTCGCCAGAAAAATAGAAAAAATAAGACATTTTGAGTGAGTTTTAGTCGATTTCACGTGAGCAAGTGATAGTTGAATACTTGTTTTAATAGTTTATGCAAAAATCTAAATTTCGATAAAAATGGACCATTTTTACTTTTCTGGCCTTTATCGCAAAAGTGGTCTGTGCGACAAGCGTCTACTTTCGGTGGAGCGCCTCACAAATATGGATATCAAATATTCCATGGCAAGAATGCATTTTTTCAGTTCAAGAATTATACTTTCCCTCCTCTCTAAACCTCACTTTATTAGGTTGTTATGAGCAGCACACCTTGAGAGCAGGCAATTGTTTTCTGGTTAGTTTTCTTTGGATGGATGCAGAGAGGAAGAATATCGATATCAAATGTGGGTGCCAGAACTTTTAGCCATTATCTTGGCAGTTGTGACTTTCTTATGAATTTTGTTTACAACAGCATGAATCCTGAGCAAATAAAATGTTCAGGATGTTTCGGGTGTTTCACTTGTTGAGCCATCTACTGTGGGGCGTAGCCAATCTATCTTTCATAATAGATGTGAAAGGAATGTTGGGGATTTCCAATTGTGCAATTATCCAATGTATCTAGTGGCAATGATTGAAGAATACCAAGAATTAGTTGGAGGCTTTGCACCAATCAGAAACGAGAACATATTTTTGAATGAATAATAAACGGTGTCCATTATGCCCACGCCTACTGAATACGAATAATCACACTTGCCTCCCCTACTACTAAGAACCATCATGTATTGTTAGTATAGAAAAAGTACTTGAAATGAAAACTCAAAGAAAGCAATAAACAGCCCATTATTATTATTGTCATTGTAATTACAGGGATCCCTCACTTTCCGCTGTTAATTGGGACCGAGATTCCCCCCGCGATCACTGAAATCCATGAAGTAGGATCAACCCCCCCTAACTGACGTATATGTGTATATAATATCAATAAGTACATATTCAATGCTATAAATGCTTATAATAACAATTAAACATTAAAAAATAATGCATAAAGTGTAAATAAAATATAAATACACACATAAAGACAGGCACTTCACAAAAATGTAAGTAGTCTTGATGGGAGGCTTTGGGTTGTTTTTTGTTTTGTGTTTGTTTAGGGGTTGTTGTTGTTTTTTTTGGTTTTTTTTGCATGATTGGCCTTGTTTTTGTGGCATTTTCCTTAACCTTTCCCCCTATTCTTCCTTACTTTCCTTATTTTTTATTTCGATGACTTCTCTTCTTTTCCTTTCGCTGTTCCCTTCGGGGGTCGCCACAGCAAACCATCCGCTTCCATCTCACCCTGTCCTCTGCATCTTCTTTTCTTACTCCAATGACCCTCATGTCCTAAAAAAAAAAAAAACGCGATGCACTGAAGCCACATGAATTGAAGCACAAAGTAGCGAGGGATCCCTATATTTAATATTATTGAAGTTTTCACACAATAATTTGTTGCTGTTGGCTGTTGTAATTTTGCCTGAAAGAGAAAATTGTATATAATCTTGTATAATTTTAAATTTGGCCCTCGCCCAGAGTTGGCTGAGATGGGTGCCAGCCTCCCAGCGACCATAATTAGGATTAAGCGGTTCAGAAAACGAATGAATTTTAAATTGCAACAAATTAATTAAAATGCTGTATTCCTCACAATCCAGTGGATGTTAGTATAATTCCTCAGCCATTCCACAGTCTTGTCATGCATGACTGATAGCCGGCAAGGCCTCAGGTCATGTCCAACTCGATTTTGTGGAATAGCTGTTAAATTATTAATCTTAGATGGATTTATAACTGAACCTTTTTATCTTTCCACTCAACAGGAAATGATGGATATAAAACAGTTCATTGAGAAGCAGCTGCCTCCAGTCGACTAATCAATAACCCCTTAATGATGTTTTGTGCTGGTCTATGGCAACAAAGCCTCCCAGCTGCAGTCTCTTCATCTGACTGAACTGACAACAACACAACCAAATCAAGTCCAGGACTAATCCTGAGATCATGTTTGTTTCTAAGCCTACCCAGACCCACACCGCAGTGGTTCTGAACCTATGTTCTGATGGACTCCTATGCAATATATTGCTCGTTTTTTTTTTACTTTAACATGTGATGTAATCAATCTGCCAGTGAACTGGTCTTGGTCCTTTAATGAACTCGTCTTGCCTCAAATGTACTTGAAAATGATGGAACTAGAGCATTCAGCAAACATCTTCCAAGCTAAAAAATAAAATACGCAGCAGTTCCTGGCTTGGCCTTTCCAAAAATTGTCCAATCACTCAATACAGTAGGCCCCTGTTTTTTGCAATGGTTGTGTTCCGCCCCTTCCTGTGAATCCTGAAAATCCGTGAATAATTGATGCAGTTTTAAAACTATATGTATGATATTACATGCGCTAAAATATGCTTCTTAAACCCATTCTACAGACAGTGAGATTTCCTTTTGGCTTTTTCCCTTTATCAGGGGTCGCCACAGCGAATGATTCGGCATAGGTTTTTACGTCAGATGCCCTTCCTGACACAAGCAAGAGGCAGAAACACGCAGACGACTATGCAGCTACTCTTGTCGGACGTCAGCAATAGTTCTTTTACATAAACCTCTCACCATAGACAGTGAGAGACACGGCCGGCCTTTGATAACCCAGTTAGCTGCATTGGGGGGGGGGGGGGGGGTGACAACCTTGTGGAGCGTGGGACTCGAACCCCCAACCTTAGGATCAGTGATCCAGCGCTGTATACCACCAGGCCATCACTGCCCCATTCTATAGCCAGTCTTACTCATCCCGAAGGACTATGGCTGCGCTCTGGCCAGTATCCCGACTGGTGATACTCCCCAGTGCACAGAGCCTGGGTAGGGAGTAATGAGGGACAGGCTGTTACCCAAGCAGCAAGTCCCCCCCCTGTCTCGGCACCACCGGAAGAATCCAATGGAAAGGCAAGTGCCGATACGACTGGCGATACGCCGCTGCAGGAGAGAAACTACGGTCAATTTAGAACGCCCAATTAACCTACAGTGCACGTCTTTGGATTGCGGGGGAAACCGGAGCACCCGGAGGAAACCCGCACAAGCACGGGGAGAACATGCAAACTCCACACAGAAACACCCAGGCCAGGAATCGAACCCAGGCCTTCTTGCTGTGAGGCGGACGTGCTAACCACTACGCCACCGTGCCGCCTTACGTGCCGACTTAATGAGTCTTACTCATTAATACAGTAATAATGCTGTTAAATGTAGTCATGATTAATTAAAAACTTTTTAATTTTGTACTGTAATAATATTTATTAATAAATAAAGTGCTTAGGCTCCTCACCAGAAGCTAGAGAAGATGCAGCTCATTTGAGTGGCATCATAAGGCATCACTAAAGAAATGAGCATTCACAATTAGCAAACACGTTGATGATGTGCACGAAGGAGGAAAAAAAGAGGTGTACACTTCATCTGCAACAAATCAGCAGGAGGGACAAACAAAAGCTCAACAAAACTGGCTAAATTTGAATTATGTGCCAGTAACTTCTGGGTTTGCCAATAATCCGCAAGTATGTGGGGGCATGAGCACTGAACCGCGAATTGGCAAGGGCTTACTGTATTAATGAATCCTTTAAAAAAGCTCCAGGATCCAGAATTTGAATGGCCGTCCTAGTCCAAATCCTCACGTGGAGGAATTTCATAAAGAGCCACTCATAACATTCTTATATAATCTTGCTAACAAAACACAAACCTAACATGGTGGAGATAAACATTGGAAAATCTACAGAGTATAGATTTATAATCTATGGAGTAGACTATAGAGCAGTCGGACACCAACGTTGGGAATGTGTAAACTAGAAATGAAGCAGGACTACTGTGAACAGCACAGCAATGGGATATATTGATATTGTAACTCTGGACCGTTGACTTTATTAGCCTAAAAATGAAATCTCAGATGATAAAATTATTTACAATAAAAGATAAAAATAATGCAGTTTTGTGCCAGTTTTCACTTTGTATGTGAAAAATGTATACCATTTGCAATTTTATAATTTATTAGTAAGATCCTAAAGGTTTCATTGCAACACCTGCACCCATAATCATTCATTATCTGATTTATATATGGATATGGTGCCGGTGATGTAGTGGTTAGGGTGCTGGGCTCATGATCAGGAGGTTGTGTGTCCACAGCAAGTACACTACTTTCACAAGTGCACTACTCTTGGTTATTGTAAGCGTTGATTGGCTCTTTTAAGGTTCATGTAAAGTGACTCGGTATAAATAAGTGACTTATATGAAATTATTGTTGATATTATTTGATATTATTTTACAATGTTCTGTTTATAATAATTGATTTAGGGGTGTTTTATGAGATATGGTAATGGTATTTATGCATGTGTAGTACAGTATGAGCGTCATATGTCATACAGCATACGTCACTGTAACAATTTACATTCACTTTTAACTAATGTTTGGCCGTCTGGAACCAATTAAAAATGTAAGTCGGGAAGCGACTGTATATATATTTTATGTTTTGAATCATTTAATCATAATTAGGATCATGGGGAGGCTGGTGCCCATCTCAGCTGACTCTGGACAAGGGCAGATTACACCCTGGACAGCTGACCAGGCTATCATAGTGTGTGTGTGTGTGTGTGTGTGTGTGTGTGTGTGTGTGTATTTATTTATTTACAAATGAAATGACCATGTACCCATCCACCCATCAAACGTGTACCTTGATTGTAACATGTTCATTAGTAGATTATAAACTGTGCTTATTCAGCAAACTGAATGAACTTATTTCTATCCAGAAGTTTCCATGAAAGCGTATCATGTTAACAATGGAATTGCTGATGTTGCAAGGCCCAAGAACCTGTGACTTGAAGACAATAATATAGTAATCCCTCGCCACTTCGCGTTTCCTACTTCGCCTCCCCGCAATATCGTGAGATTTCCCATCAGGAAATTAAAAAAATTAAAGATTATTCAATATTTACTTGCACTACATTCAACTATGCTACCCAACATGCTCTGTTCTCCTACTTGACTTGAGTGTTCTCTGATTGGCTGTGAATCCAGCGATCTGGTTGAGATTACATTTCTCAGCATCCAACACACCTTTCCTCCCTCATGAAACAATGACTTTTATTGAGCTCAGGGGAAACACTGGGGTGCGGAAAAAATCGTGCTCACCATAGTGGTGAGGGAAAAACAAAAACCAAAATCACTGGGAGGATATCAACACAGAAACTGGTTGAGCACGGAGCTATTTATAGTGAGCTGATGGCTGAATGGCTTCAGGTGTGCTCTCTGGATTTCGCCTGCAGGTAACAGCCATGCCCCTCACCAGTGCATGCAGTGTATGAGGAGAGACAGAAAGCGCTAAACACCGCCAACTAGCACAGACTGTAACAGTTGTGAAAATGGAAAATGCCTTATCGTTGTGGATTATGGACTGCCGTAAAAATAATGTGAGTTTGGACACTAACATGATACGTACTAAAGCAAAGGCTCTGGAGCCGCTGACGAGCCCCAACCAAGCACCAGTGCCGCCAGTGATTCTCCTCCTCGACATGGCCGTGGATTTATTATTTATAAGGTTTGTTATACAGTATTTATATATATATATATACACAGACATTCAGGTATTCAAATGACTTTGTTCTACCACATAACATGGTAACGTGCTTTGTATTAGCCCATAATATTGCTGAGCCTAGACGTGGCCATCTAAAGCCAGCCCAGATCATAGCACTGCCTACAGAGATTTCTATAGCGACTGTATAGTGACCAATGTTCATGATGGGTGGATTACATCATCCAGTTTCCTGATTGTTCTGGAACAGTAAATCTGAACCCATCAGACCACATGACCTTAGTTTTTTTTATTGTTTCAGAGTTCTATTGCAAACTGAATCTTTTCTTTCAGTCTGTCTCACTATAAAGTGGATAAGCAGTTGTTTATTCCCAACTCTTACTTTCACAATTAAACATAGCTGTGAGTTATACTCCTGATTTATTTTATGGTTTAACTTGACAAAATGTTAAAGTGATTTCAATTTGAGGTCGGTCAAGTTTCAACACCCCCCCCCCCCACACACACACACACACACACACACCCCGCCCCCAACCGTATTTCTTCATAAAGCTCAGAATTATCCTTTCAGGTTTTAAAAATGTCTTCTTCTTTTCCTTTTGGCTTTTCCCTTCAGGGCTCGCCACAGCGAATCATCTGCCTCCATCTCACCCAATCCTTTGCATCCTCTTCTCCTACACCAACGACCCTCATGTCCTCCTTCACCACATCCATGAATCGTCTCTTTGGTCTTCCTCTAGGCCTTCTGCCTGGTAGTTCCAGCCTCAGCATCCTATTACCAATATACTCACTATCCATCCTCTGTACATGTCCAAACCATCTCAATCTAGTCTCTCTGACTTTGTCTCCAAAACGTCTTACATGTGCTGTCCCTCTGATGTGCTCATTCCTAATCCTATCCATCCTCGTTACTCCCAAAGAGAACCTCAACATTTTCATCTCTGCTACCTCCAACTCTGCCTCCTGTCTTTTCCCCATGGCCACCGTTTCTAAACCATACAACATCGCTGGCCTCATCACCGTCTTGTACACTTTTCCTTTCATTCTTGCCGATACCCTCCTATCACACATCACACCGGACACTTTTCTCCATCCATTCCAACCTGCCTGCACACGCTTCTTCACCTCTTTTCCACACTCTCCATTGCTCTGGATTGTTGAGCCTAAGTACTAATGCAGCCATGGGGGCACAAACCAGTGTCTCTCCCTCATGTCGGTCCCAAGCCCGGATAAATGCAGAGGGTTGCGTCAGGAAGGGCATCCGGCGTAAAACAAATGCCAAATAAACTATGCGAATCAGGTTTTAAAAATGTGGTGGTTCGAATTAGGGGTGGAAGGGTGGCACAGCTGGATTTTTACCCATTTTTTCAAACAAAACTGCTCTATCTTCAAGAATTTTCCTTTGATTTACTCAGTTGTCACCAATTTCACAGTCGCTGCTACATTTTCCCATTCTAGCCTTTTTTCTTTCTTTGTTTTACAGTTTTCCATTCTGAAGACAGTCGCCTGCAGTGTATTTTCCATTTGGTCTGAAGCACAAAAAGTGACTTCAGTGCAATACCTTATGACCTTATAATATCGGCCATAATCAAATTAATTTCATGGCTCTGCTCAGTGAATCATATCTGCCCCAAATATTAATGGGTTCTTGCTTCGTCTATGCAAATACCATTTTTACCAAATTTGATACTTGGATCAGTAAGATTAGCAAAGTCCTGTCAATCAATACCATCATGTCCTTGTCTTAAATATGGGTTTTAAAAATGTAGATGAAAAATCAGAAGGAAAATAATGTAAAGTAAGTTTACATCAAGTATACATTAATATGTTTCTGTATTAAGAAATATCTAGACACAGCTTGAATAAAAGTCAACACATTTAAGAGGTTTTTGAGGAATTCCTCAAGAAAAACCAATGAGAGGAGAAAGAAAATTAAAAATAATTATACAGTGGTAAATGTTCCATGATACGAGCTTCGATCCCACCAAAAATCCACCCCATCCAATTTTAATTTACAAGCTCTGCTGGAGAAATGGCTTTTCTGGGTTGATAGCCTTGTATTCTTCCAAGTGTAGTCCTTCGCGCTCCGAGAACGCCGTGTGCAGTGATTCTCAATTATTTTCTGTGATGCCCCCTATAGGAACAAAAACAACATTTCACACACCCCCTCCCCCAGCACCCTGTGCACGACTATAAATAGTGTTTACTGCACTTCATATCGTTTAACTCGGTGCTTTTCCCCTACACCATATGGAACACAGTGAGAGTGCCACTGCCCCCTATTGTAAAGGATGTGCAATCACACTTAATTCTAGTACAGTATGGCAAAAAAGCATGTTCCATAGGGTTATATGCTCCCCACCCAACACTGGCCTTTTGGAAGCTCCCCACAAGGCTTTCCTTGCTGGCATTCGTAGGGTGCACATGCACAAAATTTTACTCATCCTCCTCCTTCTCTGTTGCACATCACCTCATGCCTGCCCACTTGACATCTTTGTGTCCACGTGACATCTTTGTCACAGTCGATGATCGGTAAAGTTAGTTGACTTAGTGTTTATTCTTGTTTTTTTATTTATTACTAATTATTATTAATGTTAATATACATGTATTATTATTATTATTATGAAATATTTATTGTTTTTACATGTTTATCTTTAATATATTAGGTTAAATATATGTACTTGTGTCAGATTATATGAGTTTGGGAGGGGGTTGGTATGGATTAATTGGTTTTCTGTTCCTTCCGATGAGGATTTTAGTTTTATCTAATGAACATTTTGACTTACGAGCTCGCCCTCAGAACAGATTAAATTCGTAAGTCATGGTAGCACTGCAATAATTTTTTAAAAAGCCTTGGAACAACATACTTTTTTACGTGCTTTTCTTTGCCAGCAGGGTTGGCATGGTGGTGTAGTGTTCAGCATGTCTTGGGCTTCTGTGTTGAGTTTGCATGTTCTCTATGGGCTTGTGTGGATTTTGTCCAAAGAAATCCACAATACTTACTTACAGGCTTACGGGCGGTTCCAGATTGCCCCTAGCATTAGTGTGAATGGTTATATGTATGCCGCCATGCGATGGTCTGGTGAGCTGCTCCGGGTGTAGTCTGCCTTCACCCAGTGTAAGCTGAGAAAGGTAACAGCCTCCCCGCAACAATGATAGGATGAAACTGTTTGGCAAATGAGCAGTTTGGTTTGCAAGCACTATAATTAGGACGCAGACGTGGTGACAGACACAGAGACCTAGTGACAAATAGTTGTGCTTTATTATGGATTTATATCTCTTTATACAGTTAACCCGGTATGCACAAGTGAATATATCAAATACATCCTCTGTTCCTTAAAAACATGCATATATTATTCAATAGAAGACACAAAACTAAACTTTGTTGGTCCATGTCTTTTTTCAGATGTGTATGTGTGTGTGTGAGAGAGAGAGAGAGAGAGAGAGAGAGAGAGAGAGAGAGAGAGAGATGTACAGTATATTTTATATGTAATCATAACTTTTTATATGTTCTACTATAATTAAAAGCACCTTGATTTGTAATGAACTGTGTTTTATGGTCGTATATATCCTAATGTAGATCCTCTGTATATATATATATATATATATATATATATATATACTGCAGCAAGGCACAATTATTCATCTGCCAGTTCAGTTCCCTTTGCACAACAAAGGCGTATCTTTAATTTCATTTGTCGAACCCTACAAGAAAAACAGGCCAGTAGCATCTCCTCTTTTTTCCCACTAATTAATAATATTTAGTGGCATCAGAAGGGTATAATCATCCATGGAACTGTACATTCAGGACACTGGAAGGTGAAAGTGATCAAAGGGCTGTATGTAAGCTAATGTGTCCTGACTGCGCCATGTGGAATCGCTTTCAGACTCTGAACAAGGTGATGTGCAGCTGGATGATTTACGGTTCACTCTGATGGAGCTGGTACAGCAAGGCCATTTCCTTTGTCCTTGCTTTACATTGAAGGTATCAGGGTTTGAGATCAAAAGGTGAATCTGAGATGATAGATTTCACTGCCAGCAATAATGTACGTCCTGATATTTACATCCAGATATGTTAAACAACTTACACCACACCACACCACGGACCACCACAAATTACACCGTCAACAAAAATTAGTGAGCATTGAATTTTTTTGATGGAAACTAATGTTTGGAAATCTTAAGTGTTCTTTGTATTGATTTTAATATCGAAATTATATAAAAATATATATATATGGCAAAGTTTATACCAAAAAAAAGGGTGCCTAAAACTTTTGTACAGAAATGTGCCTCTATATATAGAAATAATAATCAGTATAATAATCAGTAATCAGTTGCTCCCTCACACACACTCAAAGTCAGACACACACACACACACACACACACACACACACACACACACACACAGCCATATACAGGGATCCCTCGCTACTTTGCACTTCAATTCATGCGGCTTCAGTGCATGTTTTTTTTTTTTTATATATTAAAACCTCCCATCAAAACTATTTACATTTTTGTGAGGTGTGCATCTGCGTGCATGCAAGCAGGTCTGTATGTGTGTGTATTTATATTTTATTTATACCTTATGCATTATTAGTATTTTTTTAATGTTTAATAGTTATTATAAGCATTTATAGCATTGGGGCAGTGGTGGTCTAGTGGTATAGGGTGCTGGATTGCTGAGCCAAAGGTTGGGGATTCGAGTCCCACTCTCCGAAAAGTTGTCACTGCGCCCCCCCAGTGCGGCTAACTGGGTTATCAAAGGCGGGCCATGTCTGTCACTGTCTATGGTGAGAGGCATGTAAAAGAACCATTGCTGACTTTCGTAAAGAGTAGCTGCAAAGTCGTCAGCGTGTTTCTGTCCCTTGCTAAAAGGGTTGTGACAGGAAGGGCATCCGACGTAAAAACCTCTGCCAAATCAAACGTGCGAATCAGATGATTCGCTGTGGCGACTCCCGAGTAAAAGGGAAAAAGCCGAAAGGAAGACAGACATAAGCATTTATAGCATTGAATATGTCATCATCATCATTTTCTGTAATCGATTAATCCTAATTTGGGTCGCGAGGAGGCTGGCGTCCATCCCAGCCAACTTCGGGCGAGGGCAGAGTACACCCTGGACAGCTCACCAGGCCATCACAGGGCGGAAATACACCGACGGGTTTGCAGCCTACTCTTTACGAAAGTCAGCAATGGTTCTTTTCCATGTCTCACACCATAGACAGTGAGAGACATGGCCGGCCTTTGATAACCCAGTTAGCTGCATTGTGGGGAGGGGGGAGGGGGGGCAGTGACAACCTTGTGGAGGGTGGGACTCAAACCCCAAACCTTAGGATCAGCGATCCAGCCCCCTATACCACTAGACCACCCCTTCCCTGCATTGAATATGTCTGTCTGTCTGTCTTCCTTTCGGCTTTTTCCCTTTTTTTACTCGGGAGTCGCCACAGCAAATCATCTGATTCACACGTTTGATTTGGCAGAGGTTTTTACGTCGGATGCCCTTCCTGTCACAACCCTTTTTAACAAGGGACAGAAACACGCTGACGACTTTGCAGCTCCTCTTTACGAAAGTCAGCAATGGTTCTTTTACATGAACCTCTCACCATAGACAGTGACAGACATGGCCCGCCTTTGATAACCCAGTTAGCCGCACTGGGGGGACAGTGACAACCCTGTGGAGAGTGGGACTCGAACCCCCAACCTTTGGATCAGCGATCCAGCGCCCTATACCACTAGACCACCACTGTCCCCATTCGCATTGAATATGTATTTATTGATATTATATACACATATAGGCGGCACGGTGGCGTAGTGGTTAGCACGTCCGCCTCACAGCAAGAAGGCCCGGGTTCGATTCCCGGCCCTGGGCGTTTCTGTGTGGAGTTTGCATGTTCTCCCCGTGCTTGTGCGGGTTTCCTCCGGGTGCTCCGGTTTCCTCCCGCAATCCAAAGACGTGCACTGTAGGTTAATTGACCGTTCTAAATTGACCGTAGATTCTCTCCTGCAGCGGCACTGGAACCCAGTCGTATCGGCATTTGCCTTTCCATTGGATCCTTCCGGTGGCGCCGAGACGGGGGGGGGGACTTGCTGCTTGGGTAACAGCCTGTCCCTCATTACTCCCTACCCAGGCTCTGCGCACTGGGGAGTATCACCAGCCGGGATACCAGCCAGAGCGCAGCCATAGTCCTTCGGGACTGACGGAGGCCTTCCATACCATATACATGTACCTATACGTCAGTCAGTGGGGTTGTGGGGTTGATTCTACTTTAATTCTGTGGTCACGTGGGGGGGGGGGGGGTCTCCGTCCCAATTAACCACGTAAAGTGAGGGATCCCTGTATATATGTATGCTAATGCAATCTAGCAGGATACATATAAGCTGTAAGATAACCGATACCAACTGATAAATGGGTGTAGATTTAAAGAAAAGCTGACACACATAAGCTGTCTTTGATAATTTCTTGCCTTGATCTCAAACCCCAATAACTTCTGTGTACAGTCAAGGCAGAAGAACCAGCTTTGCCCTTCCAATACTTTCTGAGCAAAACGTGATTGGATTAGGATTCACTGACTGAATTATTCTGAATGTGTGTGTGATTGACAGATAGATAGAGAGACACAGAGAGAGATAGAGAGAGAGAGAGAGAGAGAGAGAGAGATTCTGTATTGTGAGTCTTTATATGCGTTTGTGTTAGGACTTCTCTGCTATTTTATTTGTTTCCAAACTGTCGATCAGGTCTGCATAAACGCTGGAGTTCATGTAACGAGGATACGAGTCTCGCTGCATGAGTGTGTATATTTGCTGTTGTGCCTCATCAAAGGTTTGTGAGGATGGATTCAGCATGTTCTTATTAATCACCTCCCGTGCACGCGCATCCAGACTCACCTATAGACACACACAACAGGAAGCACATCATCAAAGGAATCATTATACGATGGGTACACCAATCAAGAAGCACCTGAGGGGTTCTGAGAGTGAAGATACCTCTTTAGGTGACAGCACTGAGATGTAGTCCTCATATATTTGCTTAACAGTCTGTTCCACCACGGTCCGGTTGGTCTCTTTTTTCAGCTCTTCGCAGGCCAGCCAGAACAGCAGGTTCTCCTCGCTGAACTCACTCTTAAGGAATTGACGGAAATTGGTCCGACCATTTGGGCTCTTAATCAAGTGCTCGAAAGATTTTGACCACAAACGGGCCTCATCTAGCACCACGCCAGCTCTGTACAGCCAAAGATGAAGTTTCATCACTTTTTTTATATATTACGTTCCACTTGGGACTTTGCTATATTTATCCACTCATTAAATGAATATGGGATGGCATGGTACTATTGTGGCTAGCATGTCTGCCTCACAGCAAGAAGGTCCTGAGTTCGAGTCCCATACGTGGTGAGGGTGTTTCTGTGTGTAGAGTGTGCATGTTCTCCCTGTGATGGTTTTCCGCCAGGTAGTCTGGTTTCCTCAGTCTAAAGACATGCACAATCGGCTGTTCCAAATTGCCCTAGGTGTGAATGTGAATGTGAATGTACAGGGATCCCTCACTTTCCACGGTTAATTGGGACCGAGATCCCCACGCGACCATCGAAATCCGCAAAGTAGGATCACCCTCCCACCCCCACCGCCCACCCCAACTGATGTATATGTACATCAGTGGTTCCTAACCTGTGTTCGATCGAACCCTAGGGGTTCGGTGAGTCGGTCTCAGGGGTTCGGCGGAGCCTCTGCCACGGAGGTCAAGACACACCCGACTCATCATTTCAATTAGTGATGACACGCCCCGCTTGGCCATCACTGGCTGCAGATGATCACATTACATTGCTTGGCCAATCAGTGCCGCGGGGAATTTAGCGTGCTCAGTAGTCAATGTGTGAAGTCGTGAGATTTTTTTCAGAATATTTTAATCCATACTAACCATGTCGAGCAAAAAAAGAAAGTCGTCGGACAAATATGTACAACATGAATTCACATGCATCACGGAACGTGATGGGACTCAGCGTCCTATCTGAATGATTTGCAATGCCAAGTTGAGCAACTCTAGTCTCGCACCGGCAAAACTAAAGGAATACTTTGTGAAACTGCATGGAGATGGGGAATACAAGAACACAACAGTACCTGTGTCTTGAATTTGTAAAAAAATCATATTTTTATTTTTCACTGATGAAGGGTTCGGTGAATGTGCATATGAAACTGGTGGGGTTCGGTACCGCCAACAAGGTTAAGAACCACTGATGTACATGTATATTTGTATATAATATCAACAAATACATATTTAATGCTATAAATGCTTTCATAACAAGTAAACATTAAAAAATACTGCATAAGATGAAAATAAAATATAAATACACATACATACAGACACGCGCGCACGCATACAGATGCGCACCTCACAACAAGGTAACTAGTTTTGATGGGAGGTTTTGGGTTGTTTTTTGCTTTGTGTTTGTTTAGGGTTTTTTTTTTATTTTTTATTTTTTATTTTTTTGCATAATTTGCCTTGTTTTGTGGCATTTTCCTTAACTTTTCCTTCTATTCTCCCTTAATTTCCTTATTTTTTAACTTGATGAATATTTAAAAAAATATGCGATGCATTAATTGAGGAGTGAAGTAGCAAGGGATCCCTGTATATGGCTCTGTGTGTGTGTGTGTGTGTGTGTGTGTGTGTGTGTGTCTGTGTGTGTGTGTTGGCCTGGTGAAAGTTTGGTGAGTTTTTCCAGGTGTCCCCAGTCTTCGCTCAAGTCTGATGAGATAAGCAGGATTAGGCAGTTCGGAAAAAACGAATGAGCGAATAATTTAATATGCTAGTCTTCTCAACCTCATCTTCCTCTGCCCAGTATATCTGTAGCATATTTCTGTTATTTATATTTAAGAATTAAATGACTTTTATCATAAAAAAAAAAGTGGGGCTGGTGTTGTATTACTGTTCCTCAGGTTGAGGGTTCAAGCCTCACTATGAACGGTTGTACTGCTGTTCACAGTGCAGCTACCTGGGCTATCAAAGGCCGGTCATGTCTCTGACTGTCTACGATGAGATGCTTGTAAAAGAACCATTGCTGACTTCCGTAAAGAGTAGGCTGCGTATCCGTCAGTGTTCCTGCTTTGCGATGGGCTGGCAACCTGCCCAGGGCTCCCTCTGTCCTCACCCAGTGTCAGCTGACACGGGGCACCAGCCTCCCTGCGACCCTAATTAGGAATAAGTGGCTCAGAAAATGAATGACTAGTTCATCAACTGAGAATTAACTGTATTTCTATGGACTTCAAAAGTTGTTGTAGGTTTTTAGGAAGATATCTCCTGAATGTCTTCAATCTTCCTTTATCAACAACTCTGAAGTAAACACATAAATGTATTGCTCTGTTTGGGAACATGGAAAAGTGAACTAAAATTATATTTCTGTGGTTAAGTTTTTGTTCTTTGCATTTTTAATCAAATAAAACATTCTGTAAGAAGTGGTGATCTGGTGTTGAGGTGCTGGATCACTGATCCCAAGGTTGGGGATTCCAGCCCCACTCTCAACTGTCACTGTCCTCCCAGTGCAGCTAACTGGGTTATCAAAGGCCGGCCGTGTCTCTCACTGTCTATGGTGTGTGGTTCATGTAAAAGAACCATCGCTGACTTTTGACAAGAGTAGCTGCATAACCATCAGTGTGTTTCTGCTCTGCAATGGCCTGGCGAGCTGTCCAAGGTGCACACGACCCTTGCCCAGAGTCGGCTGGGATTTTCAATAGCCTCCCCATGACCCTAATTAGGATTAAGCGGCTACAGAAAATAAATGGAAGATAAGTACCGTATTCAACATGATAAGCGCCCAGGGCGCTTTAAGAATTGGAGCGGGTGGGCGCTTATTAAAATGTTACCAGGGAGTGGAACAGTAAGTGCTTATTACCATTGAGGTGGAAAACATGAATAATAACAGAACAATGAAAGAGTTTTACTGGTATTTGTGTTATTCATTTTGTAGTAACAACCAAACTACTCACATGAAAGCTGAAAATAAACAGAAAGCAGCATAATTTAAAAAAAGACCCCTTGTTTTTCCCTCCCTTTTTAAACATTTCCTTTAAAAATCGAGCCAAGCAACACTGTGGACTTTAGCACATGGCAAGTTGAACCAATCAACACGAACTATAAACAAAAGCACATGGCCAGGAATGTCTTTAAATGTATGAAGTTAGTGATCAGGAGAATCGAGTGAAAAATACTCGTCATCACTTTCTGATAGGTCTATATCTGGCTCATCGCTCCATTCATTCAGAGCATCCCATAGTTTTGCTGTAGCAGTTTCGAATGGTTCATCGGTTGTTGGACATTTACCAAGAGAACACAGCAAAATATTTTCCTGTTTTTTTTAAAGCACGGCGGAACAATCAAATGTGTTGTCACTGATGAACATTATAGACATTCCCCAGTGGCAGGGGTCTTGAAATACCGTATAAACTAACTGATACAGGCAGTGAACGTCTCATTTTACCGTTACAGAGACTGATTCAATAAAATTGGTAAGTTTCATCTACGATTTTGCTCCCAGTACACATGGGCGGTTATTAGATGTAAGAAAAAAAAAAGAAAAAAAGAAAGAAAGAAAGAAAGAAAAAAAAAAACACTGGGGGGGGGGGGTGCTTATTGGAGCAGGGCGCTTATT
>CM045745.1:6787781-6852781 GCA_024760905.1 Plotosus lineatus | reverse complement strand
ACAATTATTATTATTATTATTATTATTATTATTATTACAATTATTATTATTATTATTATTATTATTATTATTATTATTAAGTAAAGTTTCGAGAGATGAAATTGCATTGAAAACCAACAGGTCTTCTGGTTATAATAAAATAGGCTACTAGCATATCCATATAAAATGGCCCAGGGTTGAATCTTATAAAGGCTTTGTGTTGATGCTATTATTAATGGAATAATTTTCTTTCTCTCAATTTATTCGTCCATTAAAATGAATTAAAATGCAGAACACAGAAAAGCATCAGTATTTCTCATATCCAGGCTCTGATTAGCGTCCAGTCTCCCCAGTGCGCATCCTCACATCCTCAGCCTCAGGAATCTATCACATCACGAGCGTCATCAACAAGCACATAAACCAAACAAATCCGACCGAGGCAGTAATAAAACCGCGCGCTCTCTCGTTCTGGCTGCACTAAACACATTATGTTCATCAATTCACTCAGTGCATACTTACCGCATTACCACTGCTTCCCGGTGTGAAGAGTTTACCGCGCGCTGCTCACACGCCCATTACAATCTTTTGCGCTTTGCTCCTGTCTGCGCTCCAGCCACAGTGCGCATGCGCACGACGCTCTAGTCTCTCTTCTGACGCGCGCAGCAACGGAAGGTGTGCGTGACCTGAACTGCGTCCAAAATGCGCATACTCGGAGAATACTCATCACGTCGGGTGTCTCAATCTGTGCGAGTTTTGAGAGCCCGGATTAATTTCAATGCGACAGGCTCGAGATTAAATTATAAGTTTATAGTTGAAGATTGTCAGAAATTATTGTTGATAATTATTATTATTATTATTATTATTATTATTATTATTATTATTATTATTATTATTATCAGATAAAGTATTAATTAGTGAACATGTGAATAATGACTGTATTGGGCAGTGGAGGCCTGGTGATAAAGGTGCTGGATCACTGATCATAAGGTTGGGGGTTCAAGCCCCACTCTCAACAGGTTGTCACTGTCCCCCCAGTGGACTAAGTGGGTTATCAAAGGCCGGCCCGTGTCTCTCACTGTCTATGGTGTGAGGTTCATGTAAAAGAACCATTGCTGACTTTCGACGAGAGTAGGCTGCATAGCCATCAGCGTGTTTCCGCCCTGCAATGGCCTAGCAAGCTGTCCAGGGTGTACTCTGCCTTCACCCAGAGTTGGCTGGGATGGGCGCCAGCCTCCCCACGACCCTAATTAGGATTAAGCGGTTACAGAAAATGAATGCTGAATGATCGATGAAGGTTGGGGGTTCAAGCCCCACTGTCAACGGTTGTCACTGCTGTCCCCCCAGTGCAGCTAACTGGGTTCTCACAGTCCGGCCGTGTCTCTCACTGTTTATGGTGAGAAGTTCATGTAAAAGAACCATTGCTGACTTTCAACAAGAGTAAGCTGCATAGCCGTCAGTGTGTTTCTGCCCCGCGATGGCCTGTTAGTCTGTCCAAGGTGTACTCTGCCCTTGGCCAGAGTCGGCTGAGATGGGCACCAGCCTCCCCGTGACCCTAATTAGGATTAAATAGTTCAGAAAATGAATGAATGAGTAATGACTGTGAATATGGCCCCTAGAGACAAAGAACAACTTTACTGTGAATGATGTATGTTGAAGGTGAAAGAACAGTAAGAGGCTGAATGAACACCAGATGGCGCTAGAGCTAATCAATTAAAATCAGAGCGGGTCTACTTAATTATTTGTTGTGATTATTAAAATCTTCATATTTTTGGAGTTCTGGGTTTCTCCATAGGTATGTGTGAATTATACTATGTTTTTCTGTTCATCATGTTTTTCAAAATTATGTAGTCTGGATTTCCTGTCATCTTGAACCAGTCTAGACATGACTGACTGAATAAATCACACAGGCGTGTGTACAGGTGTCACTAATGGTGGTCAGGAATCGTGTTTATGGACCAAACTGTACCATTTAAAATAATAATAATAATAATAATAATAATAATAATAATAATAATAATAATAATAATTCACACTTAGTCACTTTTTTAAGATAATTAAATTTTGAGGCCTATCTCAACCAATTTTGGGCAAAGACAATGTACACCCTGAACATTTCTCCAGGCTACCACTGAGCCAATACACATACAAACATTCGCTCTCACTCTCACACCCAAGGTGATAAGGAACAGCCAATCAGCCTACTGTGCATGTTTTTGGACTGTCGGAGAAAACCAGAGAACCTGAAGGAAACCCACACAAGCACAGGGAGAACAGGCAAACTTGACGGAGAAATGCCCCAAGCCCGGAAATCAAACCTGGGCCTTCTTGATGTGAGGCGTACGAGCTAACCACTCCGCCATCATGCCACCTGCGTATGTAATTCGTCATTTATCAAGAATTTAGTGTACGTAGTTCACAAATATATTGCAGAGCTAACACAGAGATGAACGAAAGTGATGGAGAGGTCAGCTGACCAAACCTGCACGTCTTTCATTGGGGGAAAGAAATTAGTGCCCTTGAGGGAAATGCATGCAGGCAAGTAGAGAACAGAAAACCCCACACAGAAAGGATCTATTCAACCATGAGCTTGAAACTCAGAACCTTCTCGCTGTGAGGCGACACTGTAAACTACAGCACTACTGCGGCCAGTTTCATTTCATTACTGCCAATTACATTCAATTTCATACAGATCCACAAAGAGCAGATTCACAAAGATCAGCCACATGGTCTAATTCCATTAACTATGAATTAACTGTGAAAACCAGAGTCACCTGATGCATTTAAATATAGTTTTGTATTTGTACTTGTATAGTGCATTTCTCATTATGAAAAATATATTTATTTATTTTTAAATAATAAAGATAGTCGTAAAAGTAATCCCCTTTAGTAGTAATATCACATCATTTCCTAATCACAGTATATATATATATATATATATATATATATATATATATATATATATATAATCTCAGAAGAAGCATACTTTAAGAAGGAGACTGATCACATGACTTTCTTTAGGGCCGTTTGGGGAACACCAGATGGCACACAACTTGAAAACAGAGGTGGTGCTAATGATTTGCTCCCAGATGACACAGGATTGCTATTTATTTGCATTTATTTATTTATTTTATTTATTTCTTTTATTTATTTGCATTTATTTATTTATTTATTTATTTGCATTTATTTGCATTTGCATAATTTAGGCAGAAATGATGGAGGCTTTGTATCTCTTGGTTTACCCAGCTTGCATTTCTTTGAAAAGCAAAGTAGTTATGCCTATTGATTCGTCCAAAATATAGATTTTAACAATAAATAAATAAATAAATAAAATAAAAGTTGCATGAAATGAGCAAAAATAAAGTTCATTTTCTGTAACCACTTAATCCTAATTAGGTTTGAAAGGAGGCTGGCGCCTATCCCAGCCGACTCCGTGCGAGGGCAGAGAACACCCTAGACAGCTCTCTAGGCCATCGCAGGGCATAAACACACTGACAGCTATGCAGCTGCTCTTGTTGAATGTCAGCAATGCTTTTTTTTTTTTTACATGGTCGTCTTACCATAGACAGTGAGAGACATGGCCGGGTTTTGATAAGCCAGTTGCTGCAGTGTGGAGGCTGTGACAACCATGTAGAGTGGGGCAGTGATCCAGCATCTTTACCACCAGGACATCACTGCCTTCGAAAATAAAGTGATAGTTTTAATAATACAGTGATCCCTCGCTACTGTGTGCTTCAGTTTCTGCGGCTTCAGTGCATCGCGGGTTTTTCAGAAATAATCATCGAAAAATAAAAACATAAACAAATTAAGGAAAAATAGGGAAAATTAAAGGAAAATGCAGCAAAAAACAATTATGCAAAAAAAAAAACCCCAAATGAACAAAAACAAAAAACAATCCAACAAAACTACTTACATTTTTGTGTAAGGTGCGCATCTGAGTGCGTACACACGCGTCTGTGTGTGTGTGTGTGTGTGTGTGTGTGTGTGTATTTTATTCACATCGTATGCATTATTTTTGAATGTTTAATTGTTATTATAAGCATTTATATAGTTGAATATGCATTTATTGATATTATATACACATATACATGTACGTATACGTCGGTCAGGGGGTCGATACTACTTCACGGAAATCACCAGTCACAGGGGGGTCTCGGTCCCCATTAACCGCAGAAAGTGAGGGATTCCTGTAGTTCTAGTTTTGTAAGTATTTCTGACTTGATATTTTTCTCCTTTAAAAGCAACATTTAATAATAATGTAAATAATTCGACAATACAAAAAAAAATAAAATAAAATAATTACAAAAATAGCATAATGTGCATATCTTTGAACTGTCGTGGGGGAACTGGAGTACCCGGAGGAAAGCCGCACAAGTACAAGGCGAACATGCCAACTCCACACAGGAACACCCTCAGTGAGTTTGGGACTCAAACTCAGGACCTTCCTGGTGTGAGGTCGTAATGATAACCCCTACGCCACCATGCCATCCAACCAGTAATTAACAAACACATTTCCTTAACAAAGAACAGGTACAGTACATCCGACACGCCTTCAAACTCGTAGTATAAAAACAAACAGATTGGCTGCTTGGAGCTGTGACCGGAAGGTCTTGGGTGATGGACACCTGAGTTGGGGGGTTGTCGAGCTGAAGAACATCTTTTTGACATGTGGCACTCCCGAGGAAGTGGATGGATACTGACAAGCCAAATGACTGGCTGTTCCCAATGCAAAATGTTGGGCATGGGAGGAGTTTGGTGAGGGCCCGTAAAAAGAGTATTGGTTTGCCTCGAAAAGGTTCTGGACCTCTATTTGATGCCTCAGATGGAGAAAATGGTCCTCCACGAGCACTGCTGAAAGTAGAAGTGGGGAGCTGCTCATTGCATCTGGAGATGTTATCGATAGGTGGAAAGAATACTTCAAGGATCTCCTCAATCCCACCAACTCTGTGAAAAAGGAAGCTCCTGGAGGTTCAGGAGGTGGTCTCTGCCCATCATCGGGGTGGAGGTCACCAAGTTAGACAAAATGCCATTTTATTTCAAAAATATGATCTGTCTTGGTGAAGCCTGAGCTGACCTGAAAGACTCGTGATTTACCAGGCGATTTATGTTCCAACCTCCACCGATGGTCACAAGCTTTGGATAGTAACTGAAAGAACAAAATTAGTAAAACGAGAGCCTAAAATGAACTTCCTTTGTAGGGTAGTGTTCCTCACCCTTACAGATAGGGTGAGAAGATCAGGCATCCAGGAGGAGCTTGGAGTAGAACCTCTGCTCTTCCGCATTGAGAGGCATCTGATTAGAATGCCCCCTGAACGCCTCCCTGGTGTGGTGTTTCAGGCATGTCCAATCAGAGAGAGACCATGGGGTTGACCCAGAACACATTGGAGGGACTATGTCTCTCTGCTGGTTTTGGAATGCCTCGGTGTCTCACCAGAACTGCTGGAAGAAGCGGCGGAGGATAAGGACGTCTGAATATCATTGCTTAGGTTGTTGCCCCTGTGATCGACCCCGAAACATACGGAAGAAGATGAAAGTAAAGCTTATGAGTTTTTAGAATCTACTGACTTCATGGCTTCCCATTTTGCTAGAGGCCTAATTTAATATTACAGTCGGCCCCCAACTTACGAAATTAATCCGTTCCAAAGCCCTTTTTGTAACGTGGGGATCTCGGAAGTAGGGGTCACATCTTACATGTTAAACGCCTAATTCCAAGGCTCCAGTCTTTGGACTGGATAAACCCCATAAACCCTTTAAAAATGATAAAATGATAAAAGTACAACACACACCTCTCTCTCTCTCTCTCTCACACACACACACACCTCTCTCTCTCTGTCTCTCTCTCTCTCACACACACACACACACACACACACCTCTCTCTCTCTGTCTCTCTCTCTCACACACACACACACACACACACACCTCTCTCTCTCTCTCTCTCTCTCTCTCACACACACACAGACACACACACACACCTCTCTCTCTCTCTCTCTCACACACACACACTCTCTCTCTCTGTCTCTCTCTCACACACACAGACACACACACACACACACACCTCTCTCTCTCTCTCTCACACACACACACACGCACACCTCTCTCTCTCTCTCTCTCACTCACACACACACACACACACCCCTCTCTCTCTCTCTCTCTCTCTCACACACACACACACCCCTATCTCTCTCTCTCTCTCTCTCTCTCTCTCTCACACACACACACACACCTCTCTCTCTCTCTCTCTCTCTCACACACACACACACACACACACACACACACAGACGCATTACAATGCACAAGTTTATTCTAGCGTTGCGGGCCACGCCCACAAGACGTGGAATTCAAAGCGCATTCCCTGCTTGACCATTTACTGAATTAAAACAACTTAAAAAACTAAACTAAAATAAAGCGTTATTCCCCCTCTCTCTGTCTCTCTCTCGCACGCGCTGCGGGCCACGCCCACAAGACGTGAATTCAAAGCGCATTCCTTGCTTGACAAACTCAACTTTAATTTGATTCGTTGAGGGATGGGAATTCCAGATGAGCTCAAATGCGCCCACATTTATTAAACATTTACTGAATTAAAACAACTTAAAAAACTAAACTAAAACGTGAAGCTTCCGTCTGTCTCTATCTCGGAGGCCAGCGGGGCGGGATGTTGAGAGACAGCCAATGAGAGAGCAACTCAGGTGTCGTGTGAAATTTTGATTGGCGCATTTGAATTTTGAATTTCTATTTGTAACAGGGGGTTGTTTCGTATGTCGGGGACGGAAAATAATTAAACAATGTCCACTGCTGGCACAATAACTAAAACGTTGTAAATAATCAGAGCACTAATGAACTTGTCTGTGTACCGCCACACAGGGATGAAAAAGGTTAGAGGCAAGGGTTTTTTTTTTGTATAATTGGAGATTTAAACAAGATGGAACACCAAAAATCCAAAATATATAACTGATATAAACCATCTCCATGCTAGCAATGCTTTCTAATGTCTGCTTGTAAACAAGTAAACATAGACTCCAATAAACCAAACTAGAACTTGGACACAGTTTCTATGGTTTGATGAGACAAAAATATCTAATTTTTCGCAGCAGACCTGTCTCTGCCAATGGGTGACAATGCATTTTTAAATCATTGCTGCTAAAGTTCATATTATAGCAACAATGACCTAAACATGTGTGTGGACAACAAGGACCCAAGAGGAACGGTGAGGTTACAGGGAGCAGAGATAAAGAAGGTGGAGGATTTTAAGTACTTAGGCCCAACAATCCAGAGCAATGGAGAGTGTGGGAAAGAAGTGAAGAAGTGTGTGCAGGCAGGTTGGAATGGTTGGCGAAAAGTATCCGGTGTGATGTGTGATAGGAAGGTATCGGCAAGAATCAAAGAAAAAGTGTACAAGACGGTGATGAGGCCAGCGATGTTGTATGGTTTAGAGACAGTGGCGCTGGGGAAAAGACAGGAGGCAGAGCTGGAGGTATCAGAGATGAAAATGTTGAGGTTCTCTTTGGGAGTAACGAGGATGGATAGGATCAGGAATGAGTACATCAGAGGGACAGCACATGTAAGACGTTTTGGAGACAATGTCAGAGAGGCTAGATTGAGATGGTTTGGACATGTACAGAGGAGGGATAGTGAGTATATTGGTAGTAGGATGCTGAGGTTGGAACGACCAGGCAGAAGGCCTCGAGGAAGACCAAAGAGGAGATTTATGGATGTGGTGAAGGAGGACATGAAGGTAGTTGGAGAAAGAGTAGAAGATGCAGAGGATAGGCTGAGATGGAGGCAGATCATTCGCTATGGCGACCCCTGAAGGAAATAGCCGAAAGGAAAAGGAGGAGAAGAAGAAGAAGTCCTAAACAAACAGCACATCCAAATCTTTACACGAACAGTTTAAAGCCTATCACATGGTGATGCCAGTATTCTGACGAAAAATCCTGAAATGAATATTTAGGATGCTGGAGGGTCTTGACACAGTGTTCTGAAAGATGGCAAGAGACCAATTGGCTGACCCCGCTTGAGGTACAAAGATGTTTTGAAAAGAGATATGAAGGACTTCCAGATTGTTCCTGCTACCTGGACAGCTTTATGCAGTGATAGAGGCAGATGGCATACCAGCCTAAAGAAGGATACCCAAGTTGATGTAGATCCAAATCTTGAAAGATTGAAAAAGACGGCGTGTCTGCCTACCTGCTGTTGTAGTATAGTCAGATACGACTGATGCTTGCCATTGCATTGGAGGGTCTTGAGCGATTGTATCAGATTCCTTCCTCTCTATGCTTATCATATCACACGTTATAGGTGGACACTGGTGGCCTGGTAGTACAGGGCGCTGGATCACTGATCCTAAGGTTGGGGGGGGGGGAGTTTCAAGCCCCGCTCTCAACAGGTTGTCACTGTCCCCCCAGTGCAGCTAACTGGGCTATCAAAGTCCGGCCATGTCTCTCACTGTCTATGGTGAGAGGTTCATGTAAAAGAACCATTTCTGACTTTCGACAAGAGCAGCTGGATAGCCATCGGCATGTTTCCGCCCTGTGATAGCCTGGCGAGCTGTCCAGGGTGTATCCTTCCTTCGCCCACAGTCGGCTGGTATGGGCGCCAGCCTCTCTGCGACCCTAATTAAGAGTAAGCGATTACAGAAAATGAACTGAAATGAACAGAACATATAAAATTAGAAAGTCAATAACTGTGACACTCAACTTAACCTGCTGCCATGACAACCTGATTCTGGAACAGTGCAAAAAAATTGAATGAATGAATGCATGTATCACATTTTTCTCTCTTTAATCATATAAATATGAGATTAATCAAATTAACCGTAAATATATTCTTCCGTGGTGTTTATACCATCTTTACAGGAATTGGAAGAATTCTCGGCAAGAATGTAAGTACAGCAACAGATTATTCTCATCTCATGCCATAAAACAAATACACAGTCACTTTCAAAGGTTACTGAGGCTTTTCATGTCTGTATCCCATTATAGGCAGAGAAACAAAAAAGACAGCGTCATTAGCATTTAGATAGGACGATGAACAGGTACACAGAATGACGGAGCAGAATATAATCATCATGAAATGTTTTTATTCTACGAATACACAAAGGCATCCTTGACATATGAATGCTACACTCATTGCAGAAACCTGTCTTCGAGTTATGGATGTCTGCCTTTAATGGTCCCCCAGTAGGAAAGTATACTGTGGCAGTTTGAAGACTCTGAAAGCTCATTAATAGTTACTTTACCTAATCAGCTCTACAGTGGAGGAAGCATGACGAGGTCTCTGGGCTCTGCTGGGCTTTCCAGACAGGAACATGCATAGAGTGAACAAAAAAAACATGGGCAGAAAGACTGAAACTGTACTAATGACCTGTCAGACCTCTTCTTTCTGTTTTCTCACTCTGTCACTGTGCACTTCTTGCTGATGAAGGAGGAAGATCCAATACCTTGTGATCACTTTGGCTTTCTAGATCGCGGCTGAGGCGAGGCTGGTTCGCAGGAAGAGCTGTGATGACAGCCAAAGTATTCCTGCAGAGATGAGAGTCTTAGTTGTTTTTGCAATGTTGGTTGAAGTCATCTATAGAGCCACATTTAAAATTTCCTTATTGATAGTTTTTATCATTTTATTTTTGTACCGTAAGACTGGAGGCTCTGAATTTAGCATATGATCGCAGATAGTTTATTGCTAATAATTCACAAAATAGGAAACAACCAAGATACATGCTTCTGATTACCCCCCCACACACACACCAAAACAGACACATGTTATTATTTTTTATAAAATGTGCATTAATGAGCAAAAAACCCCAACAACTTTCAAGGTAGAAAAGAAAATCAGGGGAAAGTGAAAACTTGGTCATTGAGGTCAAAATGGTTGAGGCTGATGCCTCAAGTTTGCTTAATGCCACAATCCAAGTAACAAAATAAATGATAATAGCCGTTTGCCTGAATATCTTCTTCTTTTCCTTTCAGCTTTTCCCTTCAGGGGTCGCCACAGCGAATCATCTGCCTCCATCTCACCCTATCCTTTGCATCTTCTTCTCTTACACCAACGACCTTCATGTCCTCCTTCACCACATCCACGTCTCTTTGGTCTTCCTCTAGGCCTTTTGCCTGGTAGTTCCAGCCTCAGCATCCTATTACCAATATACTCACTATCCCTTCTCTGTACATGTCCAAACCATCTCAATCTAGCCTCTCTGACTTTGTCTCCAAAACATCTTACATGTGCTGTCCCTCTGATGTGCTCATTCCTAATCCTATCCATCCTCGTTACTCCCAAAGAGAACCTCAACATTTTCATCTCTGCTACCTCCAGCTCTGCCTCCTGTCTTTCCCCCAGGGCCACTGTTTCTAAACCATACAACATTGTTGGCCTCAACACTGTCTTGTACACTTTTCCTTTCATTCTTGCCAATACCCTCCTATCACACATCACACCGGACACTTTTCTCCAACCATTCCAACCTGCCTGCACACGCTTCTTGACCTCTTTTCCACACTCTCCATTGCTCTGGATTGTTGAGCCTAAGTACTTAAAATCCTCCACCTTTCTTATCTCTGCTCCCTGTAATCTCACCGTTCCTCTTGGGTCCTTGTCATTCATGCACATGTATTCTGTCTTACTGGGGCTAACCTTCATTCCCCTCCTTTCCAGGGCATACCTCCACCTCCCTAGATTTTCCTCCACTTGTTCTCTGCTCTCACTACAGATCACAAGGTCATCTGCAAACATCATAGTCTATGGGGAATCTTGTCTAACCTCGTCTGTCAGCCTGTCCATCACCATAGCAAACAAGAAGGGGCTGAGAGCTGACCCTTGATGCAGTCCTACCTCCACCTTGAACTCTTCTGTCACACCGACAGCACACCTCACCACTGTCTTACATCTCTCATACATGTCCTGCACCACTCTAACATACTTCTCTGCCACTCCAGACGTCCTCATGCAATACCACAGTTCTTCTCTCAGCACCCTGTCATATGCTTTCTCCAGATCAAAGGCACAATGCAGCTTCCTCTGACCTTCTCTGTACTTCTCCATTAACATCCTCAAGGCAAACACTGCATCTGTGGTGCTCTTTCTTGGCATGAAACCAAACTGTTCTTCACAAATGCTGACCTCTGCCCTTAGTCTAGCTTCCACTATTCTTTCCCATAACTTCATCGTATGGCTCATCAACTTTATCCCTCTGTAGTTGCCACAACTCTGCACGTCTCCCTTGTTCTTAAAAATGGGCACCAGCACACTTCTCCTCCATTCCTCTGGCATCCTCTCACTCTCTAAGACCTTGTTAAATGTTCTTGTCAGAAAATCTACTGCTACCTCTCCTAGACACTTCCATACCTCCACCGGTCTGTCATCAGGACCAACTGCCTTTCCATTCTTCATCCTCTTCAATGCCCTCCTCACTTCACCCTTACTAATCTTTGCTACTTCCTGGTCCTCAACAGTCACCTCTTCTACTCTTTTTTCTCTCTCATTTTCCTCATTCATCAGCTCTTCAAAGTACTCTTTCCATCTTCCCAGCACACTTGTGTCATCAGTCAATACATTTCCCTCTCTGTCCTTTATCAATCTAACTTGCTGCACGTCCTTCCCATCTCTATTTATCTGCTGTGCCAACCTGTATAAATCATTTTCTCCCTCTTTACTTTCCAACCGAGCATACAAGTCATCAAACGCACTCTGTTTGGCCTTTGACACTGCTACCATTGCCTTACGCTGTGTCTCCCTGTACTCCTGTTGACTCTCTTCGGTTTTCTCAATGTCCCACTTCTTCTTAGTGAACCTCTTCCTTTGTACACACTCCTGCACTTCCTCATTCCACCACCAAGTTTCCTTATCTACTTTCCTTCCAGATGACACACCAAGTATTCTCCTACCTGTCTCCCTGATCACATTAGCTGTAGTTGTCCAGTCATCTGGAAGCACTTCCTGACCACCCAAAGCCTGTTTCAACTCCTCCTTGAAGACAACCCGACACTCTTCCTTTTTCAACTTCCACCACTTTGTCTTCTGCTCTGCCTTTGCCTTCTTCACCTTCCTCACCATCAGCATCATCCTGCACACCACCATCCTCTGCTGTTTGGCAACACTCTCACCCACTACTACTTTGCAGTCACTGACTTCCTTTAAATTACATCGCCTGCACAAGATGTAGTCTTCCTGTGTGCTCCTACCTCCACTTTTATAAGTCACCCTATGCTCCTCTCTCTTCTGGAAGAAAGTATTCACCACAGCCATTTCCATCCTTTTTGCAAAATCTACCAACATCTGTCCAATTAAATTCAAGAATGACCTCAAAAATATTGTATTTGTCACCATTGTGCAAAATAAACCAATCTGTAAGCACAGACATGGACGTTTCTGAATACACTTACTCCCCGTTATTCATGGATTTTGCGTTCCGCTCCTTCCCGCGGATCCGGAAAATCCGTGAATTATTGATGATGTTTTAAAACCCTATGTATGATATTATATGCGCTAAAATATGCTTGTTGAACACATTCTCTAGCCAGTCTTACTCATTAATACAGTAATAATGCAGTAAAATGTAGTAATGTTTCAGTAAAAACTTCTTAATTTTGTACTGTGATATTTATGAATAAATAAAGCTCTTCGATTCCTTACCAGAAGCTTGAGAAGATTGGGGGGGCATAAATAATCATTAATAACACACTAAAAATGTGAATTCACAATAACTTGTGCCGAAGGAGGAAAAAAGGGGTGTGCACATCATCTGCAACCAATCAGCAGGAGGGAGAAACAAAAGCTCTCAGCCATTGGCTAAATTTGAATCATGTGCCAGTAACTTCCGGGGCTGCCACTAATCCGTGAGTATACGGCGCCCAACTAGTGAATCGCGAATGGGTGGGGATTACTGTATTCCCTCTTCACATGATCTGCTTTTGTTTTTTAAGAAAAGAAATAGACCAGGATAAATAATTTCAAAAACTATTTCACCTTTAATTTGACCTACAATCTGTACAATTCAACTGAACAATGAACAAATCTTTTTGTTACAGGAAAAAAAATCTTGCAATCACCTGTTTGCATGAACATGCACATCTTTAACTAATAGTTTATCGATTCACCTTTTAATTTGATAATAGCACATTATTTTGGGGTTAAAAAGGTACAAAAAAAAAAAAAAATCTATCAGCATAACACATCTTGACTTTCCTTCCATGGATGCTGAGTTTGTACATTACTATTTTAAATTTGTCATGCTTGAATAAATAAGGGTAAAGTCCTTTGGGCTCTTTACCCTTGAACCATAGTGGCTCATCAGGCTGATGCTTATCCTCGGTTTCCATAGTGAGAAGCAACTAGGAGTTTAACTCCTCCTGGATGGGACGCTAGTCCATCGCAGGTTCTCTTCCAGTATATTTGTACTGGTACCCATTTATACTGCTGGGTGAACAGAAGCACACTTGTGATTAAGACCTTGCTCAGGGATCTTAGCACAGTGGGGGTATAACTGGGATTTGAACACACAATCTCCTGATCATGAGCGCAGCATCCTTACCACTACGCCACCGGCCCCACGAATATAAGAAAGAAAAAAAAGAAGCTTTTATAAACATGACCTGTCATACAAGCAAGGAAAGGCATCATGAAAGAAGAAATGACAGTGCAAACAAGGGAAATGCAAACAAATATGAGGTGTTTTACTCCCCACATTATCTGTTCCAATACATTTGATCACACAAGTTTGGGCGCCATCAATGGAACACGCCTCTGTGTGCTTTAAGTTCTATCCCCGATTTCTTCAGTTCTGGTAAGGTAAGATTTTGTCTTTGCATTACAGGGATCCCTCGCTACTTCACACTTCAATTCATGCGGCTTCAGTGCATCGTGGTATTAAAAAAAAAAATTAATCGGATAAAAATAAGGAAATTAAGGAGGAATAGGGGAAAAGTTAAGGAAAATGCCACAAAAACAAGGCCAATTATGCAAAAAAACCTAAACCAACACAAAACAAAAAAAAAAAACCTCAATTCTCCTATGAAAACTACTTACAGACGTTCCCCGAATTACGTTTTTAATTGGTTCCGGACGGCCGAACGTAAGTTGAAAGTGAACGTAAGTTGTTATAGTGATGTATGACGTATAACGTGTGACGTGTGACGCTCATTCTGTACTATACATCCATAAATACCATTACCGTATCTCATAAAACACCCTAAATCAATTATTATAAACATAACATTGTAAAATAATATCAAATATATCAAATAATATCAACATTAATTTCAAATAAGTCACTTATTTATACCGAATCGCTTTACATGAAGCTTAAAACAGCAAATTACGCTTACAATATGTGAAGTGCTCAATACCGAAAGTAGTGTACTTGCGAAAATAGTGTACTTGCTGTGGGTTCTACAGACTTCCGGTCTTTCAAGTGCACAAGGGTGTCATTGAACTCATTTAGAACACAGCCTGCACTGATGCAGTCTCCCAGCAAAGCGGAGAGTTCTTTCTTTTGTGTAAGTAAATAAGTAAACTTTATTCAAGAGATGCATACAAAGAACAAGTACAAATCCTAATGAATATTAATATAAAAATAAGTATACACTCTTAGGATTCTGATAAAAGATAATAAATATCTGTAATTGTTCTGTAATTTGTGGATTCAGGTTTTCATATTACAACTCTCTTTGCTTAACTGAGTATGCATGGTAGATTGTGCAGATCTGAGCAGATAGTTAATTCATCTCTGTGTATGAGACTTGCACCCATGCTAGTAGCCTTACACTTCTGACCAACCAGATTTGCTTCGGGTTACAAAAGTCCACAAAACAGTGTAAACACAAAGATAGGTACGTCTAAACTCAAAATTTGACTTTTTTTTTTTTTTTTTGGAAAAAAAACATAAAATCGAAATAACGTAAAACGGATGAGCGTAAGTCGGGGAGTGTCTGTACATTATTGCATCTGTGTGTGCGCACACCTTCACACGTGTGCACGCACATATGTATGTGTGTCGTCGTCTTCTTATGCAATACCATATGTATATGTCATCATCATCATCATCATCTTCTTCCGCTTAGTCCAGGGTCGGGTCGCGGGGGCAGCAACCTTAGCAAAAAGGTCCAGACATCCCTCTCCCGAGCTACTTCCTCCAACTCTCCCGGGGGGACACCGAGGCGGTCCCAGACAAGCCGAGAGACATAGTCCCTCCAGCGTGTTCTAGGTCGACCCCGGGGTCTCTTCCCAGTTGGACATGCCCGAAACACCACACCATGGAGGCGTCCGGGGGGCATTCTGACCAGATGCCCGAGCCACCTTAACTGGCCCTTCTCAATGTGGAGGAGCAGTGGATCTACTCCGAGCTCTCCCCGGATGGCGGAGCTTCTCACCCTATCGCTAAGGGAGAACCCCGCAACCCGGCGAAGAAAGCTCATTTCAGCCGCTTGTGTCCGTGATCTTGTTCTTTCGGTCATTACCCAAAGCTCGTGACCATAGGTGAGGGTTGGAACGTAGATCGACTGGTAAATTGAGAGCTTCGCCTTGCGGCTCAGCTCCTTTTTCACCACAACGGACCGGTACAGGCACCGCTTAACAGCAGAGGCTGCAGCGATTCGTCTGTCGATCTCTCGCTCCATCCTTCCCTCACTCGTAAACAAGACCCCAAGATACTTAAACTCCTCCACTTGGGGAAGGACCTCATTCCCGACCCGGAGGGTGCATTCCACCATTGTCCGACTGAGAACCATGGCCTCGGACTTGGAGGTACTGATCTTCATCCCGGCTGCTTTGCACTCGGCTGAGAATCGCTCCAATGAGAGCTGGAGGGCCCGACTTGATGAAGCCAAAAGGACAACATCATCCGCAAAAAGCAGAGACGATATCCGATGGCCACCAAACCAGAACCCCTCATCGCCTCGACTGCGCCTAGAAATTCTGTCCATAAAAATTATGAACAGAATCGGTGACAAAGGACAGCCTTGGCGGACTCCAACTCCCACTGGAAACGAATCCGACCTGCTGTTACCAATACGGACCAAACTCTGGCTCCGGTGATACAGCGACCGAATAGCTTGTAGCAACGGATCCGGAACACCGTACTCTCGGAGCACGCCCCACAAGATCTTTCGAGGGACACGGTCGAAAGCCTTCTCCAAATCCACAAAGCACATGTGGACAGATTGGGCAAACTCCCATGCCCCTCCAGAATCCTGTGGAGCGTATAGAGTTGGTCAAGAGTGCTGCGGCCAGGACGAAAACCACATTGTTCCTCCTGAATCCGAGGTTCGACTATCGGTCGGATCCTCCTCTCTAGTACCCCTGCATAGACTTTCCCAGGTAGGCTGAGGAGTGTAATTCCCCGATAATTGGAATACACCCTCCGGTCCCCCTTCTTAAAAATTGGGACCACCACCCCAGTTTGCTAATCCAGAGGTACAGCCCCCGATGACCATGCGATGTTGCAGAGACGTGTCAACCAAGACAGTCCTACAACATCCAGAGCCCTGAGATACTCCGGGCGGATCTCGTCCAACCCCGGAGCTCGACCACCGAGGAGCTTTTTGACAACCTCAGTGACCTCCACTCCAGTGATGGGCGGACCCTCACCCGAACCCCCAGGGTCTTCCTCTTCCACGGAGGGCGTGTTGGTGGGATTGAGAAGGACCTCAAAGTATTCCCTCCACCTCTCAACAACATCCCCAGTCAAGGTAAGCAGCTCCCCACCTCCACTGTAAACAGTGTTTGTGAAGAACTGCTTCCCCTTCCTGAGGCGTTGGATGGTGGCCCAGAACCTTTTTGAGGCCAACCGATAATCACTCTCCAGGCCCTCACCGAACTCCTCCCACGCCCGAGATTTTGCATCTGCGACAGCTTCGGCTGCAGCACGTTTGGCCTGCCGGTACCCGTTTGCTGCCTCAGGAGTCCCACAGGCTAATAAAACCCGATAGGCCTCCTTCTTCAGCTGGACGGCCCCCTTCACCGCAGGTGTCCACCACCGGGTTAGGGGATTACCGCCACGACAAGCACCGACGACCTTACGGCCACAGCTATGGGCTGCCGCCTCAGCAATGGAGGCACAAAACATGGCCCATTCGGATTCCATGTCACCCGCCTCCTCCGGAACGTGGTTGTAGCTCTGCTGGAGGTGGGAGTTAAAGGCCTCTTGGACAGGGGGCTCCGCCAAACGTTCCCAGCAGACCCTGATTACACGCTTGGGCCTGCCAGGTCTGGAAGGCAACCTCCCACACCACCGAAGCCAACTCACCACCAGGTAGTGATCGGTAGACAGCTCAGCTCCTCTCTTCACCCGAGTGTCCAGAACATATGGTCGCAAGTCCGATGACACGACTACAAAGTCAATCATCGAACTGCGACCTAGGGTGTCCTGGTGCCAAGTGCACTTATGGACACCCTTATGTTCGAACATGGTGTTCGTGATAGACAAACTATGACGAGCACAGAAGTCCAACAACGACACACCATTCGGATTCAGACTGGAGAGGCCGTACCTACCGATCACACCCTCCCAGGTCACACTATCGTTGCCCACATGGGCGTTGAAGTCTCCCAAGACAACGAGCGAGTCTCCCGAGGGAGCGTTCTCCAACACCCCCCCCAAAGACTCCAAAAAGGGTGGGTACTCTGAACTGTCATTTGGTGCATAAGCACAAATAACAGTCAGGACCCCCCACCCGAAGACGGAGGGAAGCTACCCTTTCGTCAACCGGGGAGAACCCCAACATTTGGGCACCGAGACGGGGGGCAACAAGAATACCCACACCGGCTCGCCGCCTCTCCCCATGAGCAACTCCAGAATAGAAGAAGGTCCAGCCTCTTTCGAGATGGATGGTTCCAGAGCCCAAGCTATGCGTTGAGGTGAGCCCGACTATATCTAGTCGGTATCTCTCCACCTCACGCACCAAATCAGGCTCCTTTCCCGTCAGAGAGGTGACATTCCATGTCCCGAAGGTCAGAGTAAGCAGCCGAGGATCAGTCCGACAGAACCCATGCCTTTGGCTGCCACCCAACTCACACTGCACCCGACCCCTAAAACTCCTCCCACGGGTGGTGGGTCCATGGGAGGGCGGACCCATGTCTCCTTTTCGGGCTGGGCCCGGCCAGGCTCCATGGGCATAAGCCCGACCACCAGGCGCTCGCCTTCGAGCCCCTCCCCTGGGCCTGGCTCCAGGAGGGAACCCCGGTGACCCGCGTCCGGGCAAGGGAGACAGCTTCCTTTGTTGTCTCGTGTCTTAGGGGTTTGTTTTGAATCGCGCTTTGTCTGGACCTTCACCCCGGACCTGTTTGCCTTGGGTGACCCTACCAGGGGCATTTGCCCCCGACAACATAGCTCCTAGGATCATGAGGTCACGCAAACCCCTCCACCACGATAAGGTGGCGATTCAAGGAGGGATTCAATATCTGTATATGTGTATATTTATATTTTATTAATATCTTATGTTATTTTTTTAATGTTTAATTGTTATTCTAAGTGTTTATAGCATTGAATATGTATTTATTGATACAGTATTATATACACATACACATGTACATATACGTCAGTTGGGGGGTTTGGGGGGGGGGTGATCCTACTTCGCGGATTTAGATGGTTGTGTGGGGATCTCGGTCCCAATTAACCGCAGAAAGTGAAGGATCCCTGTACTGTCTACTTGCCTCAGTTGGACTTCATTGTTATCACTAGTAGTTTTAGGTACAGTATAGGATTCTTAGCTGATTTTGTATCTTATTGTAGCACGTAATCAGCAGTATTTTCTGGCTTACTTAAGATGTGAATTGGGGCAGGACCCAGAAAGTATATATTGAAGGCATCCCCACATCAGTTTTCAGTGTACATTCAGTTCTATCATGACGTTTGTAGAGGGCAGCAACACTGACCATTTAAAAAAAAAACGAGTACTATGAATAATGGTAATTTAATAGTTTCCTTGTCTTTGTTGAAGTAGAACTATCAGGCCGAAGGTCTTAAACATAAGCCAGATTGCAGTCATGTGCCTTAAACCCATTACTGTACTTACTGATACAGGTCTACTCCTGTCTCAGCGCTGGTACTTCAGACCACTTTCTGTCTCATCTACGCATCTCCTCCTTTGAGTTTCATGCAGTAAAAGTCTCCTCTTCAATCAACTTCCACATTATTGTTATTTACTGCCCTAGCGGACCCCTAGGACACTTTCTAGAAGAAATGGACACACTCCTCAGTACTTTCCCCACAACAACAGGCCTCTCACTCCTCTGGGGGACATTTATTTCCACTCTGACAAGCTCCAGTCCTCTTGCCTTCTCCCTCTCCTTTAACTTTTAAAAATTGATCTCCCACACACTAAAGAGGGAATCTCTTGGATCTTATTTTCAGCTGTCCCTCCAAAATCACAAGTACTAATTCCACTCGGCTACACATCTCTTGGTTTCTACCACTTGGTTTCCTTTAGTATCAACTTCCCTATTCTAACACTAGCTCTCAGTTTTCTTCTCCCACTCGACAAAACTTCCATACTGTATCTGTTTCATCTGTTGCTTCCTGTAATTTATCTTATCATCCTAAATCAGTCTCCTTTTCTTCCATACCACTTGAATCTGCTACTGATACCCACCTCTCTTATTCTCTGTTTCTATGGGTCTATTCTGCCCATTGAGATTTCCTTTTGGCTTTTCCCTTTATCAGGGGACGCCACAGCGAATGATTTGCACGTTTGATTTGGCATAGGTTTTTACGTTGGATGCCCTTCCTGACACAACCCTTTAGCAAGGGACAGAAACACGCTGACAGCTTTGCCCATTATCGACACAAATCCAACAAGACTTCTTGTTCAGCTCCTTGGCTCTCGGAGGTGCTACAAAGCAATCCTAGACAACTCAGAGCAGCTGAGAGAAAGTGGAAGAAATCTCAACTTGAATCAGATCTGGATTCCTATCATGCTCTCCTATTGACATTTTCATTGACTGTGACTTTTGCCAAGACAGCCTTCTACAAGGCAAAGTTGGATACTGCTGCATAACACCCATGCAGACGCCACAACATCTTTTCATCATTACTCAATCCATCCACTCCACCTGCCCCATCCTCCCTGACCACTGAAGGCATTAACAGCTTCTTTGATGGGAAGATTAAAGAAATCTGTCAGACATTTACTCCCACCCCAACTTGTGCACTACAAAGCATAGATTCCACTTCCTCTTCCCTTGCACAGTTTTCCAATCTCACACATAAAAACATCCAGCAAATTGTCTCATCATGCAATTTTACCACCTGCTGCTGGATCCAATTCCTTCCACAATACTCCAGGCTATCTGTCAAGGCCTTCTTCCATTTATATCCACTATCATCAATAACTCCACATCATCTGGTCAGGTACCAAATAGCATTCAAAACAGCCAGGGTTCTGCCCATCTTAAAGAAACCTTCTGTAGATCCATCAGACATCAACAACTACAGAGCAGTATCACTTATTTCTTTAATTTTGAAATTCTTGAACACATTATTTATAACCAAATGTATTTATACCTTTTGCAGAATAACCTTATTGACCCTAATCAATCTGTCTTTAAAGCAACACATTCCACAGAGACTGCACTCTTGGCTGTTACAGAGAAGCTACATGCTACAAAATTAGCCAAGCTGTCATCAGTCCTCATCCTCCACAACCTTTCAGTGGCATTTGACACAGTCAATCACAAGACTCTTTTGTCTCCATTCTCAAGAGTCTAGGAATTTGTGGTGCATCATGGCAATGGATTGCTTCCTATCTGGAAGGGCACTCACATGAGGTTATATGGAGGTTACATCTTTTCCATGCCGACTTTCCACTGGCGTTCCCCATGGCTCAGTTTTGGGTCCACTTCTTTTCTCTCTTTATACTCAGTCCATCAGTGATGTCATATCATCACATGGTTTCATCATACCCCTGCTTACACTTAACTTATTCTCTATTTTCCTCCCTCAGACACTAATGTTTCTGCTGGGATCTCTGCATGTCTGAGAGGTATCTGCGCATGGATGGCAGCTCATCAGCTGAAGCTTAATCCCAGCAAGTCTGAACAGCTGTTCATCCTAGTTGACTCATCCCTCGATCAAGATCTTGCAATCTCCTTGGACAACGCTGTGATCTCTCTGTCAGGCACTGCACAAAGTCTTGGAGTAACCATGGATATTGTCATATCACGAATCTTTCTAAATCATGTCAATTTTTTCTTTTTAACATCCAAAGGATTTCTTTCCACTAAAGACACTCAGATACCTGCTCAATCTCTTGTCATCTCGAGGCTATACTACTGCAACTAACTCCTCGCAGGTCTACCTTTGAGTATTTTCGACCTCTGCAAATGATCCAGGATGCAACGGCACGGCTTGTTTTCAACCTTCCCAAATTTTCCATCACATCTCTCCACTGGCTTCCTCTAGCTACTTGGATTAAATTCAAAACAATAATGCTTGCATACAAAACCAAAAATGGACCTGAACCCTCCTTCCTCAAAGCACTTATCATACCCTGTTGTACACTGCATTCTCCAGCACTGCTAGACTGGTTTCTGGTCTCCTTCTAGCAAGGGACAAAAGAAAAATGCATCTGAACTCTTCTCTGTTCTGTCTCCAAGGTGGTGGAATGAATTTCTTCTGGACATCCAAACAGCTGAGTTAGTGAGTATCTTCAAACTTCAAACGAAGGCTGAAAACTTACCTTTATTGGCAGTACTTAGATTAGCACTATGCTGTGTATACATACACACACACACACACACACACACACACACACACACACACACACACACACACACACACACACACACACACACAAAACACCTATCAACTGAGTTTGACTGACGATATACTTAGTCTGTGTTCTCACAAACCAGTCTAAGAATATATACACTGATAGTGACTTCAAAGCACCACATCTTAATTAGCATGAAATAAAAGCTGAAATTGTCCAACCTCAAGCTTCGACTAACATTTGAAGGGTTTTAGCCATCATCAATGTCTTTGAACTTAGCTACAGTATTAATTTACTCTAAATAATGATGCATGTGACAAACATCTTTAATGGCTTTTCTAACATAAAATTTGGATATCCATATAGGTAAATACATATGATCATATAAATAAATAATATATGAAAATCCATCAGTTTCATCACAACAAAACTTATGAAACTGTATAAATAATTGTTACTTTTTTCACTTTTTAAACAGTCTGAAAGAATGTCCTGGGTTTAAGCCCTGTATGAATTTTTGTGAACACTTTGCATGTCCTTCCTGTGCGTGTGTGACTTCCTCCGGGTATTCTGGTTTCCTCCCAATCCAAACACCTGTTTATTAGGTTATTCCAAATCCTGGGTGAACCGGAGTCCGTATTTGAGTCCTGGGCTGGCAAAGGCATTTCTGTGTGGAGTTTGTATGTCCTAGTCATAAATGTTTGGGTTTCTTCCAGGTACGATAATTTTCTTTCACAGTCCAAAGTCATCCATGTCAGACTAATTGGCTGTTCCAAATCGCATCAGAGTTGATGAAGTTCAGCGTCGTGTTGATGAAGCTACCATCATGGTAGAAGAATCATTCGATTTTGTCAAGATGGAACGCCGTAAAAAACCACTGTCATTGTCAGCTCTATCTCAATCCAGACATAAAAGAAAATGAAAGATGTATTAACCAGTTCCCTGAAAGTGAACAAGATGAAATCAGGCAGGTATTTTGTAATCATTATGTTTTATAGTGAATCTACAGTTCATACAGAAATCTTGTAATGGGCACCTACATGGTCTCAGAAATGTGTCATACATTATTCAGGATCATAGAAAAAGTAACATTTTATAATGAGTCCTTAATGTAAATTTAACATTGATTTTGAAATAAATTAATTTTTAGCTATCATGTCTATTGAAACTAAAAGCCAGAGTTCAATAGGTCATCTTGTTAAAATTAGATTTATATTCTCAAGTTTTTTTGTATTTTGTTAATTCATGAACAAAAATTTTGCTAATGCTGGTTCTAAAAATTTGGGATCAAGCATCAGTGATCTTTGATGATTGTTGTCTAATCGTAGACCACTTTTTTTTGTTACAGGATGACCATACAAGACCTGACACCTCATGAGAAAGACTCAATTCTCCTGGGAATGATAGCATGTGCTTGAATGATTCTAAACAGATCATGCGCAGCAAAAGGGCTGAACAATCTGATCGCGTCCTCACACGTATATGGTTGTTTAACTATGGGCACAAACGTATATGCCGTGACACGTTCATCTTCGTGATGGAGACCTGCAGAGCCAAACTAACAAAATTGAAGGAGCAGTATAATAAATATGGATTTGTACTAATGAGGAAAAATAACTGGTTAGTTTGTTGACAATCCTATTCGGTATCAACAATGATGATGACATGGACATTTCCATCCATTAATTGTTTCCCATTTCTTTCAGGTGAACTGCAGAACAATAGCAAGAAAGCCTCGACTCTGGATGAGCTACAAAACTTTGTTCGATTTGTCCGTAACTTTCATGAGGAGCATGGCATTGTGTTGCCTGGCAGGATACCAGGTTTCACTCAAACGGATATCAAAGTTCTACCCAGTGAGTTCTCTAAGGCCAGGGTGTGGAGCTTCTACCGTGATTCAGCCCTAAAAGCAGATGAACGTGCCATGGGACTGTCCACATTCTGGAAAATGAGGATTAAACTTCTTCCATATGTTGTTATAGCAAAGCCTGCAAGTGACCTTTGTTGGACATGCCAGAAAAACAATAACCTCATGCTAAAAAATGTAAGTTTATCATTGTTTATTGATTATGACTCTTGAAATCAAGTAAGTCACAATCTGAATGGCCTAGAATGTATCTATCTAAAGACACGCCCTGATCAGTTCAAGTAACATGACGTGTCATTTGTAACTAATGTGTTATGCCTGGAGTGTATGCGTAGGACCCAGAGATGCAGGAAACCAAAAGAAGGTTCAAATGATTTATTTAACACTAGGAACTGTCAATCACTGGGATACGAAGTCGAGAGAACTGGTCGAGCACGAAGCAAGAGCCAGGAGTCAGAGAGAAAGCCGAGGAGCAGAGTCACGGGGAAACCAATCTTCTGACATTGGAGGGAAGTGTGCCGCGCCCATTTATAGCTGGCTGCTTTGCTGATTGCAGATTGGGCCCAGATGCGCTCAGCTCGGACTCGCCTACCGACAACCGCCACGCCCCTCGCTAGCGCCTGCAATGATTAAGGAAAAGTTAGTTCCACCAGCCAGCACAGATCATAACATTCATTCTGTAACCGCTTCATCCTAATTAGGGTCGCGGGGAGGCTGGTGCCCATCCCAGCCAACTCAGGGCGAGGGAAGAGTACACCCCGGACAGCTCGCCAGGCCATCGCAGGGCGGAAACACGCTGACGGCTTTGCAGCCTACTCTTGTCGAAAGTCAGCAATGGTTCTTTTACATGAACCTCACACCATAGACAGTGAGAGACATGGCTGGCCTTTGATAACCCAGTTAGCTGCACTGGGGGGGGACAGTGACAACCTTGCGGAGAGTGGGACTCGAACCCCCAACCTTTGGATCAGCGATCCTGCGCCTTATACCACTAGACCACCACTGCCCCCAGACCATAACAGAATGAAATGAATTAAAAATAATTTGAAAATTAAAAAAAAAAAAGGACTTACACTTTTCGTATAATCGAGACAGAAAATGTATCCAGTGCTACAAATAGTAGAAAAGAAATTGATGTTTGTGTATATAAATGTATTTTTTTTTTTTTCAGGTGAATGTGCCAGAAGAAGAAAAGAGCGCTGTTTTGAAGAAGCAGGAAGATCTCATCTTTTCATTGCCACTGCAGAACAGTACTTTTACTGCTAGATGTGTGTAGAGTCTAAGGCTGTTGCTTCTGCATTGAATATTACAAAGCTAACTAAGACTGTGCCATGTTCTAGAGAAACTGCTTTCCATTATTCCTTCGGTTTTGCTCTACAAGTTCATTTTCCCTGTAACCCAATGCAGCCTGGTTCGCTTTACTTTGACACCAAGAAATGTGCCATCTTTGGGGTCGATGCTGAATTACTTGATAGATGAGGGCAGTTCATGTGGAAAAGGGTCAAATGTTGTGGTCTGTCTCGTACATCATTTCCTTGAGACATATGGAACTGGGGAGACATAATTACAGCTCAATGCTGATACCTGTTCTGTTCAAAATAAGAACAATACCATGGCACAATATCTTTGTTGGCGTACGCTAGTTGGATTACATCACAAGACATCGATCCACTTCCTTTTGGCTGGACATACCAAATCCGCTCCAGATTTGTGCTTTGGTTTGCTGAAGAGGACATTCCGGAAGATGTATGTATCATCGCTGGCTGAAAAAGGTGATGTTGTTGAAAGATCTACAGAAAAGGATATCGACCTGTACCACCTTACCGGTGATGAGCAGGGTACAGTCTTTGTGAAGACCTTTGACTGGAGAACTTTCCTTTCTGCGTTTTTCCGCAAGTTTCCTGGCCTGAAGAGTGTCCATCAGTTCATGACAAGCCAGGTGCACTGAAATACAAAGAGTTTACCAGCAGTGATGAAAAGACTTTTAATCTCCTGAAGAAGCTTCCACACCAGGATGCCAGGCTGAAAGTAATCGACCCAAAAGGGACTTGATCCAGCCAGAAAAGCTTACTTGTATAAAGAGATGAGAGAGTTTTGTAAAGCAGGAACTGAAGATATTGTGTGCCCCAAGCGTCCTGGAATGAATGAAGAGCCAGTCAATGAAAATGATGAGGGCATGGATACTGATGTGTCTGAAAATAATGGTCCTGTCCAAAAACGGTGAGAATCTGCCAACATTTTTTAAAATAAGAGTGATTAGTTTTCTTAAATTCCCAATCAGTATAATTTGAAGGCATTTGAACCTTTATATAATTGTCAAAAAGATACAAACTGATCTTTTTGGAAAAAACGGAAATGGGAAAAGAAAATTGTATTTTTGGTCATTTTTTGGAGTTACCATGGTGACTGATGGGTTTAAAAAGTGCATGTCAGATTAAAACGAGGATGATTTTTCTTATCATCTCTTCCTAAAACTTTTCCGAGACATGTTTTCTAAAAGTTTATATGGCTGAGGTGCATAAAAATGTTTGGTTGCTAAAGACTAATGATCTTGGAAGAAGGGCAATCTTTGTGCTCATTTTTCTGTAGAACGTCTTGTGAAATTTTTAGTTGAATGCTGACACAAGAAATGACATAGCTCACTCAGTTTTCAAGGTATTGACAAACTTTTTTCTGCATTTTGCAGCCTTTGGCCTCCTCTATCTAACCGTCTAAAAAGCTCATGTTTCATTTTTGGATGCAACAGCCTACTTTCGGTGGAATGGATCACATATTCACTATCCCTCCTCTGTACATGTCCAAACCATCTCAATCCAGCCTCCCTGACGTTGTCTCCAAAACCTCTTACATGTGCTGTCCCTCTGATGTACTCATTCCTGATACTACCCATCGTCGTTACTCCCAAAGAGAACCTCAACATTTTCATCTCTGCTACCTCCAGCTCTGCCTCCTGTCTTTTCCTCAGTGCCGCTATTTCTAAATCATACAACATCACTGGCCTCATCACCGTCTTGTGCACACTTCACCACTGTCTTACATCTATCGTACATGTCCTGCACCACTCTAACATACTTCTCTGCCATTCCAGACTTCCTAATACAATACAACAGTTTCTCTCTCGGCACTCTGTCATATGCTTTCTCCAGATCCACAAAGGCACAATGCAGCTCCCACTGACCTTCTCTGTACTTCTCTATCAACATCCTCAAGGCAAACACTGCATCTGTGGTGCTCTTTCTTGGCATGAAACCAAACTGTTGTTCACAAATGCTGACCTCTGCCCTTAGTCTAGCTTCCGCTATTCTTTCCCATAACTTCATCATATGGCTCATCAACTTTATCCCTCTGTAGTTGCCACAACTCTGCACATCTCCCTTGTTCTGTAAATGGGCACCAGACACTTCTCCTCCATTCCTCTGGCATCCTCTCACTCTCTAAGACCTTATTGAATGTTCTTGTCAGAAAATTGACTGCTACCTCCCCTAGACACTTCCATTCCTCTACTGGTATGTCATCAGGACCAATTCTTCATCCTCTTCAATGCCCTCCTTACTTCACCTTTACTAATCTTTACTACTTCCTGGTCCTCAATGGTCATCTCTTCTACTTTTTTCTATCTCATTTTCCTCATTCATCAGCTCTTCAAAGTACTCTTTCCATCTTCCCAGCACAATTCTCTCATCAGTCAACACTAGTCCCTCTCTGTCCTTAATCACTCCAACTTGCTGCATGTCCTTCCCATCTCTATTTCTTTGCAGTGCCAACCTGTATAAATCATTTTATCCCCCCTTACCGTTAGAGCTGGGTATTGCCTAGATTTTATGTATTGTGATATATTGTGATTTCTAGCATGCATTGCGATATGTATTGCGATATATTGCAAGAAGAATTTTAAATTAAAAGTGAGCCTGTTCTTGACTTCATTTATTTTTTATTTAAAAAAAGAGAAATCAACAACATTAAAAACATTGTTTATAGTCATTAAAATAAAATTATAAGGATCAGAAAAAATCTACTTATGAATATTTAATGTTTTAAACTTTGGCACAAACATTAGCACTGAAATAGAACTGCATATTGAGCAAAATAAGGTATTAATAGGCAACTGTTGAAACATATTAAATACACATAAACATCTAGAAGTTAATCTAGTGCTTTTATTAGCATATTGTGAAGACTTAATCATTAATGCATGCATATTAAATGTTTAAGGCGAGATTAAAGGTGGAGCATCATCCGCAAATCTGCAGAACTGTATGGTGCACGACTCGTCCTCATCAGACCTGTGACCCTATAAGCATTTGATTTATATATTTATAAATAACAATATTAACATTACATGCATATATTAATGCCATCATAGCAATTCCCATAGGGCTGCTGGGCACGTGCCACACATATAACACTTACAGTGACACTGAGGGCTCAGGAAAGTCCGTCAAACTTTAGAACTTAACAATAATAAAATGCAATATTATTTAACACACGAATAACATTAATATGATCATTATGCTGGAGAGAAGTGGAATGCAAATCCACCAGAATCTGAGACCGATTTGCAGCTTGTTGAGTCTGCAAGTTGTGTGACATCATTTTTTTCCAATAAGAAAGATATTATTGCCACATTAAGAAAACAAAATGCAGCCATGAGGAGGGGCACAAAAAGTGCCCTCCCTCACGCCGGTCCCAAGCCCAGAGAAATGCAGATGGTTGCGACAGGAAGGGCATTCGGCATACAACTTTTGCCAGAATACAAAATGCAAACCCTAAAGACAAATTTCATACCGGATCGGTTGAGGCCCAGGTTAACAACGACCGCTGTCAGTGTTGTTAACCAACAGGGTGCTGGTGGAAATTGGACTACTGTTGGTCGAAGAAGGAGAGGCGGGAGGCATGTCCGTAGGCAGAGAGAGAAGAGGAAAGGCACGAGTCTAGGACTGAGAGTAGGGACTTTGAATCTTGGAACTATGACAAGAAAAGGTAGAGAGCTGGCTGACATGATGCAGAGGAGGAAGGTGGACAGGCTGACAGACGAGATTAGACAAGAGTCTCCATGGACTATAATGTTTGCAGATGACATCGTGATCTGTAGTGAGAGCAGAGAACAAGTGCAGGAAAATATAGAGAGGTGGAGGTGTGCCCTGGAGAGGAGAGGAATGAAGGTTAGCCTCAGTAAAACAGAATACATGTGTGTGAACGACAAGGACCCAAGAGGAACGGTGAGGTTACAGGGAGCAGAGATCAAGAAGGTGGAGGATTTTAAGTACTTAGGGTCAACAATCCAGAGCAATGGAGAGTGTGGAAAAGAGATGAAGAAGCGTATACAGGCAGATTGAAATGGTTGGAGAAAAGTGTCAGTGTGATGTGTGCTAGGAGGGTATCAGCAAGAATGAAAGGAAAAGTGTACAAGACGGTGATGAGGCCAGCGATGTTGTATGGTTTAGAAACAGTGGCCCTGGGGAAAAGACAGGAGGCAGAGCTGGAGGTAGCAGAGATGAAAATGTTGAGGTTCTCTTTGGGAGTAACGAGGATGGATAGGATTAGGAATGAGCACATCAGAGGGACAGCACATGTAAGATGTTTTGGAGACAAAGTCAGAGAGGCTAGATTGAGATGGTTTGGACATGTACAGAGAAGGGATAGTGAGTATATTGGTAATAGGATGCTGAGGTTGGAATTACCAGGCAGAAGGCCTAGAGGAAGACCAAAGAGAAGATTTATGGATGTGGTGAAGGAGGACATGAAGGTAGTTGGAGTAAGAGAAGAAGATATAGAGGATAGGGTGAGATGGAGGTGGATGGTTTGCTGTGGCGACCCCTGAAAGGAACAGCCGAAAAGAAAAGAAGAAGAAGATTAAGCACAAAAAAACCCAAAAAAAAACTAAACTAAACAAAAAAACATACATGGTTCATGTGCCTTGTTGGAGATCAGGTTCATGGGACCACTTCCCTCTTTTGCTCATTGTAAAATAAATGTTTAAGCGAAATCTATATCTAGTAGGTCAGTCATTTTCTGAGCAATTAGCAACATGAACTGTGGTTTTGTTCTTAGTGGGAATTCCCGTGTACTGCATATAAACAAATTGTAATTTCCGTGTCCTGTATAAAAACAAATTCTATTGCCCGAAGGCCTTCATGACAATCTGCACTGCCCAATCACAGCATGGCTCTTATTATATCGGGCTCTCCACACACTGAATGACTGTAGATAAGACAATGGAAACATGATTGTGTCAGAATTACATCCTGGAACCTCTGCGGTAGCCTTTTTTTTTTTTTTCAACGAAAGCATTACTTCTGGTTCTATTAACAAGAATAGCTGACGTTTTTTATTGTTTTGCTTCAGAGTATCACAATACGTATTGTTTGCATGTTAGAACCTGTTTAAACCGGTACACCGGTTTTATTGTGCAGCTCTATTTACTGTCCAGCCTAGCATACAAGTCATCATACGCCCTCCGTTTGGTTTTTGATTCCACTACCTTCACCTTATGCTGTCTCCTGTACTCCTGTTTACTCTCTTCAGTCATCTCAATGTCCCACTTCTTCTTAGCTAACCTCTTCCTTTGTACAGACTCCTGCACTTCCTCATTCCACCACCAAGTCTCCTTATCTACTTTCCTTCCAGAGGGCACAACAAGTACTCTCCTACCTTCTAGCTCACATCCTGTCTGTATGGCATAAGCACTAACAACATTGAACATCACGCCTTCAATTTCTAACTTGGGACCCATCACTCTGTCTGACACTCTTTTCACTTCTAGAACATTCCTGACAAACCCCTCCTTCAAGATCACTCCTACTCCACTTCTTTTCCCATCCACACCATGATAAAACAGCTTAAACCCTGCTCCTAAGCTTGTAGCCTTGCTATCTTTCCACCTGGTCTCCTGAACACACAGTATGTCCACCTTCCTCCTCTGCATCATGTTAGCCAGCTCTCTACCTTTTCCTGTCATAGTGCAAACATTCAAAGTCCCTACTCTCAGACTTAGACTCATGCTTTTCCTCTTCTCTCTCCGCCTAAGGACACGCCTCCCACCTCTCCTTCTTCAACCAAGTAGTAGTCTAGTGTCCACCAGCACCCTGTTGGTTAACAGCACTGATGGCGGTTATTGTTAGCTTGGACCTCGACGGATCCGGTATGAAAGTCGGATATGATGATTTGCATATAAAATGTTTTACGTTGGATGCCCTTCGTGACACAACCCTCTGCATTTATCTGAGTTTGTTGTTGTTATCTGCTTGAGTTTAACACTGGCTTGTGCCCCCCTCACGGCTGCATTCGTGTTGCAGTATATATATATATATATATATATATATATATATATATATATATATATATATATATACTGTATACAGAAGTACAGGTCATGTCTGAGTTGAAAGTCAGTATTGTAATAATGAACGATAGATATATACTTATAAAGGAATTTTTCAAAATTGGGTTTAACAGAATGGGAATTATTTGTCCAATGGAACATAATCACCACATCAGACCAGCATTTATACTTTCTTTCTCTTTCTTTTTATTTTTTTTACTCCACATACATTTTTCCTCCATGTCCCTGCTGAGGCTTCATTGCACAATTTTTTGTGCACAATAGAGTTATTTGCACTTGATATGAAAGACAAATGAATGGCCCATAGTTGCATTTAGTGAAGCTATACTGTACTGCCTCTTACTGACATACCTGATCTATTAAACAACATACACACAGGTACCACTTATTTTGTTGAGAGGTAGACTGTCCATTCATTCATTTTCTAAGCCACTTAATCCTAATCAGGGTTGCAGGAAGGCTAATGCCTACTCTGAGCAAGGGTGGGGTATTCCCTTGTTCACATGTACTGGTGATTTGTAACAGCTAATTAGCCCGCAGTGCATATTTTTGGACTGTGGGAGGAAACCAGAGTTCACGGAAGAAACCCATGCAAGCACGAGGAGAACATGCAAACTCCACATGGAACCCAAAAGGAGAAAAGTTGCTAATGCCATGGCACTCTGCAATGGGTATAACTTTCAGGGTTACAGACGAGTTGAAGTAGAAGTATGTACTTGTGATAATCCTCCTAAGACACAAAAATTAATGTTGTGTGTCTTATTTCTTCACACTGCTTATGTCTTTAACCACATGTTAACTATTGAACTCGATCAATGTCTTCAAACAAGAAGAATTTTGGCAAAAGAGTAATACACAATGGAAAAAAAAATAGGATGTCCTCATATGAGGACAGCGAGGTCTCAAGAGGTTATCCCAACATACATTACCCTACTTGTATCGCTTACATAACAACTATGTTTACATAAATAAAATTGCTTGGTATCCATTTCAGTGAATTGAAATCATTCATTCACTATTGTCTGATTTTCCTATTTTCTGTTGTGCAGATTCTTTGCTATGATCCTGACCTATTTCTTTTCAGCCAGCACATGCGTTCAGCTGTTTGCTCTGATTCATTACTGGCAGCAGATACAGCAGACAGATATTGAACTGAAAGGTCAGTTGTATATTCATCCTTCAGAATTTTGGTAGTAAATCACATAAATCCCAGATTATAAAATTAATTCAAAGCCGGGGTAAATGTTATTCATCTGCTAACTTGCAAAACCCTCTCTCACTCACTTACTCACTCATGAACCGCTTCTTGGTAATATGGTTGGGGAAGGCAGTTGCCGATCTCAGCCTAGCTACACCCTGAAAGGTTTGTAGGAACATTACAGGACAACACAGACACTACCAGTCACACACCTTGGAGCAATTTGGAATAGCCAGTTAGCCCAATGTGCATGTCTTTGAACTGTGGGAAGAATCCAGAGTACCCGGAGGAAAACCACACAATCATGGGGAAACTCCACGCAGAAACGCCCAAGTCCAGGATTCAAAACTGGGACGTTCTTGCTGCGAGGCACATGTGCGAACCACTACACCATCATACCATCCCTTCAAAACCCAACAGTAAAAATGTTTGTCCTGACTAACCATTGAAGGTACTGAACTATTTTTGCTTTGGACAGAAAAGTGCCTTGATTTCTTGCAGCTAAATAAAATACAATATAATTACAGTGGTACTTTGTCTAACGAGTGTCCCTTATAATGATTTTTCTGAGATACAAGCTTCGATTGCACCAAAGATCTGCTCCATCCAATGAGCAAAAATTCAACTTATGAGCTCTCCTCGAAATGGCTTTTCTGGGCCGATTAGCTTTGTATTCTTCTGCGTGTATTCCTCCGTGCTCCGAGAACGCCTTGCAGTGTTTCTTAATTGTTTTCTGTGACACCAATCTATGAAGAAAAAAATAATTTCATGCCCCCTTCCCCCAGCGCCCAGCGTGCAACTATAAATAGTGTTTACTGAACTTCATATCGTTACCTCGGTGCTTTTCCCCTACGCCATAGCACGACAATCAGAGCACTATGCCAACTACTGTAGAGGATGCGCAATTACACTTATGTCTAGTACAGTATGGCAAAAAAGCATGTTCCCCAGGGTCATACGCACCCCCACCCCTCCCCGGCATCACATCGCGCTCCATTATTTGAGAGGCACTGACCTTGTGGAAGCTCACCACGAGCCTTTCCTCGCTGGCATTCGTTGCGTGCACATGCACAAAATTCTCGTCCTCTGTTACGCACCACCTCATTCCTGCCCACGTGACATCTTTGCCGCAGTCGATGATTGGAAGGGTTAGTTGACTTATTGTTTGTTCTTGTTTTATTATTATTTATTGTTAATTATTATTAATGTTCTTCTTCTTTTCCTTTTGGCTGTTCCCTTCAGAGGTTGCCACAGCAAATGATCTGCCTCCATCTAACCCTATCCTCTGCATCTTCTACTCTTACTCCAACTACCTTCATGTCCTCCTTCACCACATCCATAAATCTTCTCTTTGGTCTTCCTCTGGGCCTTCTGCCTGGGAGTTCCAACCTCAGCATCCGACTACCAATATATTCACTATCTCTCCTCTGTACATGTCTAAACCATCTCAATCTAGCCTCTCTGACTTTGCCTCCAAAACTTCTAACATTTGCTGTCCCTCTGGTGTACTCATTCCTGATCCTATCCATCCTCGTTACTCCCAAAGAGAACCTCAACATTTTCATCTCCGCTACCTCCAGCTCTGCCTCCTGTCTTTTCCCCAGGGCCACTGTTTCTAAACCATACAACATTGCTGGCCTCATCACCGTCTTGTACACTTTTCCTTTCATTCTTGCCGATACTCTCCTATCACACATCACACCGGACCCTTTTCTCCAACCATTCCAGCCTGCCTGCACACGCTTCTTCATCTCTTTTCCACACTCTCCATTGCTCTGGATTGTTGAGCCTAAGTACTTAAAATCCTCCACCTTCTTTATCTCTGCTCCCTGAAACCTCACCGTTCCTCTTGGGTCTTTCTCGTTCACACACATGTATTCTGTCTTACTGAGGCTAACCTTCATTCCTCTCCTCTCCAGGGCATACCTCCACCTTTCTAGATTTTCCTGCACTTGTTCTCTGCTCTCACTACAGATCACAATGTCATCTGCAAACATCATAGTCCATGGAGATTCTTGTCTAACCTCTTCTTTCAGCCTGTCCATCACCATAGCAAACAAGAAGGGGCTGAGAGCTGACCCTTGATGCAGTCCCACCTCCACCTTGAACTCTTCTGTCACACCGACAGCACACCTCACCACTGTCTTACATCTCTCATACATGTCCTGCACCACTCTAACATACTTCTCTGCCACTCCAGACTTCCTCATGCAATACCACAGTTCTTCTCTCGGCACCCTGTCATATGCTTTCTCCAGATCCACAAAGGCACAATGCAGCTCCCTCTGACCTCTGTATTTCTCTATTAACATCCTCAAGGCAAACACTGCATCTGTGGTGCTCTTTCTTGGCATGAAACCAAAATGTTGTTCAAAAAATGCTGACCTCTGCCCTTAGTCTCGCTTCCACTATTCTTTCCCATGACTTCATTGTATGGCTCATCAACTTTATCCCTCTGTAGTTGCCACAACTCTGCACGTCTCCCTTGTTCTTAAAAATGGGCACCAGCACACTTCTCCTCCATTCCTCCAGCATCTGCTCACTTTCTAAGACCTTGTTAAAAATTCTTGTTAGAAAATCTACTGCTACTTCCCCGAGACACTTCCACACCTCCACCGCTATATCATCAACACCAACTGCCTTTCCACTCTTCATCCTCTTCAATGCTCTAGTCACTTCACCCTCACTAATCTTTGCTACTTCCTGGTCCTCAACGGTCACCCCTACTTCTCTTTTTTCTTTTTCATTTTCCTCATTCATCAACTCTTCAAAGTACTCTTTCAATCTTCCCAGCACACTTCTGTCATCAGTCAATGCATTTCCCTCTCTGTCCTTAATCACTGTAACTTGCTGCACGTCCTTTCCATCTTTATTTCTCTGCTGTGCCAATCTGTATAAATCATTTTCTCCCTGCTTACTCTCCCACTTAGCATACAAGTCGTCATGCGCCATCTGTTTGGCCTTTGACACCGCTACCTTCGCCTTATGCTGTGTTCTCTGTACTCCTGTTTACTCTCTTCGGTCCTCTCTATGTCCCACTTCTTCTTAGCTAACCTCTTCTTTTATACACACTCCTGCACTTCCTCATTCCACCACCAAGTCTCCTTATCTACTTTCCTTCCAGAGGACACACCAAGTACTCTCCTACCTGTATCCCTGATCACATTTGCTGTGGTTGTCCAGTCATTTGGAAGCACTTCCTGGCCACCCAAAACCTGTTTCAACTCCTCCTTGAAGATAACACGACACTCTTCCTTTTTCAGCTTCCACCACTTTGTCTTCTGCTCTGCCTTTGCCTTTTTCACCTTTCTCACCATCAGAGTCATCCTGCACACCACCATCCTATGCTGTTTGGCAACACTCTCACCCACTATGACTTTGCAGTCACTGACTTCCTTCAAATTACATCGCCTACACAAGATGTAGTCTACCTGTGTGCTCCTACCTCCGCTTTTATAAGTCACCCTATGCTCCTGTTTCTTCTGGAAGAAAGTATTCACCACAGCCATTTCCATCCTTTTTGCAAAATCTGTCAACATCTGTCCTTCTGCGTTTCTGTCCTGGATACCAAACCTGCCCATCACTTCCTCGTCCCCTCTGTTGCCTGCACCAACATGTCCAGTGAAGTCTGCACCAATGACCACTCTTTCACCTCTGGCGGTACTCTGCATCACTTCATCTAAGTCACTCCAGAATCTCTCCTTCTCTTCTAGCTCACATCCTGCCTGTGGGGCATAAGCACCAACAACATTGATCATTACACCTTCAATTTCTAACTTGAGACTCATCACTCTGTCTGACACTCTTTTCACTTTTAGAACATTTCTGACAAACTACTCCTTCAAGATGACTCCTACTCCATTTCTCTTCCCATCCACACCGTGATAAAATAGCTTAAACCCTGCTCCTAAGCTTTTAGCTTTGCTACCTTTCCACCTGGTCTCCTGAACACACAGTATGTCCACCTTCCTCCTCTGCATCATGTCAGCAAGCTCTCTAGCTTTTTCTTTTATAGTTCCAACATTCAAGGTCCCTACTCTCAGTCCTAGACTCACGCCTTTTCTCTTCTCTCTCTCTCCGCCTACGGACACGCCTCCCGCCTCTCCTTCTTCGACCTTCTTCGAATTACTTATTATTAATGTTCATGTACATGTATTCTTATTATTGTGAAACATTTATTGTTTTTACATGTTCATTTTTAATATATTAGATCAAATACAGTCAGCACTCTACTTACAAAATTAATAAATTCCAGCCCCCTTTTTCGTAACAGAGTTTTGGTAAGACGAGGTACATTTAACATGTAAAACGCGTGATTCGTTCCAAGGCTCCCAACACTACCCCATAAATCCTTTAAAAATGATAAAAGTACACCAATTTTGTATGAAATATGTGTTAAAAGTAAAAGAAAATTATTTAGCTTTTTTTTAATCTTTCGAACCACCCATGTGACGCTTTAAAGTCCGGGGGTTGCTGGTCTGAAAAACCCTCACCCCCACCCTCCTACACGAGGTTCTTAAATATGGTGGTTGCTTTTTCCGAAATAATCGCCTCCATTGCTGTACCTCTGCTTTTGATGCCTACTTCTGCTGCAATATCGTTCCGAAATAATCGTCTCCATCACTGTATTTCCGCTTTTAAGGTCTCCTTCTGCTTCAATATCGTCCTGATTGTAGAGGGGTCTCAGCCACACTCCTTTGCGATTTCACTCAACCGCATCCCACTTTCATATTTTTTTATTATCTCCTGCTTCACTTCGATTGATAACAGAGCCCGCTTCTTCTTTTCGGTGTCACCGGGAATCACTTTCTTGGAACCCATGATGGATAGCGAAATATTATGCTGTAATGATCACTCTCAAAAAAACTCATGAGCCAACAGTCCCGTTCAACTCTTCTTCACGCGTGTGACAAACAGGACGTATGGGTACAGAAATGGGGACAGTTTGAATGTTTGAATGGTGCGTTTGAATTTTTGAATGGCATGTTTGGCACTTTTCGTAAGAAGAAGTTGTTTCGTATACAGAGGACGAAAATTTCAGAAAATGTTTTTCGTAACCTGGATTTTTCATATTCAGAGGTTTTCGTAAGTAGAGGGCCGACTCTATACGTGTTTCTTCTTCTTTTCCTTTCGGCTGTTCCCTTCAGGGGTCGCCACAGCAAATGATCTGCCTCCATCTCTCCCTATCCTCTGCATCTTCTACTCTTACTCCAACGACCTTCATGTCCGCCTTCACTGCATCCATAAATCTTCTCTTTGGTCTTCCTCTGGGCCTTTTGCCTGGTAGTTCCAACCTCAGCATCCTACGACCAATATACTCACTATCCCTCCTCTGTACATGTCCAAACCATCTCAATCTAGCCTCTCTGACTTTGTCTCCAAAACATCTAACATGTGCTGTCCCTCTGATGTACTCATTTCTGATCCTATCCATCCTCAAGTTACTCCCAAAGAGAACCTCAACATTTTCATCTCTGCTACCTCCAACTCTGACTCCTGTCTTTTCCCCAGGGCCACTGTCTCTAAACCATACAACATTGCTGGCCTCATCACCGTCTTGTACACTTTTCCCTTCATTCTTGCCGATACTCTCCTATCACACATCACACCGACACTTTTCTCCATCCATTCCAACCTGCCTGCACGCCGCTTCTTCACCTCTTTTCCACACTCTCCATTGCGCTGGATTGTTGAGCCTAAGTACTTAAAATCCTCCACCTTCTTTATCTCTGCCCCCTGTAACCTCAAAGTTCCTCTTGGGTCCTTGTCGTTCACACACATGTATTCTGTCTTACTAAGACTAACCTTCAATCCCCTCCTTTCCAGGGCATACCTCCACCTCTCTAGATTTTCCTCCACTTGGTCTCTGCTCTCACTACAGATCACAATGTCATCTGCAAACATCATAGTCCATGGAGATTCTTATCTAACCTCGTCTGTCAGCCTGTCCATCACCATAGCAAACAAGAAGGGGCTGAGAGCTGACCCTTGATGCAGTCCCACCTCCACCTTGAACTCTTCTGTCACACCGACAGCACACCTCACCACTGTCTTACATCTATCATACATGTCCTGCACCACTCTAACATACTTCTCTGTCACTCCAGACTTCCTCATACAATACCACAGTTCTTCTCTCGGCACCCTGTCATATGCTTTCTCCAGATCCACAAAGGCACAATGCAGCTCCTTCTGACCTTCTCTGTACTTCTCTATTAACATCCTCAAAGCAAACACTGCATCTGTGGTGCTCTTTCTTGGCATGAAACCAAACTGTTGTTCACAAATGCTGACCTCTGCCCTTAGTCTTGCTTCCACTATTCTTTCCCATAGCTTCATTGTATGGCTCATCAACTTTATCCCTCTGTAGTTGCCACAACTCTGTACATCGCCCTTGTTCTTAAAAATGGGCACAAGCACACTTCTCCTCCATTCCTCTGGCATCTGTTCACTTTCTAAGACCTTGTTGAATATTCTTGTCAGAAAATCTACAGCTACCTCCCTAGACACTTCCATACCTCAACTGGTATGTCATCAGGGCCAACTGCCTTTCCACTCTTCATCCTCTTCAATGCCCTCCTCACTTCTCCCTTACTAATCTTTGCTACTTCCTGCTCCTCAACGGTCACCCCTTCTACTCTTTTTTCTCTCTCATTTTCCTCATTCATCAGCTCTTCAAAGTACTCTTTCCATCTTCCCAGCACACTTCTGTCATCAGTCAATACATTTCCCTCTCTGTCCTTTATCACTCTAACTTGCTGCACGTCTTTCCCATCTCTATTTCTCTGCTGTGCTAACCTGTATAGATCATTTTCTCCCTCCTTACTGTTCAACCTATCATACAAGTCATCATACGCCCTCTGTTTGGCCTTTGACACTGCTACCTTCGCCGACTCTCGACTCTATACGTGTTTATGGCAGGTAATATGAGTTTATGAGGGGGTTGGAACAGATTAATTGTTTCTTTTGTTATTTCTTATAGGAATAATTCTTTCATCTAACGAATACTTTGGCTTACGAGCTTGCCCTTGGGACAGATTAAATTCGTTAGACAAGGTATTTTGAAGCACACACACACACACACACACACACACACACACACACACACACACACACACACACACACACACACACACACACACACACACACACACACACACACACACACACACACACACACACACACACACACACACACACGTAGAGGCAATGTGGTATGGCGAATTAGCCTAATGTGCATGTTCTTTGACTGTGAAGGGAAACTGTACTACATGGAGGAAACCCACACAAGCAGAGGAATAACATTCAAATGCCACACAGAAACACAATCGCCAGGCTAAGTTGAAGCACTTAGTAGAACTAGACCTCTCTCTATTATACAATCCCTCTCCTTTCACAACAGATTCTCTTCTCTCTCTCTCTCTCTCTCTCTCTCTCTCTCTCTCTCTCTCTCTCTCTCTTGCTCCCCTTCTTTCTTTCTCTCCCCTCTTTCTCTCCCTTGCTCTCTGTCTCCTTACACGTCTCTTCCTCTACCTCCCTCCCTCTCCCTATATTTCTCACTTACACTCCTTATCTTTCTCTCCCGCTCTTTCCCCCTCTCCCTATCTCTGTATCTCACCTTATCCCTCACGCTTCCTCTCTCTCATCCCTATCTCTCTCTCTCTCTCTGCCCTCACTTTATCTCACTATTTTTGAAAAACTAACAAATACAACAACAACAATAATAATAATAATAATAATAATAATAATAATAATAATAATAATAACAATTGTCAGAGCAAAACTGGATTAATATTTGAACAATATTTGTTAGACACTATCTATCTATCTATCTATCTATTTGTCTATCGATCTGTCTGTCTGTCTGTTTGTCTGTCTGTCTGTCTGCCTGCCTGCCTACCTGTCTGACTGTCTGTTTATCTATCTACACGGCTGCACATTAAGGACCAAACAGACAGGACTGATGATCAAATGAAAACAGAATCTCTCTTCAAATCCCCACAGTGCTTAGTACTTAGCTGAGTGACTCTGTTTCTGTCACAGTGTTTGTGTCAGGACAAATTCCAAGTGTCTGTGGTCACAGTGTAATTTGATTAGTTGGTGGCCTCATTATCAGGAAGCTGCAGGCACACAAGTTCCTGTGTCTGTTTATAAGGATGAAACTATTCTGATTCCTGATGCATATTATTTTTTATTGCATTTTTTTCAAACAAATGCATCGTCCCTTTACACTGTTTAGGCATTTTGATTACTGAGGTTTGTCTGTATTATTTGATTGTGCTAATATAGTATTAATAATGTGGATGAATTGTGTCCTCAAAACAGGATTCATGATAAAATAATTAAGTAAGATAGGTCAGGCAGCACCATGGCATCGTAGTTAGCATGTCTGCTTCACAGCAAGAAGATTGTGTGTGTGTGTGTGTGTGTGTGTGTGTGTGTGTCCCTGTGCTTGCGTGGATTTTCTCCAGGTACTCCGGTTTCCTCCCACAGTCAAAAGACATGCACATTACACTAAGTGACTGATCCAAATTGTCCTTAGGTGTGAGTGTGAGTCTGAATGGTTGTATGTCTTGTCCTGTGGCACTTTGGGCAGCTCTCCATGGTGTGCCCACTTTTGCCCAGTGCCCACTGAGATACAGTGGTATGAAAAAGTATCTGAACCTTTTGGAATTTCTCACATTTCTGCTTAAAATCACCATCAAATGTGATCTGATCTTTGTCAAAATCACTCAGCTGAAAAAACAGTGTCTGCTTTAACTAAAACCACCCAAACATTTATAGGTTTTCATATTTTAATGAGGATAGCATGCAAACAATGACAGAAGGGGGAGGAATAAGTAACTGAACCCTCTGCCTAAGGAGACTTAAAGAGCAATTGAAACCAATTTTTACCAAACAATTTAAATCAGGTGTGTGCCCAATCACTGAAGAGTGGCTTAAAGCTGCCCTGCCCACTATAAAACACACCTAAATAAAGATAGAAAACTGTGTCCATCTCGGCTGACTCCAGGCAAGGGCGGGGTACTCCCTGTACTGCTTGCCAGGCCATCGAAGAGCTAATACTCATACACCAATCATACTCTCACTCTCATCCAGGAGAGATTTGGAACAGCCAATTAACCTACGGTGCATGATTTTGGACTATGGGAGGAAACTGGAGTACCTGCAGGAAACCCACACAAACATGGGAAGAACATGTAAACTCAGAAACACCCGAGCTGGGAATCCAACCCAGGCTTTCTTGTTGTGAGGTGGACATGCTAACCTTTATGTCATCGTGCTGCCCTGAGAAGAAATCAGAAAACTAAAAAACAACGGGCTTCAAAATAAAACTTGTAAAAAAAACATGTGAAAAAGACACCAGAAGGAAAAATATAAGGACATTTGATGTAACAGTCAATGTAATATATGGCCCAAGACCCAAGAGTATCCACTCAATCAAATCGAAGCATGGCGACCTCCTCTCATCTCCTGAAAACCTTAATGAGAGATGGGTTGAACATTTCTAAGAGCTTCTCAATCAACCTGGCACTGTTGATTGGTCCATACTCGAAGAAATTGACCAACGTACGATCATTGAGGAATTTGATGGCCCAATTACAGTGGAGGAGATTGAAACAGCCATTATGAAAACCAAATTAAGGAAAAGCCCAGGTCCAAAAGGAGTAATTATGGAGTTGCTTGTTTATGGTGGACATACCTCGAAGTCTTTCCTATTTACCATCTTCGACCAGTTCTGGAGAGAACAGTACTTACCTTGTTGATGCTATCACATTCATACTGTTTACAAAAGGTGACCATAAAAATTGCTCTAACTATCGAGGTATATCTCTGCTGAGTGCAGTAGGCAAGGTTTCTGCTGATGTTCTTCTGCAATAACTTTCTCAAGTAGCTGATGAAATCTATCCAGAATCTGTCAGGATACAGGAGCATACTGGAATCTTCGTTATACGGCAAATAATGGAAAAGTCTCAAGAACAGCATCAGAACTTGTACATTATGTTTATAGGCTTTACCAAAGTTTTGACAGTGTAAACCATGAACTTCTCTTCAAAATCCCGGAAAACCTTGTATGTACACCAAAGTTTGTTCACATGAACAAGATGCTGTACTCAACAGTGCAGGCTAGACTATGTGTTGATGGAGATTTGTCCATGATAATGATGTGAATCAGGGTTGTAAACTCGATCCAACCTTATTTGGGAAATATGCTACAGTTATGCTCTTTCTTACTTTTAAAAATGTCGATGCATCCTCCAGCATCAAAGTTCAGTTTCGATATAATGGTGACACCTTTGTCCTCTGATGCCTCACATCTAAAACAAAGAACCTTAGTGAGATCAACGAGGCTCAATATACAAATGACATTTCCATCTTTACCAACAACAGTACATCCCCGCAAACATTGCTTTCTGCTTATTGCCAGCTTTCAAACCGTATGTTTTGAATGACGAACGAGGAAAGTTGGACGACCCTTGTTGAGGTATGACATCTACTCTCAAGTACAGTGGAGTGCTCGAACTTGGTGTAGCAAAGCAGATTGGTGTAGCAAGGTTGGCAGGTCGGCAAGCATGGCAACAACTGGTATCACAAGTTAGTGACAAGGTTGAAAAAAGACCGGAAGGAAGCCAACATCAAACAAGACTAAAGTGGAACAACAAGGACTTCTTCTTTCGGCTGTTCTCATTTTCAGGGGTTGTCACAGCGAATCATTTGATTCGCATGTTTGATTTGGCGTAGGTTTTTACGTCGGATGCCCTTCCTGACACAACCCTTTAACAAGGGGCAAAAACACGCTGACGGCTTTGCAGCTACTCTTTACAAAAGTCAGCAATGGTTCTTTTCCGTGAACCTCTCACCGTAGACAGTGAGAGACATGGCCCGCCTTTGATAACCCAGTTAGCTGCACTGGGGGGAACAGTTACAACCTTGTGGAGAGTGGGACTCGAATCCCCAACCTTTGGATCAGTGATCCAGCGCACTTTACCACCAGGCCACCACTGCCCTTAACAAGGACACTATACATTGTTAACATGTATGGGTCAAATAGTTTTTGGAACTTTATTATATCGTTTATCTATACGATATTACATACATGTATTATGCTCATGTCGGATAATATTATATTTATCCAGTAAAATCTCTTGCATACATAGACCCATTTAAATGCTAAATCAAGTGAAGTTCAAATTCCGTATTTGTGTTCAATAAAACTGATTCTCATGCTGATTCTTTTTAGCACTTCTTCATTGGTGTCTTTTTCAGCCTGTGAAATTTTCATCACTCTTTTATTGGACCACATTTTATTTATTCGTTCATTTTCTCAGCTACTTATTCCTAAGTAGGGTCACTGAGAAGCTAGCGCCTATGTCAACCAACCCTGGGAAAGGGCGGGGTACACTCTGGACAGCTCACCAGGCCATCACATGGCTAACACACACACACACACACACAAACACACACTCTCACACTGAGGGGCAATTTGAAACCGTCACTTAACTTTGCTTGATTTTCGACGGTGGGAGGAAACAGAAGTATGTAGAGAAAACCCAAGTAATCACAGGGAGAACGCAACACAGAAACAATCAAGCCTGGGAATCGAACGCAGGCTTGGTGCATCATAAGGAGGATGGTGCAACAAAGAAGGCCCAAGACAGTTGAACAAATCGAGGCCTGGATTAGACAAGAATGGGACAGCATTTCTTTTTCTAAACTTGAGAAACTTGTCTCCTCGATCCTCAGACAGTTGCAGACTGTTGTAAGAAGAGGGGATGCCTCACAGTGGTAAAAATAGCCTTGTCCCAACGTTTTTGAGATTTGTTGACACCAGGAAATTTAAAATCAACATATTTTCCCCTTAAAATGGTACATTTTCTCAGTTTAAGCTTTTGACCCTGTCATCCATGTTCTATTCAGAATAAAATGTTAAAAATTGGCACTTTTACATCATCGCATTCCGTTTTTATTCATAATTTATATAGTGTGCCAACTTTTTTGGAATCCGGTTTTTAGACCAGGTTTCAAATAAAATGTAAATATGATTGATGCCAGAGGAATGGAGGAGAAGTGTGCTTGTGCCCATTTTTAAAAACAACAGAGATGTGCAGAGTTGTGGCAACTACAGAGGGATAAAGTTGATGAGCCATACGATGAAGTTGTTGGAAAGAACAGTGGAAGCTAGACTAAGGGCAGAGGTCAGCATTTGTGAACAACAGTTTGGTTTCATGCCAAGAAAGAGCACCATAGATGCAATGTTTGCTTTTAGGGTGTTAATAGAGAAGTACAGAGAAGGTCAGAAGGATCTGCATTGTGCTTTTGTGGTTGTGGAGAAAGCATATGACAGGGTGCCAAAAGTCTGGAGTAGCAGAGAAGTATGTTAGATTGGTGCAGGACATGTATGAGGGATGTAAGACAGTGGTGAGATGTGCTGTCGGTGTGACTGAAGAATTCAAGGTGAAGGTGGGACTGCAGCAAGGATCAGCTCTGAGCCCCTTCTTGTTTACAATGATGATGGACAGGCTGTCAGACGAGCTTATACAAGAATCTCCATGGAATATGATGTTTGCAGATGACATTGTGATCTGTAGTGAGAGCAGAGGACTGTCTGTCTTCTTTTCGGCTTTTCCCTTTTACTCGGGGGTCGCCACAGTGAATCATCTGATTCGCACGTTTGATTCGGCAGAGGTTTTTACGTCGGATGCCCTTCCTGTCACAACCCTTTTTAGCAAGGAACAGAAACATACTGACGACTTTGCAGCTACTCTTTACGAAAGTCAGCAATGGTTCTTTTACATGCCTCTCACCATAGACAGTGAGAGACATGGCCCGCCTTTGATAACCCAGTTAGCTGCACTGGGGGGGGGGGGACAGTGGCAACCTTGTGGAGAGTGGGACTCGAACCCCCAACCTTTGGATCAGCGATCCAGCGCCCTATACCACTAGACCACCACTGCCACTGCCATCTGTAGTGAGAGCAGAGAACAAGTGCAGGAATGTCTAGAGAGGTGGAGGTATGCAGTGGAAAAGAGAGGAATGAAGGTTAGTCTCAGTAAGACAGAATACATGTGTGTGAACGAGAAGGACCCAAGAGGAACGGGTGAGGTTACATGGATCAGAGATAAAGAAGGTGGAGAATTTTCAGTACTTAGGCTCAACAGTCCAGAGCAATGGAGGGTGTGGAAAAGAGGTGAAGAAGCATGTGCAGGCAGGTTGGAATGGTTGGAGAAAAGTGTCCGTTGTGATGTGCGATAGAAAGGTATCGGCAAGAATGTGGGGAAAAGTGTACCAGACGGTGGTGAGGCCAGCGATGTTGTATGGTTTAGAAACAGTGGCCCTGGGGAAAAGGACAGGAGGCAGAGGTGGAGGTAGCAGAGATGAAAATGTTAAGGTTCTCTTTGGGAGTAACGAGGATAGATAGGATCAGGAATTAGTACATCAGAGGGACAGCACATGTTAGAAGTTTTGGAGACAAAGTCAGAGAGGCTAGATTGAGATGGTTTGGACATGTACAGAGGAGGGATAGTGAATATATTGGTAGAAGAGAAGAAAAAAAGAAAAGAAGAAGGTGGTTGATGGCTGCTCTAAATTGGTCATATGTGTGAATGTTGGACTGAATGTTTTTTTGTGTTTGTATTGGCCCTCCAGTAGGGGGAAGTGGTGGCCTAGTGGTAAAGGGCGCTGGATCGCTGATCCTAAGGTTGGGGGTTCGAGTCCCACTCTCCACAGGGTTGTCACTGTCCCCCAGTGCAGCTAACTGGGCTATCAAAGGCCAGCCATGTCTCTCACTGTCTATGGTGAGAGGCATGCAAAAGAACCATTGCTGACTTTCGTGTTATGCCTGGAGTGTATGCGTCGGATCCAGAGATGCAGGAGACATAAGAAGATTCAACAGTTTTATTTTGCACTTGGAACTCTAAATCACGGGAATAATAAATCAATGGAACTGGTTGAGCACAAAGCAAGATACCAGGGGTCAGAGAGAAAGCAGAGGAACTGAATCACTGGGAAGACAATCCTCTGACATCGGAGGAAAGTGCGCTGCTCCCATTTATAGCTGGCTGTTTGCTGATTGCAGAGTGGGACCAGGTGCGCTCTTCTGGAACTCGCCTACTGGAAACAGCCATGCCCCTCGCCAGCACTTGCAATGACTGAAGAAGAATTAATGCCGCCAGCCAGCCAGCACAGACCATAAAATTTCGTAAAGCGTAGGCTACAAAGCCGACAGCATGTTTCTGTCCCTTGTTAAAAGGGTTGTGTCAGGAAGGGCATCCGACGTAAAAACCTATACCAAATCAAACGTGAAAATCAATCGCTGTGGCGACCCCTGATAAAGGGAAAAAACCGAAAAGAAATCTCATCTCATGAGCCCTCCAGTAGATGGGTAAATTGTTCAAGGTGTAGTCCCTCACTTGAAGTTGGCAGAGATTGGCTCCTGCTCCCTCAAGGGTAATTTGCGTAGATGAAGGATAGATAGATGGACAAATATTTAAAATGTATAAATTATCAATTCATTAATTCATGGTGGTCTAGTGGTATAGGGCGCTGGATCGCTGATCCCAAGGTTGGGGGTTCGAGTCCCACTCTCCACAAGGTTGTCACTGTCCCACCAGTGCAGCTAACTGGGTTATCAATGGCGGGCCATGTCTCTCACTGTCTATGGTGAGAGGCATGTAAAAGAACCATTGCTGACTTTCGTGAAAAGAGTAGGCTGCAAAGTCGTCAGCGTGTTTCTGTCCCTTACTATAAAGAGTTGTGACAGGAAGGGCATCCGACGTAAAAACCTCTGCCAAATCAAACGTGTAAATCAGATGATTCGCTGTGGCGACTCCAGAGTAAAAGGGAAAAAGCCGAAAGGAAGACAGACAGACAATTAATTCATTAATTCATTTTTGAAACCACTTAAGCCTAATTAGCGTCACGGAGAGGCTGGCACCCACCTCAGCCATCTCTGGGTGAGGGCAGGGTACACCCTGGACAGCTCACCAAGTTTTCATAGGGCCAACACTCTTGCAAACATTCACTCACACACATGTAGAGGTGATTTGGAACAGCCAATTAGTCGACTGTGCATGTTTTTTTTTTGTTGTTGTTTTTTTTTTGGGATGTTGCTGGAGGAAACCCATACGAGCATGGAGAGAACATACAAACTCCACATAGAAACGCCCAAGCTGGGAATCAATCTGTATTTAAACACAAACATCAGTTTGTAACAGATTGAGTATATCAACTCACTGTAAATACATTTTAAAAAAATGCTTAATATAAATCATTAGGCAAAAATGTATTTCCTTGTATTCATAGGTTATTGCATTAGTATTGCGTTGTTGTTGTTGTTGTTGTTGTTGTTGTTTTTATTCCCCTTTACTTTGAGCTGACGTCACCATGAGTTGCATGTTGTCAGAAATTACTTGATCACCTGTCATTATTATGGTTGACAGGTGCTCTTTTCAGTGTCTTGGGTTAGAATTGAATCAGATACTGTGAGTTAGAAGAAGTCTGAAAAGAGCAAGGACCTAATAATGTAGTTAGCAGACATTTTAATCATAGCAATAGTTATTTCAGCAAAATTGAAGAGTTATACACATTGTGTTTATCAAGAATGTGTTTATAAAGAATACACTTATATTACATACGTGATTATGTACAGGAAGCTGGTCATTGACACAAAATAAACTCCAATAGACTTTCTGGGACCCTGATGTGCTGTAAGGCCTGGAATGACTCTGAAGGGCTTTCTTTCTTGATAATGACTGGCTCATTATACACTATCTTGTTTATTAAAAACATATATTTAATTAAAAATTCAACAATTTGACATAAAATATTGAATTAAAATTGTTTAATTCACTTTAAAATTATTTCACTGCTTCTGCAATAATACACTGCATAGCAACAGTCTGTTCTACTTCATAATGGTGTACTGTATTTATTATACATTAATAACAAGCTAATTAATTAATCAGACCAATCAAAATCAAGTACTGTATACTAATATACCTTGAAATAATTGCAGCTTTAACAATTGTAAATTAATTATTTGTTCAAATGTATATCAAATAGTTATAAAAAACACATGTTAATATCCTAGAAAAAAAATGTTGCCAGATAAATGTGGTTTGCTCTTCAGTGTTTCTGGATGCTGCTTATAGTGGTGAATTAATTAAATCTTGATATGGATATATTTCCTTAACTCAAACCTTATTCGGTAAATTTTGGCCAGTTGGAGTGACCCAGTGCTTTAGATCCTAAATCTATTCCACCCCAGTGAACACTTTACTGGCATATATTCGATTTGTTCTGTATTGTGTAGATTGTGCAGCAAAGATTGTAATATTTCTTCTGAATGTAACTTCAAATTCAAAGACGAATCAATTTGTTCCATGGTCCTGTATATAATAAGGTCTATTTTCAGGTTTGTTATAGTGGCCATTCTTCATCAAAGCCTACACAGAACCGAGTGAAGATACATGTATCATCCTGGATTAATAAACTGACGGTGATCAAGCTATGAATCAGCAACGCTGCAGAACACTGAAATTGAAAGTCATTTCAGGGAAACTAATTATCTTCAGCTGTATGGATACAAAGCAATCACACAAATTTCCGTTGGTAGAAATCTTAGACATATACATTTACATCGAAATAATTTCGGTGTTGCAGCATAAGCCACAGAAACCAAAGCAGTCAGAAGACGACAGAATTAATTTAAATAAAGCCTGGGAGAAACAAGAATGGATAGGATCAGGAATGAGCACATCAGAGGGACAGCCCACATAAGATGTTTTGGAGACAAAGTCAGAGAGGCTAGATTGAGATGGTTTGGACATGTACAGAGGAGGGATAGTGAGTATATTGGTAGTAGGATGCTGAGGTTGGAACTACCAGGCAGAAGGCCTTGAGGAAGACCAAAGAAGAGATTTATGGATGTGGTGAAGGAGGACATGAAGGTCGTTGGAGTAAGAGAAGAAGATGCAGAGGACAGGGTGAGATGGAGGCGGATGATTTGCTGTGGCGACCCCTGAAGGGAAAAGCCGAAAGGAAAAGAAGAAAGCCAGCAGTCAGTAGTTCTCTCGGTTTAGTTGTGCTGTCATAGTCAGTCATGCTGGAGTCACTGTTTGCACTCAACACTTATAAACTCTCTTTTCTTAACCATTCTACTGTTAGGAGCTTACCGAACAATCCCTCTCCTTTCATATCAGATTCTCTCTCTCTCTCTCTCTCTCTCTCTCTCTCTCTCTCTCTCTCTCTCTCTCTCTCTCTCTCTCTCATACTTATTAAGTTTCAACATTTTGAAATAGGGAGAATTTTCACCAGAGACACCGCACCCCCTGCGCGGCCGGGCTGCGGCCCCAAGAATTGATGCATATTTTTTTTATAAAGGAACATTGCTCAATAAACAAGTTTTTTTTTCCAAATAGACTTACTGAAAGGTGGTATCCAGTGCATCAAAGACTGCAGCTCCTGTACCGATGTTGCAAATTGGCATATCCAAAAATCTTGTCACTGATTGGCCAATTGTACCATCAGCAAGCCTGACCAAAATTACAAGATTTTTTTCAGACCCTATGTTGTTGGATTCATCGATCAACAATGAAAAAGGATAACTGGATCTGTCACATCTGGAGCAAGAGCATTCTTCACAAGCATTGTTGTTTTCATTTTCTTACATGAAAATTTTTTGGCAATTTCATTATCTGAGAACATCGTCTTCACAAGTTCAGTAAAGTGATCTGCAATACTAAAGGGCAAATTATGCTCAGCTATAAAAAAATGCAAACATAAGCTCTGCCCTCATCACTTGTGTGGAGATGTTATCTCTTGAACTTGTAATAAAAGAGGTAATTCTCCGATTTGTAGATTGTTGCGTGTGTTGCGTGTGATGTTTCTTCACATCGTTGATTCCTCCGTGTTTAATCCCAATGTTGACGGAACAAAGTGTGCAAAACGCAAACGTGTCACCTTTTTCACTGCTTCGAATAAATGTAAAGTCTTTTTGCCAATAAGCCCGATACTTGCAATCATATTTTCGTTTTTTTGCTGGGTTTACATCTGCCATTTTGTTTTTGAACTGCACGGCACTGAATGATCACGTGACTTGAAGTAGCTAGCCTGTATCAGTGAACTGCCAACTCGTGTGTGCATAAACAAACGGAAGATAGAGACTGGCTATAAATTTCTACGGTGTCTCCAAAGTGCAATATGCAGAAGATTAAGACTTAAAAATTCTACGGTGTGTTCAAAGTGTGACTTTTTTTTTTTTGGGAGGTTGTCTGGAAATCGGGAGAAATTAATCTCCTGGCGGGAGATTGGATTTATGCTTTTAAATCGGGAGACTCCCGATTGAATCGGGAGACTTAATAACTATGCTCTCTCTCTCTCTCTCTCTCTCTCTCTCTCTCTCTCTCTCTCTCTCTCTCTCGCTCTATTTTTGCTGAGGTACACATGGGACTTATAAGATAGATACAGTAGGCCCCCGTTTTTCGCGATGGTTCGGTTCCGGTCCTTCCTGCGGATTGTGAAAATCCGCGAATTATTGAAGCGGTTTTAAAACCCTATGTATGATATTAGATGCGCTAAAATATGTGTGTTAAACACATTCTATAGACCGGCTTACTCATTAATACAGTAATAATGCAGCAAAGTGTAGTAATAAAAAAAATAATGAAAAAGTAAAAAAGTAAAACCTTTTTAATTTTGTACTGTGATAATATTTATGAATAAATAAAGCGCTTAGGCTCTTTACCAGAAGCTAGAGAAGATGCAGGGCGTTTAAGTGACATCATAGTGCTTAAATTATCATTAAAAACACACGAAAAAAAATTACTTCGAAATTCAGACAATCACATTCATGACATGCGAACTGTCTGTCTTCCTTTCGGCTTTTCCCCTTTTACTCGGGAGTCTCCACAGTGAATCATCTGATCCGCACGTTTGATTTGGCAGAGGTTTTTACGTCGGATGCCCTTCCTGTCACAACCCTTTTTAGCGAGGGACAGAAACACACTGACGACTTTGCGGCTCCTCTTTACGAAAGTCAGCAATGGTTCTTTTACATGAACCTCTCACCATAGACAGTGAGAGACATGGCCCGCCTTTGATAACCCAGTTAGCTGCACTGGGAGGGACAGTGACAACCTTGTGGAGAGTGGGACCCGAACCCCCAACCTTTGGATCAGCGATCCAGCACCCTATACCACTAGACCACCACTGCCCCTTGTTCATGACATGCGAACAAAGGAGGAAAAAAAGAGGTGTACACATCATCTGCAACCAGGTCATTGGCTAAATTTGAATCACGTGCCAGTTACTTCCTGGGTTTGTCTCTAATTCGTGAGTATGCGGGGGCGCGAGCGCGGTACCACAAATGGTCAAGGGCCTACTGTATAAGTGATCCTGACTCTTCTGCTTTTTGATTCCTGCGATCCATCCTAATATGCCACTGATGGTTGGGGTTCTCATCTTGAAAGTCCCTCACTCCTGCTGATGATGCGCCATGTGGACCTGAATATACACGAAGAAACGGTGAAGATGACTTTACACTGCTGGGGATATGAACCCTTTTAAAAAAATATTTAGGACTGCAATTATCATGATAGCAGTAAAAATAATATTCTAGAATTAAATGTTTGACTGTAGTGACGTTTCTGCTACATGGTTTATATTTTATCTGGTTTCACACAAGGTAGACCAGGTTTTCCTTTTGAATTTGGTTCCTTTCAAGGTTTCTTCCGTGTGTCATCTGAGGGAGTTTTCCCTTGCTACCGTCATCGCGGGCTTGCTCATTTGGAATGTGTAGGGTTCACGGAGAAATGTTTAAATTATTTTAAGAACATGTAACGGTGCTGTACGACAATATCAGTTGTAAAAAGAGCTATATAAAACTGAACTGAATTTTCAGATGCCTTCTTAAAAAACAGCCAAAGGGTTGTTCAACAGGTTATCTTTCAATAATGTTTTGTTTTGCTAAAAATAAAGTGTGTAATTTATTGAATTACACAGTAATGTAGTGGTTAGCATTTCTGCCTTACAGTAAGCAAACTTCAATGCTGAGGCTCAGAGTGGAGTTTCGTAGAGGTTTTTTCATGTTCCACAACTAAAAGCCATGCACATCAGGCGAGTGTGTGTGTGTGTGTGTGTGTGTGTGTGTGGTGTGCATGTGTGAGTGTGTGTGTGTGTGTGTGTTTGAAAGTGTTGGCTGTCTGATGTGTCAAGGTGCACCTCACCTTTGCCCAGACTCGGCTGAGATAGGCTCCAGCCTCTCCATGACTCTAATATTATTAAGTGGTTCAGCAAATGACTGAATGGATTAATATATTCATTAATAAATAAATGAATAAATGAATGATAATAGTCATTTAAATATTTTACTATTGATTGGCGAGCCGTCCATGTTATATTAGTCCCTCACGCAGAGTTGGCCGAGATAAATGCCAGCCTCCTCGTGGCCCTAATTAGGATTAACCGGATCAGAAAATGAATGAAGGAATGAATGGCAGCAGGTGGTTGCAAAAAAGAATGATATTTAATGTAAATTATTATATACATAACAATGGCATGGTTTCGTTGGCCTTATGAAACCTTATTCCTGGTGAATAATGCATGAACCAAACTGTTGGACACACACAGTTTATCATACTTGGAACAGTCAGCATTATTATCATATTTAAAAAAAGGATAAAAATATTTAAAAAAATAAAATAATATAATTTGTTTTCTCTTTTGTTTTTATTTGTGTTCTTATTCAGTATGTATTAAACCCTGAATGCGTAGGCTAAACAGATGCTGCTAGCTGTATAGCACATCTGTAATCTTGAAATGCCGAGCTCATATAAACGACCTCTGTCTGGTTAAATATGTAAATATCAATTAGAAAATCTTGTTTTAGTTTGTTTTTCTTGATGTTTCCACATAGTATAATATACTTCAAGTCATTCATTCATTCATTCATTCATTTCCTGAAGCGTTTAATTCTAATTAAGGTCACGGGGAGGCTGGCGCTCATCTCAGTCAAATCTGGGTGAGGCCAGGGTACACCCTGGACAGCGAGCCAACACTCATTCAACCATTCATACACAGACCTAGTTTCAAGTTGAAACATACGATTGGCCTACTGTGCTTGTTTTCGGACTGTGGGAGGAAACCAGAGTACCTGGAGGAAACAACACGCAAGCATCAGGAGAACATGCAAACTAACACAGAAACACCTGACCTTGAAATCGAGCCCAGGCTTTCATGCTGTGAGGCAGATGTGCTAAAAACTACGCCTCCATGCCGCCGACTTGAAGTCAAAGAGAGCTAAAGGCTTCTTCCTTACCTTTGCTTCGTAATTGTTCTTATTGTGCATTGAGTCGTTCATTCATTCATCTTCTGAACCGCTTAATCTTAATTAGGGTCACTGGTAGACTGATGCCCATCTCAGCTGAATGTTATTTCAGCAGTTGGGCGTGGGCAGAGTACACCCTGGACAGCCCATCGGTCCATTGCAAATAATAATAATAATAATAATAATAATAATAATAATAATAATAATACAGGAATCCCTCACTTTCCGCCATACATACCCCCATTTCACTGGACTACGGCATGCAAGGATCGTAGCGGAAAGGTACGGAATGCAGTCTACGGAAGAGCTTCGGCATTATTACACGGAAAATGGGTGAAAACCCTACAGAAAAGTGGAAATTCTTATACCCCCATTCCACTGGACTATGGCATTCAAGGATCGTGTAGCGGAAAGGTGCGGAACGCAGTCTACAGAAGAGCTTCGGCATTATTACATGGAAAATGGGTGAAAATCTTAAGGAAAAGTAGAAATCCTTACACTCTCGGAACGTTCACAGCATGAGCGGAACAGCTACGGCAAAGTACGCCAAAATGATCCCACGGAACACTCATGGAATTTTTTTCCGTGTACATGAATAGACGGTTCACGGAATAGTTCAAGGTATATTTTGGCCTGCCGGAAGCATACGGAAGTGGAGGAAGACTTGAGGAATAACTACGGAATCACACGAAAGATGGGGGAATAATTGCGGAATGTTTGTGGATGACAACATTTTTGCTTCCTTAAGTCTGACGTGCTCCAGTCAAATGGGGGTATAATGGGGACCGAGACCCTCTGCGAACGCCGAATTACCACGAAGTAGGATCGACCCTACTGACTGATGTATACGTACAAGTATATGGGTATATAATATCAATAAATGCATATTCAATGCTGTAAATGCTTATAATAACAATTAAATATTCAAAAATAATGCATAAGATGTAACTAAAATATTTATTTACTCAGCTTTCAATACCATCCAGACTCACATCATGAGAACCTGGAGTGACCTGGGAGTGAACTCAAATCTGATCAAGTGGATTGCGAACTTTCTTCATGCCAGACGACAGTATGTGAAAGTGAATGGCAGTGTGTCAGACAGGAAGACAATCAACACTGGAGCTCCGCAAGGGTGTGTCCTGTCACCATTCCTTTTTACTCTGTATACTAATGACTGCACCAGTACAAAAATTAACTGTATCAACGTTACGTTTGCCGATGATGCAGCCATTGTTGGCCAGATGTCCGATTTTGAATCAGAGAGTCAGTACAGAGACAACGTGCAACTGAGCCGATTGAAACACTCACTGAATATAAATACCTTGCGACTTTTATTGATAACAAATTAGCATGGAATACCAACACAGATGTTTTGTACGGTAAATGTCAACAACTCCTGCACTTAATGCGCAAGTTAAGATTTTTTAATGTTTCACAATCCGTTATGATGTTATTTTATTCCACTTTTATTCAAAGCATACTTACCTTTTCGTCTCAGTGTTGGTTTGAATCTCTTACAGTCAAAAACAAATCAAAACTCAACAAAATTGCAAACACAGCCAATAAAATAGCAGGTTTGTCTTTCAATAATCTTTCTAATTTGTATGAGCAGCAAGTTCTTTCTGTCTCAAAAAATTATCAACGATTCAACCCATTTCCTCAACACTGAATACAAACCCTGAGCTTCCGGCCGTAGCTACAAAGTTCTAGTCACAAAAACCAAAATTCAAAGCCCGTTCATCTCTTATTGCGCACAGTACAGTAAAACCTCCGCTGACGAACGCTTAAGCTCACGAACTTTTCGCCTCAAGAACATTAAATTCGCGAGCATATAGTCTCTGCTGACGAACTAGTTTTCGGCGGACGAACCAAACCACGCGGTCGAACAGCGCCACGGTGGCGGCCACGAGAAGCTGATGCACGCTCACGCCGTTCCAGTTCGTCACCCCCTTTCTTTGAGTGCGGAAGTGGTTTGTGTTTGCTAGACATTTTGGACCATATTGAGTGTACTTTTGCTATTATGGGACCGAAAAAGACCCCACCACAGGCGGAGATCATTGAAAAACACGAACGAGGTGTGCGTTTGTGTGACTCAGCGTCCCAGTACCAGTACGCTAAGTCTACCATTGCTCCCATCCTTAAGAACAAGGAAGCTATTAAGGGTGCGTGTGTGGCTAAGGGTGTTTCCAAACAGTAGGCGTTTCCAAACACTCCTTCCAAACAGTAAGTCCCTCCCTCCTCCTCCTCCCACTCCATTCCATCAAGCCATCAACTACCATCACAAAGGTAAATAAAACGACTTTATTATACAGTACAGTTTATTTCTTTAATTACAATACAATAGCACATTTATTATACATAAAATAAGGTATATTTTTGTGTAGTTTTAAGGCTTATTTAGTAGAAAATTATGTTTTATGGGGACCTGGGAACGGATTATTCTCATTTTAATGGTTTCCTATGGAAAATAAATGTTCGGAAGACGAACTTTTCGCCTTACACACACTTTCTGGGAACCAATTATGTTCGTGAGCTGAGGTATCACTGTACTTTGCTTTTAAACAAACATTAGTTGCAATCATTTTTAACAATTATTCTCATAACTACATTCTGTTGCATTTCTTCTTCTTCTTATATGTATGTATGTCTTTTTGTATGTTGTTTATATGCTCTTATATGCTCCTGCGTGTTTTGGTGAATTCGTTGTTGTTGCTGTTGTTGTGTCATTTTGAGCTGTGTGTAGCCCATGGCAAATTCCTTTTTAAGGTAATAAAGTACTGTCTGTCTGTCTTCCTTTCGGCTTTTTCCCTTTTTTACTCAGGAGTCGCCACAGCGAATCATCTGATTCGCACATTTGATTTGGCAGAGGTTTTTACGTCGGATGCCCTTCCTGACACAACCCTTTTTAGCGAGGGACAGAAACACGCTGACGACTTTGCAGCTACTCTTTACGAAAGTCAGCAATGGTTCTTTTACATGAACCTGTCACCATAGACAGTGAGAGACATGGCCCGCCTTTGATAACCCAGTTAGCTGCACTGGGAGGGACAGTGACAACCTTGTGGAGAGTGGGACTCGAACCCCCCAACCTTTGGATCAGCGATCCAGCGCCCTATACCACTAGACCACCACTGCCCCCTAATAAAGTATTGTCTATCGGTCTGTAAATACACACACAAAAACCCGCGATGCACTGAAGCCGCAGAAACTGAAGCAGGAAGTAGCGAGGGATTGCTCTAATAATATCTATTAGAAATTACATATAGAAATATGTATAAAAAATAGAAATTACAGGCGGGAAGTTATAAAAAAAAAAAAAAAAAACCCACAATATTTGTACTTTAACAGAGCTTATCTTAGTTCTGGACTCAACGTTGAGGGTTTTTTAATAAGTATTTATGAATGTACCATTAAATCGTTGACGTAATATAGAAGTCTCTATAATTAAAAAAATAAGCAAAATAAAAGATTATCTCTGGGATCTCGGCTTGCTTTGTGGAGTCAGAATTAAGTTTTGACAAGTAATGCATTTTATAATTTAAATCTTTACTAAACACAGTTCTTATCAGCTTTCTCAAGTTCTTTCACTAGTGCGTGGGCTCTCCTTATCTTCCTCACGTTTATGACCGAGGCTTTATAGAGACATCATGATTTATTGCTTGTTTATGCATTGTACTTGTTTGGTGCAGAGGAAAGCCTCTAAGGTATTTACTGCACTTCCTGGAGGGGATTCATATCGAAAAAGTGACATCTACCTTTAACCATGTGTGGGGCCGGTGGCGTAGTGGTTAGAGTGCTGGGCTCATGATCGGGAGGTTGTGAGTTCGAATCCCACTGAGACCCCCACTGTGTTAAGACCCCTGGGCAAGGTCTCAACCACAAGTGTGCGTCTGTTCACCCAGCAGTATAAATGGGTACCAGTAAAATATACTGGGAAGGTAACCTGCGATGGACTAGCGTCCCATCCAGGGGGAGTTGAACTCCTGGGCGCTTCACGCTATAGAAACCGCGGATAAGCACCGGCCTGATGAGCCACTCGGTTCAAGTGTAAAAACCCAACAGACTTTACCTGACCTAACCTACCTTTGACCGTGGGAGAGTCATTTTCTTTCTTTTTGTTCCTCTCGGATATGTGGTTCAGTTGATGTGTGTCATGTGACCTTCGATTTATTATTTATCTGCTATATTAAAATAATATCGCACAAATTATTTGATCAATTCCTGTATTTATTACTTGAAATATCCACTTACAAAACCTGCTAATTCAAATTCTGTTTAGAAATGAAAAGAAGAGGGGAAAAAAAACCCCGAAGTATTATCTTCGTCTCTGTTTCAGGCACGGCGCATGTCCTCATGGAGCATGTTTGCAAGGATAATAATTTCGGTGTAATGAAAACAGAAGATTTTTACTACGGAACTACGGAAGATTTTTTCTTAATAACTGAGAAACTCACTTGTTAAGATTTCTACTCCTCTTTCTTTTTATGCGTTATGTTTATCTACACAATGATGAGCTGAGTCGTGTGAAACAGGCGATGGGAAAACTAATAGCGTCAGCATTTGTGTTGTGACCACAATGCTACGATTTGATGTGTTATATTGGCAATACACTGTATTTTATGTAATAATAATTAATTCTGTAAAATAACTCTGTTCCGTAGCTGGGTAAGTTATCATAAATGTCTCAGTCAGGGTCAGACAGAGTTTATTTATTTTTTCAGTCAAACTGCATATTCAGACTGAACGCATTTCAGCAGCGTTTATACTGATTTCCTTTCTACTGTCGGACCCTGACTGAGATATTAATGATCACTTAACCAGCTACGGAACATTCTTTACATACAGAACGTAGCCCCCCATCTCTTCTCTTTCTCTCCCCCCACCCTCTCTCTCTTTTCTGGCCTCTGTCTGTACTAGAAGCACTGTACACACAAATAGATGCTGGAAGTGACACCCAGGTAGAACTAATCGTGTTGTGTGCTGCTTCTACCCGACCCTTCTCCACCTGTGTGGAGCACTTGATCATGTCCTCATGATGTGTTGTTGAAAGGTTATGATGAAATATTACTCATTACTTCAATTTGTTTAGAAACATATAAAGTGGGGGCAGTGGTGGTCTAGTGGTATAAGGCGCTGGATCGCTGATCCAAAGGTTGGGGGTTCGAGTCCCACTCTCCACAAGGTTGTCACTGTCCCCCCCCCCAGTGCAGCTAACTGGGTTATCAAAGTCTGGCCATGTCTCTCACTGTCTATGGTGCGAGGCATGTAAAAGAACCATTGCTGACTTTCGACAAGAGTAGCTGCAAAGCCGTCAGCGTGTTTCCGCCCTGTGATGGCCTGGCGAGCTGTCCAGGGTGTACTCTGCCCTCGCCCTGAGTTGGCTGGGATGGGCACCAGCCTCCCCGCGACCCTAATTAGGATGAAGCGGTTACAGAAAATGATGAACATATAAAGTGTTTAAAATAGGTTTTAAAATATCCTTCTCACTGATTTTTATTTTAATTTGCTGAAGCCTAAATTGTAAATGTTTGTTCGTGGGAATGCTACAATTTTAATATTCCTCATCTCAGAACATCTCTTCAACCAGAGAGAACCTCACATACCATCATGTTTATAAAACCAGGATCACAGCATGTTCCTGTTTTAATTCAAATCTTTATCGGTGACAAAATGACAACAATAACAACAACAATGATAATAGGGGCAGTGCTGGCCTAGTGGTATAGGGCGCTGGATCGCTGATCCAAAGGTTGGGGGGGGGTTCAAGTCCCACTCTCCACAAGGTTGTCACTGTCCCCCCCAGTGCAGTAACTGGGTTATCAAAGGCCGGCCATGTTGCTCACTGTCTATGGTGAGAGACATGTAAAAGAACCATTGCTGACTTTCGTAAAGAGGAAGTGCATAGCCGTCAGCGTGTTTCCGCCCTGTGATGGCCTGGCAAGCTGTCCAGCGTGTACTCCGCCTAAGATTAAGCGGTGACAGAAAATGAAATGATAATAATAATAATAATAATAATAATAATAATAATAATAATAATCAACATGCGATGGCCTGGCGAGCTGTCCAGGGTGTACCCTGCCCTCTCCCAGAGTTGGCTGAGATGAGAGCCAGCCTCCCCAGTGAATGATTAATTAACATTTTGTGTTATAATTAATTTGAAGTTCAGTGTTTAATCAATGCAAAGCTTAAATATGAAAGAAACAAATAAGCATTGATTAATTAACCACCCTTGTATTACTTCATACACACACACACACACACACACACACACACACACACACACACACACACACACACATCGACATGGCCAGAGAGACACATGTGTGTTTGTGTTGACGACTACCAGGAGCCCTGAATATAAAAAAGGTTCCACTGACATTCCGTCAATGATCAAGAAACAGTAAATGCTTCCATTAAAGGCTGATATTGGAGATAAAACATCAGACACAATAAGTTACTACTTCTTGGGTAGTTAATTAATGCGAAGGGATACCAGGTCTATACACACTTCTGAAATTACAAATTTGCTCAATTTACCATTAATTATATGTTATTATTAATAATTAATGATATTCATCGATGTGAAGATATTGATTTGATTTAAAAAAATATATTTAAAAAAAATTAGATGCTGCTGAATGGAGAGTGGCGCTATGGAGCCGTCGGCCTGTCCTAAAAATCACAGTGAACAGGTCCGCGGGCAACTTATATTGTCCTCGCGGGCTACCTGGTGCTCATGAGCACCACGTTGGTGATCCCTGCTCTAGATGCTCCAGTTTCCTCCTACAGAATGACGATATGACCGTTAGGCTAATTACCTATTTCTGATTGGCCCTAGGTGTGAACATGACTGTGAAAGTTTGTATGTGTGTGTTGCTCTGCGAGGGTCCGGTGAGCCGTGTCGGGTGTACCCCATCTTTACCTAAAGTCAGCTGGAATGGACTCCATCCTTCCCACAATCCAAATAAGGCATCAATCAGTTCAGAAAGTGAAACGAATGTCTTAGATGTTATCCTTTTAAAAATTTCTGAAATCAGGCACAGCACTCTCACTGCCCGTGTCACAAGTACGAGGCATGAACGAATGGAAGACTGAGATGAAGACTAATTTCTTTCTCACTCAGACTGCAGATTTATTCAGCCTGTGATAGTCATCAGACATCGAATCTACCCCACATGCAATTCTTTTCTATTTTCAGCACAATTTATTGAAATATGTGTAATCTGCGTACGTAGTTGTCTGTGTGCATGTATCAGTTCATTTTCTGTAACCGCTTAATCCTAACTTGGGTCACGGGGAGGCTGGCGCCCATCCCAGCCAACTTCGGGCAAGGGCAGAGTACACCCTGGACAGCTCGCCAGGCCATCGCAGGGCGGAAACACGCTGACGGCTTTGCAGCTACTCTTGTCGAAAGTCAGCAATGGTTCTTTTACATGCCTCACACCATAGACAGTGAGGGACATGGCCGGCCTTTGATAACCCAGTTAGCTCCACTGGGGGGGGCAGTGACAACCTTGTGCAGAGTGGGACTCGAACCCACCTTTGGATCAGCGATCCAGTGCCCTATACCACTAGACCACCACTGCCCCTTGCATGTATGTTCAATTAAATTTTCTCTCTCTCTCTCTCTCTCTCTCTCTCTCTCTCTCTCTCTCTCTCTCTCTCTCTCTCTCTCTCTCTCTCTCTCTCTCTCTCTCTCTCTCTCTCTCTGATCTCGCGACTGTCGGATTTCCTCACTCATTTACTTAACCATTTATGTTTTAATAGGTCACAGGGAGGCTGGAGCCTTTCCCAGCCTACATTGAGTGAAGATATGGTACACCCAGAACAGCTCATCAGTCCATTACAGGGCCAAATGCACACACACACACACACACACACACACACACATACACACACACACACACACACCACTATCAATACCACTACTACCACTATTTGCACTCATACTCACACCCAGGGGCAATTTGGAACAGCCAGTTAACCTTATATTTTTGGATCGTGGGAGGAAACTGGAGTACTGTACTAGAGAAACTCACACCAGCACAGCGACAGGATGCAAACTCCACACATAAATGCTCTAAATGAGCCCAGGACTCAAACAACGGACCTTTTTGCTGTGAGGCAGATGCGCTAATCCCTATGCCGCTGTGCCATCCTGAGTGGCATTAGTGTTTCTCAACATTACTATTGTATAACCGCTTATCACGGGGAGGCTGGCGCCCATCCCAGTCAACTCCAAGTGAGTACAGAGTACACCCTGGACAGCTCGTTAGACAAACAAATCACTTCATATAACAACGCCCATTTTGCTACTTAGGAATGCTGGACTCTCCTTCAAAATAGCACCTGATGTGACTCCCCGTTTCTTAGTCGTCCTCAAAAGATGCAGTATGTGTGAGATTTCTATCTCACTGGGACAGAGTTTATTAGGAAGACAAATGTCTACTGTCTAGCTTTTGATCTGTGACTGAAGAAGTGTCTGCACAGATTTTAAATGAAGGCCAGAGCACAGCAAATAAATGCTCAGTCTGACTCAGCCCTGAAAAAGATGCTGCACACTCCTGCTTGTATTCATGGGGAGGCGTTAGAGCCTGTGGACAGTGTTAAGTTCCTGGGCGTCCACATGTCATCTGACACCTCACACGTGTCGAAGAAGGCCCAACAAAGGCTAAGGCTTTTCTTCCTCAGGAAGCTGAAGCGTACTGGACTCTCCTCTCAGCTGTTCAAGAACTTCTACAGCACGACAATCGGAAGTGTTCTCTGTCTCAGTACGACGCTGTGGTACGGCAGCTTCACTGCTCAGGACAGAAAGGACCTGGCCCGGGTGGTGAGAACTGCACTGGGGATCGTGGGCTGCCCTGTACCGGATCTGCATACAAAATATGCTGTCCGGGCCCAGAAGAAGGCCGGCCGCATCGCAACTGATCCCACACACCCGGGAAATGGACTGTTTGTACCTTTTCCTACGGGAACGCAGTGCAGAAACATCAAGACCAGCACAAGCAGACTCAAGAAACAGCCTTTACCCCACAGAGCTGTGAAAGCCATCACCCATCCACCAGCCCACCCACTCGCAATAACACACACACACACACACACACACCCACACACACACACACACACACACACACACACACACATCCAACTCTCCTCCACTGATACATACTGACTCACAACAAATACATTGAATCCACAAACTCTACGACTGTATTGGATTGACACACGTCCACCTCACATCAAGAAGGTTCTGGGCTCAGATCTTGGGCTCAGGCATTTCTGTGAGAAGTTTGCATGCTCTCCCTGTGCTTAAGTGGGTTTTCTCAGGATACTGTACTCGAAACCAAATTAAAAATACATGTCGCCAGCCTCCTGATGAAACCTGCGAGCTACACTTTTAATTTTTTTTCAGGAATGACAAAAATTGAATGAAATTACAATTAATGGTGTGTGTGTTGTATGTGTGTGTGTGTGTGTGTGTGTGTGTGTGTGTGTGTGTGTGTGTGTGTGTGTGTGTGTGTGAATTTACCCCTAAACAGCGAGATGAATTCACTATCTTAGTGCTTAACCTTCAAGCGACCGAGAGGGATCATATATGACACCGGACATATATATTCGGACACGATTTTTCTAATTTTAATCGAAAAAAAGTTTCCTACCAAGAATTTGTCAAGCTATTTGTCCTGCATTCGTTGATAGAATTGTATAAGGATTGGCCAATCCAAACTTGTGCGGGTCACTTATGACCCCGGGAAGATCTATGAGATTTTTGAGATTATATCTTCGGATGGTATCGATGGTTCTTCATTCTGACGGTCACATGTTTCAGATAGTTCAGCCATATAAGTATTATTTCTATTACCATATCAACATTATCCAGATATGAACATAACCCACCCTAGAGTGTCTAAATATTTTGTTTATTTTTGATTCTGTAAATAAAAAAAGGAAAAAGTTTCCAAAGGTACCACAGTTGGACCAAGTGTTTGTTGTGTGTTGCCATGGTAATGCACAAGACTGACAGTTCAGTTCATTTTCTGTAACCGCTTCATCCTAATTAGGGTCGCGGGGAGGCTGGTGCCCATCCCAGCCAACTCAGGGTGAGGGCAGAGTACACCCTGGACAGCTCGCCAGGCCATCGCAGGGCGGAAACACGCTGACGGCTTTGCAGCTACTCTTGTTGAAAGTCAGCAATGGTTCTTTTACATGCCTCACACCATAGACAGTGACAGACATGGCCGGCCTTTGATAACCCAGTTAGCTGCACTGGGGGGTCACACTGGGGGTCACAAGACTGACAGATGGCCCATATTGTAATGGTTTTGATGTAACAATAAATAAATCCTAAAAAATTGGTAGGCTTTCAAATGTGCTGGACTAATCAGTTTACCAGAATATATTTGTGCATGAGATGTTTTTACATGCATTAAAGAATGAGTTTGAGTCATGAGTTGCAACCAGCCCATAATACATCCACAATGTTTGTGAGCTGAAGACTCATCAATAATCCATTTTTGTACTTGTTGTTTGAAAATTAGCGTCTTTTATCCCTTCTTGTTCCGTGGAACAACACTCAGAGTTTGAGAGGAATAGTGAGTCAGAGTAGCCCTGATGTAGTGGAGACCTTTGTAGGCTTGTGGGTGATGCTAGATTCCAGATCTCCATCTGCTCCTGTGATTTTTTTTGCCTGAACCAATACAAATTTTGCCTTCTGGCTGTCACTATGTTGCCCGGGCTTAGTGATGTCAGTGTACACTAAAATATTGTACACTGACAATACTAGAAGGAGATCATTTTTATGTGCTAACATCTGTCATGCTAATATTGTGCAAATTTTATGAGTCATGTTCAACGTTCCCTCTGAGCTGCGCAACTGCGCAATGGCGAACCGCTCGAACACTCTCAGCGCACAAGAAAACCGATCCAGCGCAGTGAACGCGCTGCAGATTAATTACATACACGGTATAGAACTTTTAGTGAATGACAGGTGTCCAGCCAATCACACGATGCGATGCAATCACGCTACGCAGCCAATCACGGCACCGTCACGTGCTGCGCTATACACGCTCCATAACAATAATAACAGTGCTGCTGAGTGAAGTGATGCTAATGCTAACCCCGTTATCATGACGAAACGAGCGGCCAGGGAATATGATACGTCGACTCCCCAAACCAAAGTAAAAAAAAAGAACTGCGCAAAGTCTGTGAGTACAGCAGAAAGCTGGCGAAGCAAAAACTATACCTTTCAATTTGTGAATCAATGAGAGAGTGCAGAATGAGACGATGTGTGAGGTTAAAAAGGCACCCTGACACACCCTGATAGTAGATGAGAGCCAGACATGACAGGACACAAAATGCTCGTCATATATTTCAAATTCAGGGAGGAAAATGATGTCATCTACAAAACTGTGTTTAATAAGCCATGAAACTTTTAATGATACTGGGGTGTGGCCACAGCGAGCGCTTGTGATGTTGCTCACAGTGGGCCTCAGTGTGCTCAGGGAGGTTGTCTGTATGCCCAGACAGAGGAAAAATTACAGGGAACATTGGTCATGTTCATTGTCCTCATAACCACATAACTGAAAAAAAAAAAA
>CM045745.1:6690281-6782781 GCA_024760905.1 Plotosus lineatus | reverse complement strand
CTAATGTTCTCACACACTGATCCCTAGGAAGAAACCGGAGTCGCCGAAGAAATCTCACGCAAGCACGGAGAGAACATACGAACTCCACACAGAAACGCCCGAGCTAGGAATTTCTGTTTGGAGCCTCTTTGTTCTTTCCATGCGTACATAGGCTTTCTCTGGGTTTTAGTCATAGAGCTTAACTGGTAATTAAAACGCAATAAAAAATGCACATTGACAACTTGTGCGCGGATGAGAAAAAAGGGGCGTATACATCATCTCAACCAATCAGCAGGAGGGAGAACAGCCATTGGCTCAATTTGATTCACATGACAATTACTCAGCAATTCGCGAATATGCGGTGGCGCGTGTGCAAAACCACAAATAGTCAAGGCCTTACTGTATATAAATTTTTTAACAATACTGCACCTAAATAGTTATGTAGCAATTTTAGAAGACTAGTTAATATTCATAGTCATAATACAAGAAATACTATGATATTTATGACATGGTTTCTATCTTCCATATGTTAAAAATGCACTTTCAAATACTTATTATATACAGGGTAAAAAAGACTGGAACAGGCTGCCTCTGAATGGTCAATCATGTCCATCTTTAAATCTTCTTCTTTTCCTTTCGGCTTTTCCCTTGATCAGGGGTCGCCACAGCGAATCATCCGATTCGCACATTTGATTTGGCAGAGGTTTTTACGTCGGATGCCCTTCCTATCACAACCCTTTAGCAAGGGACAAAAACACGCCAACGGCTTTGCAGCTACTCTTTACGAAAGTCAGCAATGGTTCTTTTACATGCCTCTCACCATAGACAGTGGAGACATGGCCAACCTTTGACAATCCAGTCTTCTTCTTCTTCTTTTCCTTTTGGCAGTTCCCTTCAGGGGTCACCACAGCAAACCATCCGCCTCCATCTCACCCTGTCCTCCCCAACCCCAACCCTAACCTTAACCTCTAGCCCCTAACACCAACCCTATACCCTGCCCCCAACCCCAACCCTAACCTGAACCTCTAGCCCCTAACCCCAACCCTATACCCTGACCCCAACCCCAACCTTAACCTCTCGCCCCTAACCCCAACCCTATACCCTGACCCCAACCACAACCTTAACCTCTAGCCCCTAACACCAACCCTATACCCTGACCCCAACCCAAACCCTAACCTTAACCTCTAGCCCCTAACCCCAACCCTATACCCTGACCCCAACCCCAACCTGAACCTCTAGCCCCTAACCCCAACCCTATACCCTGACCCCAACCTTAACCTCTATCCCCTAACACCAACCCTATACCCTGACCCCAACCCCAACCCTAACCTGAACCTCTAGCCCCTAACACCAATCCTATACCCTGACCCCAACCCCAACCTTAACCTCTCGCCCCTAACCCCAACCCTATACCCTGACCCCAACCCCAACCTTAACCTCTAGCCCCTAACACCAACCCTATACCCTGACCCCAACCCCAACCTTAACCTCTAGCCCCTAACACCAACCCTATACCCTGACCCCAACCCCAACCCAAACTCAGTATGCTGAACTAAATATCTTCAAAAAATCAGTAAAAAACATTTTAAATAATAAAGCCAGAGAAGAGGATGAGTCTTCATTTCTAGGTCCATAACTTAGTAAGGGACTTTCATGTAACTTTGTATTTACCAGTATTATACTCTATCTATAGACTTAAATAAGAACTTTTCAGTGTAACCTTTTTATTTTATTCCTCTTTTCCACCAACATGGGACCAGGTTCTGTTCAGGTTTATGAACCAATTTTTAAACAATTACAGTATAAGCAATTTGACCAAAAATAATTGTTTTGAATAGTGAAAAGTTGTCTACCAGCTATATCATAAGACAGTACAGTTTGGAGATGAAGCAGGGCCTTGCTCAAGGGCACAACAGTGCTGACAATGGGAATTGAATCAGTGACTTTCAGATAAGTAGTCCGCCACCTTAACCACTAAGCCGCCACTATCCACTTGACATTTTTACCATGCCAGAGGTGGGTCAGGAATAGGTTCAAAGCGTGCGGCTCTCCCCTGACCTGCCTCTGTCGTGGTTGAAATGATGTTTGTTTTATTCACTTTTTATGTTTGCATGTACGTAATGTATAATAAAACAATTATTCGCTTCAGGCTCAATCAAGGTCTCTGAATCCAAAGGTCTAAAATTGAAAATCTGATTTCAGTTAGCTTTTCTTGTGTTCCCATGAAGTACTGCATATACAAAAAAAAATAATCAACAAAGTTGAATGATTACTGCATCATCGATATACGGGCAGTTGTGGCATGATGGTAAGGTGCTGGTTCCCTGATCCCAAGGTTGGGGGTTCAAGCCCCAGTCTCAATGGGTTGTCACTGTCGTGTGCCCCCCCCCCCGTCCAGCTAACTGGGTTATCAAAGGCTGGTTGTATCTCTCAGTGACTCTGGTGTGAGGTTCATGTAAAAGAACCATTGCTGACTCTCATCAAGAGTAGCTGCATAGCCGTCAGTGTGTTTCTGCCTTGTGATTACCTGGCGAGTTGTCCAAGATGTACTCTCCAATCGCCCGGAGATGGCTGAGATGGGTGCCAGCCTCCCCGTGACCCTAATTAGGATTAAGCGGTTCAGGATGATTGATATACACAACATGGTAACATGATTGTCTACTTTGAAAACATTTTCTTAACATTAACATTAAAATCACTGTCACTTACAGTGCGAAGCTGTTCAAGCCTACTGGGATGCCTATCTCAGCTGACCCTGGGTGGAAATTGAGTACACCCTGAACAGCTCGCCAGCCCGCGAATCGAACCCTCTTACAGTGTCACCACATTAAAATCAGAACATTATGTTTTTCCTATAGATATAGCCCAGTATTATATTGGTCATGGATAGGTGGACAGAACATATAGCATTTCAGATGCACTTGCCTGCTGCATTTAAAATGGGGGGTGGGGGGTGGCGTCCAATAGGAGAGGTAATCATGTTTGGAAATAGTGATTAGTGTAAAATAGAGTGTATGGAGATGGAGGCACAGAGATCATGCTTGCTCTAACTATTACAATCTGTGATGTAATATGGGAAGGGAGGAGTGGATGAGAAGAGAGGAGTAGAGGAGGGGGTTGGAGAAACAGGCGCACATTGGACTCAGCAGTCGTACCGACAGTGACAAAGTTTCACTGCGCCTGAGGAACAGCAGCTCTGCTTCTACTGCCTCTCATCCAGCATCTAGGTAACCAATCTACATAACCACAAAACTACTGAGCAGAAACGGGTAATTCTGGGTTATTGCAAAGCAATTTTAGAAGATTTTTTAAAAATGTGCAGACATATTGTGGCATTAAAGCGATTCATTCATATATGAATTTTGGTAGTAGCCTATTTACCCGTTAGTATGCAGACATGTGAGGGTAATGATCAGGTTTAGGGGTGAGGTGAGTGCTTTTCTTTCAACTTTCTAGTTATAATCCAGCGCCATGATGTGCCTTATGTAGTTTGTGTCTTGTCTGTGACAGCTCGAGGACATGGAGTCAGACCTGATGGAGAGGTGCGTGTTTGAGTGTGAGCTGAACGCGTCTGTGAGCGGTGAGTTGGATCCGCGCAATGTGCCACCGGAGCGCATGTCTCCTCTCCTCCCGGTCATCACCGCAGTTTATTCCATAGTGTTCGTGGTGGGGCTGGCAGGCAATTGCCTCGTTATGTATGTCATTATAAGGTAGGATCACATTTAATGCACTCAAGGGTGAGAGCATATCCAGACAGAATTTTCCATGACATTTTTATAACAGCCGATAATTTAGAATACTGTGCCTTTAGGATTAGTATAGCTTGCCACAGGGACAACAGACTTGTAGTCCATACAGTACTTCCTGTTAATAGATGAACATTTGTGACATTTAAAAACGATCATGGTCAAATAATTAGCCCTAGGGGGTACATTAGTCTTAGATCTTGGGGGACAAAGGAGGACTCCTGAGTGGTGTGGAGTCTCAGCTGACACTGGGAGAAGGCGTGGAACACCCTGAAAAGCTCACCAGACCATTGCAGGGCCAACACACACACACACACACACAATTCGGAAGGTCCAATTAGCCTAACGTGAGCTCCACACAGAAACACCTGAGTCCAAGACTCAAACTTCACATATATACATACATACATGCATACATACATACATACACACACACACACACACACACACACACACACACACACACACACACATATACATATATATAGATAGATAGATAGACATGTGAAGTGATCAGCTTTAACTGGATTTTTCAGGGGGGTATTTAACCATGTTTATTTTTAATTTTATTTTATTTTTAATTTGTTAATAAAAAGAATTTGTTTACAGTGTTGCATTAGTAGCATTTTTTAACTGCTCAATCCTTATCAGGGTTGCAGAGAAGCTGGTGCCCATCTCAGTCAACTCTGGGTTATGGCAGAGTACACCCTGGACAGCTCGCCAGGCCATCGCAGTTCAGAAACAAGCTGACTGCAATGCAGCCTACTCTTTATGAAATACAGCAATTGTTATTTTACATCAGTCTCTCACCCTAGACAATTAGAGACATGGTCGGCCTTTGACAACTCAGTTGGCTGCACTGGGGGGAAAGCAGTGACCACCTGTTGATGGTGGGGCTAGAACCACCAACCTTAGGATCGGTTAGCACCTCACCACCAGGCCACCACTGCCCACGTTAGTAGCAGTAATTCAGAAATTTCGAGAGCTCATCAGATGAACTAATTTTTTTTTTCAGCAGGGCTCCTAATATGTATCTATTTATTTTAAACTAGAAACATTTCAGTTCTCTTTAAAGACATCATTGCTGTACACTGGGTTTGGAATGTTCCTAAGATTTTTGCACAACAATGTATAAGTAATTTTTCATAGGGGAGTGACAGTTATAAAAGTTGCTTCTTCAAACATCTATGCTTCATCTCTGCTTTGCCAGAAGGCACAATATGTAAGATCCATAGTTTCAGGTCCATGTACCAGAGGTTAATAATGAGTGCCTACCAAGATCATCATTCTCTTTCTCACTTTCCATGAGAAAAATTGGTCAAGTTGATTCAAAAATTGTAAAGAGACTCAGAAGCGACAAGCAAAGCACTTTGCAACTATGATGTCATCAACTCTTGTTGCCTAGGTAACCCTCTGACATGTTCATTCATTCATTTTCTGAACAACTTAATCCGAATTAGGGTCGCAGGGAGGCTGGCGTCCATCTTAGCTGATTGATGGCCAAGCGAGGGTGGGGTACACCCTGGACAGCTCACCAGACCATCGCAGAGCCAACACTCACACAACCATTCATACTCACACTCACACCTACGGGCGATTTGGAACAGCCAATAAACCAACTGCGCATGTTTTTGGATTGTGGGAGGAAACCGGAGCACCCCGAGGAAGCTCACGCAAGCATGGGGAGAACATGCAAACTCCACACAGAAACACCCAAGCTAGGAATCAAACCCAGGACCTTCTTGCTGTAAGGCAGATGTGCGAACCTCTACGCCACCATGCCGCCTCATCTGGCATGTTTTCAGAACAAAATCTTGCCAAGTGAAACTGTTAGCAGCACTGAGCTTAGGTCCCTGCAGTAGTTCCATGGAAGGATTTTATCATCACCATCTTATTTTAGCTAATATCATAAATAATAATAATAACAACAATAATAATAATAATTTTCTGGACCTCTTAATTAGGGTCACGTGGAAGTTGGAACCCATCTCAGCCTTGGCAGACTCCAACCCTCACTGGAAGTGAATTCGTCTTGTGCTTAACAATGCGGACCAAGCTCTGGCTCCAGTGTTACAGAGACCAATCCGCCCGTAGCAACAGGTCCGTACACAAGATAGCCTGTGGGACATGGTAAAAATGGTTCCTTAAATCTAAAAAGCACATGTGGACAGATTGGACAATCTCCCATGCATCCTCCAAGATCCTTTAGAGTGTATAGAACTGGTAAAGAGTGCTGCAGACAAGACAAAACCACATTGCCCCTCTGGAATCTGAGATTCAATTATTGGTTGGATCCTCGTCTCCAGTACTCCTGCATAGACTCTAATGGGTAGGCTGAGAAGTGTGATTCCACGACAATTGAAACACACCCTCTGGGCACCCAACGTTAACTACCACCTAATTTTGCCAATCCAGTGGTACTGCCCTTGATGACCACACAATGTTACAGAGATGTGCCCAACAAGACAGTCCTACATCATCCAGAGCCTTGAGATATTCATGGATGGATCTCATCCACCCCAGAGCCCAGCCACTGAGGAGGTTTTTGACTATTATGGTGACTTCAGATCCAGCAGTGGGTAGATCCCCACTGGAACCCCCAGGGTCTTCTACCTCCATGGAGGGTGTGTTGGTGGGACTGAGGAGGTCCTCGGAGTATTCCTTTCATCTTCTATCATCCCTAATCAAGGAGAGTAGCTCTCATACTGTGAACAGTGTTTGTGAAGAACTGCTCCCCCCTCATGAGGTGTCAGTTGGTGGTCCAGAACTTTTTCGAGGTCAACCAATGTTTTTTTTTCAGGTCCTCACTGAACTTCTCCCACACCTAAGATTCTGCATTGGCGAACGTACTGGGGTACAGCATGCTTGGCCTGCCAGTACCTGTCTGTTGCCTTAGGAGTCCCCCAGGCCAAAAAGACCTGATAGGCCTCCTTCTTAGCTGGACGGCCCCCCTCACTGCAGGTGTTCACCACCAGGTTTGGGGATTACTGCCACTACCGACAGCAATGGTCTTTCGGCCACATCTATGTGCTACTGCCTCAATAATAGAGACGTAAAACATGACCCATTTGTATTATTTCTCCCCTGCCTCCTTTGAGTGTTAAGGGCCTTTCTGATAGGAGAGGCCGCCAAATGTTTCCAAGAGAACCTAACTATACCCTTGGGCCCCTCCAGGTGTGGAGATAAGCTCAGTGCCTCTCTCCTTCCAACTGTCCAGAACATGCGGTCACAAGTCTGATGACACAATTACAAAGTCAATCATCAAACTGTGGGCCTAGGGCCCACACCCTTAGGTTAGAACATGGTGTTTGAGATGCACAAACCATGAGGCGCACAGAAGTCAAACAATGAAACAACATTCGGGTTCAGATCGGAGAGACCATCCAATCACACCCTTCCAAGTCACACAATCATTGCCCACATGGGTGTTGAAGTCTCCCTAGATGACGAGGGAGTATCCTGAGGGAGTGATCACTAACACATTCCCTACAAACTCCAAGAAGGATGAGTATTCTGAATGTCATTAGGTGCATAGCACAAACAACAGTCAGGACCTGTCCCCCTACCTGGAGGTGGAGGGAAGCTACCATTTTGTCAAATAGGGAGAACCCCAAGGTGCCAAGATGGGGGGGGGGGGGGGGGCAGCACAGGGATGTCCACAAGAGCTCACTTCCTGTATTAATTAGCAACTCTAGAATAGCGTCAGGTCCGGCCCCACTTGAGATGGGTGGTTCCAGAGCCCAAGCTGTGTGTTGAGTCCAACTATATAGTATCTCTCAACCTCGTGCACAAGCTCAATCTTCTTCACCACCAGAGAGGGGACATTCCATGTTCTAAGAGCCAGCATCAGTAGCTGAGAATTGGCCCAACAGAACCCATGCCTTTAGCTGCCACCCAACACACAATGCACTTGATCCCTATAGTCCTTCCCACAGGTTGTAGCCCTACTGGTCCACAAGAGGGCAACCCATGTCTCTTTTTCATGTTGGGCCTGACTGGGCTCCATGGACAGAAGCCTGACCAATAGGTACTCACCTTGGAGCCCCTTTCCCAGGCCAGGCTCAAGAGAGAGAGCCTGGTAATCCATGTTGGAGCAAAGGAAAGTGATTCCTTGTTTTACAATTCATAGGGGTCGACTGAACTGTGCTTAGTTTGGACCTTCACCTAGGACCTGTTTGCTCTTTGGTGACCCTACCAGAGGCATAATGCTCCTGGCAAACATAAATCCTGATCAGGACATGCAAACCCTTACACCATGGTAAGGTGGCAAATCACAGAGGGGTATTATTATTCAATTATTCATTCATTTTCTGAAGCGCTTAATCTTAATTAAGGTCGCGGGGAAGCTGGCCCCCATCTCAGCCAATTTGAGGAAACCCAACCTTGGGATTAGTAATCCAGCACCCTATGATCACTATCCTGGGTATTATTATTATTATTATTATTATTATTATTATTATTATTAATATTATTATTATTATTATTATCTCACAGCAAGTATAGAATGGAGACTTTTTTGCATTACGAACCAGGAAGAGTTTAATTTTTCTTTGTGTATTTGTAAATCCCAGGGTATTTATACATAGTAATTATGGGCTGCATTCTGGTATATTCAAACTCAGATTGTTTACTGATCATATTTTGTCAAAAGAAAGTTTTGGATGATCTTCATACCAGCCCACTTTGCACCACTTCAAAACATCTTTCTTCTAATCGCTCATTTAAGCCTGAATTCATTAAAATCTCAGTGCATACAACTTTAGATCGATCTGTTCATATTAATGGAGTAGAGTTTGTGCCATAGGCAAAAATTGACAATAGGCCTAGTTTTAATTAGTTTTAATGAATTCTTTTGAGCAACAAGATGTTTAATACTTAATGGTGTGTGTGTGTGTGTGTGTGTGTGTGTGTGTGTGTGTGTGTGTGTGTGTGTGTGTGTGTGAATGTTCCAATGGTTTATATATATATATATATATATATATATATATATATATATATATATATATATATATACACACACACACAGTAGGCCCTCATAATTCACGGGGGTTTGTTTCCTCCCGCGAATGAAGATAATCTGCGAGTTCTGTACCCGGACGTAAAACCCCATGTATCATTACTTGCGCTATGTATCTATTACATGCGCTAAAATATGCTTCTTAAACACATTCTATAGAGACAGTCTTACTCATTACTGCAGTATTAATGTAGTAAAATATAGTAATACTTAAGAAAAACTTAATATTTTACTGTTATATTTATTGATAATAAAATATAAACATTATACACTATATATGTATATCTGTGTGTGTGTGTGTGTGTGTGTGTGTGTGTGTGTGTGTGTGTGTGTGTGTGTGTGTGATTGTGTACAGCACTGTAGTTTTCAAAAAATGGCCACTAGGGGGAGGGATTTATATCAGGGGTCGGCAACCCGCGGCTCAACTGCAAAATGAAAATGCCACTTATTTACTCACATTGGAAGCACTCCGGGCTTCTATTGGTAGTTAAACCAGTTTTCATCTGAATGATGGAGAATCTGCCTAAGGCAGAGTCCTGCAACAGCCGGGTACTCACAGGGACCCAGTGGGTACCCTTTCAAAAATGCTCATTTAGGGTTGAAAATTTTGTGTGTGTGTTTTTTGATCTGCTCTGTTGGTGGATTTCCAAATTCTTGAGCTCATGGCAAGGAGTGCTCTCACCATTAGCCAGCAGCAGAGCAGTGAGCGAGAGGATTTTTCCGCCGCCGGGGTTTGTAATCCAGGAACAGAAATCCCAGCTGAAGTAAGAGACGGTGAATGAGATTTGTGACGCGCTCCACCAAAAGTAGGTGCTTTTAGCAAGTGACACATGGAGCTCGTGAGACGAAGCTTGGCTTATCCGGATTTCAGATCTTTCAAGTGAGCAAGTGCGCGCGTTGTTTAGCACACATTTGGCTGCAGCCTGTCCCACGCTTCATGGGATAGATATGCTTTTTCTTTATAAAAATACAAGGACTCGAACACATTCATTCATTTTCTTGAACACATTCATTCACTTAATCCTAATTAGGGTCACGGGGAGGCTGACTATTTTTTTTTAATCTAAATGTTTTTGTTGCAAGCAGAATTGTAATTTAATTGTCTCTGCAGTCATTTAAATCAATGCAACACATTGTTGTTTTATATCAACATGAAGGAAAAAGGGAAAACATTATATGCAGTGTGATTTGATTTTAAATGTCAAAAAAGGATTTGTGACTCCCAGTGTTTTCTTTAATGTGGAAAACGGGTCCAATTGGCTCTTTGAATGGCAAAGGTTGCCGACCCGTGAACTAGAAGTATCCAGGATACTAAGGCAGCTTCCATTCTGATGATGACCGTGTTTTATACAACATTCACCTTCTTAGCACTTCTGCAGCAAAACATTTACCTTCGTGAATCATATCAAGCAGTTCTACTTTTTCATGCAGCGTCATCACCTTTTTCTGGCGTTCCGGCGCCTTACCAAAAGCCTGAGAAGGTGCGCAGTGTTCGAGTGGCATGATGGAGCATAAGTGTAATTAAAAACACACACAGTTAAAAAAGCACAGGCACAAGGTGTGTGCAAATGAAGAAAAAGGGGCGTTGCATCATCTCAACCAATCAGCAGGAGGGAGAACACCTGACAGTTTCTTGGCCATCCATGAATATGCAAGGAGCAAGTGTAAAACAGCAAATAGTCAAGGGCCTGCTATATATATATATATACACACACACTATATACTGTATACTTTATATATAATTCAGTTTTGATTGTTTTTGATTGTTGGTTTGCTTGTTTGTTTGTGACGACCAGAGATCAGCTTTTGTGATAGAAACAAACTCAAACTTTAATTTAAAAAGAATAAAGTTACATTTCCAATTGGTTCCCAAGCTTAAGGTTATAGGGTTAGCTTGTACCAAATTTCATCTATATTTATTTCATTTCTTAGTTAAACTCTATGTGTAAGATAAACTGATGTGTGTGTGTGTGTGTGTGTGTGTGTGTGTGTGTGTGTGTGTGTGTGCGTGCGTGTGTGTGTGTGTGTGTGTAGCGTGTTTGTGTGTGTGTGTGTGTGTGTGTGTGTGTGTGTGTGCACGTGTCTATGTGTGTGTGTGTGTGTGTGTGTGTGTGTGTGTGTGTGTGTGTGATGGTGTGCAGCGTGTGTGTGTGTGTGTGTGTGTGTGTGTGTGTGTGTGTGCACGTGTCTGTGTGTGTGTGTGTGTGTGTGTGTGTGTGTGTGTGATTTACGCCAGCTGTGGTTCTCTTCTGTAATTCATAGAATGCTGATCTAACAGTTTTTAATAGCATGGTTGTAGAATTCTGAAGCTCGAGTTTTTATGAGTTATAGCTGTGATATATCAACACTCAGACTTGGATAAGAGAGCTCGAGAGTTCATTTTTCCCAATTTCCCCCGAGTCACCGTAATGTTACTTCTGGTGATCCTTTAAGGATCCAGTGTCACCTATCAATATGAAAGCCAAAGGCTATCCACCAGCCTTTTACTGATCTGTCCCTGAAGGACGGATTGCTTTATTTTCTGCCAATTCATCCTAATGATGAAGTCTCGTTGTCAGTGTAACCGGAGAGATTGAGACTGGACTCAATTCCACGCCTCCTTATGAAACTCTGCTCGAGTTCCAAACCTTCCAGTGAGCCACAGTTAAACTATCAGTGAAGCCCTTAAAAAGTATGCTTGATTCATTCGTTTTCTGAACCACTTAATCCTAATCATGCTCTCAACTGACTCTGGACAGGATGCACCCTGGACAGCTCACCAGGCCATCTCAGAGCCAAAACTCACACAAAGGGGCAATTGGAACAGACCATTAACTTACTGTGCATGATTTTGAAATACCTGGAGGAAACCCATGCAGAAGAACATGCAAGCTCCCCACAGAGACACCGGAGCTGGGAATAGAACCCAGGACATTCTTATTGTGTTTCAGACATGCTCACCACTACACCACCGTGCTGCTCATATATTTGGATGGTATAGTAACTCATTACAAAGTTGTGTAGAATAAAACCATCTACCAAAGGGCTAATTACACAGTGGTGGTTCTGTTCCGAGCAGCTGATTGAAAGGTTGCGATTTCAAATCTACAGACTGTTACTGTTGAGGTCTTAAATCTGCTTTAGGTCAATTATAAGCTTCTGAAAAGAAAGCATGACTTCATTCGTACAGTACAATAAATCAATATATTAGTACAATATCTGGTCAAAAACATCATATTTCAAAAATATTTTAAAATTTGTATTTTTTTATTGTCCTTCCCTGGTGAAGATCTCTGCTCAGTGCAGCAGTAACTGTAGACGGACAAAAGTGACTGCAAAGATGTTAGAGATAAAGCTCATACCCTAGTACAAGAGAAAAAGGTCATGTGATCTGAACAAGCCTCTGGGGTTACTTCAGCTGGTCAGATCAAGGCTCAGCAGCATTGTTCAGTTCAGTTCATTTTCTGTAACCGCTTCATCCTAATTAGGGTCGCGGGGAGGCTGGTGCCCATCCCAGCCAACTCAGGGCGAGGGCAGAGTACACCCTGGACAGCTCGCCAGGCCATCGCAGGGCGGAAACACGCTGACGGCTTTGCAGCCTACTCTTGTCGAAAGTCAGCAATGGTTCTTTTACATGACAGTGAGAGACATGGCCCGCCTTTGATAACCCAGTTAGCTGCACTGGGGGGGGGGGGCAGTGACAGCTTTGTGGAGAGTGGGACTCGAACCCCCAACCTTTGGATCAGCGATCCGGCGCCTTATACCACTAGACCACCACTGCCCCCCTCAGCAGCATTGTGTAGACAGAAAATAAAACTAGTTGACTATCTGAATGTTCTGAAAGGCAAGACAAAAGAATGAAGTAGTTCCTGGATGGAAATAAATCATGTGATCTTGCATATGTTAGTCAAAACAATGCAACGGTGAATGAGTGCTACGACCAAACAGTTGTGCAGCAAAATATTACATTACATGCAACTTTTCGACGGGCAAAGGTTTTTTGTTTTTCAAAATTATAGATGTGAGTTGCAGTGGTTATATATGACGAAAAGAATAGACGTAAATAATACTCTTAGTTCTGCCACTCAAAAGGACATGAAGGACTGGCTTAAAATTTTTACTTAATTTGTAAAGCTGCAATAAAAGGTAACAACAATTAAATTCCAAATACTTGGTGCGAGTGTATATCCACCTTTGTTTTCGCAGCTATTCATGCTTCAGAAGCTAATTTCTCACTCGAGGCTTTCCTTTATTACATCAGTAATAATGCCCTGGAAGCAGATTGCCAGTGTCACTTAAGTGTAGAATACAATGGTACTCATGACAATGGCATATTGTTGTTTTAGAAAATAATTATGTGATGTTCTTTATTTATTTAATTCTTGATTTCACTGATTAAAATGATGAGAGGAACATCCAAATGGCACTGAATATTTTTGTGTACACTAAGCCTACTCCTCATTAATTAATTTTTGTTGATTAGAACATAAGCTATTTTGCACTGATATGTAACATAAGCAGAGTGGTGGGATGGTTAGTAGTCACGGAAAGAATATTCTCGCCCGGTGTCTCCGTCTGTGTGGAGTAAACTAAATTTGAAAAGATGATGGAGAACTTTTTAGTTTGTGCACTTGAGTGAACTAATTGATATTTCAGCACCTAAAGGTAAATTCTGTTGGGCTTTTTAAACCTGAGCCGTGGTGGCTCATTGGACTGGTGCTTATTCTGGAGCGTGAAGAGACTAGGAGTAAAACTCCTACTGGATGGGACGCTAGTCCATTGCAGGTTACCTTCCCAGTATATTTTACTGGTACCCATTTATACTGCTGGGTGAACACAGGCACACTTGTGGTTAAGACCTTGCCCAGGGATTTAAACACACAACCTCCTGATCATGACGGCAGCACCCTTCAGCACCTATCAAGACTTAAATTAATGATCTCCTAAAAGTTATTATTTAAAAAAAAAAAAAATATATATATATATATATATATATATATATATATATATATATATATATATATATATATATATATAGGCGTAGGTGGCAAGCAAGAACAGCAAGAAGGCCTGGGTTCGATTCCCGGCCTGGGCGTTTCTGTGTGGAGTTTGCATGTTCTCCCCGTGCTTGTGCGGGTTTCCTCTGGGTGCTCCGGTTTCCTCCCGCAATCCAAAGACGTGCACTGTAGGTTAATTGGCCGTTCTAAATTGACCGTAGATTCTCTCCTGCAGCGGCACTGGAACCCAGTCGTATCGGCATTTGCCCTTCCATTGGATCCTTCCGGTGGTGCCGAGACAGGGGGGCACTTGCTGCTTGGGTAACAGCCTGTCCCTCATTACTCCCTACCCAGGCTCTGCGCACTGGGGAGTATCACCAGCTGGGGTACCAGCCAGAGCGCAGCAATAGTCCTTCGGGACTGACGGAGGCCTACCACCACCACCACCATATATATATATATATATATATATATATATATATATATATATATATATGTTGTGTCTGCTACTAAATAAACCAGTCTATTCGATATATTACAGTTGTGATGGCATTTAAAACTTTAAAAGCCCTTTCTCTGTTCTGACATCTTTCTTTCGAATGTGAAAAAATTAATGAGTGGGAAGAGAAAAGAAGCCACAGATAAATGCAGCAGACACTGAGGCTTTCACTTGAAGATTTAATCATGGGCCTTGTTTCTGTCTTCGTCTCATAGCCATATTTAAACTCTTCTTCTGTCTCTTAATTGCTGTGATATATTTATCCATCTAGAAACTTGAACATAATTGCTTTGCTCAATCTATCAGGGCCCACAGAGCGATTTGAAAAGTGTGGGGGGAGCTAACTGAAAATGTTGAGATTTTCGATGATTTGAAACACTACTGGTGTTTCAATCATAAATAATTCCCATTGATAATTCCCAAGATCCCATTTACAGTACAAGATGTACATGTAGGTTATACTAGGCTTGTACAAACTACGCATTTTAAACATTTTTGAGATGTCAGTACACATACTACTTAAAACATTTCTTTGGGTTGAGAAAAAGTGGGGGGCTTCAGAACACCCCCCCTTTCCGTGGCTCCTGTATATATTGACTTACGAGTGTCTTTAATAATGAATTTTCCGTGATACAAGAGCTTTGATCCCACCAAAATTCTGCCCTAACCAGTGAACAAATTTTTTGATTTATGAGCTCTGCTGAGGAAATGGCTTTTCCGGGCCAATTAGCCTCATATTCTTCCGCATGTATTCCTCTGCGCTTCAAGAATGCTTTATGCAGTGCTTCTTAATAATTTTCTGTGATGCCCCTTATAGGAAAAAAAAAAAAAAAGATTTCACGCCCCCCCCCCCGACAATTATTCCCATCGGAAACAATAGAAAACCAATGAATCTGTTCCGATCACCTCCAAAACTCATATAACCTGCCACAGACATATATATTTGACCTAATATATTAAAGATAAACATGTGAAAACAATAAATATTTCATAACAATCGATGTACATTAACATGAATAATAATTAATAATAAATAATAATAAAACAGAATAAACAATAAGTCAACTAAGCATTCCAACCATCGACTGCATGAAAATTTCATGTGGACAGGCATGAGGTGGTTCGTAACAGAGGGAGGAGGTGGAGAATTTTCTGCATGTACACGCTGAATGCCAGCGAAGAAAGTGTAATTCCTCTACAGTAGGTTGCTGCGCAATTACATTTAATTGTAGTGCTTCTTCTTCTTCTTTTACTTTCGGCTGCTCCCTTCAGGGGTCGCCACAGCAAATCATCCGCCTCCACCTCACCCTGTCCTCCGCATCTTCTTTTCTGACTCCAACGACCTTCATGTCTTCCTTCACCACATCCATAAATCTCTTCTTCGGTCTTCCTCGAGGCTTTCTGCCTGGTAGTTCCAACCTCAGCATCCTACTGCCAATATACTCACTATCCCTCCTCTGTACATGTCCAAACCATCTCAATCTAGCCTCTCTGACTTTGTCTCCAAAACATCTTACGTGGGCTGTCCCTCTAATATACTCATTTCTGATCCTATCCATCCTCGTTACTCCCAGGGAGAACCTCAACATTTTCATCTCCGCTACCTCCAGCTCTGCCTCCTGCCTTTTCCTCAGCGCCACTGTTTCTAAGCCATACAACATCGCTGGCCTCACCACCATCTTGTACACTTTTCCCTTCATTCTTGCTGACACTCTCCTATCGCACATCACACCGGATACTTTTCTCCAACCATTCCAGCCTGCCTGCACATGCTTCTTCACCTCTTTTCCACACTCTCCATTGCTCTGGATTGTTGAGCCCAAGTACTTAAAATCCTCCACCTTCGTTATCTCTGCTCCCTGTAACATCACCGTTCCTCCTGGGTCCTTCTCATTCACACACATGTATTCTGATTTTCTGAGGCAAACCTTCATTCCTCTCCTTTCCAGGGCATACCTCCACCTCTCTAGATTTTCCTGCACTTGTTCTCTGCTCTCACTACAGATCACGATGTCATCTGCAAACATCATAGTCCATGGAGATTCTTGTCTCACCTCGTCTGTCAGCCTGTCCATCACCATAGCAAACAAGAAGGGGCTCAGAGCTGACCCTTGATGCAGTCCCACCTCAACCTTGAATTCGTCGGTCACACCGACAGCACACCTCACCACTGTCTTACATCTCTCATACATGTCCTGCACCACTCTAACATACTTCACTGCCACTCCAGACTTCCTCATGCAATACCACAGTTCTTCTCTTGGCACCCTGTCATATGCTTTTTCCAGATCCACAAAGGCACAATGTAGCTCCCTCTGACCTTCTCTGTACTTCTCTATTAACAGCCTCAAGGCAAACATTGCATCTGTGGTGCTCTTTCTTGGCATGAAACCAAACTGTTGTTCACAAATGCTGACCTCTGCCCTTAGTCTAGCTTCCACTATTCTTTCCCATAACTTCATCGTATGGCTCATCAACTTTATCCCTCTGTAGTTGTTGCAACTCTGCACGTCTCCCTTGTTCTTAAAAATGGGCACCAGCACACTTCTCCTCCACTCCTCTGGCATCTGCTCACTCTCTAGTACCGTGTTGAATGTTCTTGTCAGAAAATCTACTGCTACCTCTCCTAGACACTTCCATACCTCCACAGGTATATCATCAGGACCAACTGCCTTTCCATTCTTCATCCTCTTCAATGCCCTTCTCACTTCACCCTTACTGATCTTTGCTACATCCTGCTCCTCACTGGTTACCTCTTCTCCTCTTCTTCTTCTCTCATTTTCCTCATTCATCAGCTCTTCAAAGTACTCTTTCCATCTTCCCAGCACACTTCTGTCATTAGTCAATAGAGTTCCCTCTCTGTCCTTTATCAATCTAACTTGCTGCACGTCCTTCCCATCTCTATTTCTCTGCTGTGCCAACCTGTATAGATCATTTTCTCCCTCTTTACTATCCAACCTATCATACAAGTCATCATATGCCCTCTGTTTGGCCTTAGCCACTGCTACTTTCGCCTTATGCTGTGTCTCCCTGTACTCCTATTTACTCTCTTCGGTCCTCTCAATGTCCCACTTCTTCTTGGCTAACCTCTTCCTTTGTACACACTCCTGCACTTCCTCATTCCACCACCAAGTCTCCTTATCTACTTTCCTTCCAGAGGACACACCAAGTACTCTCCTACCTGTGTCCCTGATCACATTTGCTGTGGTTGTCCAGTCATTTGGAAGCCCTTCCTGGCCACCCAAAGCCTGTTTCAACTCCTCTTTGAAGACAACACGACACTCTTCCTTTTTCAGCTTCCACCACCTTGTCTTCTGCTCTGCCTTTGCCTTTTTCACCTTTCTCACCATCAGCATCATCCTGCACACCACCATCCTATGCTGTTTGGCAACACTGTCACCCACGATGACTTTGCAGTCACTGACTTCCTTCAAATTACATCGCCTACACAAGATGTAGTCTACCTGTGTGCGCCTACCTCCGCTTTCATAAGTCACCCTATGCTCCTGTTTCTTCTCAAAGAAAGTATTCACCACAGCCATTTCCATCCTTTTTGCAAAATCTATCAACATCTGTCCTTCTGCGTTCCTGTCCTGGATACCAAACCTGCCCATCACTTCCTCGTCCCCTCTGTTGCCTGCCCCAACATGTCCATTGAAGTCTGCACCTATGACCACTCTTTCACCTCTGGGGTACTCTGCATCACTTCATCTAAGTCACTCCAGAATCTCTCCTTCTCTTCTAGCTCACATCCTGCCTGTGGGGCATAAGCACTAACAACATTGAGCATTACACCTTCAATTTCTAACTTGAGATTCATCACTCTGTCTGACACTCTTTTCACTTTTAGAACATTCCTGACAAACTCCTCCTTCAAGATGACTCCGACTCCATTTCTCTTCCCATCCACACCGTGATAAAATAGCTTAAACCCTGCTCCTAAGCTTTTAGCTTTGCTACCTTTCCACCTGGTCTCCTGAACACACAGTATGTCCACCTTCCTCCTCTGCATCATGTCAACCAGCTCTCTACCTTTTCTGTGCATAGTTCCAACATTCAAAGTCCCCACTCTCAGTCCTAGACTCATGCCTTTCCTCTTCTCTCTCTGCCTACGGACACGCCTCCCACCTCTCCTTCTTCGACGTCTTCGACCAACAGTAGTCCAATTTCCATCAGCACCCTGTTGATTGACAGCACTGATGGCGGTCGTTGTTAACCCGGGCCTCGACCGATCCGGTATGGAGGTAATACTTTTGATTTGCATTTTAAGTAATTGGCATTGGTTTTACGTCGGATGCCCTTCCTGACACAATTGTAGTGCATTATGTCAAAAAAGCATCTTCCCCAGGGTCATACTTCCCACCCTGGCATCTCACCGCGCCCCCATTGGAGGGCCCCATATTTGAGAAGCACTGGCCTTTCCTTGCTGGCATTTGTAGTGTGCAGATGCTCCTTCTCTGTTACACACGACCTCATGCCTGCCCACATGACATCTTTGCGCAGTTGATGATCCAAAGGGTTAATTGACTTATTGTTTATTCTTGTTTTATTATCATTTATGATTAATAATTATTCATGTTGCAGTACATGTATTATTATTATTATTATTATTATCATTATCATTATTATTATTATTATTATTATTATTATTATATTGTTTTTACATGTTAAATATGGTTAAATATACGTGTTTGTGGCAGGTTATATGACTTTGGGAGGGGGTTGGGACAGACTAATTGGTTTTCTGTTAATTCTTATGAGAATAATTGCTTCATCTAACGAACTTTTTGATTTACAAGCCCGCCCTCGGAACGGATTAATTTTGTAAGTCAAGGTACCACTGTATGTATATATGCAGTCGGCCCTCTACTTACGAAATTAATCAGTTCCAGAGCCTTTTTCGGAACCTGGAGTTTTCATAAGTACAGGCGCATTTTACATGTAAAACACGTGATTCGTTCCAAGGCTCCCAAGACTTCCCCATAAACCCTTTAAAAATGATAAAAGTACACCAATTTTGTATGAAATATGTGTTAAAAGTAAAAGAAAATTATTTATTAAAATAACGTATTAAACCATTTTATTAACATATTTATAAATTATTAAAACATATTTATTAAATTATTAAACCATTATTAAACATTTTTTATTAACGCACACACACACACACACACACACACACACACACACACACACAACACAATATCATCCCGATTGTAGAGGGGTTTCGGCTGTACTCCTGTGAGATTTCGCTGAACCGCATCCCACTTTCGTATTTTTTTATTATCTCCTGCTTCACTTCAATTGATAATGGAGCCTGCTTCTTCTTTTCAGTGTCACCTGGAATCACTTTCTTGGGGTCCATGATGGATAACAAAATATAATGCTGCAATGATCAATCTCAGAACAAGCCAACAATCCTCTTCAACTCTTCTTCACGCGTGTGACAAACAGGAAGTACGGGTGCAGGAAGTATGGGTACAGGTCAGCTCCCTCCTGGCCAATGGGAGGCCAGTGGGGCGGGATGTTGGGAGACAGCCAATGAGAGAGCAACTCGCGCATTGTTTGAATTTTTGAATGACGCAGTTGGCGCTTTTCGTAAAAAGAGGTTGTTTTGTAAAAAGAGGACAAAAATTTAGGAAAATGTTTTTCGTAACCTGGATTTTTCGTACTCAGAGGTTTTCGTAAGTAGAGGACCGACTGTGTGTGTATATATGTATATATATAAAACTTCTTTTCCTTTTAGCCGTTTCCTTCAGGGGTCGCCACAGCGAATCATCTGCCTCCATCTCACCCTGTCCTCTGCATCTTCTTTTACACCAACTACCTTCATGTCTTTCTTCACCACATCCATAAATCTTCTCTTTGGTCTTCCTCTAGGCCTTCTGCCTGGTAGTTCCAACCTCAGCATCCTGCTACCAATATATTCACTATCCCTCCTCTGTACATGTCCAAACCATCTCAATCTAGCCTCTCTGACTTTGTCTCCAAAACATCTTACATGTGCTGTCCCTCTGGTGTACTCGTTCATGATCCTATCCATCCTTTTTACTCCCAAAAAGAAACTAAACATTTTCTTCTCTGCTACCTCCAGCTCTGCCTTCAGTCTTTTCCTCAGCACCACTGTTTACTACAATATCGTTGGCCTCATCACCGTCTTGTACACTTTTCCTTTCATTCTTACCGATACCCTCCTATCACACATCACACCGGACACTTTTCTCCAACCATCCAACCTGCCTGCATACGCTTCTTCGTCTCTTTTCCATACTCTCCATTGCTCTGGATTGTTGGGCCTAGGTAGTTAAAATCCTCCACCTTCTTTATCTCTGCCCCCTGTAACCTCATCGTTCCTCTTGGGTCCTTCTCGTTCACACACATGTATGCTGTCTTACTGAGACTAACCTTCATTCCTCTGCTTTCCGGGGCATACCTTCACCTCTCTAGATTTGCCTCCACTTGTTCTCTGCTCTCACTACAGATCACAATGTTATCTGCAAACATCATAGTCCATGGAGATTCTTGTCTAACCTCATCTGTCAGCCTGTCCATCACCATAGCAAACAAGAAGGGGCTCAGAGCTGACCCTTGATGCAGTCCCACCTCCACCTTGAACTCTCCTGTCACACTGACAGCACACCTCACCAATCTCTCATACATGTCCTGCACCACTCTAATATACTTCTCTGCCACTACAAACTTCCTCATGCGATACCACAGTTCCTCTCTCGGCACCCTGTCATATGCTTTCTCCAGATCCACAAAGGCACAATGCAGCTCCTTCTGACGTTCTCTGTACTTCTGTATTAATATCCTCAAAGCAAACACTGCATCTGTGGTGCTCTTTCTTGGCATGAAACCAAACTGTTGTTTACGAATGGCAACCTCTGCCCTTAGTCTCGCTTCCAATATTTTTTCATAACTTCATCGTATGGCTCATTAATTTTAACTGTCTGTAGTTGCCACAACTCTGCATGTCTCCCTTGTTCTTAAAAATGGGCACCAGCACACTTCTCCTCCATTCCTCCGGCATCTGCTTACTCTCCAAGACCTTGTTTAATGTTCTTGTCCGAAATTCCACTGCTACCTCTCCTAGGCACTTTCATACCTCCACAGGTATGTCATCAGGACCAACTGCCTTTCCACTCTTCATCCTCTTCAATGCCCTCCTCACTTCACCCTTACTAATCTTTGTTACTTCTTAGTCCTCAGCAGTCACCTCTTCTACTCTCTTTTTTTCTCATATATATATATATATATATACAGCAGCTTTTCTCATCATTCTAGGGGGGGGTGGGCATGTCATGGGAAAAAACAAGAGACCACTCTTAATAAATATTAAATTATAAGTGGTCTCTTAATTTTTTCATGAGGGTTTATTTAAGGTCATTTTTAAGATTGCTTGAAGACATTGCATTTATTTGTCACTGAGGATTTCAGATAATCCAGATTTTTCCTTTAACCCATTGTGCGCATTCTCAGATACACCAAAATGAAGACAGCAACCAACATCTACATCTTCAACCTGGCTTTGGCTGATGCTTTGGTTACCACCACAATGCCATTTCAGAGTGCAGATTACCTGTTGAACTCCTGGCCATTTGGAGAAGTCGTATGTAAAGTCTTCATCTCCATAGACTACTACAACATGTTTACCAGCATTTTCACATTAACCATGATGAGTGTGGACCGTTATGTGGCTGTGTGCCATCCAGTCAAGGCACTAGACTTCCGTACACCAATCATGGCTAAGACCATTAATGTGGGAATATGGGTACTGTCCTCAGCTGCAGGAGTGCCTGCCATGGTGTTGGGAGGAACACAGACGAATAATGGTGAGTCATGCTAGAATCATAATCGCTAGGTCACCCTCATCCTAACCCTGGGATTAAGCATTCAAGTCACTCAAACACAGACTAAGTATGGATTTGGTTCTTTTTCTTGGGCCAGAGTGATTACTAGCGATGGCACTATGCACGTATGTGATGTTAGAGAATATTCCTTTGTGAATACACAGAAATGATAGGTACTGTTAAGTGACCAATAGGACATAGGATGTGGTTAATAATCTCACCCCAATTTGCTCTGGGTGAATCCTGTGAAAGCTATTTCAATTAGAAACTCCGGCATGACCTTTAAACTGGATGAAAATTACAGTGAGCAAAAGTGTTGTCATCATGGACCTCTCTTTATTATGCTCAATATATTTTGCATTTATAAATTTATTTGTCTACAGAAAATTATCTTGAGTTGACCCTGGTCAAATCCTGGCCTTTTATGTAAGCATGTCCAAATCATTCTCCTTGATTTATTAATGATTTCATTACTGTTCTTGCAGGTACCACAGAGTGTGCTCTGCAGTTTCCTGACCCGTATGAGTACTGGGATACCCTGATGAAGATCTGTGTGTTTGTTTTTGCTTTTGTTGCTCCTGTCCTCATCATTAGCATGTGCTACTCTCTCATGCTTCTTCGATTGCGGAGTGTCCGCTTACTTTCCGGTTCTCGAGAGAAAGACCGCAACCTTCGCCGCATTACCCGTCTGGTTCTAGTAGTTGTGTCAGCTTTTATCATTTGCTGGACCCCTATTCATATCTTCATTCTCCTGAAAGCTGTAGTATCCATTCCTGAGACCACCCCACTAATGGCTGCATATTTTCTATGTGTTGCTCTTGGTTACACTAACAGCAGCCTCAATCCTATTCTATACGCATTTCTAGATGAGAATTTTAAGAGGTGTTTTAAAGACTTCTGTTTGCCATCAATGCAAAAGGGAGAGAGAGGAGTTAGAGGGAGCAGACTAGGGAGGATTGCATCCAGACAGTCTCCCCAGGCTGCAGAGACTGCCCCAAGGACAGCAAAGCCAGCATGACTAGCTGTGGAGTTGTCCTTTATCACACAGTCCGGAAAGGAGGACTCAAACACAACAGCACTAACACAGATTTCGTCTGCACTCTAAGCTTAATGCAGTCTGTGGTTGGTGTAAATGTGAGAGTGACTGCGTCACTCGAAGGGATAGAGTGCTGTGACAAGATTTAATTTACGGTATTACATTCTGAATAATGTGATGATTGGCGAGCCCAGTGAAGCCTGTTAAGACTTCAGCTGTTAGAAGGGTTTTTGCTTGGAATTAATGGATATATATATATATATATATTATGTACTTTTGAAGGGGCTGCTATCAACATTTTCCTAATTTCTCTCGACTATCAATGATAATTTTTCGGCTGCATTCATTTCTCATCTAATTTGATTCAGGAACTGTCATCCAAGCGTTCATATACTGTTTTGTATATATGCAGTTAATTCAGTCATCCTCATTCTGAGCCAGTAACCCATTAAATTGGAAAGGTAAAGAGTAAAGAGTATTAAAAAAAAATGTTTTTCTCAATCTCAACCGGGACTTATTTTCGATTTACATGAAAATTGGTGTACACCATCTACAGAATATGCTATTTATTTAATTTATTATTATTATTATTATTATTATTATTATTATTATTATTATTATTATCATTATTGTTATTTAATTTTTATTCCTCAAACTCTTTCAAAAGAGCCACTGAAATTCTAAGGCCTCTGTTGTCTTTCTGAGCAATATGTTGCGATGTCAAAGTAGTCCGCTTAATCACCATCACATTCCTTTGAAAGCACTTCAGATTTTGTGACACACAATGTAGGATTTCTACTTGGTCATTTATTCTGTTGAAATTTTGGAGCATGATTAATGTCAATATTGTTTTCAGGTTGTGTAATTCAATTTGGATGTTCAGTACAGGGATCCCTCACTACTTCGCGCTTCAATTCACACGGCTTCAGTGCATTGCGGTTTTTATTTTAAAATATTAATCAAATTAAAAAATAAGGAAATTAAGGAACACTAGGGGGGAAAGTTAAGGAAAATGTCCCAAAAACAAGGCCAATTATGCAAAAAAAAAAAAAAAAAACACCCTAAACAAACACAAAACAAAAAACAACCAAAAACCTTCCATCAAAACTACAGTACGTACGTACATGTTTGTTAGGTGCGCATCTGTGTGCGGGCGTGTGCGTCTGTATGTGTGTCTTCTTCTCATGCAATACCATCTGTATATGTGTGTGTATTTATATTTTATTTACATCTTATGCATTATTTTTAAATGTTTAATTGTTTTATAAGCATTTATAGCATTGAATCTGTATTTATTGATATTATACACTCATATACATGTACGTATACATCAGTCAGGGCGAAGGTTGAGGAGGATTGATCTTACTTCGTGGAATTAGGTGGTCATGGGGGGATCTCGGTCCCAATTAACCACAGAAAGTGAGAGAACCCTGTAATGGAATTTTATATTTCTTTTCTGAGATTGACGATTTCAAAAATCCTGTTATTTGAAGAAAAATATAATTCATACAATACACTCAAACACTTCACAGACTTGATAAATGAACCTACGTCCATTTTTTTCCTGAACCATATTTCAGTGTTCGAATCCCTGACTCACCCATGACTAACAATACATAGCTGGTTGAAATAGGTCACCATTCACCATTCCTGTTTCATGATGAAAGCTCTTTAATTGTGCAGTTTACCACTGAATGTATTGAATATTCTGTTGTAGTGAATCAACCTGTGTTTTCTTTTTGTTCATCATGAATAGAATTGTTTTAAATTTGGAAAGAGGGCTTAATCTTGACATGCTGGAAATCTCCAGGTCAAGAAACAAACATTGTATTGGTACTAAATATTTGTGAATTTGTACAGATAAAATTTTACAATAATGTGTATATAATGTACTTTCTGTCAATCATGCGTATATCTCACACCTATTTATCCTTCAGTTACTAGTCTGTCTGTATGTAATGGTGTACTCTTTGTGTTTTAGCATTTGATTGACCTGAACGACACTTTTAGAAGTGTCAGCACATTTTAATATAGGTAGGCTATAAACTGGATTATAATTCAATTAATTTATTTTAAATCGTGTGCATTTCCGTGGTTCTACAAAAGGATATAAACAAGGCAAAGCCATACGCTGAACAGCACAAGAACAAAAATGTGTCTATAAGATTTAGATGTAAATTATTTGTTGTAGCTACAGAGCTGTTTGCCATGGAAATCTTCAGAGTGTCATTATGTGAACTGTTACATATACAGTACTCTGAAGGTTAAACTGGCTCATTTAAAAGACTGAACACTAATATAGTGCTCTGTGATTGTAACAGTCCACACAAACTTTTATCGGCATCATCTAAATGTGTGCATGGGATAATCTCTAGCCTTAAAATAGATTCCTGTAAATGACAAATGTATTTTTATTGGATTATACTCGTCAGGCCTTAGATCTACAGTATGTTTCCAAAGTACAGAATTATGTATGTTTTTTTTTTTTTTCTTTTAAGTATCGTAACAGGACTGAAACAAATACATAAAGAAATTGTGTAAATCTGTGTATTTTATTGAATGTAAATTAAATTTCTGCTTTTGCAAATGTTAATAAAAGGAAATTTCACTGTCATTGCCTGCCATTTGAAGTATACTAGATATTATATAACAACACTCAAAGTATATAACCTAAATGCAGTCTCGTAAAATTAAATAAATGCTCTACAAAAAAAAAAAAAGAGATCTTTATTATTCACCTGTGAACTTGTTTAATTCGAACCATTATTTGATGCCTTAAGTTATCATTTTTTTTTTCTTTTTAAAGGATAAACTGCACAATTCAGTCCAATCATCCAGCTGAGTAACTGAAGATTAAGTGTCTTGCTCAAGAGCTCTAATTCAAATTCATAATGGCACCATTTCCAAATATTAATGCATGCTTTCATTGGGGGAAAACCTAGCATTGCAATGTCTTTTGCTAACTGTGACATTTTGATTCAATTCAATTCAGTTTTATTTGTATTGCACTTTTTACAGTTGACATTTTCACAAAGAAGTTTAACAGTAAAACAGTAAAAGTCGAGGCTTACAAAGTATAATCATTTTAAACATTTCTGAATACCCCTACACATCCCTAATGAGCACTGCCCTCTGTTACAGTGGCAAGGAAAAACTCCCTCAGTCAACGTGAGGAACCAGGCCCAAAAGGAAAACCCATCGTCATTTGGGAGAAACCATAGAGAGACAAACCATATATGAGTAATTGATTACAGTCTAAAGTGTAGTCCGGTTGGTTTCACAACATCTGTAAGTCCTAAACAATTGTGGGGAAGGGAATTAATATCACCAGCAATGAAAAGTCATGTTCACAGTCTGTTAGTGCACTTCTGGATCCATGTAGATCTTCATCATCAGGAAAGAGGGTCTACCAAAATGAGGACTCCAGTCAGCATTAGACCACAGGACTCAAAAAGCAGAAGGATAAGGATCACTGGCATCCCAGAAGGAGAATGTGTACCAAGACAGAGAGAGAGAGAGAGAGAGAGACTCATAATAGTGGAATGGAAATAGAAGATCTTATGATTGCTGAGTGGTAGCAGGGAATCTAGCATGACTGGCTATGGCTGCATATCTAAAAGAGAGGGAACCAGAAGGAAGACAGATATAAGGAATCCTGTGACAATTGGGGCAATCAGCTACTCCATTGTCAAATTGACCTGGTTGAGCATGTAGAGTGAGAGAGCGACAGCAACCCAATATCACAGTCTACCAGAACCTTCTATGCCTGAGAGTCCCAGATCTGCTCCTTTACCTAATTAAAGCCTTTTAACTAAATGATCCACTAGACAAGTAAGTTTTCAGCCTCGTCTTAAAAACAGAGACTGTGTCTGAGTCAAGAACATTAACTGGAAGCCTATTCCATAATTGTGGGCTTTGTAAGAGAAGCTCCATCCCATTGCAGTAGTCGTTATTATTCATGGTATCAATAAGCATCCTGCACCTTTTGATCTAAGGGGTCGTGATGGATCATAAACGACAAGAAGTTCACTAAGATAATGTGGTGCGAGACCATTAAGTGCTTTATAGGTTAAAAGTAGCATTTTATATTCAATTAGAAATGTAACTGGGAGCCAGTGCAGTGTAAATATGGTCGGGGTGATATGCTCGTGTCTTCTGATTCTAGGCTAACTGGAGCTTGTTTATGTTCCTATTAGAACAACCAGACAGTAATGCATTACAATAACCTAATCTTGAGGTAACAAAAGCATGAACAAGTTTTTCTGCATCTGCATTTTACCTGCACTGACATCATAATTCTTATGTAACCAACATTCCTGAGATGAAAGAAGGCGACCCGAGTAACATTATCTACATGAGCTTCAAATGAAAGACTAGTGTCAAGAACTACTCCAACGTCCTTTACTGCTACACATGATGAGACTGAAACACCATCCAAACTTGCTACATAGTCAGAAACCTTATTTTTAGCTGCCTGAAATCCGAGTACAAGTATTTCAGTCTTATTAGAGTTTAAAAGGAGGAAGTTCGTAAGCATTCAGTGTCTAATGTCCTTTACACATTTTTCAACGTTATTAACTTAATGTCTCTCATGTGGCTTTGCTGAAATAAATAACTGTGTATCATCAATATCACAATGAAAGCAAATACCATGACCATGAATGATATTACCCAAAGGGCGCATGTATAGAGAGAAAAGCAACGGCCTAGGACAGAACCTTGTGGAACACCAAACTTAACATCAGAACGTACAGAGGAATCACCATTTACATCAACAAACTGATAGCAGTCAGTTAAATGAGATTTAAACCAGGAGTGGGTGGTTCCCTTAACTCCAACAACATTTTCTAATCTGTCAAGAAGAATCGTGTGATCAAGAGTGTCAAAAAAGGCGGCACTAAGGTCAAGTAACGCAAGTGGGGAGACACAGCCATGGTTAGAGTCCACCAGCAGGACATTTACCACCTTAATGAGTGCTGCCTCTGTGCTATGTTGAGATCTAAATCCTGACTGATACATTTTGTGAATGTTCTTCCATATGAACATGAGTGCTATGCTATAAATTTTTCTAAGCTCTCAGAGATAAAAGGTAGGGTTGATATTGGTCTATAGTTGGACAGTTAATATGGGTTGCGATCAAATTTTTTAATCATGGGTTTGATAACTGCTAGTTTAAAGGCTTTCGGTACATAAACAGTGCTTAGGGAAGAAGTTATTACATTTAATAAAGGGCTGATCACTTCTAATAATATTTGTTTAAAGAAACATGGAGGGATTGGACCAAGCACACAGGGTGATGATTGATGAGGAAATTAATGAGACTAGTTCTGTCTTACATGGGGCTAAAACACTTCAGTTGTGGATCTGCTGGCATTATATTATTTGCTGTTTTATTAACATACTGTACCTGTCTTTAAATTTAGGGAATCATTTTTTGCCTGATATTTTCAATTTCATGACATTAAAAAGTACATAAAATAGTCACGGCTATAAATAAATTATTTACACCTTTTCTTTCATTCATGGTCTTATTACCAGTTAATTATACAATAATATTAAATAAGTATTTCAAATTATTTTTGTTATTTTCCATTAGATTTGAGAAATGTTCTGTTCTAGCAACACTAAGAGCTTTTCTGTAATTAACAAGACTCTCCTTTCATTCAGTTGGAAAAACTAATTTAGTTTGATGCCATTTTCGTTTTAAATTGCGATTGTTCTGTTTGTATGTGTGTATGTTTCATCATTATACCAGGAGGCTAATTTTTCTTTTAAGAGGAGTTACATTATCAAGCATATGGCATAAATTTGACTCAAAACACTTGGTGGCTCGAAATAGTTCTGTGGGATTTCATGGTGATCAAATTACAGTTGATAATTCTGGAAGATTGTTAATGAAATTCTGTGCAGTCGTTGGTGTAAAAGTGTCGCTTAATGTGATAACGTGGCAATGTATATAATGAATACATTAGAACTAAGAGGCATCGTAAACAAGATAAGATAATGATCTGAATTAATTTCTGACTGTGGAACTGCAACCACTTTTTCAATATTTAATCCAAAAGTTAGTACTGTATTAAATTGAGAGTGTGAGAGGCTTTATGAGTGGATCCTATTAAATTCTGATTTACCCCCTGACTGAATATACTAGTAGGATTGACACTGTTCTTAAAGGGCCTTCTGGGTTATTGAAATGAATATTAAAGTCACCAATAATTAAAGCTTTATTTAAAAAAAAACAACAACCATTTTTAAAACAAAATCTGCAAATTCACATAGGAATTCTGAGTACGGCCCTGGGGGTCTGTAAATAATAATTAAAAGAATCAGATACGTGTGTGTGTTTTTTGGTTTCATGCCAAGAAAGAGCACCACAGATGCAGTGTTTGCTGTGAGGATGTTAATAGAGAAGGACAGAGAAGGCCAGAGGGAGCTGCATTGTGACTTTGTGGATCTGGAGAAAGCATATGACAGGGTGCCGAGAGAGGAACTGTGGTATTGCATAAGGAAGTCTGGAGTGGCAGAGAAGTATGTTAGAATGGTGCAGAACATGTATGAGAGATGTAAGACAGTGGTGAGGTGTGCTGTCGGTGTGACAGAAGAGTTCAAGGTGTGACAACTCTGAGCCCCTTCTTGTTTGCTGTGGTGATGGACAGGCTGACAGACAAGGTTAGACAATAATCTCCATGGACTATGATGTTTGCAGATGACATTGAGATCGGTAGTAAGAGCAGAGAACAAGTGGAGGAAAATCTAGAGAGGTGGAGGTATGCCCTGGAAAGGAGAGGAATGAAGGTTAGTCTCAGAATAAAGAGAATACATGTGTGTGAACGACAAGAACCCAAGAGGAACGGTGAGGTTACAGAGAGCAGAGATAAGGATGGTGGAGGATTTTAAGTACTTAGGCTCAACAATCCAGAGCAATAGAGAGTGTGGAAAAGAGGTGAAGAAGTGTGTGCAGGCAGGTTGGAATGGTTGGAGAAAAGTGTCCGGTGTGATGTGTGACAGGAGGGTATCGGCAAGAATGAAAGGAAACGTGTACAAGACGGTGATGAAGCCAGCGATGTTGTATGGTTTCGAAACAGTGGCCATGGGGAAAAGACAGGAGGCAGAGCTGGAGGTAGCAGAGATGAAAATGTTGAGGTTCTCTTTTGGAGTAACGAGGATGGATAGGATCAGGAATGAGTAAATCAGAGGGACAGCACATGTTAGAAGTTTTGGAGACAAAGTCAGGGAGGCTAGATTGAGATGGTTTGGAAATGTACACATGGAGGGATAGTGAGTATATTGGTAGTAGGATGCTGAGGTTGGAACTACCAGGCAGAAGGCCTAGAAGAAGACCAAAGAGAAAATTCATGGATGTGGTGAAGGAGGACATGACGGTAGTTGGAATAAGAGTAGAAGATGCAGAAGATAGGGTGAGATGGAGGTGGATGGTTCGCTGTGGCGACCCCTGCAGGGAAAAGCCGAAAGGAAAATAAGATCTAAAATAGTCTTGGAGTAACCATAGATAAGTGCCTATCTTATTCTCATATCACTAATCTTGCGCTATCATGTTGATTTCTTCCCTTTAATGCCCAATTTCTTCTCTTTAATATCCAAAGGATTCATCCATTTCTTTCAAGGAAGGCCACTCAGATACTTGTTCAATCCCTTGTCATCTCACTTTTTTCCAGGAACATATGCAATATTAGTGTATAGAATATCAAACACTCTAAGGCCAAGATTATCAGTATAAATAACTGCAATGCCTCCTCCTCTGGCAGTTAGACAAGGTTGGTGTATGAAACTGTATGTAAATTTACTGGTGGAGTCAGTGGTCGTTATTGTAATTGGGTTAAGAATGGTTCATTGCCTCATTAAAGGCAAACTGTGGTGAATCTGTATCATCAGTGGTTATGTCAGGTAACTTCAGTCCTTGCCCGATGTTAAGTATATGTGAATGCTGCCACACTGCTCTTCACTACTGATGTAAACCTACAGTTTTGTCCAATGGACTGCTCACTGACCCTGTGCTACAGACAATAGTCCAAGATAACAGATTACTGGCCAGTGCTAAGATGTAGAGCCAAGAAAATAGCAGAGTGTAAAATCAGATGGCTGCGTGAAGAACTGCAGAAATTGTAGAAAAAAATTCTTTTGTGTTCCTAAACCAAATGCGGACAGAAAGCTGAGTTGGCAAAACATGGCAAAACATTGTACTGCATAACATCGACACAGGCAATACTCTGTAAAATGTTTCCTTTCGGATGCAATTCAGTAATCTATGAAGATGACTTCAAGCTGGCCTGCTATTGGCCTGACCTCCAGACAGAACTACAGGATGCTGTTCTTATAGAATTCCGTCATTAAAAGGTAATTTGGTCCTGTGAATTACTAGCTGCGTGAACCCATTGGGCCAGGTTGTCCAGTGCAGTTAAATTAAAGGCTCTTACCTTTGACTGGTTTCGTTCCACTTTTGGTGCTGCGCTCATCTGTTGTCTGATTATTACTGGCTCTAGGTGCGGCCTGGGTCTTCTCAAGTCCACCACCATCTGCTTTTTTCTTGCTGGTGTTGAGAAGGTGGTTGGAGTCACATCATGAAACAAAGTTCTAGATCAGTTTTCTGTACTTCTCTTCCTGTTCACTCCTAATACAACTCACAGTAACAGTGTCAACTGCAAACTTTTGCATGTGGCAGTTATACTGGAGGTCCAAGGGGTATAGTGTGAACAGGACTGAAGAGAGTATGGTCCCCTGTGGTGCTCCCATGCTGCTGACTGCAGTGTCTGATCTGCAGTCCCCAGTCGCACATACTGAGATCTGTTCATCAGGTAGTGAGTGATCCAGTCCACAAGGTGTAAGCCTACTCTCATGTCTGTCAGTTTTTCTCTGAGGACCAAAGGCTGGATGGTGTTGAAGGTGCTGGAGAAATCCATAAATGTAATTCTCACAGCACCACTGCTCCTGTCCAAGTGAGAGAGAGATCGATGAAGCAGGTGAGATGATTGCATCTTCCACTCACACTTTCTCTTGGTATGCAAACTGCAGGGGGTCAAGAGCAGAGCAGACCTGTGGCCATAGGTGGCAAAGCATCAGCCACTTCATGGTCTTCATTACTTATGACGTCATTGAAAAAGTCTCCATTGAAAAAAAAAACCTGATGTATGGAATGAAAGAAATCACATGACCTAACAAGTCCAGATTTAACCTATAACAGAGTGATGGGTACGTAATCCTAAGTAGGGAGTTAAGTGAAACGATGTAATCCATCATGCATAGTACCCACTGCATGGGCCCCTTGAGGCAGGGTTATGACCTGGAGTTGCTGAGTTGGTCAGGACAAGGTCCAGCAACATTATGTGGTAATAAATTGCAGTCCGTTGATGAGATTTCCTTTCAGCTTTTTCTCTTTTTTTTTTTTCAGAGGTTGCCACAGCAAACGATTTGCACGTTTGATTTGCATAGGGTTTTTTTATGTCGGATGCCCTTCCTGACATAATCCTTTTAGCATGGGACAGAAACACGCCGACGGCTTTGCAGCTACTCTTTACGAAAGTCAGCAATGGTTCTTTTACATGCCTCACACCATAGACAGTGAGCGACATGGCCGGCCGTTGATAACCCAGTTAGCAGCACTGGGGGGGACAGTGACAACCCTGTGGAGAGTGGGACTCGAACCCCCAACCTTAGGATCAGCAATCCAGCGCCCGAAACCGCCAAGCCACCACTGCCCAAATTGCAGTCCTGTGACCTGAATATAAAGTACTGTATAACCAAATTATTACATCAATGGAGGTTTCATCAATCATGATCATGTATTGAAAAATATTAAATTTAAAAAATGGCAATAGTGGCCTGGTAGTAAGGTGCTGGATTACCGATCCTAAGGTTGAGGGTTTACGAACCACATTCACCGGTTGTCACTGCTGTCCCCCAAGTGCGGCTAACCGGGTTATCAAAGGCCATTCATGTCTCACTGTCTGTGGAGAGAGGCATGTAAAAGAACCATTACTGATTTGAGTAAAGTATAGGCTGCATAGCCATCAGCATGTTTCTGCCCTGCAATGGCCTAGCAAACTGTCCAGGATGTACTCAGCCCTCACCCAGAGTCGGCTGAGATGGCTCCTAGCCTCCCTATTTAGGATTAAGAAATTCAGAAAATAAATGAAAAATAAAAAAATTATTAATGCACCTCAGGATGGAAAAGTTATAATATTGCGTAATACCGTAGAATCCATGCTGTAATCAAAGTCAATGACATATCACAGCGTACAACTTTTATTTCAGTCAAGTCAAAGAACTGTGTAAACGACTATATTGTTTAAAATGAAAAAAAACATTAAGAAACACTATGTAATCCATATACAGCACATACCTATTGATGATCTTTATGAAAACTAAAACACGTTTGTATAGCAGCGAATAGTGGTGATGGTTTTCTGAAATATTTTTTGAAAAATACACTTTGTGTGTATTTGGCTACGTGTTGTGTCTGGCAGTTCCATTATAGACGGTAGAAATAATAGCATAAAATATTGCGATCTCTGTCATGAGTCATCACTGATCTACTGTTCTGTTAGAGATCTCAGAATGCTTCTTGCCATCCTTCACTGTTCACTGCCTTTTCTCATCTTATATCCATTATATACAACTTGATTTGGGGCTGCCCCAGACTAAGCAAACAAATGTTAAAAACTTTTACCTTTAGTTTTGTCCAAAACGGTGGTGCTACTATTACACTGCATTGCAAGAGAGGTTCAAAGATGTCTATCATCATGGTCTTGACACCACAGACACTCTGAGACAAAACTGTGATGCATCAGAAATTGAAGATAATCATCTCTTACTGTGATTCCTGCAATGGGAGTATCCCACATAGAATTTAGCCCCATTGATAAGGAAAAGTGTCTCACTATTGAGTTGCCTTTGGAAGGTGAAGGAGAATCTATCATGTCCATCTATCCACCCCCCAGCGTAATTCAATTCATTTCAGTTTTATTTGTTTTTGCGCTTTTTACAATTGACATTGTTGCAAGAAATCTTCTGTAATCACTTGAAGAGAGAGGATGGTTTCACCACCCCTCGAAACAGATCTGAAGTGATAAATGAAGTTTCAATAGAAAGTCTTTGTCCTGTCCTTTTATTTATATATATATATATATATATATATATATATATATATATATATATATTTATATATATATATATATATATATATATATATATATATATATATACAGAAAGCCCCCCGTTAGCAAAGACGTCAGCGTGTTTCTGTTCCTTGCTAAAAGGTTGTGTGGAAGGGCATCTGACGTAAAGACCTATTCCAAATCAAACATGCGAATCAGATGACTCGCTGTGGCGACCCCTGAAAAAGGGAAAAAGCCGAAAGGAAAAGAAAAAGAAGAAGAGAAAGCCTCCCCTCCCCCCTCCTGCGGATCCCAGAAACCTGCGAATCATTGATGCGGTTTTAAAACCCTATGTATGATATTACATGCACTAAAATCTGCTTGCTAAACACATTCTATAGACAGTCTTACTCATTAATACAGTAATAATGCAGTAAAATGTAGTAATGATTATTAAAAACTTTTTAATTTTGTACAGTGGTAATATTTATGAATAAATAAAGTGCTTGGGCTCCTTACTGAAGCCAGAGAACATGCAAGGCATTTGAGTGGCATCATAGGGCTTAAATAATCATTAAAAACACACTACAAAAAACATGAATTTGTAATTCAAGCAGTCACGTTGATAACATGTGCACAAAGGAGAAAAAAAGAGGCATACACACATCATTTAAAATTATTCATCAGAAGGAAGAAACAAAAGCTCTCAGCCATTGGTTGAATTTGAATCACATGCTAGTAATGTCGTGATGATGCATAGCTTATTCAAAGTAATAAGCGCCCTGCTCCAATAAGCGCTCCCCAATGTTTTTGCTCTTACATCTAATAACCGCCCATGTGTACTGGGAGCAAAATGGTAGATCAAACTTACCAATTTTATTCAATCAGTCTCTGTAACGGTAAAATGAGGCGTTCACTGCCTATAAAAGTGAGTTTACATGGTATTTCCAGACCCCCTGCCACTGGGGAATGCCTATAATGCTTATCAGTAACAACACATTTGATTGTTCTGCCATGCTTTAAAAAACAGGAAAATATTTTGCTGTCTTTTATTGGTAAATGTCCAACAACTGATGAACCATTAGAAACTGTTACAGCAAAACTATCGGCTCTTCTAGCCCTTCTATGACACCAGGAACATTCAGCCAGACCTAAAAATGCAGGACTCAGAGTGGTGATGGAAACGGGTGCGCTTTATTGTTCACAGGGAAGGCACTAGTGCGTGGGGACATTGTAGTCACTGTTACAGATGTGGAGTAACACTGAAATCAAACTAAAGCGAGAACTGGTGGAGCATGGAGCTGAGAGCCAGAGAGGTCACAGAGAAGAGAGACAATCATCACCGTAAGGAGCATGCTGCTACTCTTTATAGTCCATGATTAAGTGGAATTAGGTGTGCATGTTTAACGCTCCACCCACGTGTAACAGCCACGCCCCTCTCCAAACCGCAGAGAGAGAGAGAGAGAGAGAGAGAGAGAGAGAGAGAGAGAGAGATGCCAAAACCAGAGTCTCTCACAACACAGACCATAACGTACTGTACTATATGCAATAATTTTTTCACTTAATTTGCAGACCTATGGTATGAGTTATGGTACTGTTAACTTATGTTCAAAAGATGACAGAACTGATTAAGACCATTTACATTAGGTATTTGTAATGGGAAAAGCGGATTTGGAATTTGACCCAATGGGAATTCGACCAGTCGTCCGGAATGAATTATGGTCGAGTACCGAGGCTCCACTGTATAGGAGGTACATCGGGTTTTTGTTCAGCTAGCAAAAAACATTACTGCCACACAGTGCATTACTTTTTGAATAGAAAATCTTGTAAACAATTCACATTGAGGAATCGCATGAGGTTTCTGGCAAGGAAAACGTGCTTACTTAAGTAAACATATCCAGTGGACTGGCGTCTCTACCCTTTGATGATAGACAAACTCATATTGGGGTTTTTAATCCTATGGATACTTGCTCGAACTCTTACTAGGATAAACGATTTATTCGACATTCTGGAGCTAATTTTCAATGATTCTGATAACAAATTATACATTTTAAGGAGTAAACAATTCAGAAATAAAGAACGAACAAATGGTATTTATGTGCTATTGAAATGTTCTGTAAAACTACTGTTTCTAAATGGTGTACATTGCATGTTGAGACTAAGATTGCATGTTTCTTTGCCTCATTCTTATTCCCTTCTTTAAACAAGTAATTATAATATGAATTAATCTTGATACATGTAGGAAATGTGTATAGGGTTTGAGGTGTTACCATGAAAACTTGTCAAGAAAAATTATATGCGAGCTCTGCTGTTAGGCAATGCCTAAATCTCTACATTAGTTCCGGTATCTTGCATATTGAGTTACATTATGGTGTACAATTCAGAATGTGTTCCTCATTATGTCTGCATATATCAAACTTAATTAGCTTATTAGATTTATATCTCAGACTGCGGCTTGCACACAATTCACAAAATCATTCTGTAGGCAGCATTAGATGTGTTAACTTGAATGTAATTTCACTTTGGTCCAACGGTCTACAATGGCTACCTAACTATGAGAAGACGTAATAACCTGTTTATTGCAGCAGAAACACCTTGCAGACTCTAGGCTCTGATAGACCTAATCCGTATCAAAAAGTATGTGGACCCCTTAAAAGTAGACCATTATGTCATTCTTCCACATTTGACAACGCTGGAATCACACACTTATCTAAAATAAAGGATTAGGTCGAAGAAGGAGCGGCAGGAGGCGTGTCCGTAGGCAGAGAGAGAAGAGGAAAAGCATGAGTCTAGGACTGAGAGTAGGCACTTTGAATGTTGGAACTATGACAGGAAAAGGTAGAGAGCTGGCTGACATGATACAGAGGAGGAAGGTGGACATACTGTGTGTTCAGGAGACCAGGTGGAAAGCTAGCAAGGCTAGAAGCTTAGGAGCAGGGTTTAAGCTGTTTTTTCATGGTGTGGATGGAAAGAGAAATGGAGTAGGCGTCATCCTGAAGGAGGGATTTGTCAGGAATGTTCTAGAAGTGAAAAGAGTGTCAGACAGAGTGATGAGTCTCAAGTTAGAAATTGAAGGCGTGATGTTCAATGTTGTTAGTGCTTATGCTCCACAGCCAGGATGTGAGCTAGAAGAGAAGGAGAGATTCTGGAGTGAGTTAGGTGAAGGGATGCAGAGTACCCCCACAGGTGAAAGAGTGGTCATTGGTGCAGACTTCAATGGACATGTTGGTGCAGGCAACAGAGGGGACGAGGAAGTCATGGGCAGGTTTGGTATCCAGGACAGGAACACAGGACAGATGTTGATAGATTTTTGCAAAACAAATGGAAATGGCTGTGGTGAATACTTTCTTCCAGAAGAGACAGGAGCATAGGGTGACTTATAAAAGCGGAGGTAGGAGCCCACAGGTCGACTACATCTTGTGTAGGCGATGTAAGTTGAAGGAAGTCAGTGACTGCAAAGTAGTAGTGGGTGAGAGTGTTGCCAAACAGCATGGGATGGTGGTGTGCAGGATGATACTGATGGTAAGAAAGGTGAAAAAGGCAAAGGCAGAGTGGAAGACAAAGTGGTGGAAGTTGAAAAAGGAAGAGTGTCGTGTTGTCTTCAAGGAGGAGTTGAAAATGGCTTTGGGTGGTCAGGAAGTTCTTCCAGATGACTGGACAACTACAGCTAATGTGATCAGGGAGACAGGAAGGAGAGCACTTGGTGTGTCCTCTGGAAGGACAGTAGATAAGAAGACTTGGTGGTGGAATGAGGACGTGTAGGAGTGTGTACAAAAGAAGAGGTTAGCTTAGAAGAAATGGGGCACTGAGTGGACCAAAGAGAGTAAACAGGAGTACAGGGAAACACAGTGTAAGGCGAAGGTAGCGGTGTCAAAGGCCAAGCAGAGGGCGTATGATGACTTGTATAATAGGTTATACAGTAAGGAGGGAGAAAATGATTTATACAAGGTGGCATAGCAAAGAAATAGAGATTGGAAGGACGTGCAATAAGTTATAGTGATTAAGGACGGAGAGGGAAATTATTGACTGATGACAGAAGTGTGCTGGGAAGATGGAAAGAGTATTTTGAAGAGCTGATGAATGAGGAAAATGAGAGAGAAAAAAAGAGTCGAAGAGGTGACTGTTGAGGACCAGGAAGTAGCAAAGATTAGTAAGGAAGAAGTGAGGAGGGCATAGAAGAGGATGAAGAGTGGAAAGGCAGTTGGTCCTGATGACATACCGGTGGATTTATGGAAGTGTCTAGGAGAGGTAGCAGTAGAATTTCTGACAAGCACATTCAACAAGGTCTTGGAGAGTGAGAGGATGCCGGGGGAATGGAGAAGTGTGCTTGTGCCCATTTTTAAGAACAAGGGCGACGTGCAGAGTTGTGGCAAGTACAGAGGGATAGAGTTGATGAGCTATACGATGAAGTTATGGGAAAGACTAGTGGAAGCTAGACTAAGGGCAGAGGTCAGCATTTGTGAACAACAGTTTGGTTTCATGCCAAGATGCAGACCCACACCACAGATGCAGTGTTTGTTTTGAGGATGTTAATAGAGAAGTACAGAGAAGGTCAGAGGGAGCTGCATTGCGACTTTGTGGATCTGGAGAAAGCATATGACAGGGTGCCGAGAGAGGAACTGTGGTATTGCATGAGGAAGTCTGGCGTGGCAGAGAAGTATGTTAGAGTGGTGCAGGACATGTATGAGAGATGTAAGACAGTGGTGAGGTGTGCTGTCGGTGTGACAGAAGAGTTCAAGGTGGAAAAGGGACTGTATCAAGGGTCAGCTCTGAGCCCCTTCTTGTTTGCTGTAGTGATGGACAGGCTGACAGATGAGGTTAGACAAGAATCTCCATGGACTATGATGTTTGCAGATGACATTGTGATCTGTAGTGAGAGCAGAGAACAAGTGGAGGAAAATCTAGAGAGGTGGAGGTATGCACTGGAGAGGAGAGGAATGAAGGTTAGTCTCAGTAAAACAGAATACATGTGTGTGAACGACAAGGACCCAAGAGGAACGGTGAGGTTACATGGAGCAGAGATAAGGAAGGTGGAGGATTTTAAGTACTTAGGCTCAACTATCCAGAGCAATGGAGAGTGTGAAAAAGAGGTGAAGAAGCGTGTGCAGGCAGGTTGGAATGGTTGGAGAAAAGTGTCCGGTGTGATATGTGATAGGAGGGTATCGGCAAGAATGAAAGGAAACGTGTACAAGACGGTGATGAAGCCAGCGATGTTGTATGGTTTAGAAACAGTGGCACTGGGGAAAAGACAGGAGGCAGAGCTGGAGATAGCAGAGATGAAAATGTTGAGGTTCTCTTTGGGAGTAATGAGGATGGATAGGACCAGGAATGAGTACATCAGAGGGACAGCACATGTTAGAAGTTTTGGAGACAAAGTCAGGGAGGCTAGATTGAGATGGTTTGGAAATGTACACAAGGAGGGATAGTGAGTATATTGGTAGTAGGATGCTGAGGTTGGAACTACCAGGCAGAAGGCCTAGAAGAAGACCAAAGAGAAGATTGATGGATGTGGTGTAGGAGGACATGAAGGTTGTTGGAGTAAGAGTAGAAGATGCAGAAGATAGGGTGAGATGGAGGTGGATGGTTCGCTGTGGCGACCCCTGAAGGGAAAAGCTGAAAGGAAAAGAAGATCTAAAATAGTCTTCGAGTAACTATAGATAAGTGCCTATCTTATTCTCATATCATTAATCTTACTCTATCATGCTGATTTATTCCCTTTAATGTCCGATTTATTCTCTAATATCCAAAGAATTCGTCCATTTCCTTCAAGGAAGGCCACTCAGATACTTGTTCAATCCCTTGTCATCTCAAGACTAGATTACTGCAACCCACTCCTTGCAGGTCTACTTTTGAGTGCTATTCAACCTTTGCAACTGATTCAGAATGCAGCTGCATGGCTTATTTTTAACCTTCCCAAATTTCCCCACACCACACCACTGCTACAGTCTCTCCCCTGGCTTCCTGTAGCTGATCGCATTCGATTGAAAACACTAACTCTTGTCTACAAAGCCAAAAATGGACCTGCACCTTCCTACCTCAAAGTATCACACAACACACTGCACCACATTATCTCAGATTCTTTAGCACTGCAAGACTGATCCCTCCCTCTACTAAGGGACAAGGAAAAAATGCGTCTAAACTGTTCTCTGTTCTGGCTCCAAGGTGGTGGAATGAACGTCCTCTGGACATCTGGACAGTTGAGTCACCGTGTCTCTTTAAACAACAGTTGAAAACTTAACTTTTTCAGCAATGCTTAGATTAAGCACTGTGCTGTAAATAAACACACACACACCACCTAATAAAAAACCCCAACAGCTACCATCTGAATTTGACTGACGGTATATTTAGTCTGTGTTCTAACAAACCAGTGCAAGAATATATTCATTGATAGAGACTTGCGAGCACTTCCGTAAGTCGCTCTGGATAAGAGCGTCTGCTAAATGCTGTAAATGTAAGATGTTTTTAATGCTATAATTTCATACATGGCAACATGGTGGCATAGTGCTTAGCACATCCACCTCCCAGTAAAAAGGTTTGGGTTCGATTCCCATCTCAAGCCCTTCTGTGTGGAGTTTGCATGTTCTCCTAATGCTTATGTGGGTTTTCCTCTAGGTACTCCAGTTTCCTCACACAGTCCAAAAACAAACACAGTAGGCCAATCAGCTGTTACAAATCACCTCTAGGTGTGAGTGTTCGCCCTGTGATGGCCTAGTGAGTTGTCCAGGGTGTACCCTATACCCTTGCCAGAGTCAGCTGAAAGGCACACCAGCCTCCCTGTGACTCTAAATTGGTGGCTTCGTAGTTAAGCCGATGGGTTACTGATCTGAAGGCACCTTTTCCCTGAGCAAGGAGTGTTCCCCAAGGGCACTTCCTTCTTCATTTGTAATACACTGCAATGCACACAGCAGTGCACACATATTTCTACCTGATAGATACCGCCCACAGATGCTACTGCTGAAAATACAACAGCAGCACGAAGAATATATATTCATTCATTTTCTGGACCTCTTTATCCTAGTTATTATTGTTATTATTATTATTATTAGTAGTAGTAGTAGTAGTAGTAGTGTTAAATTTTAATATCATTTGTCTGCGATGGCCTGGTGAGCTGTCCAGGACATACTCTGATCAGAGTATGTCCTGGACAGCTCACCAAGCCATTGCAGAGAAATTATATTAAAATTTAATAATAATAATAATAATAATAATAATAATAATAACTGCAAACATAAATTCCTGGGGCCCAAGCAAAGGGTCAAATAAAAAGGTTCCAGTGGTCTCAGCAAAAGGACTAATAAAGAGTACGAGTGGTTCAAGGGAGAAAAGTGAAGAGGAAGAGAAGAGGACTGATAAGAAGGAGTAATAATGAAGAGAGGTGTGATGGTAAGAAGGAGGGACATCATGTCTCAGAGACGAGTGAGAAACATGATGTCATAGAGACATGTCACAAAGAAGGTGATGAGTTTGAGTCAAAAACCAATCTGATGCTTGGACCCCTAATAAAAGTAAGAAATGAAAACATAACAAGGAGTAAATCTTTAAAATAAAATAAAAAATGGCAAAGTACAACCTTTAAGAACTACAGTATAACTTGGAAACTAATTTCAACAGAGTCCAAAATACATTGCAGTACTTGGTTGATTCCCTTAATCGTTTGTCCAACCCTCACTTCGGTTTGTGGATGACTTCAAGTCACGTGATTGAAGTGTGACGACATTTCAGAGTCTATTTCCGGGATTCTGTGGTGGCTAGTATTTGTGTTGTGAGGAAGCGAAGTTTCGTTGTTTTGGTGTTTTTTTATTTTTAAAAAAGTGTCAAAATGAACCGCATTTTCGGAAAAGGAAAACCCAAAGCTCCACCTCCAAATCTTACGGACTGTATAGGAAATGTAAGTATTTATTTGTCCAATTTTTATCAACTGTACAATAAAATAAGCAATCAGTGATTTGGGCTAGCTCGGTTTGCTATCACACAAAAGAGTCGCTAAACTTAAGAATACAGAAGATGACTGTTTAGGCTATGGTCTGTCATTGGGCTATGTTTTTTAAATTGGTTATGATAATAATGTTGTTTGTTTTTGTTTTTTTATAATAAAAAGTGTAATAGCTTAGTAAACAGAAGATCCCTGTTGGTCAGGCAGCACTGACAGGTTAGCTCCAGAGCTTCACCCTGACAGCTAGCCTGTCTGCTAACTGTCTTCTGGGTGTTTTTGCTTTGTCCTCTGTCAGTGTTGTGATGATTCCAACAGACAATGATTTTTCCTACTGTAAGGTTTAAAAATGATATGGAATATTCTATATTTACAGGGAGATAGATTATATATTTTGTGCTGTATAGGTATCTGGACTGGGTCAAGGTTTCAGTTGTTAAATTGTGTTATATACACAGACCTATTAGGTGCATTCCTTTTTAAGAAATAATTAAAACCATTATGGCCACGACTTAAGCACACTACTATAATCCTTCCTGAGATTAATTTAATAAAAAGATTCACTTCACTCTCTGGTCTCCAGTATCCAGTTTTAGTTTAAACTAGATTCATCGATAAACTGATCTCATGTACTTACTCATTCTTATTAGGCTCCCAGGCAGGCTGGAGCCTATCTCATCTGACACTAGGTGAAGGTGGGGTACATCTTGAACAGTTCATCAGATCATTCTTCTTTCTTCTTTTCCTTTCGGCTGTTCCCTTCAGGGGTCACCACAGCGAATCATCTGCCTCCATCTCACTCTATCCTCTGCATCTTCTTCTCATACATCAACTACCTTCATGTCCTCCTTCACCACATCTATAAATTGTCTCCTTGGTCTTCCTCTAAGGCCTTCTGCCTGGTAGTTCCAACCTCAGCATCCTACTACCAATATATTCACGATTCCTCCTCTATATATGTCCAAACCATCTCAATCTATCCTCTCTGATTTTGTCTCCAAAATATCTTGCATGTATATTTTGTATTGTGGGAGGAAACCCACTCAAGCACAGGGAAACACTTGAGTCCAGGACTCAAACCCAGGACCTTATTGCTGTGAGGCAGATGTCACCTACATATTGATCTGTTTTCTCTTTATTATTCACAAAGCTGTTCAACAACCATTTGTACTCAAGTGTTTGCATCTCTTGTAAATCTTTACAATCATTATAGTTTCTTTCAAAGTTCTTTGTGGGGCAGTGGTGACCTGGTGGTAGGCTGCTGGATTACTGATACCAAGGTCAGAAGTTCAAACCCCACTGTCAACAGGTGGTTTGCTGTCCCTCAGTGACTAACTGAGTTTCATAACTGGGTTATCAAAGGCCAGCCATGTTGCTCACTGTGGTGAGAGGCATGTAAAAGAACCATTGCTGTCATTCATAAACAGCAGGCTGCATGAAATGTCAGTGTGTTTCTGCCTTCCGATGGCCCTACTCTGCCATCGTCCAGAGTCGACTGAGATGGACGCCAGCCTCACCGCAACCCTAAATAGGATTAAGCAGTTCAGATCATGACTGAATGAAAATTCCTTGTCTAGTTGGTCATCCCTAGACTCGAGACGAGACGAGTCATGGTGATAGCTCTTAAGTAATGTTTTATTTATTTTATTACTGTGGTCTATGGTGAGAGGTTCATGTAAAAGAATCATTGCTGACTTTCGTAAAGAGTAGCCACAAAGTGGTCAGTGTATTTCTGCCCCTTGCTAAAGGGTTGTGTCAGGAAGGGCATCCGACATAAAACCCTGTGCCAAATCAAATGTGCAAATCAGATGATTTGCTGGGGCAACCCATGAAAACAGGAAAATCTGGAAGGAAAAGATTTTTGTGGTGCTTGCCACAAAACATGCGTATTTTGTCTGTCTGTCTTCCTTTCGGCTTTTTCCCTTTTACTCGTGAGTCGCCACAGCGAATCATCTGATTCGCACGTTTGATTTGGCATAGGTTTTTACCTCAGATGCCCTTCCTGTCACAACCCTTTTGAGCAAGGGAGAGAAGCAGGCTGATGACTTTGCAGCTACTCTTTACGAAAGTCAGCAATGGTTCTTTTACATGCCTCTCACCATAGACAGTGAGAGACATGGCCCGCCTTTGATAACCCAGTTAGCTGCACTGGGGGGGACAGTGACAATCTTGTGGAGAGTGGGACTCGAACCCCCAACCTTTGGATCAGTGATCCAGCGCTCTATACCACTAGACCACCACTGCCCCTCACAACATGTGTATTTTAATATAAACAAATTAAATGTTTCATTGTTTTGTTTTTTTTTTGCTCCCACCTCTGTATAAGCTGTAGTCATGTGATATTAACCTGTTCCTTCACGTCACAGTTACTGTTTTTATTATGCAGCTCTGTCACTGTCTGTGCTCCATAGTTAAAGAATGGACTGCGAGAAATAGTTCCTTCAGGTTAGAGGGTGTGTGAATGGCTTGTGACCAAACCAGTCCTGCATGTTTTTGCAGGTGATTAAGTCACAGTGCCAGATACTAAGTCACTGTTATGTGCATTTGTAGGCAGTGTTAGAGAAGGTTCTGAATTCAAAGCTGGTAGTCCACTTTCTTCATGGCGTTTGCATATTCTAACGCCTTTGTGAGTTTCTGCCAGCTGACAAAAGACATAATGATTAGGTCATCTGGCTACTCTAAATTGCATAGGATAAGTGTCTGTGTTAATTAACCACAAGATTCTGACATATCCAAGGTGTGCCCCACCAGTATGAGATGTGATTGGCTCCAGTTCACCAGTGACACACAGTGGATACGCAGTGCCGCAAATGAAATAAGTAATCTTTTCCAATTTCCTTTAACTCTAGGTTGATTCTCGGTCTGAATCCATAGACAAGAAGATATCAAGGCTCGATGCTGAATTGATTAAATATAAAGATCAGATGAAGAAAATGAGAGATGGGCCATCAAAGGTAAGAAAGTATATAAACTACCATATTCGACGTGATAAGCACCCAGGGCGCTTAAAAAAATGGGAGTGGGTGGGCGCTTATTAAAATGATCACCAGCAAAGTGGAACTCTAAGTGCTTATTACCATCTAGGTGGAAACCATGAATAATAACAGAATAAGAGTTTTACTAGTATTTGTGTTCTTCATTTTGTAGTATCAACCAAACTACAGTAAAACCTCCGCTGACGAACGCTTAAGCTCACGAACTTTTCGCCTCAAGAACATTAAATTTGCGAGCATATTGTCTCTGCTGACGAACTAGTTTTCGGCGGACGAACCAAACCACGCGGTCGAACAGCGCCACGGTGGCAGCCACGAGAAGCTGACGCACGCTCACGGCATCACAGTTCGTCACCTCCTTTCTTTGAGTGCGGAAGTGGTTTGTGTTTGATAGACATTTTGGACCATATTGAGTGTACTTTTGCTATTATGGGACCGAAAAAGACCCCACCACAGGCGGAGATCATTGAAAAACACGAACGAGGTGTGCGTTTGTGTGACTCAGCGTCCCAGTTCCAGTACGCTAAGTCTACCACCATCCTTAAGAACAAAGAAGCTATTCAGGGTGCGTGTGTGGCTAAGGGTGTTTCCAACCAGTAGGCGTTCCAAACACTCCTTCCAAACAGTAAGTCCCTCCCTCCCTCCTCCTCCCACTCCCTCCTCCTCCCACTCCATTCCATCAAGCCATCAACTACCATCACAAAGGTAAATAAAACGACTTTATTATACAGTACAGTTTATTTCTTTAATTACAATACAATAGCACATTTATTATACATAAAATAAGGTATATTTTTGTGTAGTTTTAAGGCTTATTTAGTAGAAGATTATGTTTTATGGGGACCTGGGAACGGATTATTCTCATTTTAATGGTTTCTTATGGGAAATAAATGTTCGGAAGACGAACTTTTCGCCTCACACACACTTTCTGGGAACCAATTATGTTCGTGAGCAGAGGTATCACTGTATTTACATGAAAGCTGAAAATAAACAGAAAACAACATAAATTAAAAAAAAAAATACTTTTCCTTCCCTTACTTTTCCCTCAGGGTGCTGTTCCTTTAAACATTTCCTTTAAATATTTTCCCATGAGCCAATCAAGAATGTAAACTTTAGCACATGGCAAGTGGAACCAATCAGCACGAACATAAACAAAAGCACATGGCCAGGAACATCTTTAAAAGTTAGTGATCAGGAGAATCGGGTGAAAAATCATCTTCATCACTTTCTGATAGGTCCCATATTTGGCTCATTGCTCCAGTCATTCAGAGCATCCCATAGTTTTGCTGTAGCAGTTTCTCATGGTTCATCGGTTGTTGGACATTTACCAAGAGAACACAGCAAAATATTTTCTTGTTTTTTAAAGCACGGCGGAACAATCAAATGTGTTGTTACTGATGAACATTATAGACATTCCCCAGTGGCAGGGGGGTCTTGAAATACCGGGTAAACTCACACTTTTACAGGCAGTGAACGCCTCATTTTATGGTTAAAGACTGATCAAATAAAATTGGTAAGTTTGATCTACCATTTTGCTCCCAGTGCACATGAGCGGTTATTAGACGTAAGATTAAAAAAAAAAAAAACACTGGGGGAGGGGTGCTTATCGGAGCAGGGAACTTATATCAAATACGGTATATTGTTTATGACATGAATAACAGTAAAAAAAAATAAATAAATAACATCCATGTGTACTTGAGTATTTAACAGAAAACAAATGTAACTGACATTAGAGCAACCGTGGCCGAATGATTAGAGAGGCAGGTTTGGGATCTAAAGGTTGCTGGTTCGATTCTTGAATCAGTAGGGAAAATGTGTGCTGGTGAGGGAGTGAGTTGCATCTTCCCTTCCTCCATCTTCATGGCTGAAATGCTCTTGAGTGAGACACCCAACCCCTAACTGCTCTCCAGGCACCCCAATATGTGTCCGAGTGCACGTGTGCTCAATGTGTACATGTGTGTACCCACTTTGGATGGCTAAATACCGAGACAGTAACAATTCCCTGGTCCCTAAGTGGGACTAATACAGTATTTTGAAAAAATCATGGGTATTAGGAAAAATAAACAATTGTAGGTAGCATGATTCTGTGATTTGTCATTTATCTTTCAGGAATGATGTTTTGAATGGATTTGATCCTCAATGGTTTTTTTTACTGATAAATTCAATGAACAAATTCGTAGCTGCAAAAAAAAAAAAAAAAAAAAATGGGTTGTCACCTTTGCCAGAAAATATGTTATAGTGGTATTGTATTCCTTGCCATTTGTTTTCTGTGAAAATCTCTTCACCACACATCTCCAAGAGTTTTCACCAAACCTGGTAGAGACTCCATCTTACCAGAATCCCATGGATGATCCGAGTTCACGACTTCAAGGTCAAAAGTCAGTGAGGTCACAAATTTTTCACTTTAAAATTTCTAATATGTGAGAAATAAAGTGATGTAGATCTGTAGATACACTGGACACACATATACACTGTGTCATATATGTCATATATATATAATGTGTGTGTGTGTGTATCTGCTCATGAAACTGGTACTGAAATGTGTGACATTGACCTTTCACATTTTCTGCAGATTTAGAGAAAATAGTTTTTACCATTTTTTTTTTTTTATCTATTAGGCCAACATGCATTAAAGCCTGGTAGATGTAGGACAGTGTTCATTGGAGAAGCAGCATCATCAAATTATCAGTGGGACGACTCAAAAAGTCAGTATGCACAGACATCTGGCATCTTCGGGACAAAGCAGGTGCCCTAAAATCACTTTTGCCAATGTATCAGGACCCTCTCACAAACGCATATAAAATAAAATTACATCTATAGTAAAAGAATAAAGAAATTGTGTAAATTACAAACTGGATTCCAAAAAAGTTGGGACACTATACAAATTGTGAATTAAAAGTGAGTGCAGTGATTTGGAAGTGCCAAATGTCAATATTTTATTCGAATAGAACATGGATGTCATAAGTTTAAACTGAGAAAATGTATCATTTTGAGGGAAAAATATGTTGATATGTTGATTTCATGGTGTCAACAAATTTCAAAAAAGTTGGGACAAGGCTATTTTCAATACTTTCGCTACTCTTCTTCTTGCAACAGGCTGCAAACATCTGGGGACCAAGGAGACAAGTTTCTCAAGTTTAGAAATAGGAATGCTGTCCCATTCTTGTGTAATACAAGCTTCGAACTGTTCAACTGTTTTGGGCCTTCTTTGTTGCACCTTCCTCTTTATGATGCTCCAATTGTTCTCTATAGGTGAAAGATCTGGACTGCAGACTGGCCGTTTCGATACCCGGATCATTTTCCTACGTAGCCGTGATGTTGTAATTCATGCAATTAATGTGGTCTGGCATTATCATGTTGAAAAATGCAAGGTCTTCTCTGAAAGAAACGGTGTCTGGATGGGAGCATATGTTGTTTTAGAACCTGAATACACCTTTTTGCATTGATGCTGCCTTTCCAGATGTGCAAGCTGACCATGCCACATGCACTCATGCAACCCCATGCCATCATAGATACAGGCTTCTGAACTGAGTACTGATATCAACTTGGGTTGTCCCTGTCCTCTTCAGTCTGGATGACACGGCGTCCCAGTTTTCCATTAAGAACTTCGAATCCTGATTCCTCTGACAACAGAACAGTTTTCCACTTTGCCACACCCCATTTTCAATGACCCCTGGCTCAGAGAAAACACCTGTGCTTCTGGGTCCTGTTTAGAAATGGCTTCTTCTTTGTACTGTAGAGTTTCAGCTGGCAACATTTCACCGACAATGGTTTCAGGAAGTATTGCTGAGCCCATTCTGTGATTTCCCTTACAGTAGCATTCCTGTTTGTGGTGCAGTGTCATTTAAGGGCCTGAAGATCACGGGCATCCAATATAATTTTTCGGCCTTGCCATCTTTGGATGATGTTTTGCACTAGATGATGATAGCTTCAAACATTCTTTGCAATTTTTCACTGGGAAACACCTTTCTGATATTGCTCCACTATCTTTCTGCACATTGGGGGAATTGGTGATCCTCTAGCCATCTCTGCCACTTTGAGAAGCCATTTTTATACTCAGTAATGTTGCCAATGGACCTCATTAGTGATAATTGGTCTTCCAGCTGTTCGTTATAAGTACAATTGACTTTTCCAGCCTCTTATCGCTACCTGACCCAACTTTTATGAGATTCGTTGACATCATGAAATTTAAAATCAATGTATTTTCCCCTTAAAATGATACATTTTCTCAGTTTAAACTGTTGACCCTGTCATCTATGTTCTATTTGGAATAAAATATTTAAATTTGGCACTTCCACTTCATTGCATTGAGGTTTTTATTCACAATTTGTATACTGTCCCAACTTTTTTGGAATCTGGATTGTACTTACCAAAGAAACCAAGACTATAGTCTTATCCTTCTGCTTCTTCAGGTTATATAAAGTCGATGAACTTACTCCGAACTCTGCCATTAGCTTGGAAAGACTCGCCTTTCTGTAACCGCTACACCAGTTTGAGCTCCTTTTCTATGGTCAACACAAGTCTCTTTGTCTTAGGAATAGTCTTAGGAGGGGCCATGATGCACCATAATTACAGTAATAAATTAAAAAAAATAATAATCTCAAAATAAAATGAAGCCTCCCCAATGCAGCTAACTGGGTTATCAAAGGCCGGCCATGTCTCTCACTGTCTCTGGTGAGAGGTTTATGTAAAAGAACCATTGCTGACTTTTGAGAGGACTAGCTGCACAGCCTTCAGCATGTTTCTGCCCTGCAATGGCCCGGTGAGCTTTCCAGGGTGTACTCTGCCCTCACCCAGAATCGACTGAGATGGGTACCAGTCTCCCCGCGACCCTACATAGGAATAAATGGTTCAGAAAATGAATGAATAAAAAGAAGCCACAACACAAAATAACAGGCCACCTGACACACACAAAACACTCATGCAAATGTAATGAAAGGTCGGTGGTGGTGTTTTGTTTTGGGTGGCTGCCATGAGAGTGCGCAATCTTCGTGATTTTTCCGATTGCGCCTTTTTCTGGACAAAATGTGGCGCTATACCAAGTAGGGTCTTTTTTGTTCGGCATTTTAAAAAAGGGCAGTTAAATAAGGCCTGCCAATGTATCAGATGCTGGATAATGGGAACTAGTCTGTAACATGGGCAGAATGAATGGCCTTCGATTCAGTAATTTAGTTAATAATAACCAATAATAATTCCATGATCCATTGTGCAAGCATATGTGCTATGATTCATGTTTTTATTGGACCTGTGCAGACCTTAGCAGAGGCTCAGTGGGATGCGAAAATAATGAGGTCTTTCTCTTTTCACAAAACTGAGCGTGTAAACTAGGAAGTAGTTGAATTATTTCAAAAACTGCATTCACCATATATACTTGTTTTGATATGATTATGTCCCAGGCATGCACTAAAGATTTTGGTACATTGATTCACAAATAAACATGAACATGGAAATATTCATTCAAGTTTGAATTTAGGTAGTTGGAAAATGTACCACGGGGCAGTGGTGGTCTAGTGGTATAGGGCGATGGATCGCTGGTCCAAAGGTTGGGGGTTCGAGTCCCACTCTCCACAAGGTTGTCGCTGTCCCCCCCAGTGGAGCTAACTGGGTTATCAAAGGCCGGCCATGTCTCTCACTGTCTATGGTGTGAGGCATGTAAAAGAACCATTGCTGACTTTCGACAAGAGTAGGCTGCAAAGCCGTCAGCGTGTTGCTGCCCTGCGATGGCCTGGCGAGCTGTCCAGGGTGTACTCTGCCCTCACCTGAAGTTGGCTGGGATGGGCACCAGCCTCCCCGCGACCCAAATTAGGATTAAGCGGGTACAGAAAATGAACTGAACTGAAAATGTACCAGTTTTGTGATCAGACTCATACATGCACACACTTTTAACTGGCATCATCTACTTTAGCCTTGGGTTGAACTCAATTGGTCAACATTAAGATCACAAGATTAAGCATTTATAACTTGGATAGAGTGCCAACAAATATCCAGTTTCTATGGAACACGAATAGGAAACCATATATCAACTTGAGACAATTACCACTCAGCTTAAGTGACCTGAAAAGGCAAACCACAGCCATCTTGTAACATCTTAATTTTCTATTAATTTAGCCAACTCCACAAACTGTAGAACACATCATAAGTTGAGGATGTGGGTATTTAAAACCAGTACCCATAGGGCCTGTTTGCTACGTTATCCATGCTGCATGGTGGAGGTACTTTACATTCTGAATTCCCCTTCCGTTTTTATATAGAGACTTTGTCACACTAAATAGAAGTGAGGCTTTAGAAGTAGGTTTGTTTTCATGAAAAATAGTATAGTTTCCATGAAACAAAGCCTTAGCCGAGTTTCTGATGGTTACAATGCTTGCTGTTTATTTGGTTGCTACTTATCCTGTGGTGTAATGTTGCACTGTGGTCTTTTTTAGAACATGGTAAAGCAAAAAGCCATGAGGGTCCTTAAACAGAAAAAAATGTGAGTATCATTTTCTGGGGAGTGTGTGAGTTGTCTATTGTGCCATTGTTAATCACCATTGATACTGTGTGTGTGTGTGTGTGTGTGTGTGTGTGTGTGTGTATAGGTATGAAGGACAGCGAGAACAGCTGATGCAACAGTCATTTAATATGGAGCAGGCCAATTACACCATTCAGTCACTTAAAGACACCAAAACAACTGTAAGAACACACTCTTTTCAAACAACAGCAGCTACATGTTGGCTAATATTAATTAATATACAAAGGGGATTTTATAATATGCCCATTTATGTTTTTGAGGAAAGACTCCAGCAAGGAATATTTTATTTGATTGCTCTGAGCTAAACTGTGGACTTGATGGGTCATGTTTGGCAGGTGGATGCTATGAAGATTGGAGCCAAAGAAATGAAGAAAGCTTACAAGAACGTGAAGATCGAACAGATTGAGGTAAACATCAAGAACTAAATTCTTAATCTTTTTGAAATTCCCAACTGACTCCAGATCTGTTTGTTGGTCAATCAAGAAATTGCTTTCCACTGCCTCCAGATCGTAGTGTACCAATTATGCACCAAACCAAACCTGAATTTCAGAGGCCATTAAATATATATTGAAACAATGTGGGTGATAGGCCAGAAATTGACTACACCGGGGCCAAATCAGGAGGTCACATCTTCAAGTAGGATTTGGTATTCGCACTAATTCTCTGAATTTATTCCATTTCGATTTACTATCGGTGTAGTTCAGGATATTTCTGGTAATGAATTTGATTATGAATGTTTATTGGATATGAGGGGTTGTCACAGTACTGTGAATTGAACAAGAAATGTTCAAAATGCAGTCACTATTAAAAATGTTTACATTAAGAGTTAACCCCAATGCAGGTTTGCAAATCCAACATACCATGTTTTTGGGTATACATTAAGTATATTATAAACATCTCAAGGATGCTGAAACCACATCTGGCTGCACCCCGTCCCTCACTTCGTGGGATAGATATTTTTTTTCTTTATAAAAATACAAGAAGGGCTTGAACACATTCATTCATTTTCTGAACCACTTAATCCTAATTAGGGCCACAGGGAGGCTGGTGATTTAAAAAAAATAAAATAAAAAAATAAAATAACAGCAGAATTGTAATTTAATTGTCTCTGCAGTCATTTAAATCAATGCAACACATTGTTGTTTTATATTAACTTGAAGGAAAAAGGGGGAAAACATTATATGCAGTGTTATTTGATTTTAAATGTCAAAAAAGGATTTGTGGCTCCCAGTGTTTCTTTAATGTGGCAAACGGGTCCAAATGGCTCTTTGAATGGCAAAGGTTGCCGACCCCTGTAATAGAGTAAACAAAGTAGATAAAGTTTATTGTGGTTTTTAGGATCTTCAAGACCAGTTGGAGGACATGATGGATGATGCCAATGAAGTTCAGGAGGCTCTGAGCCGCAGCTACGGAACACCAGATATTGATGAAGATGATCTGGAAGCAGGTCCGTATATGATGAATTATGGACTGAATCATGAATAGTAGAGAAAGACCACCCGCTTTATCTCTCTGCCAATGTTTAATGTAATAGCACAAGAATGTGTGGTTGGATGTCCATATGGAATTTAACATCATGGTGGTGTTTGTTTTGTTTTTAAGAGCTGGATGCACTTGGTGATGAGCTACTTTTGGATGATGACAGCTCTTACCTCGATGAGGCTTCGTCAGCTCCAGCAATACCTGACAGCACTCCGGGCGACAGGAGCACAAACCGAGTAATGACAACACCAGAGTTAATTAGATCATCAAATTCTTGCTTCAGAGCCATCTTTTTACTTAATTGAACACGTATTTTTTTGTGCTTTGCAGGACGGAGTTTTGGTCGATGAATTTGGACTTCCTCAGATTCCTGCATCATAAATCTAGCAGACCTGTTTCATCTCACTGAAGCGAATGCATCGTGTATTGCACATATGCATTTGGCATGTAAAACACTTCGATCCTCGCCTTCTACATTTTTCTATGAAACAGGTTCATATAAGATTTGGGACTCTTGGGCTAAACAATAAAAAGTATTCATTATTGTAAACACAGTCTGTCTTTATCTAGCTCGTCACTAATAATCAGGTAGAATTGTTAAGATCTGTAGTTACAAAGTTTTTGATTTACATTTGATCCTAAATACAATTCATTGTGTTTTATTTCTGCAGACAATGTACCTCATTGACTTTGTATAGTAGCAATGGGGTGGCCAACTAACGAAAAATAAATTATTATATATTTGACAACATGGGTGCAAGTTTTGATTTCTGTAAAAAGGTACAGCATTACAGTAGCAGCATAAAACAGCAGCGTAGTAGTTAGCACGTCCACCTCACAGCAAGAAGGTCCCGGGTCCAAGTTCCAGGCTCGGGAGTTTTCTGTGTGGATTTTGCATGTTCTTTCTTGTGTCTGTGTGGATTTACTTCAGGTACTCAAGTTTCCTCCCACAGTCCAAAAACATGCACATTAGGCGAACTGCCTGTTCCGAATTGCCCCTAGGTGTGCGGGTGTTGGCTTCACCATGCCCGATGAGAAGCTTCAGCCACGACCCAAAGAGAATTAAGCGGATCAGCAATTGAATGAATAAGTAATCAGGGTACAACATAACTACGTTAACAGTAATGTCAAACTGAAGATGCTATACATGCTATATGCATACCTGAAACCGGTAGTATACTTTTTTTTTTAATCAAACTAAAAGTTATTTATTAAATGAGTGTGAAATTTATATCTGAATTTATCCAGTTATCTGTACCAGTTATTTCAGGGTCTGAGAAACTAGAACCAAGCTTATCTGACTTCAGGTGAGAGATAGTACACCCTGAATAAGGTCCATGGCACATCCCTGGGCTAACAAAGATAAACAAACAAAAACACACAGCGATCAGTGTAGTTCTAACCTGCATGTGTTTGAACTGTAGGATGAATTCGGAATACCTGGAGAAACCCGACAGGCAAAAGAAGAATCTGAAAACTCCACACAGCAAATCAGCCAAGGAGGTTCAAACCCAGAAATGTCAGCTCTGTACTACCGTGCCGGTCTTCAGAATTTATATTCTTTATTCTTTAATAAATAATAAAACAAGATATTAAAAGCAACCTGCTCTTTTATTTAAAGAAATAATTTATGTAGTACTTGGCACCCAAATACATGAGAGATTATAAATGTGGACATAAAAAGAGCAGTACAGACAGTAAGTAACATGTAATGCTAGTTTTCTGAATGTATTTGACAGGAAGTGAACAGTGGCTGTTTTCAGAGTAGAGAATCACAGGATTCTGCACATGTTTGAGGAGGTATGTCTGGCATGAAACCTGCTGGATGTAGAAAACTTGTTCACCAGCTGAGTCGGTATGTGTGTGGGAAAATCTTCTTGTGCAGGTATTCGACTGTGTTTTCCTTGTCCTTCAGGTTGTCAAACTCATAATAGGGAATCTACAGAAAAATAATGTTTGATGTTAAGCACAGTTTGATTTTGTCATTAACAGAATGGATCTTATTTTTCTATAAAAACACATACACCAATCGGCTTTAACAAAATCCACAGAGTTAACATGAAGAACTGATTATCTCATGACAGTGGACTTGAGTTTATTGTATTAGGCAGAAAGGGAAGTCAGTTCTCAACGGTAATGTTTTGGAAGCAGGAAAACTGAGCAAGCAGAAGGATCTGAGAGACGTACAAAGGCCAAATCATCATGGTGACACGACTGGGTCTAGCCACCTTCAAAATCACAGGTCAAGTTTGGTGCTCCTGGTATGCAGGGGAACCGAGGATTCCGTCAGAATGCATGTGCATGACCCCTGTCTACTGAAAGTGGACAAATGAGCATCAGAACTGGATCAAGGAGCAGTAGATACTGGACTCCCATGAGGCACATTTCTTTTATATTACATGGACACAGCAAGGTGCATTTCTATTGCTTTCATGGGGAAGAGATGGCAACAGTACAGAATATGGGAAGGCAAGCAAACAGATGCAGTGTATAAATGTTCTGCAGAATGTTTGGCTGGAAAAGACAGTAACCTCTTTAAGCAGGATAAGGCGTGTTGGCAGAAGCAAAGAACCTTCGGGAATGGTTTCTAGGAAAAGTGGCATAGAAATTCCCTATCTGTGGGATGTGCTGGAGGACACTGGTGCAGAAAACAGGGATTAAAGAATGTGCCACGCCTTGAGTACATATCACGTGTGTGTGTGTGTGTGTGTGTATATATATATATATATATATATATACACACAGTAAAACCTCCGCTGACGAACGCTTAAGCTCACGAACTTTTTGCCTCAAGAACATTAAATTTGCGAGCATATAGTCTCTGCTGACGAACTAGTTTTCGGCGGACGAACCAAACCACGCGGTCGAACAGCGCCACAGTGGCGGCCACGAGAAGTTGATGCACGCTCACGGCGTCACAGTTCGTCACCTCCTTTCTTTGAGTGCGGAAGTGGTTTGTGTTTGCTAGACATTTTGGACCATATTGAGTGTACTTTTGCTATTATGGGACCGAAAAAGACCCCACCACAGGCGGAGATCATTGAAAAACACGAACGAGGTGTGCGTTTGTGTGACTCAGCGTCCCAGTACCAGTACGCTAAGTCTACCACCATCCTTAAGAACAAGGAAGCTATTAATGGTGCGTGTGTGGCTAAGGGTGTTTCCAAACAGTAGGCGTTTCCAAACACTCCTTCCAAACAGTAAGTCCCTCCCTCCCTCCTCCTCCCACTCCATTCCATCAAGCCATCAACTACCATCACAAAGGTAAATAAAACGACTTTATTATACAGTACAGTTTATTTCTTTAATTACAATACAATAGCACATTTATTATACATAAAATAAGGTATATTTTTGTGTAGTTTTAAGGCTTATTTAGTAGAAAATTATGTTTTATGGGGACCTGGGAACGGATTATTCTCATTTTAATGGTTTCTTATGGGAAATAAATGTTCGGAAGACGAACTTTTCGCCTTACACACACTTTCTGGGAACCAATTATGTTCGTGAGCTGAGGTATCACTGTATATATATATATATATATATATATATATATATATATATATATATATGTGTGTGTATACATATATACAGTAATCCCCTGCCGTTTCCTACTTCGCGTCCACGCAATATCGCGGAATTTCCCATCGGGAAATTTAAAAATTAAAGATTATTCAAAATTCACGAGCACTACATGCTCTGTTCTGCTTGACTAGAGTGTTCTTTGATTGGCTGTGAATCCATCAAGTTGATTGGTCGAGATTATATTTCCCAGCATCCAACACACCTTTCCTGCCTCATGAAACAATGACTTTTGTTGAGCTCAGAGGAAGCACTGGGGTGCAGGGAAAATTGTGTTCACCGGAGTGGTGAGGGGAAAACAAAAACCAAAATCACTGGGAGAGTATCAACACGGAAACTGGTCAAGCACAGAGCTCTTTATAGCTAATGGCTGAGTGAATTCAGGTGTGCTCTCTGGATTTCACCTGTGGGTAACAGCCACACCCCTCACCAGCGCATGCAATTTATGGAGAGAGAGAAAGAGTTAAACGCCGCCAACTAGCACAGACCACAACAGTTGTGAAAATGCCTTATCGTTGTGGATTACAGACTGCCACAAAAATAATGTGAGTTTGGACACTAACATGATACGTACTAAAGGAAAGGCTCTGGAGGCGCTGATGAGCCCCAACCAAGTACCAGTGCAGCCAGTGATTCTCCTCAACGTGGCCATGGATTTGTTATTTATAAGGTTTGTTGTACAGTATTTATATATGTCATTATAAAGTGTATACTTTATTTAGATATTAATACACATTGCCTGTATGACATTAACATGCACAGAACACTTTAAAATTAACCTCTATATAAGTTTTATATAATATATAGGTGGGTGAGTGTCTTGAAGAAGTGGCAGAAGTCAGAGCCTTTTTCGGAACCTGGAGTTTTCGTAAGTAGAGGCTCATTTTACATGTAAAACGTGTGATTCGTTCAAAGGCTCCCAAGACTACCCCATAAACCCTTTAAAAATTATAAAAGTACACCAATTTTGTATGAAATATGTATGAAATATGTGTTAAAAGAAAGTTATTTATTAAACCTTTTAATACGCCTATTAAACATTTCATTAAGATATCAAACCATTTTATGAATTAAACATTTTTTTATTAACGCACATACACACACAACACTCTCTCTCTCCGAGTGGCGCGCTCTGACTGACGCCCATGACTGACGTACATGTACATGTATGTCTGTCTGTCTTCCTTTTGGCTTTTTTCCCTTTTACTCGGGAGTCGCCACAGCGAATCATCTGATTCGCACGTTTGATTTGGCAGAGGTTTTTACGTCGAATGCCCTTCCTGTCACAACCCTTTTAGCAAGGGACAGAAACACGCTGATGACTTTGCAGCTACGCTTTACGAAAGTCAGCAATGGTTCTTTTACATGCCTCACACCATAGACAGTGAGAGACATGGCCCGCCTTTGATAACCCAGTTAGCTGCACTGGGAGGGACAGTGACAACCTTGTGGAGAGTGGGACTCGAACCCCCAACCTTTGGATCAGTGATCTAGCGCCCTATACCACTAGACCACCATGTATATATAATATCAATAAATACGTATTCAATGCTATAAATTCTTATAATAACAATTGTACATTCAAAAATAATGCATAAGATGTAAATAAAATATAAATACACACACAGACACACACACACTCCGATGTGTACCTCACATAAAAATGTAAGTAGTTTTGATGGGGGATTTGGGTTGTACTTTGTTTGTTTGGGTTTTTTTGCATAATTGGCCTCATTTGCACCATTTTCCTTAACTTTCCCCCTATTCTTCCTTATTTTTTTAATTTGATGAATATTTAAAAAAAAGCAAACAAAAAAAAATGCGATGCACTGAAGCCACATGAATTGAAGCGCGAAGTAGCGGGGGATCCCTGTATGTATGTGTGTGTGTGCACATATACATATATATATATATATATATATATATATATATATATTATAATAAATCTGGAATACATTAATGGGCCAATATTGCCCTCACTATTTGGTTCGAACTGAGCAGAGAGAGAACACTAACCTGAACAACTTCATATCCCAGAATCTTTAGGTGTCGCTGCTTCATAACTTCTTTTCCCAAAAGCTGTCTGGCATTAGCAGCAAAGCGCTTTGGCCCATCAATACAAACAGCAATTCTGAAAATGTACACAGAGACGCGCACTTTAATACCATCCCAAATACTAGCGTAAACAAATATACTGTACTGTCTTAAACAATTGATACCTTTTATAAACATCAGCATTATTGGCAGGTAAGACATAGCCATTTTCATCCAGTTTTATCTCCACATCTGGAAAAATAATTATTGTAATGGCTAGAATAAGCTGTTTTAATTACAGTCAACTGAATAATCTACCACTTGTATCTGTGATTAAAGTTCTTTACCAAGTGTGTAACAGTACGGCGTATGAACTCTGGAAGAAAAATACATTCGATCCCCTAGCAAATCCACTAGGCCTTTCTTTACCCTATTATAGAGAAGAGGATCCACCAAACTCTCCAGTGAACTCCCAGGTAATAGAAAAGACTTCACTCGCAGCCTGGGTAAAAGCCGTGGGCCCTAAATATTATCATACAAACAAAAAGACTTAGTATGAAATATATATATATATATATATATATATATATATTGGCAGCTTGGTTTAAATGTGCGAAGATGCCTAAACACACACCTGATAGAATGGACATTCCAGCTTCATTGTCATGTAGAGCTGTGTAAGCTGAGCCAGCACTCCCTGATCCAGTACACTGCCCTCTGACAGAAAACAGGCAGATCAAGAAAGGGCAGTGCGGTGTTACGTGTATATACATCCGATTTTATATATATATATATATATATATATATATATACACACACACACACACACATACAGAGTGGTATGAAAAAGTATCTGAACCTTTTGGAATTTCTCACATTTCGGCATAAAATCACCATCAAATGTGATCTGATCTTTGTCAAAATCACACAGATGAAAAAACAGTGTCTGCTTTAACTAAAACCACCCAAACATTTATAGGTTTTCATATTTTAATGAGGATAGCATGCAAACAATAACAGAAGGGGGAGGAATAGGTAACTGAACCCTCTGCCTAAGGAGACTTAAAGAGCAATTGAAACCAATTTTTAACAAACAATTTATTTTCAACATAACATTGTAAAATAATGTCAAATATATCAAATAAACAACATTAATTTCAAATAAATTAAATTCAAGAAAAATAATTTCAAATTGATCAATTTTATTCAAATTAACTCATCAAATATTAAATACAGTATCAAATATAACCTTTAACATTCTCGATGATGCGATCTTCCTGCTTAGAAATGGTTCCGATGGTTGACGGATGGTCACATGACATGAAGCTGAGCTGAGTCACACATTACATGAAGCTGAACCGACTCACTTTACATGAAGCTTAAAACAGCCAATCAACGCTTACAATATGTGAGGCGCTCAATACCGAAAGTAGATTACCTGCTGAAAGTAGTTTACTTGCTTGAAACAAAGCGCGGGTTATACAGACTTCAGGTCTTTTAAGTGCGCAAGGGCGCCGTTGAACTCGTTTAGTACTCAGCCTGCACTGATGTGAATCACCAGCAGTGAATCTTTCTTTTGTGGATTCGGATTTTCATTCATTTTACAACTCTCTTTGCTTAACTGAGTGTGCATGGTAGATCGTGCCGATCTGAGCAGATAGTTAATTCATCTCTGTGTATGAGACTTGTGCCAATGCTAGTAGGCTTACGCTTCTGGCCAACCAGATTTGCTTAAAGTTACAAAACTCCACAAAACAGTGTAAACACAAAGATCACAGAGACGACGTCTTAACACAAGAGTAACACACTATATAACTGATATATATATATATATATATATATTTATACACTAGTCCTCAAAAAATTAGCATATTGTGATAAAGTTCATTATTTTCTGTGATGTACTGATAAAAATTAAACGTTCATATATTTTAGATTCATTGCACACCAACTGAAATATTTCAGGTCTTTTATTGTTTGAATACTGATGATTTTGGCATACAGCTCATGAAAACCCAAAATTCCGATCTCAAAAAATTAGCATATCATGTTCAGGTAGTCTAAACAAGCTATTAACCTAATCATCTGAATCAACCAATTAACTCTAAACACCTGCAAAAGATTCCTGAGGCTTTTAAAAACTCCCAGCCTGGTTCATTACTCAAAACCACAATCATGGGTAAGACTGCTGACCTGACTGCTGTCCAGAAGGCCATCATTGACACCCTCAAGCAAGAGGGTAAGACACAGAAAGAAATCTCTGAGCGAATAGGCTGTTCCCAGAGTGCTGTATCAAGCCACCTCAGTGGGACGTCTGTGGGAAGGAAAAAGTGTGGCAGAAAACGCTGCACAACCAGAAGAGGTGACCGGACCCTGAGGAAGATTGTGAAGAAGGGCCGATTCCAGACCTTGGGGGACCTGTGGAAGCAGTGGACTGGGCTACAGGTGCCACATTCCCCAGGTCAAGCCACTTTTGAACCAGAAACAGTGGCAGAAGCGCCTGACCTGGGCTACAGAGAAGCAGCACTGGACTGTTGCTCAGTGGTCCAAAGTACTTTTTTCAGATGAAAGCAAATTTTGCATGTCATTTGGACATCAAGGTGCCAGAGTCTGGAGGAAGACTGGGGAGAAGGAAATGCCAAAATGCCTGAAGTCCAGTGTCAAGTACCCACAGTCAGTGATGGTCTGGGGTGCCATGTCTGCTGCTGGTGTTGGTCCACTGTGTTTTATCAAGGGCAGGGTCAATGCAGCTAGCTGTCAGGAGATTTTGGAGCACTTCATGCTTCCATCTGCTGAAAAGCTTTATGGAGATGAAGATTTTCACTTTTCAGCACGACCTGGCACCTGCTCACAGTGCCAAAACCACTGGTAAATGGTTTACTGACCATGGTATTACGGTGCTCAATTGGCCTGCCAACTCTCCTGACCTGAACCCCATAGAGAATCTGTGGGATATTGTGAAGAGAAAGTTGAGAGACACCAGACCCAACACTGTGGATGAGCTTAAGGCCGCTATCGAAGCATCCTGGGCCTCCGTAACACATCAGCAGTGCCACAGGCTGATTGCCTCCATGCCACGCCGCACTGAAGCAGTCATTTCTGCAAAAGGATTCCAGACCAAGTATTGAGTGCTTGACACGGGGAATGCGGCGCCTGTAGCCCATTTCCTGCACACGCCTGTGCACGGTGGCTCTGGATGTTTCTACTCCAGACTTAGTCCACTGCTTCCAAAGGTCCCCCAAGGTCTAAAATCGGCCCTTCTTTCACGTTTTCCTTCCCACAGACGTCCCACTGAGGTGGCTTGATACAGCACTCTGGGAACAGCCTATTCGCTCAGAGATTTCTTTCTGTGTCTTACCCTCTTGCTTGAGGGTGTCAATGATGGCCTTCTGGACAGCAGTCAGGTCGGCAGTCTTACCCATGATTGCGGTTTTGAGTAATGAACCAGGCTGGGAGTTTTTAAAAGCCTCAGGAATCTTTTGCAGGTGTTTAGAGTTAATTGGTTGATTCAGATGATTAGGTTAATAGCTCGTTTAGACTACCTGAACATGAAAAATGGAATCTTCATCTCCATAAAGCTTTTCAGCAGATGGAAGCATGAAGTGCTCCAAAATCTCCTGATAGCGAGCTGCATTGACCCTGCCCTTGATAAAACACAGTGGACCAACACCAGCAGCTGACATGGCACCCCAGACCATCACTGACTGTGGGGACTTGACACTGGACTTCAGGCATTTTGGCATTTCCTTCTCCCCAGTCTTCCTCCAGACTCTGGCACCTTGATTTCCGAATGACATGCAAAATTTGCTTTCATCCGAAAAAAGTACTTTGGACCACTGAGCAACAGTCCAGTGCTGCTTCTTTGTAGCCCAGTCCACTGCTTCCACAGGTCCCCGAAGGTCTGGAATCGGCCCTTCTCCACAATCTTCCTCAGGGTCCGGTCACCTCTTCTGGTTGTGCAGCGTTTCCTGCCAAACTTTTTCCTTCCCACAGACATCCCACTGAGGTGGCTTGATGCAGCACTCTGGGAACAGCCTATTCGCTCAGAGATTTCTTTCTGTGTCTTACCCTCTTGCTTGAGGGTGTCAATGATGGCCTTCTGGACAGCAGTCAGGTCGGCAGTCTTACCCATGATTGCGGTTTTGAGTAATGAACCAGGCTGGGAGTTTTTAAAAGCCTCAGGAATCTTTTGCAGGTGTTTAGAGTTAATTGGTTGATTCAGATGATTAGGTTAATAGCTCGTTTAGACTACCTGAACATGATATGCTAATTTTTTGAGATAGGAATTTTGGGTTTTCATGAGCTGTATGCCAAAATCATCAGCATTAAAACAATAAAATACCTGAAATATTTCAGTTGGTGTGCAATGAATCTAAAATAAATGAAAGTTTAATTTTGATCAGTACATTACAGAAAATAATGAACTTTATCACAATATGCTAATTTTTGAGGACTTTATATATATATATAACCATTAAAGTGGACTCCTAATTTTTTCCAAGAAATAAAAATTATGTACACACAGCTCTGTTTAGAACTGGAGCTCATTAACCCAATAAGTTGAAGCCATCAGCCGTTATATTGGTACCTCCTAGCTGCAAGTCGCAATAAATAATGAAAATAGACCACAGGGGTCCAAACACTTTCAGTGGCAGAACCATTTGATCAGTATATGTCAGCACAGGGAGGGTCTAACTGGGATTTGAACACAGAACCTCCTGATCATGAGCGCAGCACCCTAACCACTACACCACCAGCCCCACCTCAATTATATATATGCTGCGTCCATTGTTTACAAACGACACTGAACGTGCCCCTTCTTCTTCCCAGTTGAGTGCGTTACTCGTGTTAAGACGTCGTCTCTGTGATTTTTGTGTTTACACCGTTTTGCAGACTTTTGTAACCCTAAGCAAATATGGTTGGTCAGAAGCGTAAGCCTACTAGCATGGGTGCAAGTTTTCCGACATATGCCGGAATTTCCGGTTTTCCCAAGACTGAATTAACTATCTTCTCTGATCGGCGCAATCTACCATGCATACTCAGTTAAGCAAAGAAAGTTATAAAATGAATGAAAACCTGAATCCAGAAAAGAAAGAGAACTCTCCGCTTTGCTGGTTATTCACATCAGTGCAGGCTGAGTCCTAAACAAGTGTTCAACGGCGCCCTTGCTCACTTGAAAGACCGGAAGTCCGGATAACCCGCTCTTTGTCTCAAGCACAAGCAAGTGAACTACTTTCGGTGGAGCGCTTCACATATTGTAAGCATTGATTGGCTGTTTTAAGCTTCATGTAAAGTGACTCGGCTCAGCTTCATGTAAAGTGACCATTTGTCGACCATCGGAACCATTTACAAGCAGAAAGATTACATCACAGAGAATGTTCATGGTTATATTTGAAACTCTATTTGATATTTGATGAGTGAATTTGATTAAAATTTATCTATTTGAAATTTTTTGCCTGAATTTAATTTATTTGAAATTAATGTTCATATTATTTGATATATTTGATATTATTTTACAATCTAATGTTCATAATAATTGATTTAGGGGTGTTTTATGAGACACAGTAATGGTATTTATGGATGTATAGTACAGTATGAACGTCAATCGTCACTGGAACATGCAGTAACAACTTACGTTTTTTTTTTCACCTTACGTTCAGCCATCCGGAACCGAACTAAAATGTAAGTTGGGGAGCGTCTGTATTTATATTGTACTTACATCTTATGCATTATTTTTTTAATGTTTATTATTATAAGCAGTTGAATATGTATTTATTGATATTATATAGATGTATGTATACGTCAGTCGGGGAGGCGGGGGGGTTTATCCTACTTTCAGGATTTCGATGGTTGCGTGGGGATCTCGGTCCCAATAAACCACAGAAAGTGAGGGATCCCTGTGTGTGTGATCCACACACACACACACACACATTTTATATATATATATATATATACACACACACACACACACACACACACACACACACACACACACACATACATACATACATACATACATACATATACATACACAGTGGAGCCTCTGTACTGGAACATAATTCGTTCCAGATGGCTGGTCGAATTCTGATTTGGTCAAATTCCGAATCCGCTTTTCCCATTACAAATAATGTAAATGGTGTTAATCCATTCTGTCGTCTTTTGAACAGAAGTTAACGGTACCGTAACTTTCATAGGTCCTCAAATTAAGTGAAAAAAATATTGAATACAGTGCACTGTTATGGTCTGTGTTGTGAGAGACTCTGGTTTTGGCGTGTGTGTGTGTCTCTCTCTCTCTCTCTCTGCGCCTTGGAGAGGGGCATAGCTGTCACAACTGTTCATGTTTATGCGTGAGATTTTATGTTCTGTAGCATGTTTAAAAAACGATACCAAAAGGATAAACTTTATTACAGTACTCTTCATGTCCTTTTACATCGAACTTGGAGTGACGTCGCAAACATATTAGCTCTGCTAGCCGCATCCCAGCTAACAAGCCCAGTTGAGCGTGCTTAGTTATACATACCCGAAGATACTTCGATCTTATAGCTGTAGTAGGGTCGACCGATCATAGATGAGCATAGTGCAAAACATAAACAAATAAAAAAAATTAAAACGAACAAAGAAACAATTTGACTCTGAGAACTCCGCGACGTTGCCCTCTAGGCAGCGCCATCCTGGAGACGTCACTCCAAGACATCACTCCAAGTTCAATGTAAAAGGACATGAAACGTAATAAAGTTCATCCTTTTGCTATCATTTGTTAAACGTGCTACAGAACATAAAATCTCCCGCACAAACATTCTAAGAATTAACTTAGGTACTGTACTGGAATAATAATTGAAAAAGACTTTAAAACGAGTACTTTACAACAGTATATGCTGTATAATGTTTATATTTTATCATCAATAAAAATAACAGTAAAAATTGAAAAGTTTTTCTGAATCGTTACTATATTTTACTACATTAATACTGTATTAATGAGTAAGACTGTCTATAGAATGTGTTTAAGAAGCAGATTTTCGCGCATGTAATAGATACATAGTATTTTACTTCTGGCTGCTCATTCGCGCATGTGACGTGATACATGGGGTTTTACTTCCGGGTACAGAACTTGCGGATTATCTCGATTCGCAGGAGGGCTCGGAACAGAACTCCCGCAAATGTCAAGGGCCTACTGTAATATATTAAAGATAAACATGTAAAAACAATTAATATTTCATAATAATAATACATCTACATTAACATTTATAATATATAATAAATAATAATAAGTCAACTATCCCTTCCGATCATTGACTGCGGCGACGGTGCCGTGTGGGCAGGCAGGAGGTGGAGGAGGAGAATTTTGTGCATGTGCACGCAATGAATGCCAGCGAGGAAAGGCTCGTGGCGAGCTCCCACAAGGCCAGTGCTTCTTAAATATTGGGGCACGGTATGATGCCAGGGGAGGCGCATATGACCCTGGGGAACATGCTCTTTTGCCATACTGTACTAGAATTAAGTGTAATTGTGCATCCGTGTAATAAACACTATTTATAGTCATGTGCAGGGCGCAGGGGGTGTGTGGATTTTTTTTTCTTCCTAGAGGGGGCATCACAGAAAATAACTGAGAAGCACTACACAAGGTGTACTCAGAGCATGGAGAAGAATACACAAGGAAGAATACGAGGCTAATCGTATCGGCCTGGAAAAGCCATTTCAAGGAGAGCTCGTAAAGTGAATATTTGCTTGTTGGATGGAGCAGATTTGTGGCGAGTTCGAAGCTCGTCTCTGTCTTCCTTTCGGCTTTTTCCCTTTTACTCGGGAGTCGCCACAGCGAATCATCTTGATTCGCACGTTTGATTTGGCAGAGGTTTTTTTTTTTACGTCGGATGCCCTTCCTGTCACAACCCTTTTAGCAAGGGACAGAAACACGCTGACGGCTTTGCAGCATACTCTTTACGAATGTCAGCAATGGTTCTTTTACATGCCTCTCACCATAGACAGTGAGAGACATGGCCTGTTTACTGATAACCCAGTTAGCCGCACTGGGGGGGACAGTGACAACCTTGTGGAGAGTGGGACTCGAACCCCCAACCTTTGGATCAGCGATCCAGTGCCCTATACCACTAGACCACCACTGCCCCAAGAGTTCGAAGCTCGTATCATGGAAAATTCATTATAAGGGACACCCGTTAGATGAGGTGCCACTGTACACAGTTCCCCGCCACTTCTTTATACCGCTGTCCCTTGTTAGTCGGTGTATGTCACCTTTGCCAATTCTCTGACACAGCACTAATTTTGTATGAATATTATTCTTTGGTGGATTCACCCTACTTATAAACACACTCATAAGTGAACTTCTATTCTTGTATTTGATAAATATGCCTTCATTGTGTTGGTACATGAAAGATCATCTTACCCTGAAGCTGCTGTATGAAGAATGGACTAAAAACCTTTGAAACAAAGTTGAGTGGGAATCTCTGTAGAAGGGTGCAAGCGTGCAGCAGTTCGAGCAGAGTCCGTGGTTGGAAATGTGAAAAACGTGCATTCAAGACCGACTCCACCTTACGGAAAAGTCGTCCAGCCTCCTGAGGTAAATATCCCACTACACCCAGAGCTACTATCTGCTGGGATACCTGTTCTGTGGTGTACTCATCCGCCCTGTAAACAAAACTTTCAGCCACCGCGTCAAAAACAGGAGGAGAAAAAATGTGTTGCCGTCCAAAATACTGCATCACCCTGGTTACTGTGTCAGGATGAGCCGTGAAAGCTATTTTAGGTACATGGTGTTCCAGAGCCTTAATGAAAAAATGATTGCTGTGCCCATAGTGCATAAGTGCAGACAATACAAGAGACAGTTCTGAATCTGCAAAGTTTGGGACATGGCGCACAGCCTGTTTGCACAGAGCAATCACCAGTGGGAATGCTTGCATCTGGTTCAGCATCACAAGAGCTCCTAATGTTTCGCTGACTGTCACAGGGTCCATTCTTGCGGTGAGTCGGAGTGCTTGTGCATTCATTTCATTCAGCAGTTCCTGATAGCGTCCACCTTCACCCAACCCTGCAGCTAGCATTTTATAGCCAGAGATTAGCTCACTCGTACTCCACCGAGATGGGGCTCGGTCATGGATTTGCCCTATAGCCTGCTGAAGGGTGCCACTATCAGGACCATCTAGTGCGAAAAGTGCTTGCGCTAACTCACAAAGAGTCTCGGTGCTCAAGCAGCCTTTGTTTAGCCGTACCAGGCTCTCGGACAATAAAGTCATCACCAAGCAACTCTGTGGGTCTAAATAAAGACGTGTGCAATCTAGCAGACCCCTTACTACCACCTGGTCTTCTAGTTCATTGGCATCCTGTTGTAACCTCAAGCAGATCTTGTTCAAAGCCAGACTGGACATCAGAACCTCTGGCTTTCTTAGTCCATTGAATCCATCTTGATCCAGATCAGCCAGTCGGAAGAGAACAGCAACAGCTTCCGCGCTTGAGAGATGTGGCGTAGTGTGTACAAGATACAACACTTGTTTCGAAGTCAGGCAAGAATGAAGGCGTTCTACAAAGGCACGTTCCTTGTCAGAGCTCAGGCCATGTAACAGTGAGCTGACCGCTGCAGAGGGGTCACGGGGAAGCTGGTTGGATCCAGCCACAAGGAAGAGAGGTTTGCGGGCTGTGATGCAATGCTGCGTTTTTCTCCGTATTCCTTCTTTTCCAGGGAGAGAATGATGACAGTCCTGAAATAAAGCGAGAATGCCTGGAGTAGACACATGTCTGATACATACATTCAGAGTGGTCTGAGAGAGCAGATGGGGAAGAGCCAATTGTCTCAGCAAATGAAACCTCCACACCACTTTCAAAGCCATGAAGGAGCTCATGTCATCCTTCACCTGCAGTGAGAAATAAATGAGAACCAAAAAATGAGAAGCTCAATTAGGACTACAGAGAGATATCAAAATGGATACCATTCATTAAAGAGACTATCTATGAGACTCAAATACACACACACTCACATATATATATATATATATATATATATATATATATATATATATATATACACATATTGTCTGTCTGTCTTCCTTTCGGCTTTTTCCCTTTTACTCGGGAGTCGCCACAGTGAATCATCTGATTCGCACGTTTGATTTGGCAGAGGTTTTTACGTCGGATGCCCTTCCTGTCACAACCCTTTTTAGCAAGGGACAGAAACACGCTGACGGCTTTGCAGCTCCTCTTTACGAAAGTCAGCAATGGTTCTTTTACATGTCTCTCACCATAGACAGTGAGAGCCATGACCCGCCTTTGATAACCCAGTTAGCCGCACTGGGGGGACAGTGACAACCTTGTGGCGAGTGGGACTTGAACCCCCAACCTTTGGATCAGCGATCCAGCGCCCTATACCACTAGACCACCACTGCCCACTCACATATATATGTGTGTGTGTGTGTATGTATATGTATGTATATATATATATATATATATATATATATATATATATAAAGGTATACCTCACCCAACATCGTTAATTGGTTCCAGGAGAGACGACTTAAGTCAAAAAATGATTTAAACCAAATTAGCTTGTCTCTAGGCTAGCCTAGGCTACTCCAAATTTACGTGTCAAAGCTAAACCAAAAATAACCCTTCCTAGTTCTGTACTTTATCCATGAATGCAATTTTCAAGAATATACGGTTAATAAGAATCTATTTTAAGCTTGAATGAGAATGAGAGTAGCCAATAAACAAATGTATACCGTGATAAACTAATCAATTCAAAACAAGAGCGGTTTTGCGGGAATGACGATAACGGTAGATATTGGAAGTACTGTACGTATTTTAATGAGATTTTATATGCTTTTATTCATATTTATTGTACAATAACATGATTTAATGTGTTTTTGTTTTTATTTATTGAACAGTAACATAAATCTAATGTAATTTTAATGGTTTGCTAGTGATATTATGATTCCAATATTTGGACAGATGCAAAGTTGACTATAATGACATAAACTTTATTTTTCTATATATTGTTTTGAGAATTGATTTATAACCGAGAACAAATTAACTCGAAATGACTTAGGCCGAGGTATACCTGTGTGTGAGTGTGTGTGAGTGTGTGTGTGTGAATAGACCCTGCGATGGCCTGGCAAGCTGTCCAGGTTGTGCCAAGTCCTTGCCCGGAGTCATCTGAGCGGGGCGCCAGCCAGCCTCCCCACGACCCTAATTAGGATTAAGCGGTTTAGAAAATGAATGAATGAATGAATACACAGTTCTATCTAGCCTTTCTGACTTTGTCTCCAAAACCTCTTACATGTGTTGTCCCTCTGATGGACTCATTCCTGATCCTATCCATTCTCGTTACACCCAAAGAGAACCTCAAAATTTTCACTTCCTCCTGTCTGTTCCTCAGCGCCACTGTTTCTAAACCATACATCGCTGGCCTCAACACCATCTTGTACACTTTTCCTTTTATTCTTGCCGATACCCTCCTATCACACATCATACCAGACACCTTTCTCCAACCATTCTAACTTGCCTGGACACGCTTCTTCACCTCTTTTCCACACTCTCCATTGCTCTGGATTGTTGAGCCTAAGTACTTAAAATCCTCCACCTTCTTTATCTCTTCTTCCTGTAACCTCACCGTTCCTCTTGGGTCCTTCTTGTTCACACACATGTATTCTGTTTTACTGAGGCTAATCTTCATTGCTCTCCCTTCCAGGGCATACCTCCACCTCTCTAGATTTTCCTCGACTTGTTCTCTGCTCTCACTACAGATCACAATGTCATCTGTAAACATCATAGTCCATGGAGATTCTTGTCTAACCTCGTCTGTCAGCCTGTCCATCAGCATAGCAAACAAGAAGGGGCTCAGAGCTGACCCTTGATGCAGTCCCACCTCCACCTTGAACTCTTCTGTCACACCGACAGCACACCTCACCACTGTCTTACATCTCTCATACATGTCCTGCACCACTCTAACATACTTCGCTGCCACTACAGACTTCCTCATGCAATACCACAGTTCCTCTCTCAGCACCCTGTCATAAGCTTTCTCCAGATCCACAAAGGCACAATGTAGCTCCGTCTGACCTTCTCTGTACTTCTCTATTAACATCCTCAAAGCAAACACTGCATCTGTGGTGCTCTTTCTTGGCATGAAACCAAACTGTTGTTCACAAATGCTGACCTCTGCCCTTAGTCTAGCTTCCAAAATAATCATTTATATTTTCATTAATCATAAGACCACTTCTGTGTAATTTCAGGTGAAGAGGCTGTAGATTGTGTGATGTGTTCTCGTCATTGTCATTTTTAGAGCAGATTCCCAATGTTTTTGATTGTGATATCAATTTTGACAAAACTGGCTCACCGTTCATTCGGAGACTAAAATGCATGCATCTCAAAAACTAATACTGTAAAGGTAATTAAAATCTGTTTGTGCGTGTCTTATTCAGAAGGATCCCTTCATTCAAATACAATATTAACGCCACTTTTTTTTTATTTTGTCCCTTATCCATGATTTTACGATGTAGCACCACACACACACACACACACACACACACACACACACACACACAATTTCTCTTCTTTTCCTTTCGGCTGTTCCCTTTCTCAGGGGTCACCACAGCAAATCATCTGCTTCTATCTTCATGGAACTCATACTAATGATTGACATGTTTGATTTGGCGGAGGTTTTTACATCGGATGCCCTTCCTGACACAACCCTTTAGCGAGGGCACAGAAACACACTGATGGCTATGCAGTTACTTTTGTTGAAAATCAGCAATGGTTCTTTTACATGAATCTCTCACCATAGACAGTGAGTGAGAGACATGACCGGCCTTTGATAACCCAGTTAGCTGCACTAGGGACAACAGTGACAACCTTGTGGAGAGTGGGGCTCGAACCCTCAACCTTAGGATCAGCTATCCAGCGCCCTTTACCACCAGGCCCTTCACCACTGCCCACACACACAGCTTATATAAAATCTGGATTTTTATTTGAATATATAGATTCTTTGAACATGTAATAAATGAAAGGTTCTGTAAATATTCTTATATTTAAATACTGTATGTGTTGTTTGTGTGTCTATTATAAAGACAGGATCAGGTTGAAATCCAACTGTCTCAGCCACTTGTTTAACTGAAACCAGCATCATGACTGCACTACATCCCAATGAGCAGGGACAACATCATCATCATCATCATCATCATCATCATCATCATCGTTGTCGTCATCATCATAAAATATGAGTGATTCCTTGTGTACACACAAGTTCGAAAGAGATCAGGGATTTTACATAATAAGAGTCCTAAAGATCTATAGAAGTTAAACAGAACTTTGTGTTGATTGGTTGATTGATTGCAGGGAAAAAAATCAGATGTAGATAATAATCGATATGGTAATTGATATTCTACTTTTGTTGACTCGTTACTGTTTCCAGGGAATGGATAACATTCCACGAACCGAAATTATTGTCACGTTATCTTATGATCAACCCTCAAACCCGGTAAAGTGAAAGCATGGTTTCATTTGCCCTTGTGCCAAGTTAAACCAACCACTGTCCCAGAGAGACCAGTGCACCAGTGCCAGCTTCAGATGATCAAGATTATCAACCAGCAATTACACATCAAAGCGGAAAATTCACTTAAACAAGCAGATATCCCGGATACATCTTTGGAAGAATTCGACATGTTAAAATAAAGTACTTTACCAAAATGAGAAGGCGACTGTGTAGCCGTGGGACTCAGCATGCTATTTTGCACAGTGTACGCATGCGCAGTATGTCGAATTCCTATTGGATACAGTGATACCGGGCGGAGTTAAACCAGCCTAATGAGCTGCCGCTCACGTGCTTGCCATGGTTACTCGACGGTGTGTGCGTGTGTGTGTGTGTGTGTGTGTGTGTGTGTTCATCTCCCATTTTGGTTATGATAACTTACATTTATTAGAGACGCATCTGATAGGAGAATGTTCACAGTGGTAAAAGAGTGTGTACTTCTAATAAGAAATTGTTACTGTCCATAAATAAGTTTGAGTTAGGGTGAAAAAATAAGAAATAAAACACAAGTACGGAAACATAATATGAAGTATAAAAAAATAACAGGTTCGTCTGAAATGATTTTAAGACGATCCTGGATTGGTTTTTTCTATTTTACCCGATTTTTAAAAAATGCATTGTTGTTCCAAAGTCCGAACACATGGTGGCGGTAATGCACAAAAATTAAATACCGACCACCAAAAAACTCGAAGAAAACTAAGTCAAAACATAATCATCCAGCGTGCCAATTGGACACTACCGTATTACTAACTGTTGGAGACATCAACACAAGTAGACCACTGCTACCAATATCAGTGTAATCTGAGACAGATTGAAATCATCTGCTAAAATGGAGAAAGAAAAGGAAAGAAAAAGAATCACAAGTAGATCCGAAGATAAAACAGGTCTACAATGCTTCGCCATCAATTGTAAGAATTATCGCAGCAGGGTGACGAAAAGCAGGGGCATCAGTTTCCACAAGTATGTTAACAACTTGTCATTCCGACACTGATGCTATATATATATATATATATAGATAGATAGATATATAGATAGATTACAGTTCAGACGTAGGTATATACTGCATCTTCTTCTTTTCCTTTCGGCTTTTCCCTTTAGGGGTCGCCACAGCAAACCACCCGCCTCCATCTCACCCTGTTCTCTGCATCTTCTGCTCTTACTCCAACTATCTTCATGTCCTCCTTCACCACATCCATAAATCTTCTCTTTGGTCTTCCTCTCGGCCTTCTGCCTGGTAGTTCCAACCTCAGCATCCTACTACCAATATACTCACTATCCCTCCTCTGTACATGTCCAAACCATCTCAATCTAGCCTCTCTGACTGTCTCCAAAACCTCTAACCTGTGCTGTCCCTCTGATGTACTCATTTCTGATCCATCCATCCTCGTTACTCCGAAAGAAAATCTCTGCTACCTCCAGCTCTGCCTCCTGTCTTTTCCCCAGGGCCACTGTTTCTAAACCATACAACATCGCTGGCCTCATCACCATCTTGTACACTTTTCCTTTCATTCTTGCCGATACCTTCCTATCACACCGGATACTTTTCTCCAACCATTCCAACCTGCCTGCACACGCTTCTTCACCTCTTTTCCACACTCTCCATTGCTCTGGATTGTTGAGCCTAAGTACTTAAAATCCTCCACCTTCTTTATCTCTGCTCCCTGTAACCTCAATGTTCCTCTTGGGTCCTTGTCGTCCACACACATGTATTCTGTTTTACTGAGGCTAACCTTCATTCCTCTCCTTTCCAGGGCATACCTCCACTTCTCTAGATTTTCCTGCACTTGTTCTCTGCTCTCACTACAGATCACAATGTCATCTGCAAACATCAGTCAATGGAGATGCTTGTCTAATCTCGTCTGTCAGCCTGGCCATCAGCATAGCAAACAAGAAGGGGCTCAGAGCTGACCCTTGATGCAGCCCACCTCCACCTTGAACTCTTCTGTCACACCGACAGCGCACCTCACCTCTGCCTTCCATCTCTCATACATGTCCTGCACCACTCGAACATACTTCTCTGCCACTCCAGACTTCCTCATGCAATACCACAGTTCCTCTCTCGGCACCCTGTCATATGCTTTCTCCAGATCCACAAAGGCACAATGCAGCTCCTTCTGACCTTCTCTGTACTTCTGTATTAACATCCTCAAAGCAAACACTGCATTTGTGGTGCTCTTTCTTGGCATGAAACTCAACTGTTGTTCACAAATGCTGACCTCTGCCTTTAGTCTAGCTTCCACTATTTTTTCCCATAACTTCATCGTATGGCTCATCAACTTTATCCCTCTGTAGTTGCCACAACTCTGCACGTCTCCCTTGTTCTTAAAAATGGGCACAAGCACACTTCTCCTCCATTCCTCCGACATCCTCTCACTCTCTAAGACCTTGTTGAATGTTCTTGTCAGAAAACTTACTGCTACTTCTCCTAGACACTTCCATACCTCCACCGGTATGTCATCAGGACCAACTGCCTTTCCACTCTTCATCCTCTTCAATGCCCTCCTCACTTCACCCTTACTAATCTTTGCTACTTCCTGGTCCTCAATAGTCACCTCTTCTACTCTTTTTTCTCTCTCATTTTCCTCATTCATCAGCTCTTCAAAATACTCTTTCCATCTTCCCAGCACACTTGTGTCATCAGTCAATACATTTCCCTCTCTGTCCTTAATCACTCTGACTTACTGAACGTCCTTCCCATCTCTATTTCTCTGTTGTGTCAACCTGTATAAATCATTTTCTCCCTCCTTACTGTCCAATCTATCGTACAAGTCATCATACGCCCTCTGTTTGGCTTTTGACACTGCTACCTTCGCCTTACGCTGTGTTTCCCTGTACTCCTGTTTACTCTCTTCGGTCCCTCTATGCCCCATTTCTTCTTAGGTAACCTGTTCTTTTGTACACACTCCTGCACTTCCTCATTCCACCACCAAGTCTCCTTATCTACTGTCCTTCCAGAGGACACACCAAGTACTCTCCTACCTGTCTCCCTGATCACATTAGCTGTAGTTGTCTAGTCATCTGGAAGCATTTCCTGACCACTCAAAAGCCATTTTCAACTCCTCCTTGAAGACAACACGACACTCTTCCTTTTTTAGCTTCCACCACTTTGTCTTCTGCCCTGCCTTTGCCTTCTTCACCTTTCTTACCATCAGTATCATCCTGCACACCACCATCCTATGCTGTTTGGCAACACTCTCACCCACTACTACTTTGCAGTCACTGACTTCCTTCAAATTACATCGCCTGCACAAGATGTAGTCTACATGTGTGCTTCTACCTCCGCTTTTATAAGTCACCCTATGCTCCTGTCTCTTCTGGAAGAAAGTATTCACCACAGCCATTTCCATCCTTTTTGCAAAATCTATCAACATCTGTCCTTCTGTGTTCCTATCCTGGAAACCAAACCTGCCCATCAGTTCCTTGTCCCCTCTGTTGTCTGCACCAACATGTCCATTGAAATCTGCACCAATGACCACTCTTTCACCTCTGGGGTTACTCTGTATCACTTCATCTAACTCTTTCCAGAATCTCTCCTTCTCTTTTAGCTCACATCCTGGCTGTGGAGCATAAGCACTAACAACATTGAACATCACGCCTTCAATTTCTAACTTGAGACTCATCACTCTGTCTGACACTCTTTTCACTTCTCGAACATTCCTGACAAACCCCTCCTTCAAGATGACTCCTCCTCCATTTCTCTTCCCATCCACACCATGAAAAAAAAACCAGCTTAAACTCTGCTTCTAAGCTTCTAGCCTTGCTACCTTTCCATCTGGTCTCCTGAACTCACAGTATGTCCACCTTCCTCATCTGCATCATGTCAGCCAGCTCTCTACCTTTTCCTGTCATAGTTCCAACATTCAAAGTGCCTACTCTCAGTCCTAGACTCATGCTTTTCCGCTTCTCACTCTGCCTACGGACACCTCTCCTTCTTTGACTAACAGTACTCCAATTTCCACCAGCACCCTGTTGGCTAACAGCACTGATGGCGGTCGTTGTTAACCCAGGCCTCGACCGATCCGGTATGAAATTTGTCTTTACAGTTTGCATTTTGTATTCTGACAAAAGTTTTACACCAGATGCCCTTCCTGTCGCAACCCTCTGCATTTATCCTGGCTTGGGACCGGCATGAGGGTGGACACTTGCTTGACACTGACTGACTGTCTACTTTTGTCAAGTCTGTTTTATTTGAAATTTCAAGTTTTATGTTGATGTCCCGGATGCTGCTGCTGCTGATTATCATTTTCAGGAACACTCCTACAGTAGTGCACTTGGATTGGTGAAAGAAATTGTTGCTGTGAAATTGTTGCAGAATCAAAGCCTGCGAAAGGAGAGTGAAAAAGATTCGCCAATCTTTACTTGAAGAATTAGGCCAGAAAATCGTTATCAATTCCAAACTCGAGCAAAAAAGTACATCATACAGAGGTAAGTATTGTATTGTTTGTATTTTAAACCCACCCCGCCCAGAATATTCACTTTTAGATGCTATACAGCATGAAAAAAAAAAAAAAAAAATCTCACTTCATTTATTCAGTGCAACTTAGGACACTTAACTGAAACATATAATATCAACAGTTCTGTGTAGAGAAAAGCAATTACTGGGACGAAGGATCATCCTCCTTATATTATTACCTGTGAACGCAATCAGGTGTGACTAATGATCTCCATTACACACTAAGTTAATTAGTCTCGACTATAATCAGCTATAATTATTCTGATCAGTTCAATATAAAAACAACTGGAGCATCCCAGCACTTGGAAGTGTAACTGAAAAAAAAAATAATAATAATTTCTGGGTGGTAAGCTGCTGTTCAAACATCTCTGGCCTGGAGTTGAAGACAGGCGTGATGGATACAAAAAACATTAAATGGTGTTATCAGCCTTTGATCAGGGTGTTCTTCCAAACTGAATGGAAAAGTGAGGAGGAATCATGTCAGAGATCAACAATGAGGCCTTGTAAACGAGTAAATCTGTATACTTTGATTTTTACACTTCTGATGTTTTTACACTACACCAGAGTATCCATCACTTTTAAATTATTAGTGTTTCTGAAACTGGGGCAGTGGTGGTCTGGTGGTAATATCAGCTGGATCATTGATCCTAAGGTTGGGGGTTCGAGTCCCACTCTCAACAGGTTGCCACTGCCACTGCAACCCCCCCAGTGCAGCTAACTGGGTTATCAATGGCTGGCCATGTCTCTCACTGTTTATGGTGTGAGGTTCATGTAAAAGAACCATTGCTGACTTTCGTCAAGAGTAGCGCCATAACCGTCAGTGTGTTTCTTATCGGAAGTCGGAGTCATCTGATGCAGTTCGTTCACATCAATGTTCTGGCAACTCCTGCAGCGGCACTGGAACCCAGTCGTATCGGCTTCTACCCTTCCATTTTGATCCTTCCGGTGGCGCCGAGAGGGGGAGGACGTGCTGCTTGGGTAACAGCCTGTCCTCCATACTTCCTACCCAGGCTCTGCACACTGGAGAGTATCACCAGCCGGGATACCAGCCAGAGCGCAGCTCCATAGTCCTTCGAAACTGATGGAGGCCTACTACTACTACTACTACTAGTGTTTCTGAAAGATACTGTTTACTTGTAGTGGTGGTGGCGGTGTAGAGGTTACATTTGATGGGCCCAGAGATATGGAAGCAAGGGTTTTTTTGTTTGTTTGTTTGTTTGTTTTTTTATGGGGGGGTTGCACTTGTCTGGTTAGTGACTCTTATGGGTCCGTTGTATTTGTCTGCAGATGGAGAGCAACTGGTGATTGGTGAGAAAGCTGGGAGCAGTTCTGTGTCTCTTGGTGTGTCGTATTGTGCATTAAAATGCATCTGAAATGTGCCTGATCTATTTAATTTAAGTGCACAAATGGAGGGAACTGAATATCTGTGTTTGAGTCTCTCTTTTTTTTTTCCACACTTTGACTGGAAGTCACTTAAATTGCATCGCAAATGCATGATGTATTTGTCATAGTATAAATGTATTAAGAAGAACCTGTTATCAACTGTGAAGCATGGTGATGGAAGCATTATGGTTGGTGGTTGCTTTCCTTCTTCACTGACTGTACAGCTTGCAGTCATTGCTTCGGATATGCTCCGGTCCATGGACCGACACCGGGCCGTGGATCATTTGATACCGGTCCGCAAACAAAATCTTTCATGGTACAAATTATAGTTTTTTTTATTGGAGCTTCCGGATCTTATTTTGAAAAATGACTGTTTTTGACATTGCTGTAGAAGCACTGAAAGCCCTTCTTCCATTTCCAACCACATATCTTTGTGAGGCGGGGTTTTCTGCGGTGACATCACCACTAAAACAAGACTACGGAGTAGACGCTAACTGGTCCGCAGAAACATTTTCATACATAAACTTGGTCCCTGGCGCAAAAAAGGTTGAAGACCACTGATTTAAATAAAATCAGAGGTAGACCTCACAACAGGATAAATAATCCCATGTTCACAAGCAAATTCACTCGGGAATGGCACAAAAAGGAGAAATGGAGAGTTGTGGAATTTCATACAGCTGAAGAAAAAGTGGTCAGAATTTTCAATCAGCTGATGGGAGATCCTGATGAACATTTTCCCAAAATGAATACAAGGCGTTAGTTAATTAATTAACTTTCTAAGCCATTTAATCCATATTAGGGTTACTGGGAGGCTGGTGCCCATCTCAGCTGATTCTGGGCAAGGGCACCCTGGACAGCGTACGGGGCCAAACACACACAAAACCACTCGTACTCACACCTAGGGGGGTTCGAAACCAATAAATAGCCCAATGTGCCTGTTTTTGAACTGTGGGATTAAACTTGAGAACCCTGAAGGAAATTTGTGGAACATGCAAACGCCACAGAGAAACACCTGAGAACAGGTATCAAGCGCAGGATTTCTTGCTTTGATCAGATGTGCTAACCACTGTGCCACGAATACAAGTTATTTCTGATGAAGCCAAAGAAGTGAAACCAGGTTATAACGCCTATTGTTATTTTTGTTTAATAAATTATAGAAAAACTTTTCCATGTTTTTGGTTCTCACTTTTATTTGTAGACACTGTATTAAAAAGGTAATTTTTTTTTTTTATATATAAAATATGTTGAAAAGCAACAATTCCCATGGGGTGTCCTTAATTTTTCATAACAGTTCTTAGGTAAATGTGTTACAATTTACTTAGTATAAAAACACATATTATTAATTTGAAAAAGTAAAATTAAGTAATGGCTTAAAATCTGAAAATAGAGAATCATTGTGGATACCTAGCAACATGACTACCCTTGTACACACAGCAAAGTCCACAGTGACATGATTTGCTAATTTGGTGTGGGTGGAAAAGCCTTGACGTCACCGCCGACGAGCACCTTTGTGATGAACTGGATCATCGACCACATGCCGAACCTTTTCATCTGACATCAATACCGGTACTTGTTTTGACTAATACCCGAGTGGCTGAAGGAGCAAATCCCCAGAGCCATGTTCCAGGATGTAGTTGAAAGCCTTCCCAGAAGAGTGGAGGGTATTCATTGAAGGGACTAAATCTGGGACTGGATGTTTGGATCACATGACCAAAAAATTTAAAACCATACACTTTATGTATTGTACAATACTGTGTGTATGTTTCATTGTGGGCCAGTGAATTTGTCCTCCTGGTTGTTCTGGGATAATTGAAAATAGATTATCCTCTTCATTTTCTGCAACCGCTTAATCCTAATTAGGGTTGTGGGGAGGCTGGCGCCCATCACAGCCGACTGTGGGCAAGGGTAGAGGACACCCTGGACAGCTCGCCAGGCCATCGCAGGGTGGAACCACACTGACGGCTATGCAGCTCTTCTTTATGAAAGCCAGCAATGGTTCTTTTACATGAACCTCTCACCATAGATCATGTGAGACATGGCTGGCCATTGATAATCCAGTTAGCTGCACTGGGGGTACAGTGGTAACCCGTGGAGAGTGGGGCTTAAACACCCAACCTTAAGATCAGTGATTGACCTTTACCACCAGGCCACCACTGCCCGTGAAAATAGATTCATGAACGTTAATTCTTTCATATAGTCCTGGTGGGGTGGAATGAGTACATCAAAGAAACAGCACATGTAAGATGTTTTGGAGACAAAGTCAGAGAGGCTAGATTGAGATGGTTTGGACATGTAGAGAGGAGGGATAGTGAGTATATTGGTAGTAGGATGCTGAGGTTGGAACTACCAGGCAGAAGGCACAGAGGAAGACCAAAGAGATTTATGGATGTGGTGAAGGCGGACATGAAGGTCGTTGGAGTAAGAGTAGAAGATGCAGAGGACAGGGAGAGATGGAGGCAGATCATTTGCTGTGGCGACCCCTGAAGGGAACAGCCGAAAGAAAAAGATGATGATGATGCTGAGGTTGGAACTAGCAGGCAGAAGGTCTAGAGGAAGACCAGAGAAGATTTATGAATGTGGTGAAGGAGGACATGAAGGTAGTTGGAGTAAGAGTAGAAGATGCAGAGGATAGGGTGAGATGGAGGCGGATCATTTGGTGTGGCGACCACTGAAAGGAACAGCCAAAAGGAAAAGAAGAACATACGTACTTGTATACCTCATTTATATCGGTAATGTAAATAATTTATCAGTTTATTTATTTATTAGTAATATATTGGCTATATTGGTGTAAGCTTTGTACAAATAATTTTTGCTTTTTACGCCCTCTAAGAAACCCAAACTTATAAAATTATTGTACAGTATAAAAATTATTATTGACTGATATATTGCACTATATGTAGGATTATTATTTGCGAATGCTGAAATCAAATAAAATCATCATCAAGCCCAAGATTCCAACCAAAAACCTCCTTGCTAGCATTCTGCTCACCACTACACCATCATCATGTCTTTGAATGGATGAATCATTGAAATACTGTAACTAGTTTTTAGTAATCCTGATTATCTCATTACAGATTCACCTGACAAGGAGTGAGATGTAGAAGGAAAAGTGAACAATGGGATGGAAGCAGGGAAAAAGCAAATGTAAGGATCTGAGTCACTTTGAAATTGTGATGGATAAATGAATGGGTCCATTCAACTCCAAAATAACTGGTCTTGTGGGACATTCTTCGTACACAGTGGTAAATATCTACCAAAGGTGGTCCAGAGAAGGACAACCAGTGAATTTGTCAAGAATGCCTAAAGCCCAGTAATGTGTTTTGGGAGTGAAGGGTGATAAATGGGGTCTGATCCCACAAAAAGAACTTGGGTAGCTGGTTGTGACACAACTCATAGCACATTGCAGTTTGCGTTGTATGAGGAGGCCCAGCTGTAGACCAGTCAGATGGTTTTACTGTTCGTGCGTATTAGTTATATAAACTTTACCTGCAATTTTAGCATTAACATCCATGACAGATTCATAAGCCACCACATCTGAATACCTAGAACTGCAGCGGCACTGTAATTTCTGTGGTCGAGGTCAGACAAGCTAGGACATGGTCGCGTTTCAGGAAACAGCTTTGGTATGTTTGAAGTTGGGAGAAGGGAGTGGGGGAGACCCATCTGCATGTGTCAGACAGCATTATATGGAACACGATCTGACCTTTAAATCTCCATTTTTGTGCCAATGATTAACCAAAAATACCAAAAAAAAATGGGGGCGGGGCTAAATGAATAAAGACAAGACAACAATACAATTGAGGTCATTTATTGAAACAGTTCATATTCATTATAAAATGTAAAAATTCAGCTGACTGGGACATGACAGCAAAGAAGCATGTAAACCCCACCATTTCACATTTTACCACATTTAAAGCACTGAGAAACTGGACCCAGGGGGTCCGAGACTGTTATGTGCAGTTCTGCTGCATGTAAATTAAGTGTCTGAGTTTACTTGAAGGTAGACTTTAGTGGGATTGATATTACGAAAGGGGCGTGAAATACACAGATAACCACATATCAATTAATAATGCATGTACAAACCCTAACTAAATACATGTCGAGTTCCACCACGGGTCTGAAGGAACCCAACCGAACCAAAACTCACACGCGTCCCTGAACCATGCCGTGTCCAATACGAAACACATTCAAGACAAAACGTCAGCAAAAGGGCTGACAAAAGTACTTAACAGAACATGATCAGTGATTTGGCCTTAAAGACAGATCGTCCCCTTAAAGTTTACCTTTAAATAAAACTCACATAAACAGAGCAGCCCGGAGGATTTTATTAGCGGTTGGCCTTTATCTCAGAATATTTCCAGAAACATTACAGAAAGCTCCTTTAACTGAGAAAGATGATTTATTAAGGAAGGACCAAGGACGCAAGGAGGTTTCCGTATTTAGTCGTCCTTATCTCTGGCTCCGTGTTTGAGGATACGTGTGAATTCCACATAATCAAAGTTGTTCTTCTTGTCGATTGGAGCTTCCCTGAAGAGCTCATCGACCTCCTCGTCTGTGAAGCGGTCACCCATCGTGGTCAGAAGATCCCGTAGGTAGTCTTCTGGGATGAAGCCTGAGCAAACACGACAAACAGCTGCTGAACACGTGAATACAGCAACATCTCTCTGCATACCAGTTTAACTCGTCCAGGTAATTACCCCCAATAACAAAAAAACCTTTCGACTGGTTCCACCCCCAAAAAGAAACCCGAAATAATATAAATAAATGAACACAATGCATTATTAAATAAAAAAACATAAATTAAGTAAAAATGGTGTTTTATTATGACATCACCTTGGAGACAGATGGCGACAGCAGTCCGAGACGATAAGAGGAGGAAGAGGGAGACTGAGAATGCAGACACTGCCTAAACTAAATCCTTAAAACTTTACCAATAAAAATGAAGTTACTTTAGTGTTAAGTTTTGCTTTTATAATTTTTTCCTTTGATTTTGTGCTTCATTTCCATCGACCTCGTACACTTTCACTACTACCCTTATCACTTGCTTTCTTCGCACTGAACACGTGAACCGAGCGAGGAAGCTTGTAGTAAGTGACACTGCAACCTACTTCCACCTAGAGGTCGCATTTCGGAGGTCGATCTCATATCTACAAATTTTCAATCATGTTGAGCATCATACACTATCAAATTTTCACTCGTTTATTGGAATGCTCAAAAACGCTCATCTCTAGAGGAATCTTTTCCTTTTGGCTTTTCCCCTTTTTCTGTGGGGTATATTACTGCATACTGGGTAGTTTTTAATACATGTACATTGATAAAGCTCCAGGCTTTACTTTAATATGGGGGGGGGGGGGGCAACACCGCATCTAGTTTGTATTCAAGAAGCTTTAATTATGATTAAACTAAATTAGTGGTTTGTAAAGTTTTGCAGGTTAGCTACGCTTACCGGTTCCTTCCTCGTCAAAACAGGCGAAGGCATTGCGGATGACATCTTCCGGGTCAGTGCCGTTCAGTTTCTCTCCGAACATAGTCAGGAACATTGTGAAGTTAATAGGTCCAGGAGCTTCATTCATCATTGACTCCAAATATGCATCAGTTGGGTTCTTACCTAAAGATCAGATGAAATCCAAGTGAGGTGCAACCCAGCATGAAAACAGTAGAATAATTGTACAACCACATACCCCACGACCTGCTTCATCAGATTTTAAATTTCTCAGAGGAGAAACCACCCAAAATTTAAGAAGGTACACAGATGATAAAAGAAAACTTGTGGCAAAATTAAAAATAAAAACATGTTGATTTAATCCATAAACCGAATTAAAATGACACCTTTTGAGTGTTTTTCTAAGACTTGGGAACCACACACAGTATTTTATTTAACCAAATGAGGGTTCCCCTTTAAAGGCAAAATCAAAAGATGGAGTCTTTGTCCCATACAAGGAAAGAGCCCTAATCTCATGCTCCTATCAACCAAGCTATAGATGGACATATTCACTGCTCGGTCGAGGCTAAGGTGACCGATTTCCTTTAATAAAACTCTAAAAAATAATCTAAGCTTCCTATTACACTGCCCACAAAAAGTATCCAAGTTTAATTTCAAATCTCAATCATCCTGTAACAGCCACACTTATAAAACTCCAAAACAACTGCTATCCACAACTGAGCACTGGGGTAAAAACGTCTCTGTGAAATGAAACCCTGTAGTGATAATACATGAACCGAGCAGACAGGGACATTTGCCTGAGGGTTGATCACAGAAAAATGGTGCTCTGTGGTTCTCCTACATGACGTCATGACTCACACCAGACATAAACTATTCCACAGTGGTAGGAGCTTGGAGCCTGTGCAGCACCTGTTTGGTGTTCAGCGAGTTCAGGCTAATATCATCAAGCAGCAGAAAGCAGAGAAACAGTGTACAGATCAAAAAACCTGACATTTCACAAATAAAATAAAAAAAATCAATCAAATTATTTACACAAATTAAACTCAATTGAATATAATTTTTATTCATGTTTATTTACACAAGAAACTTAGTCGGAAGGAGAGGCAATGCTGTAGTCTGTTGCCAGCTAAACCACAACTTTAATATTTTGAAGCTTGAAGAACTTGATGTGTGGTTTCATAAAGACGGAGCTACGACACACACAGCACGAATATCACTGAAGGTGCTGAGGAAAACATGTCCGGATCGATCGAGCTTGATGCATGGAAATGTTGGGATTCTGACTCGGTCCTTTGACCACACCCTTGAATGTTTTTTTCTTTCTGTAGAGCTGGGGTTGATCAGTGTTTACTCACCGACCTCAGAATCTTGAAGCCATTTGAGCTAATAGTCAATAGTAACCACTGTTCTACCCAACATGCCCCATCATGCCATGGCACTTGTTAGAATCACCTCCAACTAGGTATAGACAATGACTGCCACCACAACCACATTCGGCTTTTTTTTTTTTTTTTTTAATTACTCACTTCAAATCCACACACAAAACTCACAGAAAGAAGACACTCAGCTTCTGTGTTATTGTTTACATCATGGTTAACTATTCCATATGTGCTGTTATACAGTCATCAAATAAGAAGCTAGACAACATGACGGAGCACAAAAGAATACACCCTCTTCAGAAATGTCTGCAACTTCAGATATGCACCACCTGTTCCTGTTCAAGTTTATGCTGAAGGCAAACAATTTACCAGGAGCCCAATCAGATCCTCGGATATGAAATAAACCCTACACCTCTACTGGCTGCTACAAGTTTTGGAAGTAATTCTGCAAGTTGATTTTGGCTGTTGATCAGATAAACAGACAAACTTGGGATGTTCCAGCGTGGACACATTTTGTAATCTTGTTTCTAAAATGCAAGGAGATTAAATAATACCCGACAGTGCCTCATTTTATTATAAGTATAATGTACACAACATTAATAAACAGCAACAGGAAAGAGAAATTTACCCAGAGATGCCAGCATGTCATGTAGATCTTCTTTGTCCACAAAGCCGTCACGGTTCTGATCAATCATGTTGAAGGCTTCCTTAAACTCCTGGATCTGTGATTGGTCGAACATGGCAAAGACATTGGAGGTCGCACGCTGAGGGCGCTTTCTGCCCGTCTTTGCCTTCACGCGACTCTTGCTGGCCATGTTGTCTCTTTTGTGATTTTTACCTAATGTAATAAATAAAACGAGGAGTTACACAATAGACACAAGAGTCTAGTGAAAAAAAAAAAAAAAAAAAAAGTGGGGTAAATTTTCAAGCATCAGTTTCTGTATGAAGCTCTAAAAATTTGATTACGAAAAAACTTTTTTGTCCAGTCTTGTCTAAGAAATATAATAAGACATTAAGGCAAGCCAAGCAGGAAATAGACAACAGGACTAATCTACACCTAAAGAGCCCCCAAAAACAACAAAGTCCAATGTTTCTTTCAGGAAATTATTTAAAAACAAACAAAAAGAAAACCATGTACAATTGTCACAACAGTAAATCCTCCTCTCCATCATGAGTGAACATGCCATCTATTTTTACATTATTTATGATTTGTTAAAAACTACATTGTTAACTGTCTACATGACTTCAAGCATGACATAATTTAACACAAATAACTGGACCATCTGCTACACTAATACGGAAGGGATGTGCTTGTTTTTGTACATCCAGTCCCTCTTTATAGAAAATCACACCATACTGATACAGGAGGAAATACACCAGAATCAGGAACGCCGGCAAGATTTTAGACGTACACAACATTAGAACCGTACTCCATAATAATGCAAATTTCGTCAAGCCAAGAGTTTCATTTGATTGTTGCGGCCGGGCTCATGTGGGTAACACAACAAATACAGAGAATACCCGGTAAATATATCACGTTGGCACTGAGTGCACTTGCACCTCCCTGGAAATGTTCTTTGTTTAAGCCATGTTTTTTTTTTGTTTTTCTTTCGTCCTGTGGAGAAATCAGCATCAAAAAAAAAAAGTAAGGTATATTGTGGACTGTTTCTTTATTGAAAATACATGCAAACATTTTTTCCAGATGTTTTTAGAGCCAGCACCTCAATATTCATATTAATAAGAATATTTTCTCTTTTGAGTCTAATATTAGTATACATGCGCCAAGTTTAAAAGTTAACACTGGGGCACTTTTATTCTATATTTTTACAGTTATCCATAGACAGGTTTCGAATATATTCCTCAGACAAACAAGTTTTATATCTCGTAATTTTCACTATCACCGTGTAAGTGTCCATTTTTATCGGGATTAAATAAAACATGAACACCGTCTGAAATCAAATTTCGACAAACTTTTTTTAATTTAGTAGTTTAGTCACCAGTAATGTTGCCACTGCATTCCTACCAGTTCAGGTGATAACAGCAGGGGCCAGAGCCGCCTGGCTAATAAAACTAAACGTGTGCTTTGCATTGACCAATGCTCTACACACTGTGTGTGTGTGTGTGTGTGTGAGAGAGAGAGAGAGAGAATCATTGATGTGCGACAAAAACACTGCTCACTTGCATGACAGTAGTCCTCTTGCCCGTGGCGAGTAAAAACTGAGTGAAATTCCCTCAAGTCATTCTGCTGGCCAATAGCTTGTATTTGTTTACTTATTTACTTTTACAAACTCCAGTCCAGCTTTACATTTATTTGTTTACGGTATCAAAGATGACGACATAGTCTTTATTCTGTGACGTTTAAACAATATAGCAAAGCCTACATAAAGAAGTCGACTAATATACAATACGGTTACTTAATTGTGAAATTTCAACTAAATAAATATTTGCGTTTTGAAGCATATTCAGCACCACCTGACCATCTTGCTAAAGTCATTAGCAAACCCGGCTAACTAGCGTCACCGTTCCAACAAACTTCAACAAAACATCCGAGTTGATGATTACACTAGTAATAATTATCCAGGTTTAAGAGACAACCTTTGTTGAAAAAACTAAAACAGGAAAATATCTGAGGTAAATATCAAAATTTAAAAGCATACCTGAAACTGACGAAACTGACGGCCTGCACAACCACCGCCCAAACTTCCTGATCAGTCAGAACGGCTGCGTGCTTCCGGACAGGATTTCTAGATCAGCTCAAAGAGGATAACAGGGGTGTGAAATCCTGAGTGATTGTGAAAGTAACCATAAAGACAAGAGATACGCTTTGAACAAAACGCAAAAGAAAATATAAACATATTATATTTACATTAGCAAATAGCTTCACCATTTTGTTGCATCGGAAAATAATTTGCTAGACTGAAGATATTACAACCACCCCTGTATGCTTCTAATAGGTTCATCCAGCACCGACTGGAGTCTGGTCGACGTAGCTCCTTCAACATGTCCTTATAGGGTGCTGTGACACAAAACCTCCCCACAACACGATGATGAAGGTTTAGAAAACAGCTGTGAGCTTTTGCCACGGTTGTTTTACAGTCTCAGTCTGGGTTAGAGTGAACATTATTCTTATTTTAGTAAAGCATATACGGTAATCATATAAATATATATATATATATATATATATATATATATATATATATATATATATATATATATATATATATACCAATAAAAATAAAAGGACAGGACAAAGACTTTCTATTGAAACTCCATTTATCACTACAGATCTATCATAAACAGAGCTGTAGTGATAAATGGAGTTTCAATAGAAAGTCTTTGTCCTGTCCTTTTAGTTTTATTGTTATTTGCTCTACCAAAAAGTATTGAGCACTCTCCTACGTAAGGATCTACTCAGAAAATCCTCGAGGTATATATATATATATATATATATATATATATATATATATATATATATATATATATATATATATATATATAATGTCTGTCTTCCTTTTGGCTTTTTCCCTTTTTACTGGGAATTGCCACAGCGAATCATCTGATTCACACATTTGATTTGGCAGAGGTTTTTACATCGGATGCCCTTCCTGTCACAACCCTTTTAGCAAGGGACAGAAACACGCTGACGACTTTGCAGCGTACTCTAAATCAGCAATGGTTCTTTTACATGCCTCTCACCACAGACAGTGAGAGACATGGCCTGCCTTTGATAACCCAGTTAGCTGCACTGGGATATGTACATATATATATATATATATATATATATATATATATATATATATATATATATATATATATATATATATAATGTGTGTGTGTATATATATACAGTGGTCCTTCTCAAAAAATTTTAGCATATTGTGATAAAGTTCATTATTTTCTGTAATGTACTGATAAAAATTAAACGTTCATATATTTTAGATTCATTGCACACCAACTGAAATATTTCAGGTCTTTTATTGTTTGAATACTGATGATTTTGGCATACAGCTCATGAAAACCCAAAATTCCTATCTCAAAAAATTAGCATATCATGTTCAGATAGTCTAAACGAGCTATTAACCTAATCATCTGAATCAACCAATTAACTCTAAACACCTGCAAAACATTCCTGAGGCTTTTAAAAACTCCCAGCCTGGTTCATTACTCAAAACCACAATCATTGGTAAGACTGCCGACCTGACTGCTGTCCAGAAGGACATCATTGACACCCTCAAGCAAGCGGGTAAGACACAGAAAGAAATCTCTGAGCGAATAGGCTGTTCCCAGAGTGCTCTATCAAGCCACCTCAGTGGGACGTCTGTGGGAAGGAAAAAGTGTGGCAGAAAACGCTGCACAACCAGAAGAGGTGACCGGACCCTGAGGAAGATTGTGGAGAAGGGCCGATTCCAGACCTTGAGGGACCTGTGGAAGCAGTGGACTGGGCTACAGGTGCCGCATTCCCCGGGTCAAGCCACTTTTGAACCAGAAACAGCGGCAGAAGCGGCTGACCTGGGCTACAGAGAAGCAGCACTGGACTGTTGCTCAGTGGTCCAAAGTACTTTTTTCGGATGAAAGCAAATTTTGCATGTCATTCGGAAATCAAGGTGCCAGAGTCTGGAGGAAGACTGGGGACAAGGAAATGCCAAAATGCCTGAAGTCCAGTGTCAAGTACCCACAGTCAGTGATGGTCTGGGGTGCCATGTCAGCTGCTGGTGTTGGTCCACTGTGTTTTATCAAGGGCAGGGTCAATGCAGCTAGCTATCAGGAGATTTTGGAGCACTTCATGCTTCCATCTGCTGAAAAGCTTTATGGAGATGAAGATTTCATTTTTCAGCACGACCTGGCACCTGCTCACAGTGCCAAAACCACTGCTAAATGGTTTACTGACCATGGTATTACTGGGCTCAATTGGCCTGCCAACTCTCCTGACCTGAAGCCCATAGAGAATCTGTGGGATATTGTGAAGAGAAAGTTGAGAGACACCAGACCCAACACTGTGGATGAGCTTAAGGCCGCTATCGAGGCATCCTGGGCCTCCGTAACACCTCAGCAGTGCCACAGGCTGATTGCCTCCATGCCACGCCGCATTGAAGCAGTCATTTCTGCAAAAGGATTCCCGAATGAGTATTGAGTGCAGAACTGAACATAATTATTTGAAGGTTGACTTTTGTATTTAAAGCACTTTTTATTGGTTGGATAAAATATGCTAATTTTTTGAGATAGGGATTTTTGTTTTTTGTTTTTTTTTGGCAAAATTATCAATATTAAAACAATAAAAGGCTTGAACTACTTCAGTTGTGTGGAATGAATCTAAAATATATGAAACTCTAATGTTTCAGTACATTGCAGAAAATAATGAACTTGATCACACTATGCTAATTTTTTGAGAAGCACCTGTAAACATTTGTCAGATTTTAACTTTGCTAAGAAGACATGGTCAATATGAAGTAAGTACCCTAAAAGGTCTGCTTTTATAATTTTTAGAGTAGTATTGGGGGCCTTGGAACGAATCACGTGTTTTACATGTAAAATGCGGTTCTTCTTATGAGAAATTCAGGTTACGAAAAAGGCTCTAGAACGGATTAATTTCGTAAGGTGAGGTACCACTGTATATATTGCTATAATTAGGTAATAAACAGTAAAAATGTGTAGTATCTCCTGGTGCATGCTGCCTGTTTTAATGGTTAAAGATAATAATTAATTGTCAATTAAACTGGGTCAGTGGTGGTCTAGTGGGATAAGGCACTGGATCGCTGATCCTAACGTTAGCAGTTCGAGTCTCCACATGCAACAGGGTTGTCACTGTCCCCCCCAGTGCAGCTAACTGGGTTATCAAAGGCCAGCCATGTCTCTCAATGTCTATGGTGTGAGGCATGTAAAAGAACCATTGCTGACTTTTGACATGATTAGGCTGCAAAGCCGTCAGTATGTTTCTAATCGGGAGTCGCAGTACCCTGAGGCAGTCGTTCACAGTAACGTTCTGGCAACTCCTGCAGCGTCACTGGAACCCAGTCGTATCGGCACTTGACCTTCCATTCGATCCTTCAGGTGGCGCAAAGAGGGGGGACTTTCTGCGTGGGTAACAGCCTGTCCTCCATTACTGCCTACCCAGGCTCTATGCACTGGAGAGTATCACCAGCCGGGATACCAGCCAGAGTGCAACATAGTCCTTCTGGACTGACGGAGGCCTATCATCAATTAAACTTTTTTTTTCTCGAAAGTTTGATAGGTTAAAAAACCTTAAAATCCATTCTTAAAATATTTCCGTTATGTCGAGCCTTACCACTGTTACTCTCATTCGATATATCCTCAACAAGATGTGACTTGTCCATAACATAGTGTGAGCCGTGTATAAGTTCTTTAACATCATCTTTCTCCGCTCAATTCAGAGTTGGGTCGTGGGGGCAGCAGCCTAAGCAATGAGGTCCAGACATCTCCCTCCCCAGCCATTTCCTCCAGCTTGTCCAGGTGGACACAGAGGCATCCCCAGACTGACCGAGAGACATGATCCCGTCTGCGTTCTGCGTTCCTGTCCTGGATACCAAACCTGTCCATCACTTCCTCGTTCCCTCTGTTGCCTGCACCAACATGTCCATTGAAATCTGCCCCAATGACCAGTCTTTCACCTCTGGGGTTACTCTGCATCACTTCATCTAACTCCCTCCAGAATCTCTCCTTCTCTTCTAGCTCACATCCTGCCTGTGGGGCATAAGCACTAACAACATTGAACATCACACCTTCAATTTCTAACTTGAGACTCATCACTCTGTCTGACACTCTTTTCATTTCTAGAACATTCCTGACCAACTCCTCCTTCAGGATGACTCCTCCTCCATTGTAGGTCACAATCCTCTGCATCTATCCAGGCTTGAGACCAGCGTGAGGATGGACACTTGTTTGTGCCCATCCTCACGGCTGCATTTTATACATATATATATATATATGACGCAGCTCCCTCTTTATTGGCTATCTCCTAACATCCCACTCCGCTGGCCTCCCATTGGCTAGGAGGGATAACGCAGCTCCTTCCCAGCTACCATAATGCTTTGCGTGTAAAGGACAGAGTTACTGTGGTTTCATGTTTTATTTCTTGACTCAGGCTTTTAACGTTCCATAAACATTTGTAAGATTATAACTCTGCTAAGAAGACAAGGTAAACACACGTGCGGACATGCGTGCATGCACACACAAACACAAACACACACACACACACACATACACAACCATTTAGTCTCAAATTCATATACAGAGCAAAACTGCTTAAAGCCTATTAGCCTTTTTTAGGGGGTTATGGGAGGCTGGAGCCCATCCCAGCCTATTCCCCTACCAAAGGTGGAATACACCCTGAATAGCTTGCCAGTCCATTCCTGGGCCACACACACACACACACACACACACACACACACACACACACACACACACACACACACACACACAAACACACGCGCGCGCGCGAGATTGATTTCCGGGGTGAGTGAGAAGAAGAAACGAGCTCGAGTGATATCACAAAGGAATATGGAAGTGTAAGTAGTTTTGATGGGAGGTTTTGGGTTGTTTTTTGTTTT
>CM045745.1:6637781-6682781 GCA_024760905.1 Plotosus lineatus | reverse complement strand
AACGCATATAAATATAAAATCATAGAAAATACGAAGTCTTTTCCGAAATGTGGACCCAGGAATCATGTATCCTTGTAAAATGAATATGAGCAGTAATTAAATGTTAACAATACAATAAGCTGCTCTTCCATGTTGATGTGAGCGGGACATTTAAACTCATGTTTACGGTTCCATACGAAATCATTATGTGAACCTCTGTGTTTGGAGGTATTTGTTACCCTGCAGGATCTTTAAACTCTGATCGGTAATCGCTTGATGTGTCGCATGAACTTTCAGTTGTTCAGTTGAACTTTGCACCCACCCACTTCATGTTCCTCGAGAAAAATTCACTTTTTGTTGACTCTCATCGTGCGTGATCATTGACTTGCCTGGTTGTTTGCAGCTTGTTGCTTCCTGTGTGAACAAGCCTTCACGGTCATTTCAGAAGACAGTCTCATCATTACCGTGATGCATCATCACATCATACCATCAACATGGAGATGGAGCAGGTGGAGGACAAAGGATTGAAATATCATTTTAGATTGCACTTCTTATGTTTCCATATACCACAGTACATACTAAAACAATAAATGAGATTGAAAATACACCAGGCGGTTCTCACAACAAGAAGGTCATGGGCTTGAGTCCCAGGCTTGGCAAGAGTATTTCTGAATGGAGTTTCCATATTTTTTATTCCATAGTTTCCCTGAGCTTATATATATATATATATAAGGGGTCGACCTAAAACACACTGGAGGAACTATGTCTTGCGTGGTTTTCTTAAAGTTCTGGGTACTGCAGTTTACTCCAACAGCACATTAAGCTAATTGGAAGTTCTTGATTGCCTAAGGTGTGACTGTGAGTTAGAATATGTATATGTGTGTGTGTGTGTGTGTGTGTGTGTGTGTTGGTCCTGCAATGGCATGATGTACTATTCAGGGTATACCTGCCTTCAATTGGAGAAGTCCCATGACTCTAAGAATAATAATCTAGACATAATAAATAAAAAATCCCACCATGATGGAGCATGGATTACTTATGATTCTGTGTAATACTAAAATTCTGAAACAGACACCATTACTTAAAACTCTCATGCTTTGCTTGTAAAATACTCAGAGCTTACCTAGCCTGTCAGACGTTGGAAAAAAAAATCCTATAAAATTATGACATGATTTGCTTTTTATGTGTATTATATACTGTATTAAAACACTTATTTGTAACTCTGAGTCTGATGTCACGCTAGTAAAATACCTGTTTGTGTTTACATTGACGGCACCTGCCTCACATCAAGAGGGTTCGAGTCCTGGGCTTGGTGGGGGCATATCTGTATGGAGTTTACATATTTTGTCTGTGCTTGCCTGGGTTTTGTCTGGGTACCCTGGTTTCCTCCCACAGTCCAAAGACAGGTGGTTTAGGCTAATTGGCTTTTAGAAATCGCACCTAGGTGTGAGTGTGAAAGGTTATGTATGTGTGTTGGCCTTGGAATGGTCTCGCCAGCCATTTAAGGTGCACCCTGCCTTCGTTTGGTGTCAGTTAGTGGGATTTAGCAGTTTGGAAACTGGGCAGCACAGTGGCGTAGTGGTTAGCACATCTGCATCAAAGCAAGAAGGCCTGGATTCGATTCCTCGCTTGGGGTGTTTCTGCATGGGTTTGCATTTTGTCCCCATGCTTGGCCTGGAGAGCTGTTCATGGTGGATCCCAGTGTTGGTTGAGATGGTCGCCAGTCTCCTCATTACCCTAATTAGGATTATGCTGCTTAGAAAATGATGAATGAATGATTTTGGAAGAATAGTGAGAAAGAGGTTTTGGATTGAAAGCATCACTTCTTAATTCTTTGATCATTTAAACTGGACTGGGTTGCAATTTTATTTTAATTGTTTAAAATTAGGCACACGTCTGCCTTGCAGAAAGACTTTCCTGGGTTCACGTCCTTTGCTAAAGGCATTTCTATGTGAAATTTACATGTTATCCCCGTGCTTGCTTATATTTCCTCCGTTTCCCTCGACTGTCATTAGATATGTTGTAGAGTACAACTCTCTGCTCAGGTCTAATACTCTGTAAATACAAATGCATCCACAATTGAGAACTCAACTATCACTCAATCCATATGCCAAGGTCACAGCGTGCTTGTCAACATGCTCAGTGTGTGCTTGTGTAATATTTTTGGAATGGACTTCTCTGAAATGCTGACTAGCTAGCTGGTTGTTTTCATGTATACAGTAATATGTTCACCTTAAACAATATGCCAAAACGATTGGCTGACCAGTACCAAAGTGAATTAAGAAAAAAAAAAAAGAAAAAAAAAAAATATATATATATATATATATATATATATATATATATATATGACACAAATCAGACAAATCAGTGTCTCTCCTTCACGCCGGTCCCAAGCCCAGATAAATACAGAGGGTTGCGTCAGGAAGGGCATCCAGCATAAAACAAATGCCAAATAAAATATGCGAATCACAAGAAAGAATGACATACCGGATCAGTCGAGGCCTGGGTTAACAACGACCGCCATCAGTGCTGTCAACCAACAGGTTGCTGATGGAAATTGGACTACTGTTGGTCGAAGACGTTGAAGAAGGAGAGGCGGGAGGCATGTCTGTAGGCAGCGAGAGAAGAGGAGAGGAAAGGCATGAGTCTAGGACTGAAAGTAAGGACTTTGAATGTTGGAACTATGGCAAGAAAAGGTAGAGAGCTGTCTGACATGATGCAGAGGAGGAAAGTGGACATACTGTGTGTTCAGGAGACAAGGTGGAAAGGCAGCAAGGCTAGAAGCATAGGAGCAGGGTTTAAGCTGTTTTTTCATGGTGTGGATGGGAAGAGAAATGGAGTCGGAGTCATCTTGAAGGTGCTTATGCCACACAGGCAGTATGTGAGCTAAAAGAGAAGGAGAGATTGTGGAAAGAGTTAGATGAAGTGATACAGAGTACCCCAGAGGTGAAAGAGTGGTCATTGGTGCAGATTTCAATGGACATGTTGGGGCAGACCACAGAGGGGACGAGGAACTGATGGGCAGGTTTGGTTTCCAGGACAGGAACACAGAAGGACAGATGTTGATCGATTTTGCAAAAAGGATGGAAACGGCTGTGGTGAATACTTTCTTCCAGAAGAGAGAGGAGCATAGGGTGACTTATAAAACTGGAGGTAGGAGCACACAGGTAGACTACATTTTGTGCAGGCGATGTAATTTAAAGGAAGTCAGTGACTGTAAAGTAGTAGCGGGTGAGAGTGTTGCCAAACAGCATAGGATGGTGGTGTGCAGGATGATGCTGATGGTGAGGAAGGTGAAGAAGGCAAAGATAGAGCAGAAGACAAAGTGGTGGAAGCTGAAAAAAGGAAGAGTTTCGGGTTATCTTCAAGGAGGAGTTGAAATAGGCTTTGGGTGGTCAGGAAGTGCTTCCAGACGACTGGACCACTACAGCTAATGTGATCAGGAAGACAGGTAGGAGAATACTTGGTGTGTCATCTGGGAGGAAAGTAGATAAGGAGACTTGGTGGTGGAATGAGGAAGTGCAGGAGTGTGTACAAAGGAAGAGGTTAGCTAAGAAGAAGTGAGACATTGAGAAAACCGAAGAGAGTAAACAGGAGTACAGGGAGACACAGCGTAAGGCAAAGGTAGCAGTGTCAAAGGCCAAACAGAGCGTGTATGATGACTTGTATGCTCGGTTGGAAAGTAAAGAGGGAGAAAATGATTTATACAGGTTGGTACAGCAGAGAAATAGAGATGGGAAGGACGTGCAGCAAGTTAGATTGATAAAGGGCAGAGAGGGAAATGTATTGACTGATGACAGAAGTGTGCTGGGAAGATGGAAAGAGTACTTTGAAGAGCTGATGAATGAGGAAAATGAGAGAGAACAAAGAATAGAAGAGGTGACTGTTGAGGACCAGGAAGTAGCAAAGATTAGTAAGGGTGAAGTGAGGAGGGCATTGAAGAGGATGAAGAATGGAAAGGCAGTTGGTCCTGATAACATACCTGTGGAGGTATGGAAGTGTCTAGGAGAGGTAGCAGTAGATTTTCTGACAAGAACATTCAACAAGATCTTAGAGAGTGAGAGGATGCCAGAGGAATGGAGGAGAAGTGTGTTGGTGCCCATTTTTAAGAACAAGGGAGACGTGCAGAGTTGTGGCAACTACAGAGGGATAAAGTTGATGAGCCATACGATGAAGTTATGGGAAAGAATAGTGGAAGCTAGACTAGGGGCAGAGGTCAGCATTTGTGAACAACAGTTTGGTTTCATGCCAAGAAAGAGCACCACAAATGCAGTGTTTGCTTTGAGGATGTTAATAGAGAAGTACAGAGAAGGTCAGAAGGAGCTGCATTGTGCCTTTGTGGATCTGGAGAAAGCATATGACAGGGTGCCGAGAGAGGAACTGTGGTATTGCATGAGGAAGTCTGGAGTGGCAGAGAAGTATGTTAGAGTGGTGCAGGACATGTATGAGAGATGTAAGACAGTGATGAGGTGTGCTGTCGGTGTGACAGAAAAGTTCAAGGTGGAGGTGGGACTGTATCAAGGGTCAGCTCTGAGCCCCTTCTTGTTTGCTATGGTTATGGGCAGGCTGACAGACGAGGTTAGACAAGAAGCTCCATGGACTATGATGTTTGCAGATGACATTGTGATCTGTAGTGAGAGCAGAGAACAAGTGCAGGAAAATCTAGAGGTGTGGAGGTATGCCCTGGAAAGGAGGTGAATGAAGATTAGCCTCAGTAAGACAGAATACATGTGCATGAATGACAAGGACCCAAGAGGACCGTTGAGGTTACAGGGAGCAGAGATAAGAAAGGTGGAGGATTTTAAGTACTTAGGCTCAACAATCCAGAGCAATGGAGAATGTGGAAAAGAGGTGAAGGACCGTGTGCAGGCTGGTTGGAATGGTTGGAGAAAAGTGTCCGGTGTGATGCGTGATAGGAGAGTATCGGCAAGAATGAAAGGAAAATGTACAAGACGGTGTTGAGGCCAACGATGTTGTCTGGTTTAGAAACGGTGGCCCTGGGGAAAAGACAGGAGTCAGAGCTGGAGGTAGCAGAGATGAAAATGTTGAGGTTCTCTTTGGGAGTAACGAGGATGGATAGGATTAGGAATGAGTACATCAGAGGGACAGCCCATGTAAGATGTTTTGGAGACAAAATCAGAGAGGCTAGATTGAGATGGTTTGGACATGTACAGAGGAGGGTTATTGAGTATATTGGCAGTAGAATGCTGAGGTTGGAACTACCAGGCAGAAGACCTGGAGGAAGACCAAAGAGACGATTCATGGATGTGGTGAAGGAGGACATGAAGGTCGTTGGAGTAAGAGTTGAAGATACAGAGGATCGGGTGAGATGGAGGCGGATGGTTTGCTGTGGCGACACCTGAAGGGAAAAGCCGAAAAGAAAAGAAGAAGAAGAAGACATATTCAACACTATAAATGCTTATAATAACAATTAAACATTCAAAAATAATGCATGCGATGTAAATAAAATATAAATACACATATACAGCTGCGTGCACACGTACGCAGATGCGCACCTCAAAAAAATTGTCAATAGTTTTGATGGGAGGTTTTGGGTTGTTTTTTGTTTGCTTAAGGGCTTTTTTTGTTGCATAATTGGCCTTGTTTTTGCAACATTTTCCTTCACTTTTTCCCATATTCTTCCTTAATTTCCCTATTTTTTTAATTCGATGAATATTTAAAAAAAATATGTGATGCACTGAAGCCACATGAATTGAAGCGCCAAGTAGGGTTTAGACCTCTGTCTGTATGTATGTATGTAGATATACTAGTATATTAATATATATATATATATAAAATGTCTATATTCTTTTTCCAACCAGTTTTTCTTAGCATATACTTATATGGCTCAACCATCCTGGTTAGGAAATTTCTTTTCTAGAGACTGTCTAAAGTTTGTTGTCGGTGTTTTTGGCAACAGTACTAAAGGGTATTAACTCATTTCCTCCACCCCCCCCCCCCCCACCCACCCATCTAATCCTTAATTTTGCATTTCTCTCACCAACATTCCTTAAATAATCCCTCAGCATGTTTTTACATGCCAGACATTGACTCATGTATTATATATTTTTTTTACTGTGGGCATTTTAGCCTCAGAGATACTACCCTTACCTCTCGGGATGAGACGCGGTTGAGTCCTCAGTCTAAGAGAGCCAAGCCCACCTACCTAGCTGTGGACAAAGACAACCAGATTATAGGCTATGTGGTGCCCATCTTCAGGGGAAGGTATGAGCCAGGATTTATTGATCCGTGAAGAGTCGTAATGATATAGCTGGGGAAAACAAATGGATATTTACTTCAATTTAAGAATCAACTGGTTTTTCAGGCACATACTGTATACGATAACAATCACAGTTCACTTCAGAAAACTGCCTTTTTTTCACTTAATCATTATCAGCAATTAAGTTCTGGAAAACCAGCATCCCTTGTATGTGTAAGCCTCAAACTGTTTTTCCACATGTAAATGTGTTATGTATATACAGTGTATAAGAGTGTTACTGTTGTTGTCATGAGACTGACACCCCAATCCACACCTATTCCTCCACCCTCACCTTGTCCACCCAAGTCAGGAGTTTGCAAGTGGTCTGTCAGACACAGAAGAGGCTCGGGCTAAAGAGAGTGCTGGTTACCTGGCACGCAGGGACCTCTTCACCAGTGGGGTGGAGATGGAACGTGTGGAACACAAGTCTCGCAGAGCCATCATGAGGGAGTCAGCAGAACGCATTTCCCTCACCAAGAGGGTCAGTTTAGAATAGGACAAGTGTGTTTATAGTCACAATCATCCTCTTTAAATCTGTAATACATAAAATTAATATTACAGTATGATGTATATACACGGCATATAACAATTATCATAAAGTATTGTGTCTAAAACAGTGCTACACTGACAACCAATATATATATATATATTTTTTACTTTAATGCCTAACACTGAAAGCCTTATTACCACAGCTCCTGCCGAAGACATGAACTTTTTTGTTCATGCAGGTGATTTAATTATTTGTTCGCAAATTACTGCTCACAATAATATCACAGGTCAGCCACTGTACACGGAACAGATTCACTTTTACAGCGTTGGTTTGATTTTATTTTAGAATATTTCAAATGTTTCTAATAAATTTAACAAAAGCAACTTTAACTAGGGCGGCACGGTGGTGTAGTGGTTAACAATTCCTACTTCACGGCAAGAAGGCCTGGGTTCAAATCCTGGCCTGGGCGTTTCTGTGTGGAGTTTGCATGTTCTCCCTGTGCTTGCGTGGGTTTCCTCCCACAATTCAAAAGCATGCACAGTCGGTCAATTGGCCGTTCTAAATTGCCCATAGGTTCGTGTTAGTTAACGAACTGGAGAGGGATGGGTGCCGCCATCAAGTCTTGCCATGAAGGCACCCCAACGACATCCCTGGATTTTAAGGGATAAGTGAAGAAGAAGAAGAAATCTAACTAATATTATTGAAATAAATACAGTGAGAAATGATGGTGATATTTTTGTCATTTCTGATTGGTGCAAAGCCATCAAATAATTCTTGCTATTGCAGCATTGCTTTCAGATGATTAATTTATTGCCAGTGTGACTGTCTACTTTGAAAACATTTTGAAAGCACAATATAATAATGATAGATTTCAGCTGTTGTATATCATAGAGAATTATTCTGGCTTCAAGAGTGTTAGCAACTTTGGCCTTTGTCCTCAGTGGATGCAACCCTTCAGCAAAATAATTCTTAATATTGTACCTCAACTCATTCCATAATTGCTGACTACTCATAGCAGTCAGGCACATAAAAGTGAAAAGAATTTGATAAATGCAAAAGTTGTTCATCAGTTCACAAGTAAGTTCAAAAGTGTCTCCAATCAGTAAACACTTTTAATCTCAGCCTATGACAGGACACATTATCGAGAGACACTCAGATTAGAGGAGTCAATAATCCATGCTGCCCCTTATGCCAGATGCCTGAGGTTTCTTTAAACACTGAGGTGTCTGAAGTGTGTGATAACGTTATGACTGATGTCCTGAGCAAGCATGATGGTTGGTTGGTCATTGTTTGTGTGCTGTGTAGATGTCTGTGGAATGTTAAAGATGTGATAAGAGTGATGCATGCTGAGTAGCTCTGGTAGAAGGTGTATAAGGAGCATGGTGTAGAAACCTTTGATGAACACTGTATTAGCTGTATGTAAAGCCTGTGTGTAACCACATGCCTATAGATCCATGAGAACGAAGAGTACCACAAGCGTCTGAACGAGGATAACCTGATGCATACACCAGAGTTTGTGATCAAGCCCCGCTCACACACTGTGTGGGAAAAGCAGTGTGTGCGGCTGCACTGCACGGTTACAGGATGGCCTGAGCCCCGAATTGTGTGGTAAGCATGTATGCACACACACACACACATCCACCCCACTGCCTACATTGTATTACTGACATTTGAGCAACCTATTTCGCATCCAATGCCATGTTCTTTCAAGAATATTTATTTCATTTTCTGAACCCCTTAATCCTAATTAGGGTGGCGTGGAGGCTGGCGCCTTTCTCAGCCTACTCCGGGCAAGGGCAAGGTACAACCTGGACAGCTCACCAGACCATCGCAGGGCAAAAGCATGCTGATGACTATGCAGCTACCCTTGCTGAAAGTCAGCCATGGTTCTTTTCCATGAACATCTCATTCTAGACAGTGATAGACATGGCCAGCCTTTGATAACCCAGTTAGCTGCACTGGTGCGCGCGGGGGGGGGGGGGGGGTTGACCTGTTGAGAGTGGGGCTTGAACCCCCAACTTTATACCTCCATTTCACTCGAGCGCGGCAGACTTGCGGAAGCAAAACCGTAGTCATCCTCCAACATTCCTCAGTCATTCCGTCCTTTCCGCAAATGTTCCGTGATCATTCCTTTTATCCCGCAAGTCTTCCGTGAACGTTCCGCAAGCATTCCTCGTTCTTCCAGGTGGTGTCAAAAGCGGCCACAGAATCCCCACGGAATACTCACAGAAGGCTTGCGGAATACATGTGGAACGTTTGCGGAATGGTTGCGAATAACACAGAAGACTTGCGGAACACTCAAGGAAGTCACTTCCACTATAAATATTAAATTACTCCAGTTCATTTTTTTCTGTTTTCCTGTTCATGTAATAAAGTTTTAAAGTTATAATCACTATGGTTTGGACTTATGTGCATGGTTTTTAGTCTGGAATGATTTATTGAGGTGCAAATTAAAGGAACGTATTGACTTTATTGATATTAAACACATTAACATGTGTTAAATTTTCAATTTATTGTAAATTATAAACACACAGATGCTCCCCGACTTACGTTCATCCGTTTTTACGTTTTTTTGATTTTACATTTTTTTTATTAAAAAAAAGTCAAATTTTGAATTTAGATGTACCTACGTAGTACGCTGACGTAATGATGTAATGACACTGCGTGCATTGTTTACAAACGACAGACTGAACGTGCCCCTCCTTCTTCCCAGTTCAGTTATATATATATATATATACATATATATATATATATATTGTTTTATATATATATATATATATATATATATATATATATATATATATATATATATATATTGTTATATAGCTCAGGTATATATATATATATATATATATATATAAATATATATATATATATATATATATATATATATTCAATTATATGCTTTACTAAAAAAAAAAAAAAGTTCACTCTATCAGTTATATAGCGTGTTACTCTTGTGTTAAGACGTCGTCTCTGTGATCTTTGTGTTTACACTGTTTTGCGGACTTTTGTAACCCTAAGCAAATATGGTTTGTGATTCACATGGTGATTCAGTGCAGGCTGAGTTCTAAATGAGTTCAACGGCACCCTTGTGCCCTTGAAAGACTGGAAGTCCGTATAACCCACAGCAAGTACACTACTTTCGGTATTGAGCGTCTCACATATTGTAAGCGTTGATTGGCTGTTTTAAGCTTCATATAAAGTGACTCGGTATAAATAAGTGACTTATTTGAAATTAATGTTGATATTACTTGATATATTTAATATTATTTTACAATGTTATGTTTATAATAATTGATTTAGGGGTGTTTTATGAGATATGGTAATGGTATTTATGGATGTATAGTACAGTGTGAGCGTCATACGTCACATGTCATACGTCATACGTCATATGTCACTGTAACAACTTACGTTCACTTTCAAGAGCATCTGTATTGCGCATAAGAAGCATATAGTATGAATGAGAGAATGAGCCTCCTTGATCATTCCGTGTATTTATATGCGGAATCAGGAGCAAATTCTTTGATCTTTGCCGATTTTTCCTCTTTGAGACGTGGTTACGCCGGGTATTCCTCAGTCATTCCTCAGTCATTCCTCAGTGATTTCCTGTTGAACGTGAACGTTCCGCCTTCATTCCGCCTGTTCGAAGATCATTCTGTGGGTCTTCCTTCTAAAAAGGAGTAGTACCACGGTCGTTCCGCAAACGTTCTGTTCTTTCCGTAAACGTTCCGGGAATTATCTGAATGTATTCCTTTACTGTCCGCACTGGTTCCGAAGGTGATCTGAGTGCTTTTCCGCATGTATTCTGAAATTGTACCGCAGTTTTTCCGTGTCCTTTTTCGAACACCCCGTGATCGTTCTGAAGGTGTTGTAAAGATGCAATTTTCCATAGGTTTTTGACCCATTTTCCTTGTAAAAATGTCGAAGCTCCTCTGTAGAGTGCGTTCCGCGCCTTTCTGACATGATCCTTGCATTCCACACTCCAGTGAAATGGGGGTAATTGGGATCAGTGATCCAGCACCTTAACCACCAGGCCACCACTGCCTCTTCCAAGAACGGAATGGTCAAAAGCTTGGCAGTGCAACACTTATTCATAGAAAGTATAGGACTAGATCAAATGTTCTGCACTCTAGCTTGTCGCAATATCATAGCAGCCGGTGCAGGAATAATTGACACTTGCATAGAGGAGTAAACAAATGGTTTCAGAAAGATATTATTGCCAATCTCATTTTATTACTGATTACTGGTGTGTTGACATGCTTCTGGCATCACTGGCCCTTGCATGTATCTTGGCTGTTGCCGCTCTCTTAGCAAGGGCAGAATCCCTCCCGGACACCTCACCAGCCATCACAGGGCAGAAAAACGCTGATGACTATGCAGCCTACTATAACCTGGTTAGATGCACGGGGAAGGTGACAACCTTGTGGAGAGTGGGACTTGAACCCCCAACCTTAGGATAATCCAATTTTATTTCCAAGAATTTATTTCATGTTTATTTAATATGCCTGGTAAGTATAAGGGCCCATTAAGACTCATTTGGTGGTGATGGCTCACATGTTATTGTAGTCCCGAAGGACTATGGCTGCGCTCTGGCTGGTATCCCGGCTGGTGATACTCTCCAGTGCGCAGAGCCCGGGTAGGGAGTAATGAGGGACAGGCTGTTACCCAAGCAGCAAGTCCCCCGTCTTGGCGCCACCGGAAGGATCCAATGGAAGGGCAAGTGCCGATACGACTGGGTTCCAGTGCTGCTGCAGGAGTTGCCAGAAAGTTACTATGAACGAACTGCCTCAGGGGACTCCGACTCCCGATTAGAAACACGCTGTGTTTCAGCACTGGTCAGCAATGGTTCTTTGACATGCCTCTCACCATAGACAGTGAGATACATGGCCCGCCTTTGATAACCCAGTTAGCTGCACTGGGAGGACAGTGACAACCTTGTGGAGAGTGGGACTCGAACCCCGAACCTTTGGATCAGCGATTCAGCGCCCTATACCACTAGACCACCACTGCCCATGTTATTGTACAGTACTGAGATCACATGACATTTTAATTGTAAACAGGAACACTCCATTTTCCTTAAATATAATCTGAATTAAGCCCATTTAAGTCCTAGTAACTGTAAGGTTTTTTTTTTTAATGAACACTTATGGCATTTAAATTTTCTTTCTTTTTTTTTTTTTTTTAAACCTGAGCCTAGTGGCTCATCAGCCAAAGCTTATTCTGGTTTCTGTAATGTCTCACCTCTGGGATCAGATGCTAATCTATCACAGGTTGCTTCAGTATATTTACTGGTCCCCATATTGCTGGCTCAACAGAGGCAATTGTAGTCAAGATCTTACCCAGAGGTCTTAGTGAACACTTAATTAAAATACACCAAATATGCTGAAAACATAAGTAAGTAAAGAAGTAAATAATAGTAAACTGTATAGGGCCATAAAGGCTTAAGTCAGCCCTGTTGACTCTTCATGCTTTTCACCATTATTTAATGTGTTAAATTTCTTCTTCTGTCTTTATTTTTTTTTCATTTCTCACTGTTATCTTCCCTGTATCTGTTTTTCCATTCCACCCCTGTCAACCAGGTACAAGAACAATGTTAGCATTGACCCCATGGCTCATCCAGGGAAATACAAAATTGTGAGCAGCTTCAATGTCCACTCTCTGGAGATTAACAAGTAATCACGGCCATAAACCCATGCACACACAAGTTCACTATATAATTTACACCTGCTACTTTCAGTCATGATAATACCCTCAGAAATATTTACAGATTGTAGCATCCAGCAATTACAAAAATCATAACAAGCATCCAACTGCAGCTCGCATTGGTAAAAGCAAATCAAATCAAATAACTGACCTGCATTGCTGAATTGCTATTGTCCAAACTGGAACCACAGACCTGCATAGTTCATAGTTCATGCTAATACTGATACATGATCCAAACCTTCCTCTGCCAGGTGGCCATAATCTACGGGGCAACTAAAAAAAAGCAATGCATCATTGGCATTCCTTCCCTCTTAGCCTCTTTGTTTCAAGTACAAGGTTGCTCGCTCATACACAGAATTTACAAACTCTAAAGGAACAAAGAGGCTCGAACTTTCACCATGGTTAAGCATTCAGCTGTCATGATTATGAATTCAATATAAACCGGTGTCAGTTCATGGGCTATATGAGAGATTACAGTGCTGTAACATGAGCTGGCTTTGGTGAAGTGATATCACTGATTGCAGTCTATTTTTGACTTTGAATGTTGTAGAGATGCATGGCAGGCATACAGGGTGCTCAGTGATTTACAGTGCATTAATTCGTGTGTGTGTGAGTGAGAGAGAGAGAGAGAGAGAGAGAGAGAGAGAGAGAGAGAGAGAGAGAGAGAGAGAGAGAGAGAGAAGTTCATGTGGCAGTGATGTGTTTATGTAAATGTCACATGTCATTTTAGATGTGACTTTGACGACACTGCTCAGTATCGTGTCTCTGCCATGAACAGCAAGGGGGAGCTTTCAGCTTTTGCCTCTGTCGTGGTAAAAAGTATGTCCAATATTTCTTCAAATTTATTAATGATTCTTGTAAATACACGCGGTCCTCGAGTTACAAACGAGTTCCATTCCTATGATGCGTCGTAACCCGGAATTCCGCATAAGTCGGATTTTTATCCTAAATACCCCCTAAATTTCTAAATAACTATCCAAATACATGTATTATACTTCATATGTAGTTGGGAAACCGTAATAGACACAGCACTTCGGAAAACAGTACAGACAATTAAAATAGACATTTCAATTAAAATAAAATAAATGTATGATGTAATAAAATACAGAAAAATAAATTTCTCCGACATTTTAATAATAAAGTACACATCTTCATTTCCATCGTAATGGTTTTCCTCTTGGCTGGACCAGCTTTGCCAGAAAGTTCCTGCTTTCTTTTTTGTGGCCATGATGTGAAAAAGGAGCACAAACACAGACAATCTACGCTATGATGCGCCTTGAGACAAAATGGACGATGCTGATGATCGCGTAACAACACGTAGCACTGCGTAGCTGTGTATTCATACGCAGTCTGCGTCAAAAACTAGTTCGCGTTGTAGGAGCTTACGAACAGAGAGACGTAACTTCGAATTCTTCTCTATTTTCTTACGTACATACTAGTACATTTAGTGGCGTCGTAAAGTCGTAAAGTCGAAAAGTCGTACGTCGAGAACCACGTAAGTCGAGGACTGCCTGTATATATAGTTTTATCAAAATTTTCTGATTGTAAATAAGTTTCAAACATCCCAGTGTAACCCTAAATACCTGTACTTTTAAAATCTTCTTTCATGCATATGTACAGAATTTTACAAAAGAAAAAACCTTGGATTAAAATCATCTCTTGTAATTGTTCTGATATTTAGGATTCAAAGGTGAAATTGATGAGTCTCTCCCATCTCCCAGACTCTGTAAGTTTCCAGTGCTTGAGTGTTGTTTATGTTTACGATTAAGTTCAATATTAAAGTTTAATACTAAAATTAATTAGTTTTAAACATTTCAATAACGTGTTTGTGAGGGAGCAGCACACCAGTCACCAGTCATAATGCTAACGATACGAATGCTAACAGCTGTTTTGTTCCTCATGTACCGGGCACAGATAAGAAATGGTCTGGCTCTGAAGGTAAACGGTTTCAAGGTGTTTTAAATTCTGTACTTTAAGCACTGCATGTGGTCACGGGTGGATTTTGCATGCTCACTCTATCACTATCCAAGTTGTCTATCAAATTTTGAGTTCACTGAAATTCCATGCTGATAGTTCTGTGTTTTTCGATACATTGATTTATTTATTTTTTAATCTCCAGTATATGAGGTTTTAGAACTGTATTTGCTGTGGTAAATGCTTGATAAAGAAAATACCATATGTACAGCATTATTCTGTACCACGTAAACTAATCTCAAAGCTGCGAGTGCACACACCCAGATCAAATTCAATGCAAAATAAATAGTGTTCCTAAATACTGTAGTAACAATAACAATAATGTTTAGTTTGTGACGTGAATTGTTTTTAAATGTTTTACAAATTTAGTCACATTAATGAGTGATAAAATACATGAAACCACAGCGTAGTCTACCCAGCAAATGCTGACCAGAGAGAGATATCTACACGGATTAACCCATGTACTGCAGAAATCGTACAGTGCACACGCATGTTAAAAAAATCACCCACTCATCAGACGTCTAGCTTCCTTCCATGCATTGTGAATGACTCTCACTACAATTGTGGATTTTTTTTGGAAATACTCATTTCATCACTCATTTGCCAAACCGATTAATCCTACTAAAGTGGCTGCAGCCCACAACAGTGGGGTACACCCCAAGTATTTGCAAGATTATCGCAGGATCAACACACATACTGTACGTTAATACCCCCATTTCACTGGAGAATGCAATGATCATGGCGGAAAGGCGCGGAACGCACTCTACAGAGGAGCTTTGGCATTTTTACACAGAAAATGGATCAAAAACCAATGGGAAATTGTACCCTTGGAACACCTTCGGAACGTACACGGAATGGCAGAAAAGACACAGAAAGACTGTGGTACAATGTCGGAATACATGCATAAAAGCACCCTGGTTACCTTCAGAACCAGTGCGAATTGCAAAGGAAGACCTTTGGATAATTCACGGAATGTTCACGGAAAGCACGGAACACTCAAGGAACAACTATGGCACTACTCCATTTTAGAAGGAAGAGCTACAGAATGATTGCGGAACAGGCGGAATGAAGGCGGAACGTTCACGTTCAATACGGAATGACTAAGGAATGACTGAGTAAGGAATACCCGGCGTAACCACGTTTCAATGAGGAAAAATCGGAAAGATCAAAGGATCTGCTCCTGATTCTGCCTATAAATATGCAGATTCGACCAAGGAAGCTCATTCTTTTATTTATACTATATGTTTATAATGTATAATATGTTTATAATGTACAATAAATTTAAAATTTAACATATGTTTGTAATTTATCATAATGCTTCTAATGTTACAATATGTTTATCATTTACAATAAATGTAAAGTGGAACATATTATGTTAATTATATTATGTTAATATGTTTAATATCAATAATGTCAATACGTTCCTTTTATTTTCACCTCAATAAATCATTCCGGACTAAAAACCATGCACACAAGTCCAAACTACAGTGATTATAACTTTAAAACTTTATTACATGAACAGGAAAACAAAAAAAAATAAAGGAATGAACTGGAATAATTTATAGTAGAAGTGACTTCTTTGAGTGTACCGCAAGTCTTCCGTGTTATCCGCGCAACCATTCCGCAAACGTTCCACAGGTATTCCGCAAACCTTCTGTGAGTATTCCATGGGTATTCTGTGGCCGCTTTTGACCACCCGGAAGACGGGGGAAGGCTCACTGAACGGTCAAGGAACGTTTGCGGAATGACTGAGGAACCTAAGGGAACACTGTCGGAAATTTTTTCTGTGAACGTGCTTTTGAACATGTTCATAAGCACGTTTGTGGAAGATTTTGGCCTACCGGAAGCGGAGGAATATGTTCGGAATCTACGGAAGGACACGGAAGATGACGGAATGACTGAGGAACATTGGAGGATGACGACATTTTTGCTTCTGCGAGTCTGCCGCACTCCAGTAAAATGGGGGTATAACATTCACACTCATCCTTATGCTCAAGGAAAATACTGGCCTAACGTGCACGTCTTTAAACTGTGTGAAGATACAGGAGTAAACCCCCTACAGGAAACCCACACAAGCATGAAGAGAACATGCAACCCAATGCAGTTCAGCTCAGGACCTTCTTGCTGTGAATCAGACATTCTAACCACCTTGCCACCTAACACTCAACTATTTAGCTAAAAAAACTGTATTGTTGTTATGGATGTGTTAACACACCCACGTCTAAGGAAAACAACCTTTTAGGTGTCCTATTTATTCAATATATCTGCTGAATCAACAAAGTTTTTTACATTTTGCAACAAATTCTTTCATATTGGCCCTGATTAGAATTAAACAGTTCAGAAAATGAATGGAAGAAGAATGAAAATTTACCTCATTCGGCTTTTCAGACACACACATGCTCTATCTATATATTTAAAGATGAAATTGAACTTCTAATGATTTAATTAGATCCCAGTGTTAGCAATATATAGCTCAATACATATAGTTCACGGGAAAGCTACAGCTTACCAGGACAGAGTGTGCATTCGTGGACTGTGGACAGACAAGCACATTTATTTCACTTCACAGTATTCTTGTTCATTAGTTCATTTTCTGTAACCGCTTCATCCGAATTAGGGTCGCGGGGAGGCTGGTGCCCATCCCAGCCAACTCAGGGCGAGGGCAGAGTACACCCTGGACAGCTCGCCAGGCCATCACAGCTGACGGCTTTGCAGCCTACTCTTGTCGAAAGTCAGCAATGGTTCTTTTACATGCCTCACACCATAGACAGTGAGAGACATGGCCGGCCTTTGATAACGCAGTTAGCTGCACTGGGGGGTGGGGGGGGGGGGCAGTGACAACCTTGTGGAGAGTGGGACTCGAACCCCCAACCTTTGGATCAGCGATCCGGCGCCTTATACCACTAGACCACCACTGCCACAGTATTCTTGTGTGAAAGGTTAAAAAAATTATGAGTGAATTATTTTTTAACAATGGAACTGAAAAATAAGTCAAACTATTTTGGCTTAAAACTGGCCTTCTTTGGGGCCATACGGAAATAAAATTGCAATATACTTTTCTTGCCAGGCATGTAATCAGCACGTAATCATGTAATCAGCACCAGGACATGAGCAGCCTGGGCACATAGTGAGCACTAATTCAAGCAATCAACCAATGAAAAAAATCAAATCATCATTTAAAAAAACTAACTGCCAACATGCCTGACAGCAAGAAATCAATTCACAGTTTCAGCAGTTTCTGTATGGAGTTTGCATGTAATTCATCCACAGTCTAAAGCATGTACAGTACATCTACAGAAAGCCACGTGGCTGTTCCAAATTGCCCCAAGTTGTGACAGTGAGTGTGAATTGTTGTGTCGGTGTTGCCCTGTAATGGCCTGGTGAGCTGGGATGTACTGTGCCCTCACCCAGAGTGGGCTGAGATGGGCACCAGCCTCCCTGCGACCCTAATTAGAACTAAGCAGCTTGGAAAATGAATAAATGAATAACCAGCAACACAGTAATATGAATAAAATAAAGAATAAACAAAACAAAAGAAAAACAACAATATCAACAGCACTGTGAGGTACATAGATTAGTATGTGAATCTAGTGGCTATCATCTGATGAAGTACGTTCTGCCTTTCTCCTCTTCTAGAAAAGGGTGGAGTAGAAAAAAATTTTGGTTTATTTTTCAAATACAGGCATACCTAGACTTTCATCATTAATTGGTTCCAGAAGAGATGACATAAGTCGAAAACAACTTAACTCGAATTAGCTTGTCTCTAGGCTAGCCTAGGCTAGGCTACGCCAAATTTACTTGTATAATATTTTATATATATATATATATATATATATATATATATATATATATATATATATATATATATGTATGTGTGTGTGTGTGTGTGTGTGTGTGTGTGTGTGTGTGTGTGTATATACATATACATTATACATTATATATTTAATATACTAAATATATATAATAATACAGAAGACCCCTGTTATTAACGGGGGTCACGTTCCTCCCGTCATAGCCATCTTCGACCTTGAAGGACGAACAATAACAACATTTAGATTGCCTTGTCAATATGATATCATTCATTCATCCATCTTCAGTTAGATTATTATCTTAGTCAGAGTTAGAATGGATCTGTAGACTATCCCAGGAGTGTTTAACATAACATAACATAACATAACATGAGTGGTGAGAACAGGCCATTCAGCCCAACTAAGCTCACCATTGTCCTATTCTAAAGTGACTCTAACCTTAAAGACGCACCATGACTAGATGGTATCCAGCACTAGATCAAGTCTGCTTTTGAAGACTTGTAAGGTTTCTGCTTCGACAACGTGGTTAGGCAATCTATTCCACACTGAAATTACCCTCTGCGAGAAAAAATATTTCCTAATATTTGTGCTAAATTTACCCTTGAATAACTTCCATTTATGACCCCTAGTTCTACTTACAGAACTTGGCCTAAGTAATCGGGCATAGTTGACTTTATTAATCCCCTTAAGATACTTAAAGACCTCAATCAGATCACCTCTAATTCTCCTTTTTGAAGACTGAAAAGGTTTAGGATCCTCAGCCTCTCCTCATAGGATTCCTTTTTATACCCGGAATTAGCTTTGTTGCTCTTCTCTGAACTTTTTCGAGAGTCTCGATGTCTTTTTCAAGTATGGTCCCCAGAACTGTACACAATACTCTAAATGTGGTCTAACCAATGTGTTATACAAGAGAAGGACAACATCTTTAGATCTATACTCAATACTCCTGGCTATGTAACCCACCATCCTATTTGCCTTTTTACTGCTAACGCACAGTGGCTAGTACCAGTGAGGGACTGGTCAACCATCACACCCAGATCCTTTTCCTGAGAGGAACATTCTAGTTTTAAACCTCCCATGAAATACTCCTGTCTAATGTTTTTATTCCCTACATGTAGAACTTTACATTTAGCGACATTGAATTTCATTTGCCATGGATCTGCCCAAATTCAAGTCTATCCAAATCGTCCTGAATAACCTTAGTAGACTCCAGACTATTTGCCAAACCGCCCAGTTTAGTATCGTCAGCAAATTTCACCAATGTGCTCTCAATGTCCCTATCAAGGTCATTAATGTAGATGAGGAAGAGCAAGGGTCCCAACACAGATCCCTGAGGGACTCCACTTCCCACAATTCCTTGCTCAGATGAAATCCCTCCAACCACAACTCTCTGTGTTCTGTCCTGTAACCAGTTCTTAATCCACTCCAGAATACCTCCTACAATTCCAACTGACCTCGTTTTAAAAATTAGTCTCTCATGTGGTACTGTATCAAATGCTTTTTGAAAGTCCAAATAAATAATGTCATAGGCCCTGCTCTGATCATAAGTATTTGTGGCCTCCTCAAAGAATTCCAAAAGGTTTGTCAGGCATGACCTACCCTTGCGAAAACCATGTTGGCTATCCTTCAAGATGTTACACAGTCCACTGCAGTCCATACCCAGACAGACAGACACACACACACACACACACACACACACACACACACACACACACACACACACACACACACACACACACACACACACACACACACACACACACACACACAAAGGGCCAATTATGCCTAGTATGCCCACATACCGCTGTTTTTGAGTAGTGGAAAGAAACTACAAAGCCAAAAGGAAATTCTGCATCACCACAATCCAAAATGTTTATTCATTCTTTCATTCATTTTCTGAACGGCGTAAGTTAGGTTCTAGTTAGGGTCGCGGGGAGGCTGGCGCACATCTCAGCCAACTCTATGCAAGGACATAGTTCATCCTGGACGGCTCATCAGGCCATCGTAGGTTTAATTAAATAATTTTATTTTTATTTTCTTCAACTTCTTAATACTTCTTAGTTTGCCTGTTTTTTTATTACTTTGTGAATGTAGGAGCTGTCTTTATTAAACAATTAGAAATTTATTTATGATGATAATAAATTATCCTCAGAATACACTGATAAAAAAGTGATGTCTGGTTCACTATTAAAAATCTAAAGTAGCTGAAGTTTAAATATTGTAAACATATAATTATTTTGGACTATAGTATTCATAATGACTGTTCTAGTGAAAAAATGACAGAATATTTTTATTGTTTGTGGATTTTATTGCGATAAAAGAAAGAAAAACATTCAACCCAAATGATTTTCATTAAAAGCGACCTGATTTATGTAATGAATGTGGGTAGTTCAAGCCCCAGTATCATTAAGCTGCCACTATTGGGTCCTTGACAAAACGTGATCACACTAGCGCTACCATGGGAAACTGACTGATGCAAATTGTTTTTTCACAAATTTTGGAATTTGTATCAAGATGTTTTGTGACTCCACACGCAAGCAAATTATTTGCAGCTTAAATACGAATATCGCTTGAAAGTCGCCAGAAAAATTTTGCAGCTGATCTGCAAATAATTTGTGGTTGGTGTGCTGATTTTTTTTGTCAAAAAAAGCAAAACAAAACAAAAAAAAACAAACAAACAAACAAAACAATCTCCTATTGTAAATAAGTTTTGTTTCCTTTTTGTTTTGAAATATTCACTTTTTTATTTGAGTGTTATTAGCATGAACAAAATATAAATAAAATACGAATGATGAGAAAATAATATTTTATGGAATATGTTGGATCTCAGCAAGTCTCAAACACGCCATGTGGAAATCTCCAACTTGTCTCTTTTCCTAAAAAGAAAAACAAATAATTTGTTCGCAAAACAATAACCTTTTGCAACTTACTCATGACGTGCAGATTGATTGAGATGAGATTGAGAACTTCATGTCAGACCCTCATTTTGCGACATTCACCGAAATTTCAGACATGCTTGAAATATTTTGGGATGAGTTCACATATCAGGCGACCAAAATACGATGCTGTGAATGTGGCACAACAAATCTATTGCACGTCTAGTGTGATCACTCCTTAACCCTCAACTGTCCAGTTGTATAAAAATCTAAGTCACTCTGGATACGCCTGTCTGCCAAATGCTCTGAATGTTAAGGTTTACAAAAAATACAGAAAAAAATAAATGCATGTATAAATCTTCTTTTAACTTTTTCTTGTGTATGATGTTCCTAACCATCACTTTACCGATTTAAACATAATTAAAATATTTTTTTTGCACAGGTAACATTTACCAATCTGACCTGGAGCCCTTTCTCACCAGTTCTAGTGATTCTGTGGACCACATTATTTATTTAACTGCACTCAGCTCTTCTTAATTTTGCATCTTAGTGCCCTGCCTGGAGTATGGCGTGACTTTTGAAACACATATTGTGGAGAAGTTTGGTGTGTCTTTTGGACGTGAGGGTGAGACGATGAGTTTGGGTTGCTCTGTTATCATCTACCCCTCCCTACAACGCTTCCAGCCTGAGATTGAGTGGTACAGAGATGGTGAGTAGATTTTTTTTCCCCCTGTGAATGCATTAAGTGTTATTGAGATTTTTGTTATTATTCATTCATTCATTCATTTTCGGAACTGCTTAATCCGTATTATTGTCGCAGGGAGGCTGGTGCCCATCTCAGCCAACTCCGGGCAAGGGTGGAGTACACCCCGGACAGCTCGCCAGGCCATCACAGGGCAAACACACCCAACCGTTCACACCTAGAGTGGATTTGGAACAGCCAGTTAACCTACTGTGTATGTTTTTGGACCGTGGGAGGAAACCGGAGTACCCGGCGGAAACCCACGCAAGCATGGGGAGAACTTGCAAACTCCACACAGAAACACCAAAGCTGGGAATCGAACCCAGGCCTTCTTGCTGTAAAGCAAATGTTCTAACCCCTACGCCACCATGCCACTTTTGTTATTGCAGTGGTATCTTAACTTACGAGTGTCTTTAATAACAAATTTTCTATAATACGAGCTTCGATCCCACTAAAAATCCGCCCCATCCAGTGAGCAAACTTTTGATTTACGAGCTCCGCTGAGGAAATGGCTTTTCCAGGCCGATTAGCCTTGTATTCTTCCACGTGTATTCCTTCATGTGCCGAGAACGCCTTGTGCGACTTAATTATTTTCTGTGATGCCCCTATAGGAAGAAAAAAAAACACATGCATGACTATAAATAGTGTTTAGTGCACTTCATATTGTTTGCTTGGTGCTTTTTCCCTACACCATAAGGAAGGCAGTGAAAGCGCCACTGCCACCTACTGTAGAGGATACGAAATTACACTTAATTCTACTACAGTATGGCAAAAAAAGCATGTTCCCCAGGATCATACGCCCCCCAAGGCATCACACCGCGCCCCACTATTTGAGAAGCACTGGCCTTGTGGGAGCTCACCTTTCCTCACTGGCATTCATAGCGTGCACATGCACAAAATCCTCCTCCTCCTTCTCTGTTATGCACCACCTCCTGCCTGCCCTCATGATATCTTCCCACCCACGTGACATCTTCCCTGTAGTCGATGATCGGAAGGGTTAGTTGACTTATTGTAGTGTAGTAGTAGTAGTATTGTAGTAGATTTATATAGTGCTTTATCCATACTGAATATTATGCTCAAAGCACTCTTTGGTGTTTTTTGTGCTCCGGGCACCTGTCGCCACTTGTAGCTTTGTCTTCGTCTTACAAGCCATGGTAAGAGCAAAACTCTAGTAGACACTGTCTATTGTTGATGACCTTGCCAACTCCAAAGGAACCAAGGCAGGAGGGCCAGGAGTCTTGGTCGACACCCACCCTGGCATTAAAGTCACCCAAAAGGACGAGTTGTTCGTTGTTAGGGATGTTCTTGATGACGACATTCAAGTTGGAGTAGAATTCGTCTTTAGCTGCAGGTGTTGATGTCAGAGTAGGAGCGTAGGCACTGAAGAGAGAGATTGGACCATCCGAGGTGTAGAGGCGGAGAGTCAGCAGTCATTCACATCCTTGTCACCTGTTTCAACCATCTTCAGCAAGGTGTTCCTGACTGCGAAGCCCACCCCGTGTTCTCTACGATGCTCAGCGGTCTTTTCTTTCCAGAAAAAGGTGTAGTCCTTTTCTTTCAGCCTTGCAGAGTCTGCTAGACGAGTCTCCTGTAAGGCGGCGATGTCCATCTTTAATTGCAGAAGCTCATCGTTGATGACAGCCATCAAGTTCGGTGGTCATGGTGCGGACATTCCAGGTTACCAATTTAAAAGCTAGTCTCTTATTTTGCGCATTCTTATTCTCTTGCTTGGTGCAGGTTGAAGTCTGCTTGTCGGTTGTTACCTAATCCCCATGCACCCAATGAGGAAGACAGACCGTGGCGAGACAGCACCTTATTGGCAGGGGGCTGCCTGGCTTAGGCAGGCGGTAACTGTCCAATGAGATCCAAAGATCCCTCCCACAGACAAAAGCGACCCCTGGCGCCATGCTCTACTCCAATCAAGCATTGTGGATTATAACCGGTAACTGCCGCTTTCCGTGTTAGTTTGACGCTGTGAGGCGAAGCTGGCGTGTCCTCTCCAAGGCACAGGCCAAGGCAGGGATATATGGAGGACCAGCTCTTGCCCAGTTAGCAGAAACCCCCCTATCGACGGCGATGACTGGTCCGGATGGAACGGCAGGGCTGGTATGGTCCGGGGCCATTGACGTCGCAGGAGTTGCCAGAATGAGATTGATTACAACAACGAACTGCCTATGGGACTCCAGCTCCAGATTTTTCCTCGAGGTTAACTCCTGAAGCATTTTCTCTAAAGAGATATTAGCTGCAAGGCAGCAGAGGTTTTGACATAGTTTTCCTTCTCTGCATGCAGCAGGTAGCACAGGGTAGCATGATACCTGTGGCAGGAACAACCTGACCTGACCTGAAATGTTAATGTACATGTATTATTATTATTATTATGAAATATTTATTGTTTGTAAATGTTTATCTTTAATATATAATGTCAAATATATGTGTTTGTGTCAGGTTATATGAGTTTGGGAGGGGTTTGGAATGGATTAAGTGGTTTTCTGTTATTTCTTATGGGAATTTTTGTTTTATTTAATGAACATTTTGACTTACGAGTTCACCCTCGGAACGGATTAATTTCATAATTCAAGGTACTACTGTATTATTATTATTATTATTAATAATAATAATAACAATAATCATAATAATAATAATAATAATAATAATAACTGTTTGAAGTTTGTAAAACTATTCTTTAAACCATTCAAAACCTATTCACTATTCCTGGATGGTTTATGTGTTTGTATGTATGTGTTAGATAAGCTGCTGGTACCATCTAAGTGGGTTCAAATTCACTGGAGTGGAGACCGAGCTACTCTTACGCTCACACACCTCAATAAAGAAGATGAGGGACTTTACACTCTTCGTGTCATCACAAAGTCTGGCTATGAGACACACTCAGCCTATGTCTTTGTCCAAGGTAGGGTTTGGCCTCATACTGACAATAATGATTAGCACAGAACATCTAGTTTCTCTTACAGCACGTTTGTTGTCTGGAGGTTTTTACCACTGTAGAGCATGAAATCTTGGGGAAAGGCTTTTGACCGACTGCTTGGGATAATTAAAGGTGGGATGCTCCAGTAACGTCTGTAAAATTCTGGTAAATGTAATAAATGTTGTAGTATTTTATTGTCTGAGATATTACAGTTGCTACAGCAGAGAGTAAATCACTCACAGATTGAGTGATTTACTTTCACTACTAGTAAGTGTGGAGGCTGAGGGTTATCGCAGGGTAACCCCTGAACAGCTCAGTAAACCATCACAGGGACAACACACACACACACACACACACACACACACACATTCACATCTAGGGGCAATCTGAATCAGCCAAACAGCCGAATGTGCATGTCTCTGGACTGTGAGAGGACACCAGAGTACCCAGAGGAAACCCACTCAAACATGGGAACATGCAAACTCAACACAGAGATGTGCAAGCCTGGGATTGGAACCCCGCACCTTCTTGGTGTGAGACAAACATGCTGACCACTATGCCGGACCAGCTGTGAAGAATGTTCTCTAAGATTCTAATTTGAAAATAAGCAGGAATAATTTTGCATAAAATTGAGATGCACTTTGTGAGGTAAGTGATATTGGAAGTTCAGCTGAGTTGTGTGTGTCATCTCAGAAGACATCTGGTTTTGTGATTTTGTGATGTGAAATTGCTCAACTCAACCTCATCAGTCCTCAGCCATTGAGTCACCAAGACATTTCATGTCATGATCTGGTCTGTACATTCAGCTGGCAAGTGTAAACCCTTGAATTGCCCCATTGTTTAGTATTATGGTACTAGAAAGGATTACTAATTCTGTGAACCAAGCCCAAGAATTCCATGTCTCATTCACAGCAGAATTCAAAAGGTGAGTCCCACATTCTCTAAGCAGCCACACAGCTTTATTCACATCTTACACATATGAACTCTGAATAGAGTCTCACGATATTCACTGCAAAGTCATAAAGGAGTGGGAGCCTTCCTCACTGTTTTTCGGCAAATAAGGGGCAGTGGTGGTCCAGTGGATAGGGTGCAGGATTGCTGATCCTAAGGTTGGGGGTTCGAGTCCACACAGGGTTGTCACTGTCCCCCCCCAGTGCAGCTAACTGGTTTATCCAATTGTTTTGGATTCACCAAACATGGCCTATTTCAGATGCAGCAACCATTGAGAGAATCAACATGTAAACATTTTTAGAGATGAGAAGAGAAACTTTTTAATTTAGGAAATAAAGATGATTTTTAATTTTTAACAAAGATGATATAGGCGGGCCATGTCTCTCACTGTCTATGGTGAGAGGTTCATGTAAAAGAACCATTGCTGACTTTCGTAAAAGAGTAGCTGCAAAGCCGTCAATGTGTTTCTGGGGACAAGTAGCAAGTGTTCTCGTGTCCCGGTTAATCTTCTCCGGAAGAGATCAATTGCTACACTACCCTACGGGGATGGGGATAAGATATGATGATGATGATGATGATGATGATGATGATGATGATGATGATGATTCGGAAAACAAATGAGTTGCCACTAATACCAGTGTTGGATTGGATGCCTTACCCTTTGTGACTTTCAGATCTGGATACTGGCCATTGATTTTTTTTTTTTTATGCATATGTGTGCATTGCCTCCGGTATAAACTGTCTTCTCCATGTCTGCAAGCTGCCTTGCGAGCTTGATAAGTTTTACATAATAAAATCATAACGTCCGGCCACCACTCATGCCCCCCCCCCCTCCCCCACCCCCCGTCCCAATACACACAATAATTCACACAGCTGCAGAAAAAAATGTTTCTCTGTTTTTCAGTGAATCCCATCATAAAGGATGACCTTATATTATTTTAACATCCCAGAATAAATACACACTTGGGCTTCGTTTGTATTGTGCTGCTGTATGTAAAAGTTTTGTTTATGATTTTATGCGCATACTTTTAAACATAGAGATATGTTGAGATATGTATGATATTTTAAACATAGAGATAGGGACAGTGGTGGTCTGGTGGTGTAGGGCGCTGGATCGCTGATCCAAAGGTTGGGGGTTCGAGTCCCACTCTCCACAGGGTTGTCACTGTCCCCCCCAGTGCAGCTAACTGGGTTATCAAAGGCGGGCCATGTCTGTCACTGTCTATGGTGAGAGGTTCATGTAAAAGAACCATTGCTGACTTTCGTAAAGAGTAGCTGCAAAGCCGTCAGCGTGTTTCTGTCCCTTGCTAAAAAGGGTTGTGACAGGAAGGGCATCCGACGTAAAAACCTCTGCCAAATCAAATGTGCGAATCAGATGATTCGCTGTGGCGACTCCCGAGTAAAAGGGAAAAAGCCGAAAGGCAGACAGACAGACTTTTAAACATAGAGATAAACATGACCACATGATCCATGGAACATTACCCAGAAGCTCTGCACCTAAAACTCAGAAAGCAATGCATGAAGTAATGTGTGGGGTGTTAGACTGTGTTTATGAACATGGGCTTGACGTTGTCTGAGGTCTCAGCTTTCATTCTAATTTTATATCGTGGACCAGCCCAAGTTGAGTAGCAGTCAGAACACTTGAATGGAATGTACTTTTAATATCTTGTTAATTTTATAGTACAAGGACGTAATATTGTGCAATGTAATAATACATTTTGTCTTCAGCAACAGTGTATAGAAAACTCACTTTTCTGCAGAGTAAAATCATCCGGTTGAGCAAATATACCTTTCTAGCAAATAGGACTTTATTCTACTTACCCAAGGCGGAAAGGTGACGCAGTGCCGAGCATGTTTGTCTTAAAGCAAGAAGGTCCTGCTTTCAGGCTCCTGGCTTGGGTGTTTCTGTGGAGAGTTTGCATGTTCTCCCTATGCTTGTGTGGGTTTCTTCCAGGTACCGGCACTCACATTTTCTTCCAAAGTCCAAACACATGTATCTTGGGCTCCAAATTGCCTATTGGTGTGATTTGAAGCAGGCGTGTGTGTGTGTGTGTGTGTGTGTGTGTGTGTGTGTGTGTGTGTGTGTGTGTGTGTGTGTGTGTGTGTGTGTGTGTTGGCCCAGGAATGGACTAGCAAGCTATTCAGGGTGTATTCCACCTTTGGTAGGGGAATAGGCTGGGATGGGCTCCAGCCTCCCATAACCCCCTAAAAAAGGCTAATAGGCTTTAAGCAGTTTTGCTCTGTATATGAATTTGAGACTAAATGATTGTGTATGTGTGTGTGTGTGTGTGTGTGTGTGTGTGTGTGTGTGTGTGTGTGTGCGTGTTGGTCCTATGATGAACTGGTACATTATTCAGGGTGTATCCCACCTTCGCCTGGAGTTGGCTGGGATGGGCTCCAGTTTCTCCTGACCCCAAAAAGGTATAAAGCATTCAGAAAATGACATGACATGACTACTGACAGGTCAGTGGTGGCCTGGTGGTAAAGGTGCTGGATCACTGAACCAAAGGTTGGGGGTTCAAGCCCCACTCATCACGGGTTGTCACTTTCACCCCCAGTGCAGATAACTGGGTGATCAAAGGCCTGCCATGTTTCTCACTGTCTCACTGGTGTGAGGTTCATATAAAAGAAACATTGTTGACTTTCGACAAGAGGAGCTGCAAAGTCGTCAGCGTGTTTCTGCCCTGCGATGGCCTGGCGAGCCGTCCAGGGTGTACTCTTCCTTTGAACAGTCAGCCTTTGCCTGACCCTAATTAGGATTAAGCGTTTCATAAAATGAATGAATGAATGAATGAATACTGACTATAACTATTGCATAATCATTGCATTTATGAAATTGTATACCATATATATATATATATATATATATATATATATATATATATATATATATATGTATGTATAAATATACCGGTGTGACTTTGTGTCTTAGATACTGACGCAGAGGTTTCAGGGGCTCCTGGTGCTCCTCTGGATGTATTTTGCCAAGAAGCTAATAAAGATTATGTCATTATGACATGGAAACAGCCTGCTGTGGATAGAGGAAGCTCAATTCTGGGCTACTTTGTAGACAGGTACATATGAATAAATCTTTTTTTTTTTTTTTTTTCATGGAAATGGAAGGATATATTCCTCAGATGAATTTCATTATGGAAATATCTTTTTTTTTAAGTTCATAAGACAATTCATGATAAGCATGTTGTTATAGAGTAAGAGAGGCCACGAGGTTTTATTTTCTTCCTAGGAATATACAAATATAGAATAGAAAGAAATAACGTTATTCAGGGCCTTGATCTGGAATGATTGCAAAACTGGTGTGAAATTCTTTGCAAATTTTAAATGATGCTGATGTTTTGAATTTGATATAATGTCAGAATATCAGAATTTCTGGGTGTAATACAGCATAACAGTTTCTCTTCCTTTACTGTCTGTTATCTCTCACCTTCTCACTTGCTGCGTCATAAGGTGTGAAGTCGGCACGTCTCACTGGATTCAATGCAACGACACTCCAGTCAAGTTTGCCCGTTTTCCGGTTACTGGTCTCATCGAAGGCCGCAGTTATATTTTCCGTGTGCGTGCAGTGAATAAGTGTGGCATGAGTCATCCTTCTCGAGTGTCCGAACCTGTGGCAGCCATGGACCCTGCTGACCGTGCTCGCAAAGGTATCCCCTAGAGCCAAGCTTTCCTTTTCTAAATTTGCTGGATCTGTAAACCGCAGTGTTGAACAGTGCTGATAATATCCGAGGAATACCTGGAGTAGAGTTTCTGGAGAGAGATATTACTATATTTTCTTTATTTTAAATATATTCTATGTATTAATTCTATAAGTGTAAATTTTAGATAATGCATTAATTGAAATCCTTGCATGACAGTATTGAGATACGGGGAATATATTCCTCACGTATTTTACTCTGGGTTTACACTGGGCACGGTGTCCATCTCCACAATTCAACGAAGCGTAGGGCTCCACGTTTTCAAACCACACTTGGAGCATGATTGGATATATAAAGGAGGCAGGGCATATCCAAGAGATGAAACTTGAGGGAATTGTGTTTCCAACTCGTCAGGAGGATCTCCTACAGCGATGCATGTTCGCGGTCTGTTACGCTCTGTTAAGGTCTGGTAAGCTCTACTACACTCTACTACCATTCACGATACTACGGAAACATTTTCACATCAAACGCATTATGTGTCCTCAAGATTATCAAGATTATTCGATCCCACGAACCCCCACGCTCAACATGATTCTCTCAAATCAGAGATCGTGGTCATTGTGCCTCAGTGCGAACCAAGGATTACATACAAATTAATACGTACTCGACTTACTTCATATTTATTTTGTATACTTTATTTGCAGTATTAGCATTTTCTTCAGTCCAGTGGTGGCCTGGTGGGAAAGGTGCTGGATCACTGATCTTAAGGTTGGGGGTTCAACAGGTCCTAACTGGGTTATCAAAGGCCGGCCGTGTCTCTCACTGTCTATGGTGTGAGGTTCATGTTCAAGAACCATTGCTGACTTTCAACAAGATGAGCTGCATAGCTGTCAGCGTGTTTCTGCCCTGCAATGGCCTGGTGAGCTGTTCAGGGTGTACTCTGCCCTCGCTCCGAGTTGGCTGAGATTGGCGCCAGCCTCCCTACGACCCTAATTATCATTAAACAGTTACAGAAAATGAAGGAGTGAATGAATTAAGTATTTTCTAATCTGCGATGGTCTGGTGAGCTGTCCAGGGTGTACCCCTCCCTCGCCAGAGTCGGCTGAGATAAGCACCAGCCTCTCCATGTCCCTGAATAGGTTTACGCGGTTCAGAAAATTAATGACTGAAATTAGTATTTTCTAATTTTGATATTAGAAATATTTCTGTAAAATCCTTTTCTGCTTTTTTTCTGTTTCACATCTCTCTCTCTCTCTCTCTCTCTCTCTCTCTCTCTCTCACACACACACACACACACACACACACACACACACACTGCAGCGTGCGTGCGCGCACACATATGCACACACACACACACACACACACACACACACACACACACACACACACACACACACACACACACACACACACACTCTCTCTCACCCTCTGTCTCACTCACTTTTTGAATGGAAGGAGCCTCTGCACCTTGGACTGGCCAGATCATCGTTACTGAGGAAGAGCCTGTGGGTAAGGTCAATCTTTCCAGCATGTGTTCAGTAAAGACACTCATGAGGACTGGACAGTGTTATGTGAAAAGTGTATAGTGTCAGTTTTAACTGTCTGACAATTCTGAACCTTTGTGGCTATTTTAGAGGGCGTGGTTCCTGGCAAACCTCGTGACCCGACAGTTATTGAAGCCACCAAGAACTATGTGGTGCTGAGCTGGAAGCCTCCAGGAGACAAAGGATGTGAGGGTGTCATGTACTATGTTGAAAAGGTCCAAAAATCTTATCCTTAAAACGACATTTAAGATGTATGACAGTATACGATCAGGGGCGACTGTATGTATATGAATGTGTGCATATACAGTATAGTTATACAGTATATAACCAAATGCACCACTGTACACAAACCTATAATACACATGTACATAATTCTTGCTAGTGACTCGGTGGTGGCCCGGTGGTAAAGTGCTGGATTACTGATTCCAAAGTTGTGGGTTCAGGCCCCACTGTCAATGGTTGTCACCGCTGTCTCCCCAGTGCAGCTAACTGGGTTATCAAAGGCCGGCCATGTCTCTCACTGTCTATGGTGGGAGGTTGATGTAAAAGAACCATTGCTGACATTCGACAAGAGTAGCTGCATAGCCGTCAGCATGTTTCTGCCCTGCGATGGCCTGGCGAGCTGTCCAGGATGTACTCTCTCCTCACCCAAAGTTGGCTGAGATGGGCGCCAGCCTCCCGGCAACTCTAATTAGGATTAAGTGGTTGAAAAAAAGGAATGAATGAATGAATGAATGAGTAAATAAAGAATGAATGACTAATTCTTGCTTGCTCTGGATATCCTGTCAGCATTGTCAGTTACTTGTAAGTAATCTGAATCGTACATATTTTGTATTTTATAGTGTGTGTCCGGCACAGACAGCTGGCAGCGTGTGAACACAGAGCTTCCGGTGAAATCTCCACGCTTTGCTTTGTTCGACTTGTCTGAAGGGAAATCCTACTGCTTCCGTGTTCGCTGCTGCAACTCTGCTGGTGTCGGGGAACCTTCAGACCCCACGGAGCCAACTCAAGTGGGAGATAAACTGGGTGAAAATCTGTCACGTCTCACATTGAATTCTACTATAGCATTGCTCTAAATTTACAGGAAGAATACAAGCAGATGAATGGATCCATACCAAGGATGAATAAATGGATGGATATCATGCTATCATGATATCATGATTGAAGATGTTCAGCAAATTAATGATGATGATAATAATAATAATAATAATAATACACTGCATGCATATATTAAGTTCATAATCTCGAAACTGAGTTTTATTATTTGTTTGTTTCTTTAATATGATTATTAGTAATAATAAGACTCCTACTACAGGGACCCCGCGTTACTTCACGCTTCAATTCATGCGGCTTCAGTGCATCACGGTTTTGGACAAAAAAAATAAATAATAATAATAATAATATATATTATATATATATATATATATATATATATATATATATATATATATATATATATATATATATATATATATATACAGATTGTGTGTGGTTTTATGTGTGTTTAATAATTTGTGTGGGGCAGTGGTGGTCTAGTGGTATAGGGCGCTGGATCGCTGATCCAAAGGTTGGGGGTTCGAGTCCCACTCTCCACAAGGTTGTCACTGTCCCCCCCAGTGGAGCTAACTGGGTTATCAAAGGCCGGCCATGTCTCTCACTGTCTGTGGTGTGAGGCATGTAAAAGAACCATTGCTGACTTTCGACAAGAGTAGGCTGCAAAGCCGTCGGCGTGTTTCCGCCCTGCGATGGCCTGGCGAGCTGTCCAGGGTGTACTCTGCCCTCGCCCGAAGTTGGCTGGGATGGGTGCCAGCCTCCCCGCGACCCAAATTAGGATTAAGCGGGTACAGAAAATGAATGAATGAATGAATATATATATATATATATATATATATATATATATATATATTCATCAAATTAAAAATAAGGAAATTAAGGAAGAATAGGGGAAAAAGTTAAGTAAAATGCCACAAAAACAAGGCCAATTATGCAACAAAAAAAACCCTAAACAAACACAAAACAAAAAACAACCCAAAACCTCCCATTAAAACTATTTTGTTGTATCTGTGTGTGGGTGTGCATTTGTGCGTATGTATGTGTGCCGTCCTCTTCTCATGCAATACCATCTGTATGTGTGTGTATTTATATTTTATTTACATCTTATGTTATTTTTTAATGTTTAGTTGTTATTATAATCATTCATAGCATTGAATATGTATTTATTGATATTATATACACATATAGAAGAAGGGGAGGGCTGGGGGGTGATCCTACTTTGCGGAGTTTGATGGTCATGTGGGGATCTCGGTCCCAATTAACCGTGGAAAGTGAGGGATCCCTGTACTACTACTACTACTACTAATAATAATAATACATAAAATAGGTTACAATATAAACTTTAATATACTGTACTAATCTTAATTGACCAATTCCGCATCCTCCACTCTGTAGATATCCCATCTGCCCCAGGACGGATCGTGCCCACTCGAAACACAGACACATCTGTCGTTGTGTCATGGGAGGCATCACGGGACGCAAAAGAGCTGGTGGGCTACTATATTGACACCAGTGTTGTTGGAAGCAATTCTTGGAATCCTTGCAACAATAAGCCGGTCAGAGGCACCAGGTACATTTTTGCAGATTCAAAATGAAAGACAGGCAAACAGACAGGCAGACAGACATGCATTCATGCACACACTGCTATTCAAGAACACTATTCTAGCCACATACAATCACTCGGCATAGAACAAGTGTATATCTACATCTTTATGCAGTTATTTAATCATCCAATCATGTGCCTGCAGTGCATTAAATAAAATCATCCAAGTACCAGACAACAGTTTTGGGTAATGTTCACTTAAATTGTCATAGCGGAGTTTAAAAAAACAAAAAAAAAACCAAAAAACATTGGGAATAAAAGAGGAAAAGGTCACTGTGTAAAATTATCAGAAATATTGGTGCCAGCACTGAATAAGGAAACAGAAAATCATTCCATGATTGGCAGTTCTGGATGGCATGATGGTGTATTGCCCACCTCACAGCAAGAATGTCCTGGCTTTGAACCCTGGACCCAGCAGGAGCATTTATGTGTTGAGTTTGTATGTTGTCCCTGTACTTGTGTTGGTTTCTTTTGGGTTGCTTTGGTTTCTTCCCACAGTCCAAAAACATGCACATTAGGCTAATTGGCTGTTCTAAGTTGACCTTAGATGAAAGTGTGAATGGCTGTGTGTGTAGGCCCAAGGATGTGCTGGCAAGCTGTTGAGGGTGTACCCCATCTTTTGACCAGAGATGACTGAGATTGGCTCCAACCTCCCCACAACTCTATTAGACTGAAGCGATTTGGCAAATGAGTGATTGATTGAGTGATTGAGTGATTGAGTGATTGAGTGAGTGAGTGAGTGATTGATTGAGTGATTGTGTGAGTGAATGAGTACGTGAGTGATTGAGTGTGTGAGTGAGTGATTTATTGATTGATTGAGTGAGTGAGTGAGTGATTGAGTGATTGATTGAGTGATTGTGTGAGTGAATGAGTGAGTGAGTGAGGGATTGAGTGAGTGAGTGAGGGATTGAGTGAGTGAGTGATTGAGTGAGTTAGTGATTGAGTGAGCGAGTGAGTTAGTGATTGAGTGAGCGAGTGAGTTAGTGAGTGATTGATTGATTGAGTGAGTCAGTGAGTGAGTCAGTGAGTGAGTGAGTGAGTGATTGAGTGATTGAGTGAGTGAGTGAGGGAGTGATTGATTGAGTGATTGTGTGAGTGAATGAATGAGTGAGTGAGTGAGTGAGTGAGTGAGTGATTGATTGATTGATTGAGTGAGTGAGTTAGTGAGTTAGTGATTGAGTGAGCGAGTGAGTTAGTGATTGAGTGAGTGTTTGAGTGAGTGAGTGTTTGAGTGAGTGAGTGAGTTAGTTATTGAGTGAGCGAGTGAGTTAGTGATTGAGTGAGTGAGTCAATGAGTGAGTTAGTGAGTTAGTGAGTGATTGATTGAGTGAGTCAGTGAGTGAGTGGTTGAGTGAGTGAGTGAGTGATTGAGTGATTGAGTGAGTGATTGAGTGTGTGAGTGAGTGATTGTGTGAGTGAATGAATGAGTGAGTGAGTGATTTATTGATTGAGTGAGTGAGTGAGTGAGTTAGTGATTGATTGAGTGAGTGAGTTAGTGATTGAGTGAGTGAGTGAGTTAGTGAGTTAGTAAGTGATTGAGTGATTGAGTGATTGAGTGAGTGAGTGAGTGATTGAGTGAGTGATTGAGTGAGTGAGTTAGTGAGTGATTGAGTGAGTGAGTGAGTGAGTGAGAGAGTGAGTGAGTGAGTGATTGAGTGAGTGAGTGAGTGAGAGAGTGAGTGAGTGAGTGAGTGAGTGAGTGATTGAGTGAGTGAGTGATTGAGTGAGTGAGTGAGTGAGTGATTGAGTGAATGAGTGAGTGAGTGAGTGAGTGATTTAGTGAGTGAGTGAGTGATTGAGTGAGTGTTTGAGTGAGTGAGTGTTTGAATGAGTGAGTTAGTGAGTGATTGAGTGAGTGAGTTAGTGAGTGATTGATTGAGTGATTGTGTGAGTGAATGAATGAGTGAGTGAGTGAGTGAGTGAGTGACTGATTGATTGATTGAGTGAGTGAGTGAGTGAGTTAGTGATTGAGTGAGTGAGTGAGTGAGTGATTGAGTGAGTGAGTTAGTGAGTGAGTGAGTGATTGAGTGAGTGAGTGAGTTAGTGAGTGAGTGAGTGATTGAGTGAGTGAGTGAGTGAGTGAGTGAGTGAGTTAATGATTGAGTGAGTGAGTGAGTGATTGATTGATTGATTGATTGATTGATTGATTGATTGATTGATTGAGTGAGTGAGTGAGTGAGTGATTGAGTGAGTGAGTAAGTGAGTGAGTGAGTTAGTGATTGAGTGAGTGAGTAATTGAGTTAGTGATTGAGTGAGTGATTGAGTGAGTGAGTTAGTGAGTGAGTTAGTGAGTGAGTGAGTGATTGAGTGAGTGATTGAGTGAGTGAGTGAGTGAGTGAGTGTTTGAATGAGTGAGTGAGTGAGTGAGTGAGTGATTGAGTGAGTGATTGAGTGAGTGAGTGAGTGAGTGTTTGAATGAGTGATTGAGTGAGTGAGTGAGTGAGTGAGTGAGTCAGTGAGTGAGTGAGTGAGTCAGTGAGTGAGTGAGTGATTGAGTGAGTGAGTGAGTGAGTGAGTCAGTGAGTGAGTCAGTGAGTGAGTCAGTGAGTGAGTGTGTGAGTGAGTGAGTGAGTGAAAGTGAGTGGCAGTTCTGCAGTTGTAAATGCCTTGTTACTGAGAAAAGTCAACAGGACTTGGTCAGACTGGCTTGAACTGACCGAAAGACTGCAGTATCTCAAATAAACATTCCAGTGTGAACAGTATGCACAACTCGGATGAGCTACAGCAGCAGAAGACCACGTGAGAAAGCTGAGGCTACAGTATGCACAGGCTGACCAATTCCAGACAGCTGGAGACCGCTGAAAAAATGTAGCATAGTCTGAGTCATCTCGATTTCTGCAGAGGCACACAGATGGCCGTGTAAGTATTTGAAGCCAACAGAATGAAGCCATGGATGCAACCTGACTTGTGTGAACAGTTCAGCCTGGTGAAGATGATGTAATTGTGTAGGGCGTGTCTTATAGAGAATGAATCATCATTGCTTGTATGGCACAACTTATTTGAATATTGTTGCTGACCATGTGTATCCTATCACAATTCCTTGTCATTTAATTAATTAATTGCAGTATAATACGCCATGTTACAAAACTGGTTTCGTGAGTTGCATGCTCTTCAGTGGTGCTATAAATCACTGCAACTGAATCCAGTGAAATGTTCTGGAATGAGAGATTCACAACATAAAACTGCACCAGAAACCACTCATTTTCTCTCATCTGCTCAATCATTTCGAATTAGGAAGCATATCTGCTTCACAGCAAGAAGGTCCTGGGTTCAATTCCCAGCTCGGGAGTTTTTGTGTGGAGTTTGCATGTTCTCCCCGTGCTTGCATGGGTTTCCTCCGGGTACTCTGGTTTCCTCCCACACTCCAAAAACATGCAAGGTAGGTTAATTGGCTGTTCCGAATTGCCCCTAGGCGTGAGTGGCTGTGTGTGTGTGTGTGTGTGTGTGTGTGTGTGTGTGTGTGTGTGTGTGTGTAGGCCCTGCAATGGCCTGGTGAGCTGTCCAGGGTGTACCCCGCCCTCGCCCCGAGTTGGCTGAGATGGGAGCCAGCCTCCTCGTGACCCTATCTAGGAGTAGGAGGTTCAGAAAATGAATGAATGGATTTCTTATTCGGGTTGCGGTGAGGCTGTTGCCGAGCCCAGCTGACTCTGGGAAAAGACAGGTTACACCCTGAACAGCTTGCCAGACAATCTTAGGATCAATGTGCACACAGAACCATTTATGCTCACACACCAAACAAATACAAGCACAGGGACAACATGCAAAATACACACAGAAACACCTCTGCCGAGCCCAGGAGCCAAAGCCAAGATATTCTTGCTGTGTGGCGGACATGCCTACCACTGCACCACTGTGCCACTCGAACCAGACCTGAAAGGAAGGGTTCCAACATCTCAAGGAATCATATGCTATGATGACTTGCAGTAGTTCTGAGAGTGAAGGAATGCATGGTGTAGAAGTGTATACTGCCTACAGTTTGTTTTACGATGCCTTTGGTTTTGTCCATAGATTTGTTTGTCATGGCTTGACAACAGGCGAAAAGTATGTGTTCCGCGTGAGAGCAGTCAATGCCGCTGGAATCAGTGATTTCTCACAGGAGTCTGAAGCCATTGAAGTTAAAGCTGCTATTGGTGAGTGAACACCGCATATAGTTTAGATTCGACAAATGATTTTTTTATTTTTCATTAATGCTATGGGTTAAATTGCATTATCATAATTAAAGCGATAATAATCCTGTTTATTGGAGAGCAATATGAAATCATACATCTTGTGATCATATTTTCCTTTTATGATCCACACCATTGTTTCCCTCTTTAACTTCTCACCTTTTCAACTGCACTGTGAAGCCACACCTACATCCCTTGCAGCTCCGCCCATGATTCTCCCAGAAGGTGGGGTTAGGACTTGTAGATTTCCTCTAGATTGGGTCCTGTGTGATCCATCATAGCGGTAACTACAAAACCAGTTCACCCGCGCTCACACACAACCTCTGTCCAACCTTCCACTTCTTGACATCTGCATCCTTTTCCTCCAGTATAGCACATTTCTTCCTCTCTTTCATTCCTCATGATGCTCCTGTGAGCTAAACTGGGTTTGGCTTTGTGCTGTGCTGCATGATCAGCGTACCCTTGAGGAACCCAAGGGTTTTTGTTTCAATAAATCTTTTGTTGGGAACATTCGTTCATTCGTTAATTTACTGAACCGCTTAATACTAATTAGGATCACTGGGAGGCTGGTACCCATCTCAGCCAACCCTGGAGAGGGCGGAGAACACCCTGGACAGATCACCAGACCATCGCAGGGCAGAAACCTGCTGACGGCTTTGCAGCTACTCTTGTCGAAAGTCAGCAATGGTTTTTTACAAGAACCTCACCCCATAGACAGTGAGAGACATGGCCGGACTTTGATAACCCAGTTGGCTGCACTGGGATGACAACAGTGACTAGAATAAGGCTTGAACCAGTGATCCAGCACCTTACCACCAGGCCACCACTGCCCGGGTAGGAAGCTACCAAACATCAATTAATGACTTCCTTCCCATTCATTCATTCAATTTCTAAGCATCTTAATCCTAATTAGAGTCATGGGAAGATTGGCATCCATCTCAGTTGTCTCTGGTCAAAAGTGGGGTACAACATGTACAGCTCATAACCAAGCTGTCGCAGGGCCAACACTCATACAACCATTTACACTCACACTTACACCTAAGGCAATTTAGACCGGCCAATCTAAACTGTGCGTGTTTTTGGAATGCGGGAGAAAAACGGAGCCCAATGATGGCCTGGCGAGCTATCCAGAGTGTATCCCGCCCTTGCCCAGAGTCGACTGAGGTGGGCACCAGCTTCCCCACTACCCTAATAGGTTTAAGCGGTTCAGAAAATGAATCAATGAAAATGGAGTAGCTGGAGGAAACCCATGCTCGCTTGGGGACCTTCTTGTTGTGAGGCAAACATGCAAACAACTTTCTTACCACTTAAATCAAGTTTATCCTGATATCCTTTATCAGTGCCACTTATCCTTCAGGGTCAAGGGGGAAGCCAGAGCCAGTGTAACTCAGTAAACTTTATGGAGTCCAATTAAATTCCTCAAAAAAAAAAAAAAAATATATATATATATATATATATATATATATATATCCTAGTCCTTCTCAAAAAATTTTAGCATATTGTGATAAAGTTCATTATTTTCTGTAATGTACTCATAAAAATTAAACTTTCATATATTTTAGATTCATTGCACACCAACTGAAATATTTCAGGTCTTTTATTGTTTTAATGCTGATGATTTTGGCATACAGCTCATGAAAACCCAAAATTCCTATCTCAAAAAATTAGCATATCATGTTCAGGTAGTGTAAACGAGCTATTAACCTAATCATCTGAATCAACCAATTAACTCTAAACACCTGCAAAAGATTCCTGAGGTTTTTAAAAACTCCCAGCCTGGTTCATTACTCAAAACCGCAATCATGGGTAAGTCTGCCGACCCGACTGCTGTCCAGAAGGCCATCATTGACACCCTCAAGCAAGCGGGTAAGACACAGAAAGAAATCTCTGAGCGAATAGGCTGTTCCCAGAGTGCCGTATCAAGCCACCTCAGTGGGACGTCTGTGGGAAGGAAAAAGTTTGGCAGAAAACGCTGCACGACCAGAAGAGGTGACCGGGCCCTGAGGAAGATTGTGGAGAAGGGCCGATTCCAGACCTTGGGGGACCTGTGGAAGCAGTGGACTGGGCTACAGGTGCCGCATTCCCCAGGTCAAGCCACTTTTGAACCAGAAACAGCAGCAGAAGCGGCTGACCTGGGCTACAGAGAAGCAGCACTGGACTGTTGCTCAGTGGTCCAAACTACTTTTTTCGGATGAAAGCAAATTTTGCATGTCATTCGGAAATCAAGGTGCCAGAGTCTGGAGGAAGACTGGGGACAAGGAAATGCCAAAATGCCTGAAGTCCAGTGTCAAGTCCCCACAGTCAGTGATGGTCTGGGGTGCCATGTCAGCTGCTGGTGTTGGTCCACTGTGTTTTATCAAGGGCGGGGTCAATGCAGCTCGCTATCAGGAGATTTTGGAGCACTTCATGCTTCCATCTGCTGAAAAGCTTTATGGAGATGAAGATTTCATTTTTCAGCACGACCTGGCACCTGCTCACAGTGCCAAAACCACTGGTAAATGGTTTACTGACCATGGTATTACGGTGCTCAATTGGCCTGCCAACTCTCCTGACCTGAACCCCATAGAGGATCTGTGGGATATTGTGAACAGAAAGTTGAGAGACACCAGACCCAACACTGTGGATGAGCTTAAGGCCGCTATCGAAGCATACAAGCTGATTGGCTCCATGCCACGCCGCATTTAAGCAGTCATTTCTGCAAAAGGATTCCCGACCAAGTATTGAGTGCAGAACTGAACATAATTATTTGAAAGTTGACTTTTTTGTATTAAAAACACTTTTTTTTTATTGGTCGGATGAAATATGCTAATTTTTTGAGATAGGGATTTTTGGTTTTTCTTTACTTTTTTGCCAAAATTATCAATATTAAAACAATAAAAGGTTTGAACTACTTCAGTTGTGTGTAATGAATCTAAAATATATGAAAGTCTAATGTTTATCAGTACATTACAGAAAATAATGAACTTTATCACAATATGCTAATTTTTTGAGAAGGACTAGTATATATATATATATATATATATATATATATATATATATATATATATATATATATATATATATATTTGTAGCCCAAAATTTTTTTCTTTTTCTATCAAGGGTTGGTACAAAGCATCATACTTACCTGCATGAACTCATTTCTTTTTGCCACATTTTCCTCTTCCAATATCTCTGCACACTCAACTATAATTCAAGCTCTTCACTCATCTTCCACTGCTTTCATTTTCTATTCTTTTTAATGCCAGCTGCTTTCCGCTACTCTCTTCTGGCATGTTTACTTTCAGATGTGTCTCCTTAGCCATCTTGTCTTCATTAATTTTCCCAATAAATGAAGACTTCATACTGTTCTGTTCTTCTTTATATTAACTCTTTTCTTCTAAATTGAAAATAATTGATCTGTGATGTAAATGAGCTATGCTAAATAGTAACATTGACAAGAATATGCTATGCATGTATGCTGAACATTTTGAAAGAATCTAAAAAAGCAAAACTAAAGAAAAAGCAACAAAAAAAAAACCTCTCTACATACAAATGTGTGTCGAGCAGCAGTTTGAATGAAGCAGCTTGTGTTTGTTTGTACGACTTCTACTGAGTTCACTTTTTGTTTTTTGTTTTTTCTCTTGCTGTTCCTGGCTAACTACTTTAGGGAGCGGTATTCATCATGGTGTGTTTCTGGAGTCAGGGGGTAACACAGTTGGACTAACCCAGCACAGGTCAGGCAAGGAGGGCAGGCATGTGCCCCCTTGCTCCCCTGCTACCACGCCGCTAACTACCCTAGCTAGTGTTAGCAAGAGCGCTAATAGAGCAGGCCCTCAAGTTGCTCCAAATACAACAATTAAAAGCAAAGGAGGGAATAGAGGAAGTGTAACCTGGGCTCCTGAACATAGCTGTGAGTTTGATCCTCAATCTGGTACCAATTCAGAACCCAAAATGCCCAGCGAACCTGGTACTAATTCGACCATCAAAATAACCAATGAATCTTGTAGCGAGTTAAACAAAAATACAGGCTCCAAACCTGACAACAGTTCAATCAAGAAATCAGAACTTGAACCTGGCACCAATTTATTTACTACTTTAGGCGGTGCACTTGGAAACAATTTAGAAGTCAAATCAAATGCTGAGCCTGGTACCAATTCAAATGCCAGCACAAACAATACAGGGTCCACAGCTAAGCAAGATCCCAATCCCTCTGCTGATAGAGTAATGGAACCCGCAGCCGAACTGGCAACTGACCTGGAAAAACGTAAGTCCTCTGTAGACTCTTCTTCGGAGCAAGAGCGAAAACAAGAAAATGGAAATGGGCGCAGAGGTTCAGGTGAGGAGAAGGTGAAACAGTAAGCTTCTTCAAGTCAGTACTGCATCCATGGATGGGTTCACTTCATCTTCAAGTTTCCTAAAACATCAAACTGAACTGTCTTTTATCTTTCTTCTGATAATTTTACCTCGACATCTATTTCAATTGTTTAAACCTGGTGATTACATTTTTTTCACTAAAGCTGGAATGCTGAATTATTTCAATAACAGTTTTGCTGTTCATATTTTGAACACCATATTTTGAACGGTTTTTAACAGGAAAAAAAAGTGCAGTCGTCCCTTTTTAAGAGTTAATCTTATTCAAATCCTCATTCATTCGTTCTTTTTCTTCTTCTTTTCCTTTCGGCTGTTCCCTTCAGGGGTCGCCACAGCAAATGATCTGCCTCCATCTCTCCCTATCCTCTGCATCTTCTACTCCTACTCCAACGACTTTCATGTCCGCCTTCACTGCATCCATAAATTCATTCTTTTTCTGTAACCGCTTAATCCTAATCAGGGTTGCGCGGAGGCTGGCGCCCATCCCAGCCGACTCCTCGTGAGAGCAGAGTACACCCTGGACAGCTCACCAGGCCATCACACGGCGGAGACACACTGACGGCGATGCAGCTCCTCTTGATGAAAGTCAGCAATGGCTCTTTTACATGAACCTCCCACCATAGACAGTGAGAGACATGGCCGGCCTTTGATAACCCAGTTAGTGCACTGTGGGGTTATTCAAATCTTTAGACCAATTTCTTTCTGTGTGCAAAATCTTGGGCCGGTGGGGGATTTTTTTAGCTGTTGTAAATTTGACATAGTAGACCGTGAAACCGAATTATCTGTGATCCTGACAAATTTTCAATAAAGATCAGACAAGCCAGATTTTAAATGATTACTACTCTCACTTAAGAATAATTATGAAACTTATATAAATTGTAATGAAAACATGCCAACAACCACCTGAAATGTATGAAAAAGTTAGATTAAGTTATTGTACCCTGTAACTCCATGTAAACTGTTTGAAGTTAATTCCACGTGGAAACTAATATTGTCAGCAGAAAGTTGTGGGTCAATTTGACAATAATTTTAATGACACAATAGTAGGGTGTGGCATTTAGAAGTAGACAATGATATGATACCCCTAATATACCTAATTAATTTTTGACCAGATAGTAGACTGGTTCTCATTCACTCACGTGTACCAGGATTAATATATTTAAACACAAACACCTGAAATACTGAACTATAATTAAATTAATACTCCTCTATGATAATGTGGGTACTGATGACATCATCATTCTGAGATTCAGTTTTCCAATCATCAATCATAAAATGGCTACACTAGCAGCTATCAGTGTAAGATTTTTTCCACAAACACAAATATTATTGTAGAGTTTTGAGTCAAGTGACAGATTTGTGTTGACATATGATGATATAATAGCGCTAATACAGGGAGCCCTCGCTACTTTGCGTTTCAGTTCATGCAGCTTCAGTGCATCGCTTTTTATTTTTTAATATTCATCGAATTAGAAAGTAAGTAGATTAAGCAAGAACGGGGGGAAAAGTTATGGAAAACGCTGCAAAACAAGGCCAATTATGCAAAAAAAAGAAAGAAAAAAAACCCAAACACACTAAAACAAAAACAACCCAAAACATCCCATCAAAACTACTTACATTTTTATGTGAGGTGCACATGAGCGTACATCTGTATGTGTGCGTATTTATATTTTATGCATTATTTTTGAATGTTTAATTGTTATTATAAGCATTTATAGTGTTGAATATGTATTTATTGATATTATATACAGATATACATGTACGTATACATCAGTGGTGGGGGGGGGTTTGATCCTACTTTGTGGAATTTGGCGGTTGCGGGGGGATCTCGGTCCCAATTAACCACAGAAAGTAAGGGATCCCCTTATATTCCAGATTTGTCACATCAGAATTCCATGGCTTACATTTGTCAAAATTTCCAGGGAGTATTACTTGGCAATATATGTCACACCATCACTTTTATGTGGCTGAAAACCAGAAATATTCTGAGCTCTAAAATCAATTGTCATTATGTTCCAGTGTATTTCAATCCAAAATGTATCATGAAAATACATATTTTATTTACTGAATAATTTACAGAAGTCATCATATCATTTTCTTTATATTAATAACTGGTGAGATTTATTGGATTAAATAAAATGAAATGAAAATGTTCACAGCTCATCATGTTTACTCATTGAGACCAAACATTTTATTATATGGGTTGGTGCTTCTTTCTTCCTCGCAGCATTTAGCCAAGTTAGGCATATTGTAAAGGACTGGATAATTAAATATCTTGCAAAGGTAAGGTTGACTGTGTCACTTTTTTTTTTATTATTTATTCGATGCATATATATATATATATATATATATATATATATACATATATACATATATATATATATATATATATATATATATATATATATATATATATATATATATATATATATATATATATATATATATATATACATATATATATACATATATATATATATATATACATATATACATATATATATACATATATATATATATATATATATATATATATATATATATATATATATATATATATATATATATATATATATATATATACATATATATATATATATATATATATATATATATATATATATATATATATATATATATATACACACATATATATACATATATATATATATATATATATATATATATATATATATATATATATATATATATATACGTCACTAAACTCTTACATTATAGCACCTTTCTTGCACACTGAAAATGTTTTCTTGCCACATCCAGCTCGCAGTGCACTGGTCACCCTTACTACTTATAAAAGGTCCTGAGATTATGCTTTTTTGAAAAATACCAAATAATGATATTGTTTTAAATTGTGTTAAGTGGGGATATCAAATTACTACGACGAATAAACTGAGACATTTA
>CM045745.1:6607781-6625281 GCA_024760905.1 Plotosus lineatus | reverse complement strand
GAAACCCACACAAGCACAGGGAGAACGTGCAACTCGCTACGAGGCAAACATGCTAATCATTATTCCATTCTGCCGCCCAAGTGAAAACAACTAATTTTTTTTAATTTTTTTTTTATGAGGTGTTCAGTAACCCCCGTTAATCATGGGGGTTGTGTTCCGCCCCTTCTCGCAGATCCTGAAAATCCATGAATTATTGACGCTGTCTTACCTGCGCTAAAATATGCTTGTTAAACACATTCTATATCCAGTCTTACTCATTAATAGAGTAATCATGCAGTAAAATGTAGTAATGATTAAGTAAAATCTTTTTAATTTTGTACTGTGATAATATTTATGAATGAATAAAGCGCTTAGGCTCCATAGGACTTAAATAATCATTAAAAAGGAGAATAAAAGAGGCGTACACACACACACACACACACACACACACACACATCATCTGCAACCAATCAGCAGGAGGGAGAAACAAAAGCTCTCAGCCATTGGCTAAATTTGAATCATTTGCCAGTAACTTCCGGGTTTGCCGCTAATCCGCGCGTATGCGAGGCTGCAAACGCTGAACCGCGAATGGGTGGGGCCTACTGTACTTCTAAGGTCAGATATGTGTAAGAAATTCTATAATATTAAATTTGATTAGTTATTATTTTTTCAGAATATAAATGAACTGCAAAAGTGAAGTCTCACTGATTTGGTTTCTACACAACCACACACTGAGGTTCATCAAGTTTCTGGTTTAATGAGAACTTCTCATCTGAAGTGAAAACCATTTGATGTGTGTTTGCATAGCCAACTCTTCCACTCCACTAAAGATCCAGAGCACCGAGGAGGGCATCCGTCTCTACACGTTTGTCAACTATTACAATGATGAACTTCTCGTTACTTGGCAGCACAAGTATGTGTGCGAGTGTGGTGTGTTAGACCGCTTACTGCGTGTGTTTGGTTGTGAATGACAGAAAACCCAGATGAAATAATGCTTCCTGTGTGTTGTTATACTGCAATCAGTATGATGTACAGTGTCTGATTATGAGTATTAACACATTTTCTCACGTAGGGATTCTGCCATAGCCTTTACTGATCGAATTAAAAGCGGTGTGGTGGGTGAGCAGTTGTGGCTGCAGATCAGCGAACCGACAGAGAAGGATAAGGGAAAGTATGCCATTGAGTTCTCTGATGGGAAGGGGGGGCTGAAGAGAACAATCGAGCTGGCCGGACAAGGTAATTGTAATTATACACACACACACACACACACACACACACACACACACACACACACACACACACACACACACACAATTATATTACAGTATAGACTTGTGGATGAATCTCATGCCAGTTATATAATAATGTTGTTGTGCTTTTCTGTTTTCTTTATTACAGCATACGATGATGCGAATGCAGAATTCCAACGACTGAAGTAAGTCAATCAATACAACATGTAATTGTTTAGTTTATTAGAATGTGGTTGTGTATTTGATTAACATATTTAACATTCCTTTTGCTCCTGTAACTGTTTTATATGTTTACAGAGCTGCTGCCATTGCAGAACGAAGTAAGTACCTGTATATGAATACTGTGGTACACTATATATATATACATGGAAGGGGATGAGAGAGGGGAGAGAAGAGGAAGAGGGACTGGGATGAGAGAGAGAGAGAGAGAGAGAGAGAGAGAGAGAGAGAGAGAGAGAGAGAGATATCTGCTTAGGTTGGAACATATGTCTGATGCATTTCCTTTCTCCTTCAGATCGGGCTCGTGTGGCAGGAGGTCTGCCTGATGTGGTGACCATCCAGGAGGGCAAGGTACAAACTCTGTGCAACTACATTTTACGTTCATGTACAGTAGTTCTAATAGAAACTTTTATTGTAAACTATTACTGTATTCTAATAGAAATCATTATTAAATTGGCTAATGCAAAAGTCAGTTGTTGATGTCCATCCATCCATCCATCCATCCATCCATCCATCCATCCATCCATCTATCCATCCACCCTCCCACCCAAGCCACTCACCTTCCCATCCATCCCTGCATTATTGCTAATGCTTATCTATTAGTGTCTTTGGGAAGGTGAAGCCGATTCCAGCTATTTTTTTTACTGATAAATGAGGTACACCCTGGTTGGTTGGAACTATCAGGCAGAAGGCCTAGAGGAAGACCAGAGAGGAGATTTATGGATGCAGTGAAGGAGGACATGAAGGTAGTTGGTGTAAGACAACAAGATGCAGAGGATCGGGTGAGATGGAGGCAGAGGATTTGCTGTGGTGACCCTTGTAGGGAACAGCCGAAAGGAAATGCAGAAGAAGAAGAAGAAGAAGAGGAAGAAGAAGAAGAAGAAGACCATGAACAGATCATTCATTTTAAATTCTGTCATAACTGATTGCAGCCATGAGGCGGGGGAAGGGGGGGGCATTAACCAGTATCTCTCCCCCTTATGCCGGTCCCAAGCCCGGAGAAATGCAGAGGGTTGTGTCAGGAAGGGCATCCGACATAAAACAAATGCCAAACTTTTATGATGCAATTCAGAAGTATTACCCCCATACCGGATCGGTCGAGGCCTGGGTTAACAACGACCGCCATCAGTGCTGTCAATCAACAGGGTGCTGATGGAAATTGGACTACTGTTGGTCGAAGACGTCGAAGAAGGAGAGGCGGGAGGCGTGTCCGTAGGCAGAGAGAGAAGAGGAAAGACATGAGTCTAGGACTGAGAGTAGGGACTTTGAATGTTGGAACTATGCAAAGAAAAGGTAGAGAGCTGGCTGACATGATGCAGAGGAGGAAGGTAGACATACTGTGTGTTCAGGAGACCAGGTGGAAAGGTAGCAAAGCTAAAAGCTCAGGAGCAGGGTTTAAGCTGTTTTATCATGGTGTGGATGGGAAGAGAAATGGAGTAGGAGTCATCTTGAAGGAGGGGTTTGTCAGGAATGTTCTAGAAGTGAAAAGAGTGTCAGACAGAGTGATGAGTCTCAAGTTAGAAATTGAAGGCGTGATGTTCAATGTTGTTAGTGCTTATGCCCCACAGGCAGGATGTGAGCTAAAAGAGAAGGAAAGATTCTGGAGTGACTTAGATGAAGTGATGCAGTGTACCCCCAGAGGTGAAAGAGTGGTCATTGGTGCAGACTTCAATGGACATGTTGGTGCAGGCAATAGAGGGGACGAGGAAGTGATGGGCAGGTTTGGTATCCAGGACAGGAACACAGAAGGACGGACGTTGATCGATTTTGAAAAAAGATTGGAAATGGCTGTGGTGAATACTTTCTTCCAGAAGAAACAGGAGCATAGGGTGACTTATAAAAGTGGAGGTAGGAGCACACAGGTAGACTACATCTTGTGTAGGCGATATACTAGTAATTTGAAGGAAGTCAGTGACGGCAAAGTAGTAGTGGGTGAGAGTGTTGCCAAACAGCATAGGATGGTGGTATGCAGGATGATGCTGATGGTGAGGAAGGTGAAGAAGGCAAAGGCAGAGCAGAAGACAAAGTGGTGGAAGTTGAAAAAGGAAGAGTGTCGTGTTGTCTTCAAAGAGGAGTTGAAACAGGCGTTGGGTGGCCAGGAAGTGCTTCCAAATGACTGGACAACCACAGCAAATGTGATCAGGGACACAGGTAGGAGAGTACTTGGTGTGTCCTCTGAAAGGAAAGTAGATAAGGAGACTTGGTGGTGGAATGAGGAAGTGCAGGAGTGTGTACAAAGGAAGAGGTTAGCTAAGAAGAAGTGGGACATTGAGAGGACCGACAAGAGTAAACAGGAGTACAGGGAGACACAGCGTAAGGCAAAAGTAGCAGTGGCTAAGGCCAAACAGAGGGCGTATGATGACTTGTATGATAGGTTGGACAGTAAAGAGGGAGAAAATAATCTATACAGGTTGGCACAGCAAAGAGATAGAGATGGGAAGGATGTGCAGCAAGTTAGCTTGATAAAGGACAGAGAGGGAAATGTATTGACTGATGACACAAGTGTGCTGGGTAGATGGAAAGAGTACTTTGAAGAGCTGATGAATGAGGAAAATGAGAGAGAAAAAACAGTAGAAGAGGTGACCATTGAGGAGCAGGATGTAGCAAAGATCAGTAAGGGTGAAGTGAGGAGGGCATTGAAGAGGATGAAGAATGGAAAGGTAGTTGGTCCTGATGATATACCTGTGGAGGTATGGAATTGTCTAGAAGAGGTAGCAGTAGATTTTCTGACAAGAACATTCAACAAGGTCCTAGAGAGTGAGCAGATGCCGGAGGAGTGGAGGAGAAGTGTGCTGGCGCCCATTTTTAAGAACAAGGGAGACGTGCAGAGTTGCGGCAACTACAGAGGGATAAAGTTGATGAACCATACGATGAAGTTATGGGAAAGAATAGTGGGAGCTAGACTAAGGGCAGAGATCAGCATTTGTGAACAACAGTTTGGTTTCATGCCAAGAAAGAGCACTACAGATGCAGTGTTTGCCTTGAGGATGTTAATGGAGAAGTACAGAGAAGGTCAGAGGGAGCTGCATTGTGCCTTTGTGGATCTGGAAAAAGCATATGACAGAAGAACTGTGAGAAGAACCAAGAGAAGAACTGTGGTATTGCATGAGGAAGTCTCTAGTGGCAGAGAAGTATGTTAGAGTGGTCCAGGACATGTATGAGAGATGTAAGACAGTGTGAGGTGTGCTGTCAGCGTGACCGATGAATTCAAGGTGGAGGTGGGACTGCATCAAGGGTCAGCTCTGAGCCCCTTCTTGTTTGCTATGGTGATGGACAGGCTGACAGACGAGGTGAGACAAGAATCTCCATGGACTCTGATGTTTGCAGATGACATTGTGATCTGTAGTGAGAGCAGAGAACAAGTGCAGGAAAATCTAGAGAGGTAGAGGTACGCCCTGGAAAGGAGGGGAATGAAGGTTAGCCTCAGAAAATCAGAATACAAGTGTGTGAATGAGAAGGACCCAGGAGGAACGGTGATGTTACAGGGAACAGAGAAAATGAAGGTGGAGGATTTTAAGTAATTAGGCTCAACAATCCAGAGCAATGGAGAGTGTGGAAAAGAGGTGAAGAAGCGTGTGCAGGCAGGCTGGAATGGTTGGAGAAAAGTGTCCGGTGTGATGTGTGATAGGAGAGTGTCAGCAAGAATGAAAGGAAAAGTGTACAAGACGGTGGTGAGACCAGCGATGTTGTATGGCTTAGAAACAGTGGCGCTGAAGAAAAGGCAGGAGGCAGAGCTGGAGGTAGCGGAGATGAAAATGTTGAGGTTCTCTCTGGGAGTAACAAGGATGGATAGGATCAGAAATGAGTATATCAGAGGGACAGCCCATGTAAGATGTTTTGGAAGTCAGAGAGGCTATATTGAGATGGTTTGGACATGTACAGAGGAGGGATAGTGAGTATATTTGCAGTAGGATGCTCTGGTTGGAATTACCAGGCAGAAGGCCTAGAGAAAGACCAAAGAAGAGATTTATGGATGGGGTGAAGGAAAACATGAAGGTCATTGGAGTCAAAATAGAAGATGCAGAGGACAGGGTGAGATGGTGGCGGATGGTTTGCTGTGGCGACCCCTGAAGGGAGCAGCCGAAAGGAAAAGAAGAAGAAGAAGAAGACTTAATCTTCTCCCACAGTCATGCACTTTAGGTCAACTGGCTACTTTACACTGTTCATAGGTGTGAGTGTGAAGAGTTGCCTGTGTAGTATCTCTAGACCGGTGTTGAAGTTCAAATGGTCAATGTGCAGCAATTTTTTTTAAATGTAACATGGTATTGTAATCATTCTTTCAAGTTTACTCTGGTAAAGCCACCTTAATTATAAAGCATCTTGTGTTGCAATTTTTGCAATCTAAGTCCAAAACCTAGAAAAATCAGAAAATCCTCTCTGGTGATATGTTTCCCGGGGACTTTCAAAGTTGCAAAATTGACCATGCAAGGCTGGCTCAAAGACAGAAGACATCCACAAACACTTACAAAATGCATTTGCCAACTGGACAGCTATCCTTAAATTGCCACAGTTTCGACAAAATCCAGCCAAAGCTATGGCACTGAACTCGAACTTTTCAGAAATTATTCCTTTTTTTGGTCTTTTGTCTTTATTTTGTCTTTTATCTTGCATGGTGGGTGTGAAAGGCAAATTGTTTTTACTGTACTATATACCTGTGTAAGGATTGGCTAAAAATCTTGACATCTCTCCTCCAGGCCCTGAATCTGACATGTAATATCTCAGGAAACCCCGTGCCTGAGGTGACCTGGCTGAAGAATGAGAGAGAGATGGTGTCTGATGACCATTATGTCCTCAAGTTTGAGTCTGGCAAGTTTGCCAGCTTCACCATCACCTCAGTGAATACAAGTGACTCAGGAAAATATAGCATCTTGGTGAAGAACAAGTATGGTACAGAAAGTGGCGACTTCACCGTAAGTGTCTTCATCCCTGACGACATACCTGCCAAGAGAAAGTAGAAAGCAAGAAACACAACTGGGATAATAATAATAATAATAATAATAATAATAATAATAATAATAGTAATAATAATAAGCAAGTACATATGTACAAAGGTTGAGATTAAGATTTGAGATCCAGTTCATAAATACCTTCTTAAAAATTAATTAGAACATTTTAAGAACTTTACTGCCAAGCATAAGCAAGTCTCTATTACAGCTGAATGGCCAACTGTCTCGGGGTATTTTCACTTTGGAAAGTGTTACAGAATGGTGCTAAAACATGATGTAGGCTAAAACTCAAACCTTCTAGGTTTAGCTGTTTTATTCCCAAAACAATCATGTCAGTACCCCATATATATATATATATATATATACATACAGGTATACCTCGACTTAAGTCATTTCAAGTTAAGTCATTTTCGATTATACATCGGTTTTCAAAAAATATACAGAAAAATAAAAATAACTAAAAGTAAATTTTACATTATAATCATATAATCACGCCCCACTATTTGAAAAGCAAAAAAATTAGCGGCAGCCCCAGCAAATTATACATTTGCATCATTACGACATTACTGGCACATGATTCAAACTTAGCCAATGGCTGAAAGCTTTTGTTTCTCCCTCATGCTGATTGGTTGCAGATGATGTGTACGCCTCTTTTTTTCTCCTTCGCGCACGTGTTATCAAGATGATTGCTTCAATTGCGAATTCACATTTTTTTCGTGTGTTTTTAATGATTATTTAAGCCCTATGATGTCATTCAAAACACCCTGCAGCTTCTCTAGCTTTTGGTAAGGAGCCTAAGCGCTTTATTTATTCATAAATGTTATCAGAGTGAAAAATTATAAAGTTTTTACTTAATCATTACTACATTTTACTGCATTATTACTGTATTAATGAGTAAGACTGGCTAGAGAATGTGTTTAACAAGCAGATTTTAGGGTTTTAAAACAACATCAATTTCCACAGATTTCCAGGACCCCCGCGAATAATGGGGGCTTTCTATACATTACTTATATTTAGTATATTAAATATTATATATATATATATATATATATATATATATATATATATATATATATATATATATATATAATATTATACAAGTAAATTTGGCATAGCCTCTCCTAGGTTAGTCTAGTTCAATTAAGTCGTTTTCAAGTTACGTCGTATGTCCTGAAACCAATTAATGACGTAAGCCGAGGTATACCTGTGAATATATACACACACCCTGATTGTATATAGGTTTAACAGTACAGTGGGCCAAGATTTCTTGTGTCCCGATAGTGTGAATCTGAAACATTTCCTAGTAGCACCATTAAACTTCCAGTTCAAAGATGTTCTCTATCGTGTGGTCTAACTCAGGACTAGAGCAGCACTTTAGGTTTAGGTAATTCTTATGTTGTGTGTGACTCGCTTCACTGTAGTCGACGACCTGCAGCACTGATGTGACCTTGAAAGCTTTGAAATGAAGAGGCAGTGATCTCTCTGAATATCCACTATGTTTCATTTAGTCAGCGGTCTTCCTATTGTATGCCATTGATGTGTCTTGTCATTAATAATTCACTGCATGTATAATTATTGGCGCCACATCTTGTTCCGTTTGAGTAGATTTAACTTTTTTTTTTTTTTTTTTTCGTCTGTATCACAAACCGCACCTCTTCCTGGACACTGCACAGAAATAATGATATCACTCATCACTGTGTTAATGTTTTGGCACCACTTCTTGTGTCACTCCGAGATGATGTCACTGTCCTGTTTCCTAATAAACAGAGTACGTATTCCTTCACTGCGTCTCTCGTTCACTTTGCTCTTCTCCAATTTTTTTACCCCACCTCATGTTTAACTCTCACTTATACTGCTGTACTACTGTGGATGAAGTTCCCCTGGATACCTGAACACACGTTTATTAATTAACACGTTTATTATGGAAATATAGCCCCTCTTTCATACATCAAGAAAACAAGAACTTTCAGCATCATGTGAGCAGTTTTGTGAGTTAAGTACTACACAGTGTAGTAAAAGCAGTGTGGCAATGCAGCTTTTGCTTAATTATAAAGATTAAACATAAATATCTTAATGCAAGATATGATGCGAACGCAAGCGTAAAGGTGAAGTGAGTTTATTAAAAATGGGAAAGCACAAACACAGGGGAAACAACAACAACAACAACAAAAAGAAGCCTTTAAAAATCTCAGCACAAGCTTGTGCTAGAACAAACAAGGCAAATTTAAACTGACAGGCAGACTCGGATATAATGTCCATGAAGCCAATTAGGATACAGAAGCTCAAAAGCTGGAAGTTCCAGTCCAGTTGTGTAAGCCAAGCATGATCATAGTGAAACTCACTGAGAGCGCAAACAGGTTATCATGATGGTGAACGGGTGGGGGCGCTACAGACCAGGTAGGTAAATGACCAGGAGACAAACAGTCATCGAAATCCAGAGAAGGATGCAGCAGGCAATTACCTAAACTCAGAACAGGTGAGTCAAGTGACTGCAAGAGAAAAGGCAGTGACAAGTCGTCCCAGCTTCAGAAATCCAGGGCCCAAGACTGCTGGAGATTGGATCACAGGTGGTGGTGCGGATATCACAGGCATCAGTGTGTGTGTGTGAGAGAGAACAAACCAAAGACCAGTAACATATCAGATTACATTTAACCACATTAAAAGTCCCCAACTCAAAGCGGAGTTTGATTAATGCATGTATTTTTATCACATAAATCGAAATGTTTTAGTATATGGTTAGCAAGTGTGAAGTATTTATCAAGCTGGGTACTAATGGATAAATTGTTCATAAGGATATCTATATACAGAAAGTGGTATTCACAAAAATGTAATAATTTTTTAAAAGTTCCATTTTCTGCAACTGAGTGTGCATAGATTTTACTCATAAGATCGACTTAAAATCATACAAATATCACAAATTACCGCTTAGTGTGGAATACTAAATATACTGAAATACTGAAACAGTTGAAATTTTTTAACCGCCCACAAAAAAAAAAAAAAAAAAAAAAAAAAAAAATTAACAAACTATTTTTTTCCAGCCTGTTGAAATCTCCATCAAAAACACGTCCTCAGGCCTAGTTCACTTGATGGGGGAGGGTGCTACCATCAAGAGTATGCTGTGGGACAACAGTTAATCTGTGTGATTAGCATTAACAAAAAAAGTTTGAAAAATAAAGAAATTGAGCAAACAAGTTAAAACAAAGTTAATCGGTAAATTTTTACAAAATAAAAACTGTCATATCAGGAGATTTATATGTTTTAAGATAAATGACTACCTCAGGGGCCATTTGGTGGCGCAGTTCCTCACATGACTGGGTGTGTGTATGTGTGTGTGTGTGTGTGTGTGTGTGTGTGTGTGTGTGTGTGTGTGTGTGTGTGTGTGTGTGTGTGTGTGTGTTGGCCCTGCAATGGACTGATGTGATATTCAGGGTATACCCTGAGAGTCAGCTGAGAGAGGTGCAAGCCTCCCTGTGACAATAATTAGGATTAATCATCTTATAAAATGAATGAATGAAGACTTCTGCTGACAGGAGTGCTCGCTTTTTATTAACAATATGAAACAATTTGTTCCCCAAAGGTGAGGTGGATGTTGCTGAATTGTATTAAATTGTGATTGCAATTCACTGGCATACACTGAACCTGAGGATTGTATGGTATCCACTGCACTCCATAATTATTGGAGCTCCTGGTTAAGGTATGTTCTTTAGCTTCTAATAAATTATTTTTTTAATATAAATAATATAGGACCACCAATGAACAAAAGGGAAAAATTCAATTCTGAATTCTAATTCAAGTGCATTTATTCAGTGAGGGAAAAATCCCACATGAACAAACAATTCTTTCATCAAATCATTTGTTTCAGAATTTTTAGCCCCCTGATGGTGATACTTTGTACAACAACCTTTTGCCAACAAAACAGCACCTAATCATCTCCTATAATGTTTCACAAGATGGGAGAATACAGAAAGAGGGACCTTGGTCAATTTTTACCTCCACGATCTCTCTATATCATCCAGCGACCTGGTCCTCTCCTCCTCCTCAGCTCCACTCCACAGCTTTTCAATGGAGTTGTGGTCTGGAGACTGAGATGGCCATGGGAGAAGCTTGAATCTGGTACTGCTGAACTATTTCTGTGTAGATTTGGCGACATGTTTCGGGTCATTTCGGGTCATTTTTGGGCCGCAAACACCCAGTGACGGGTCTGAACAGTGTTCATGATGCCATGCACCCTAACAAGGTTCTCAGGCCCTCTGGAAGAGAAACAGGTTTACGGCATCACCAATCCTCCTTCATACTTCACAGTGTGCATGAGGTGCTGTTCTGCATACTCGTCTTTAGTGTTCCATGAACCATTTAGAGTGTTTCTTGCCGAAATGCTCTATCTTGGTTTCATCTGACCAAAGCACACAGTCCCAGTTGAAGTCTCACTTCTGCTTCGCGAACTCCAGACATCCGCATTTATGATTGTGAAGGAGAAAAGGTTTTTTTTTTTCGTGCATGTCTGCTATACAGCTTGTTGGCATTGATAACATGTCAATTTATTCTAAGGTCTTTAACATATCTTAAGCAGGGGTGCCAATAATTATGGAGGGGCATCTATTAGTACAATATAAACCACTTCGAAATATGTTTAAAAAAGAAAAAAGAAACCCCAAATAAATTAGGATTTTATGATTTATTTTAAAAAGCAGACGTAAAAGTAGATTTTTTTTTATAGTTTAATTTCATATATTTTAACCATGACAAGTGGCCGAACGCACAGTTGTTAGCCCAGCAAAGCCTACGTTGCTTTGTAATAGTGAGCTTTTTACACTCCTTTACAAGTACAGTGGTACCTCGACTTGCGAGTGTCCCTTATAACTAATTTTTCATGATATGAGCGTCGATCCCACCAAAAATCTGTTCCATCCAACGTGCAAATTTTCGACTTATGAGTTCTTCTGGGGAAATGGCATTTCCAGGTTGATTAGCCTTATATTCTTTCGCGTGTATTCCTCCCGCGCTCCGAGAACGCCTTGTGCAGTGCTTCTCAATTATTTTGTATGATGCCCCCTATAGGAACAACCCCCCCCCCAGCACCCCGTGCGCGACTATAAATAGTGTTTACTGCACTTCATATCGTTTGCTTGGTGCTGTTTTTCCCTACACCATAGGAAACATAGTGAGAGTGCTACTGCCACCTGGTGTAGAGGATGCGTAATCACACTTAAGGCTGTTCCAGTATGTTAAGAAAAAAGGTTCCTCAGGGTTTCAAGTTCAGACTCACTTTCTGTATTGTTTATTGACTTATTGTTTATTTTTATTTTATTATTTATTGTTAATTACAGTATTATTAATGTTAGTGTACGTGTGTTATTATAGTGAAATGTTTATTGTTACATGTTTATCTTAAATATATTACGTCAAAAATACATGTTTGTGTCAGGTTATATGAGTTTGGGAGGGCGTGGAATGAGTTAATTGGTTTTCTATTGTAGCCGATGGGAATTCTTGTTTTATCTAACAAACGTTTTGACTTACGAGCTCGCCCTCAGAACGGATTAATTTCATAAGTCGAGGTGCCATTGTATACTAACATACATTCCTCAAACATACAAAAAAGCCAAGTAAAATGAGAACTGAATTATTTCCCAATTTAAAAGCATTACAATGATTATGCCATTTACTCCAAGTGACTGTGATAAATTGTGATTCGGCCATTTTGATTGAAGTATTATAAACTTGGGTTTTCAGTGAAATATTTCAGAGACAGAGTGTGAATCAGATCATTAGATCATGTTCCTGCATAGTGTAATAATAATAATAATAATAATAATAATAATAATAATAATGTCTGTCTTCCTTTTGGCTTTTTCCCTTTTACCTGGGAGTCGCCACAGCGAATCATCTGATTCGCACGTTGATTTGGCAGAGGTTTTTACGTCGGATGCCCTTCCTGTCACAACCCATTTAGCAAGGGACAGAAACATGCTGACGACTTTGCAGCTACTCTTTACGAAAGTCAGCAATGGTTCTTTTACATGCCTCTCACCATAGACGGTGAGAGACATGGCCCGCCTTTGATAACCCAGTTAGCCGCACTGGGGGGGACAGTGACAACCTTGTGGAGAGTGGGACTCGAACCCCCAACCTTTGGATCAGCGATCCAGCGCCCTATACCACTAGACCACCACTGCCCCACTAATAATAATAATAATGCCCCAATAATAATAATGCCCCAATAATAATAATAATAATAATAATAATAATAATAATAATACATATATTTTTTGTTTTCATAAAGGTAAAAATAACTTCCCTTTTTATTGATCATTTAGATTCAAATAATTTTCACTAAGGCCTTGCAACGGCCTGGTGAGCTACTCCGGGTATACCCCACCCTGGCCCAAAGTCAGCTGAGGTCACTAACCTACCCGCGACCCTAATTACAAATAAGAGTCTTAGAAAATGGATGAATTTTTGAACAAATAAATGAATGAATGAATAATTTTCACTTATTGTTTACATTCTTATTCACTTTGTGCTTCTAGCTCTCTTTACACTTGAACTCGTATGAAGTTACGAAAGCATCTAAACTAGTACACAGAAAATCACACTTGCAGAAACTTTTGACAATCTTGAAATGTCAGATCAAGTTGTATAACACAAACATTGCTGCTCATAACTCAATAAAAGATTGATAAACAACGCCCCTTGTGAGTACAGTGACCACTAACCTATGCTCTCATTTCACCAGTTGGAAGTTATAGAGAACATGGGTGATCTGGGTGTGGTTTCATATCTAACTGATGAACACGGAAATGTGCTGATTGGACCTACACCTTGTTCATCTAATCCTCCAACAACAAACAAATCAAAACCAGCCACATCTACTCCATTGACTTCAACACCAACTGCATGCACAACACCCCTCTCTCCAACTACATTAGAGGAGAAACCCATGAAGAAGTCAATCGATGAGAAAAAGAGGGAGAAAAAGAAAGTGATGAAGAGGAAAGGTAGGTGTTGCATTTCTTTATTATAAACACAACATAATATGTACAATATCACTTTATTCGATTAATGCATCACAGTACAGAGTTTTAACCGGCTGTGTTTTATCCAGACTCTGTTATCCTAAAACTCCCGATTGGAGAGGAAGAGTCATATGAGCCCACACCTACACCGGCATCTCTTACACCTGGAACAGAATCTATGATTCTCCATGATCCAGGACCTGAGGCACCTGAAGATGCACGAGTACTGGTGAAGGGGTCATTAAATTAGATTTCTAAAAAATTGAAGTTTAATATTATGGCTAGGAGTTTATTTCAGACACTATGAGTGATGACAAACTATAGCTGATTAGAATGGACTTTCTTTGTGTCTGAGCACTTGTGTGTGAGTGATATGAGAGTCTAAAGGTTCTGTTACATACACATCACTACAGCAGAGGAGAATTATAGTTTGTAAAAGGTATATAAATGAATGAATAAAATTATTTAATTTAACGTTATTGATTCATGTGTTATTGAATAAACATTGCGATTACTAAAGGTAACATAAACATGAATAAAGATTTGTCATGATATATTTTAAAAACACTCTTTCTTCTTTTACTTTCGGCTGCTCCCTTCAGGGGTCGCCACAGCAAATCATCCGCCTCCACCTCACCCTGTCCTCCGCATCTTCTTTTCTGACTCCAATGACCTTCATGTCTTCCTTCACCACATCCATAAATCTCTTCTTTGGTCTTCCTCTGGGCCTTCTGCCTGGTAGTTCCAACCTCAGCATCCTACTGCCAATATACTCACTATCCCTCCTCTGTACATGTCCAAACCATCTCAATCTAGCCTCTCTGGCTTTGTCTCCAAAACATCTTATGTGGGCTGTCCCTCTGATGTACTCATTTCTGATCCTATCCATCCTCATTACTCCCAGAGAGAACCTCAACATTTTCATCTCCGCTACCTCCAGCTCTGCCTCCTGTCTTTTCCTCAGTGTCACTGTTTCTAAGCCATACAACATCGCTGGCCTCATCACCGTCTTGTACACTTTTCCCTTCATTCTTGCTGACACTCTCCTATCGCACATCACACCGGACACTTTTCTCCATCCATTCCAACCTGCCTGCACGCGCTTCTTCACCTCTTTTCCACACTCTCCATTGCTCTGGATTGTTGAGCCTAAGTACTTAAAATCCTCCACCTTCTTTATCTCTGCTCCCTGTAACATCACCGTTCCTCCTGGGTCCTTCTCATTCACACACATGTATTCTGATTTTCTGAGGCTAACCTTCATTCCTCTCCTTTCCAGGGCATACCTCCACCTCTCTAGATTTTATTTTAAAAACTAAACTAAACTTTAAAAACCTCTCTAGATTTGTATTTTAAAAACACATTTATTTTAATTTACTGAACGTGTACATACTGATGCAGCAGCTTTCCTTACATTTATCTATAGATATGGCAGTGGTGGTCTCATGGTATAGGGCGCAGGATCTCTGATCCTAAGGTTGGGGGTTCGAGTCCCCACAGGGCTGTCACTGTGCCCCCATTGCAGCTAACTGGGCGATCAAAGGCGGGCCATGTCTCTCACTGTTTATGGTGAGAGGCACATAAAAGAACCATTGCTGACTTTCGTAAAGAGTAGCTGCAAAGCCGTCAGCGTGTTTCTGGGGACAAGTAGCAAGCGTTCCTGCGTCCCGGTTAATTTTCTCCGGAAGAGACCAATTGCTACATTACCCTACGGGGATAAGATATGATGATGATGATGATGATCTATAGATATATTCAATGCTGTAGTGGTCAAAAAATAAGTGAGTACACTATGGCAGTGAAGCTGGCATTCAAGGTCGCGAAGTGTGGAGGTGTGTGGAGAGTGCGAGAGGGGGGGGGGGTCTGGGGGGGTCACCTCCAGAAAATTTTGAAATTTGAAAGGCTGAGAGGTGCATTTTTGAGCTTTTCAACTTTAAAAGCAGTTAGTCTGAGTTATTATAAAATTTACAGAACTTGCCAATTATATCTGTCATCAGAAAAAATAAAAACAAATAAATTAGTAAATAATACTGTCTGTTCATTATCATTTAAATATGGACATTTTATTGTTAAAATGTTTGTGCTGAAATCTATAATGAGTATGTTTTACAGTATATGTATTTTATCTAACAATTATCAAGAATTGCATAAAAACCACAGGCAAGTTACTTGGTACATGTATTAGAAGTACAATATGCAAACCACAAATGACAATATATTCTATGAACACTGCAAGATATTCGGCCATTTCCAATGTTCCATATACATATACGTGTGAACCAAATATAAACACAGGCTAGCTTAGCCTTACTTACCACGGACTTTGTTGGACTCGGGTTGCAAGCTTTCTACGCTCTACATGTGTAAACCCGTGCATGGTTAGTGACTGTGGTCCCTGTGAGGACAATTTGGCTTTCTTTGTTTTACGTATGATAGCAAAACGAATGAAAGCTGGAAGTTCATTGGATACAAATCTTGAGCTCAGCTAGCAGTATCCAATCAGAGATAAAATACTATAAGGCTCATTCGTGGTGTTTATGGAATATTGTTTATGACTAGATTTACTGAAATAACCTTTAGCTTTGAAACTATTTAGCACTTCATCTTTGCTTTTTATGTACACACTCGCTGAAATTTACGTTGGTCAACTACTAGTATAAAGTAGACCAAATTAAGTCAGGACACGCAATTCGGCCACTAAAACAGCTTGGTACACGGCATGCAACAGCGTGTAACAGCGTGTACCCACCACTACAGCACTGGATATATTGGAGTACAGTAACAGTATTTTTGGCGGCACGGTGGCGTAGTGGTTAGCACGTCCGCCTCACAGCAAGAAGGCCCGGGTTTGATTCCCGGCCTGGGCGTTTCTGTGTGGAGTTTGCATGTTCTCCCCGTGCTTGTGCGGGTTTCCTCCGGGTGCTCCGGTTTCCCCCGCAATCCAAAGACGTGCACTGTAGGTTAATTGGCCGTTCTAAATTGACCGTAGTTTCTCTCTGCTGCTTGGGTAACAGCCTGTCCCTCATTACTCCCTACCCAGGCTCTGTGCACTGGGGAGTATCACCAGTCGGGATACTGGCCAGAGCACAGCCATAGTCCTTCGGGACTGACGGAGGCCTACGCTAACAGTATTTTAGGTGAATGCATTTCAATGACAGTCTTGTGATTCTATAATGGAAATATACTGTAGTGTATATATGAGAAACACCAGATGTATGAAAACAGCAGAATAAGTACCCATAAGCAAAGAACAAATTTTGCTTCTACAGGGTACAACAAACCCTAAAATATGAAAATGTTAAGGTTCTCTTTGGGAGTAACGAGGATGGATAGGATCAGAAATGAGTACATCAGAGGGACAGCACATGTAAGATGTTTTGGAGACAAAGTCAGAGAGGCTAGATTGAGATGGTTTGGACATGTACAGAGGAGGGATAGTGAGTATATTGGCAGTAGGATGCTGAGGTGGCCTAGAGGAAGATCAAAGGGAAGATTTATGGATGTGGTGAAGGAGGACATGAAGGTAGTTGGAGTAAGAGATGGAGGCGCTGTGGCAACCCCTGAAAAAACAGTTAAAAGGAAGAGAAGAAGGGTACAACAAACCCTACCACATTTCAAAAGTTAAATAAATAAGGATAAAGATAATTATATTTGCTCACATGGAACTTAACATGATTTCCGGACTATAAACAGATACTTTTTTCACATTTAAACAACGATGCAGCTAATCTATAGAATTTTTAGGGGCTAATAGCCTCCAGGGGGAGCTCTAGCAGGAGTTGGTGCGGCTTATATTTGGGTGCGCTCAATAGTCCGGACATTATGTTAATTCAATGTGAGTACAGTGGATATTCGTCATTATTTGAATACATTCATTTTTTTTTAATTTACCTATAAATTACCATAAAAATCGGCGATGCCGTAATCATTACATATCATAGACTTAGATCTTGAAAATTACTGTTATGTTAATTTGTAAAATAGACAAACAAGAGCTGTCAGATCACTCGGTGACAGCCGTCAAACTTGTATTTACCTTCTTTGTAGGCATTACGAAGTCGTGCTAGTTGGGCTGCCTGGTCCTTCATTA
>CM045745.1:6525281-6602781 GCA_024760905.1 Plotosus lineatus | reverse complement strand
TGAAAATGAAATGCGTCCAGAAAAAATTTAATGCGGCAATACCGCATGAATGCGTCCAAGATCTAACCCTGCATGTTAGGTCTGAAACATTCCCTGAGGATTTCAATATCGCTACGTATATATTATCCAGCGTATGCCATTGATTCAAGGCGTTTGTTACAATTCGCATCACAATGCAGACAGGAACAGAAACAGGATGTGGTTAGTGCACAGTGACTTTTCTGTGTCTGTGTGAACATGAAGTGTCTTTGAGAATTTTTGCAATTTAGCATCACCTACATAAGAAAGCCAGACATGCTGTTCATGAGCAGAAGTATGTATTTCAAGGACAATGTGTTGTAGGCCACCAACACCAGACAACTCAAAACCATGAGAGGACCCTGTTTGAATGTTAGTCAGTCTTATTGTCTGAATTTTGTATGATTATGTGTTTTAAAATAAATGGCGGGGCAGTGGTGGTCTAGTGGTATAAGGCGCCGGATCGCTGATCCAAAGGTTGGGGGTTCGAGTCCCACTCTCCACAAGGTTGTCACTGCCCCCCCCCCATCCAGTGCAGCTAACTGGGTTATCAAAGGCCGGCCATGTCTCTCACTGTCTATGGTGTGAGGCATGTAAAAGAACCATTGCTGACTTTCGACAAGAGTTTCCGCCCTGCGATGGCCTGGCAAGCTGTCCAGGGTGTACTCTGCCCTCGCCCTGAGTTGGCTGGGATGGGCACCAGCCTCCCCGTGACCCTAATTAGGATGAAGTGGTTACAGAAAATGATGAAAATAAATGGCTTTAAAAGGGTCTTGTAAACAGATTTAGTTTTCAGGTTGAATTTAGTGGTTACTTTCACTTCCTAAAACTGTCTAGATATGAGACTTATACTTTCACTGTACATGTTCATAAAGATATAATTTGGAGCGTGCCTGTATTACAAAACTGAATTATAAAAATTATGAACATCTATTAAAAAAAACTTGTTTGCAGATGACATTGTGATCTGTAGTGAGAGCAGAGAACAAGTGCAGGAAAATCTAGAGGTGGAGGTATTCCCTGGAAAGGAGGGGAATGAAGGTTAGCCTCAGTAAGACAGAATGTGTGTGATCGACAAGGACTCAAGAGGAACGGTGAGGTTACAGGGAGCAGAGATAAAGAAGGTGGAGGATTTTACATACAGAGCAATGGAGAGTGTGGAAAAGAGGTGAAGAAGCGTGTGCAAGCAGGTTGGAATGGTTGGAGAAAAGTGTCCGGTGTGATGTGTGATAGGAAGGTATCGGCAAGAATGAAAGGAAAAGTGTACAAGACGGTGTTGAGGCCAGCGATGTTGTATGGTTTAGAAACAGTGGCCCTGGGGAAAAGAGAGGAGGCAGAGCTGGAGGTAGCAGAGATGAAAATGTTGAGGTTCTCTTTGGGAGTAACGAGGATGGATATTATCAGGAATGAGTACATCAAAGGAACAGCACATGTAAAATGTTTTGGAGACAAAGTCAGAGAGACTAGAACGAGATGGTTTGGACATGTACAGAGGAGGATTAGTAAGTATATTGGTAGTAGGATGCTGAGGTTGGAACTACCAGGCAGAAGGACTAGAGGAAGACCAAAAAAAAGATTTATGGATGTGGTGAAGGAGGACATGAAGGTGGTCTAAGACAAGAAGATACAGAGGATAGGGTGAGATGGAGACAGATGATTCTGAGTTTCAAACCCCTGAAGGGAGCAGCCAGAGGGAAAAGAAGAAGAATATAAAAAAACATCAACTTGTTAATTAATTTTCCACTTCATCATACTATGATCACAAAGAGGCCGGAGCCTACCTCAGCTCACTCTGGGAAAAGGTGGGGCACATCCTGAACAGATCATCAGACCATTGCAGAGCCAATACACACGCACAACCATTCACACTCAAACAGGGGAAATTTGGAACAGCCAATTAGCCTCATGTGCATGTCTTCACACTGTGGGTGGAAACTGGAGGGAAGTAACTCCTGTGTATTCAACAATGAGACAGTTCTGGGATAGAAGCTGTTGGCAAAGAGGATTCTGTAGAGCTTGCCAGAATGCAAAAGAAGTGCTGCAGGCAGGGTGGGCTGGACCTCTGCAGACCTTAATGGTCTTTGTGATTGCAGCAGGCTTTGGAAGTTGTTTGGAAGTAGTGAACCAGTGATCCTCTGAGCTGTTTTGATCATTCCCCATATGGCCTTCTGGATTTCATAATTCTGCCAGAATACCCTGCAGTCCATGATGGTGGACTCTATCATGTCTGTAGAAGCTCGCCAGCAGCTGTGCCTTCTTCAGACTACTCAGGAATCAAAACCTTTGAAAAACTTTCTTTGCCATTACTATTGTGCTGATGGCCCAAGACAGGTGATATGGACTTCAAGGCATCTGAAGTTTTGACCTGCCTCCACCCTCTCACCATTGGATGTTGACTATTGTTTTACAGTCTCCTAAAGGCCAAGGTCAGGGTTTTTGTCTATCTACTGCCGTAATGTTCTTAGAGATCACTCATAAGATGTTGGTGTTTTCTGCAAATCTGATTATGATGGTGGAATCATGGATAGGTTTGCAGTGGTATATGAAGTAGAATTATAGGAGGGGCTGAGCTATGGAAAGGAGGAGTGTTTGTCTCTCTGGGTGCAGTGTTTTTGGTCTGCTGGTGAAAGAGTCTTGAATAAATTTGCTTAGGTGTATATTGAAGCCAATGTTGTTTAGTTTAGTGGTAAGCTTGTTGAGAAGATGGTAAAATGGAGGTGAGCACTGCATCCAGCTGTCAAGTGTAGCAGGACAGTGTGAAGGACCAGTGAGACGGTTCACAGTTAATCTCTTTGCCCTGTAAGGGAACTGGTATGTGGTCACAGAAAATGAGACAAGTCACTCACTCAAATCACTTTATAACATTGCGGGTCAGGCCCACTGGGTAACACGCATTCAAAGACATGAGTGTTCAATGTACCCAAATAGGGGTGAAGGGTTGTAACACTGGTCTGTTCCAAAGGGATGTTAAACAGTTTGATGTTCACTGGTATCTACAATACTTCACAGTATTTCAGGAGCCAAGCAGGGGCCATATTAGGTCCAGTAGTTTTGTAACCATGTCTTTTCAATTGTGAAACCATGATTTTTGTAAAAAGTAAGTACAGTGGTACCTTGTCTAAAGAATTTAATCCGTTCAGAGGGCGAGCTCGAGCAAAAGTTTGTTAGATGAAACAATTATTCCCATAAGGAATAACAGAAAACCAGTGAATCCGTTCCAAGCCCCTCCCAAACTTATATAACCTTCCACAAACACGTATATTTGACTTAATATATTAAAGATAAACATGTAAAAACAAGGGCAGTGGTGGTCTAGTGGTATAGGGGGCTGGATCGCTGATCCAAAGGTTGGGGGTTCAAGTCCCACTCTCCATAAGGTTGTCACTGTCCCCCCAGTGCAGCTAACTGGGTTATCAAAGGCCGGCTATGTTTCTCACTGTCTATGATGTGAGGCATGTAAAAGTACCACTGCTGACTTTCAACAAGAGTAGGTTGCAAAGCCGTCAGCGTGTTTCCGCCTGGCGAGCTGTTCAGGGTATACTCTGCCCTTGCCTGGAGCTGGCTGGGATGGGCGCCAGCCTCCTCGCGACCCTAATTAGGATAAAGCGGTTACAGAAAATGAACTGATGTGAAAACAATAAATATTTAATAATAATAATAAAAACACATGTACATTAATAATAATAATTAAACAAGAATAAACAATAAGTCACCTAACTTTTCTGATAATCGAATGCGGCGAAGATGTCACGTGGGCAGGTAGGAGGTGGTGCGTCACAGAGGAGAAGAATTTTGTGCATGTGCATGCTACGAATGCCAGTGAGGAAAGGCTCGTGGTGAGCTCCCACAAGGCCAGTGCTTCTCAAATAGTGGGGCGCGCCTCCCTTGGGGGCGCGGTGTGATGCCGGGGGAGGGGGGTTGGGGGGCACGTATGACCCTGGGAAACAATGTTTTTTTGTCATACTGTACTAGAATTAAGTGTAATTGCGCATCCACTGTAGGAGTTGGCAGTGGCGCTCTCATTGTCGCACTATGGTGGAGGGAAAACGCACCGAGCAAACGATATGAAGTGCAGTAAACACTACTTATAGTTGTGCGTGGGGTGCTGGGGGAGTATGAAATGTTTTTTTTTCTTCCTAAAGGTGGCGTCACAAAAAATAATTGAGAAGTACTGCACAAGGCATTCTCGAAGTGTGGGTAATATACGCGGAAGAATTCAAGGCTAATTGGCCCGGAGAAGCCGTTTCGAGAAGAGCTTGTAAAGTGAATTTTTCCTTGTTGGATGGAGCAGATTTTTGGTGGGTTCGAAGCTTGTGCCATGGAAAAATCGTTATAAGGGACACTCAAAGTACCACTGTATTACCTTATCTAAGACACCACCGCATCTGCCACCAATGTTGTGCTGAAAATTATCATTTCAGTTCGAGTGTATTGCAATTCTTCTAAGTCCAAAATCAAAATATTTGTCAATTTTACAGATTTTACAATTAGATGAGTGCTTCTCAATTATTTTCTGTCGTGCCCCCCTAGGAAGAGGAAAACATGTCGCGTCCCCCCCCAATATAAAGTGTTATTTGACTAAAAATTGTTATGAGTAGTCCTTTGTATAACACTGTATCCTTATTATCATTATGGAATACAAAAAAATGAAGAAACATAGATCAACTTCCAACAAAGAACAACTTTATTAACATTTTTTAGTCTTTAAACAAAAAGATTTAAAGTATGTGAATTTGTCTGAAATTAAAAAAGTATTCTTATTTAATCTGTAAACGTTTTTTGACCAACAGTTTGAACCATTCAATACTGAAAAATAAAATTAAATAAAATCAATAAATAATAATAAATTCAAATTGATCATCAACATTAACTCAGGAGCACAATATATAAAACACTAACCTACAAAACAAAAATGAATAAAACAATTTCTATTTATTATTATTATTACTATTATTATTATTATTATTATTATTATTATTGTTGTCAAAATGATTAAGTCCAGATTAATTATACAATGAGCACATTTCTCAGTGCACAGCTTTTCGAAGCCGGGTTTAAAGCACGATACTGAACTTTCAGCTCCTGCTCAATGCTGAACTGGGACCTGGACTTATTTCCGCAGCAGTGACGTCATCCAGCATGACCAAGTCCATGTGTGCTGCAGGTCGGATCAATTCCTCTGCTGTGCTGTGGGGTTTTCTGCACTGAGCAGTTTGGAATGCTAACAGAGCTCGATGTTTTGCTGAAGTATCACTCACAAAGTGGGATGGTGGTTGGCAATATTCAGCACATTTTCACTGAAAAGACTCACGCGGCTCATCACGTGATTGGCGTGTTATGTCTTTAAGTGACGCCTGAATTTATTTGGGTTCATGCTCTCCGCTGCCAATGTTTTCAGACAGAGTAAACACAGCGGTCTTTCCTCGTTTCTCATTGCAGCACAGTGAAGCCGAGTGCTACATCCGCTTCATCATACCTCCTCAACTTAACTTCCGGGAGACTTTCGTTTTCTCTCACTGTCTCCATCTTTCTCTTTCCATCTCTGTTAAAAATTTCCATGGAGGGTTTATTAACTTCACTTCTTATTTTACCTCTGGGCACACTCTAACAGTGAGGAAGCCACTGCCACCTGTTGTAGTGGATGTACAATTACACTTTATTCTAATATGGCAAAAAAGCATGTTCCCTGGGGTCACACGTGTCCCCCTTGGCATCGCACCAGGCGCGCCACACTATTTGAGAACACAAAACACAAAGTTCACAAAATTCACAAAGCCCTAAGGGGCTCAAAATTAGCATGCTATTAAAAATAGAATAATCGAAAGCAGAAAACATGTTCTATTTTATTTTATTTTATTTTATTTGATCTCTTCATACACATATACATTCCATTCCACACCATTGGTGACACTGGACCTCTTTTTTTAGGATTTGCTGAAAAAATATTTTTATGCAAGTGGGTTCCAAGGCCAATCATCTCTTCTCACTCACATTCACCCCTAGGGACAATTTAGGGTAGTCAGCTGACCTAATGTGCAGTCTTTGGACTGAGGGAGGAGGACAGAGCACCCGGAGGAAACCCACGCAAACAGAGGAGGAACATACTAACCACACAGAAATGCTGTTTCCAACCACGCTGTAAACAATAAACAACAGTGCTGACCACTCCCCCAGTCTTCTGCTTTGAGCACGTCTTGCCACCACATAAAACAAGTTCTAGGAATCGCACGATGGTGTAATGGTTAGCACATCCACCACACACCAAGAAGGTCCCATTCAGGGTAAGATAGGCTCTAGTATGATTACGTGGTTTGGCAAATAATGGTTGCATGAATAAAGCAAGTTCTAAACCCAGTCAACAGATAACATTCAGCCTTCTGCTGATTGCTTCACAATCGATTAAGTTCAATCTGGGAATTGTATTAACTCTATAAACCTTTTCACATTAGCAGAGCTCCTGAAAAGAGCACCATAGTCACAGAGTATGGCCTGGATGGTTGTCCTATGTCTGCCCAGTGTCCGTGTGTGCCCCACACAGGAAATACAAAAGGCTGAATTAATTCCTGAATTAATTATGATTGGCTGTTATGTATTGCTGACTTGCATGATAATGGGCAGCAATTTAAAAATAACAAAAAAAAAACACATTTAGTATCAATAACAAAATTAAATACCCCCCAAAAAAAGAGGCTCACACACCATTGCTCAAACTCGTGGAGCATAAAAAGCACACAATCTTATACAAGGTAAGCAGATAAAATTGCAGGTAAATAAATGTTTGTGGAGTAAACACCAGAATCTTCACCGTACATTCCTTCATTCATTTATTTTCTGAACCGCTTAATCCTAATTAGGGTAGGCTGGTGCCCATCTCCGCCGACTCTGGGTGAGGGTGGGGTACACTATGGACAGCTCACCAGGCCATTGCAGGGCGCCTAACGGAACATGAACTGGTTAAACAGATAGTGAAACCAACATGGTGATCCAACTATAAGCGGAAATAAACTGGTTAAAAGAAATGCACTTAAAAGGAAATCCTGGCTGACACACCCATCAGTAAGGACATCCATTGGTTGGTCCACTTTTAGGGAGTACCTAAATCTATACATTAATAGTAGAAAGGTCTTGGATAAAGTGACAGACACTGAACATAGAAAGCAAATAGAGAATATTTCAAATACACACTGTACATGTCACTGCAAATGAAAACATGTTGCCGAGGGCTTTGGCACAGTGGCGTTGTGGTTAGCCTGTCTGTCTCACAGCAAGAAGGTCCTGGGTTTGATTCCTGTGCTTGGTTCTCCCTGTGTTTGTGCGGATTTCCTTCGGATACTCTAGTTTCCCCTGACAGTCTAAAAGCATACATATTAAACTGATTAGCTGCTTCAAAATACCCATAGGTGTGACTGTGAGTGGTTCTGTATTGGCTCTGCGAAGGTCTGGCAATCTGTTTAGGGTGTACCCCATCTTTACCTAATTGTCTGCTGCGATAGCAGTGTCCTTGTGAGTAGCATTAAGTGGCTAGAGGATGAATGAATGAAAACATGAGGCTGTATACATCTTATTCTAAGTGAAAAAATCCAACTGTGCAGGATTTACATGTATGATACATGTATTTAATTTAATTTGCAATTTATAAAAATTATGTAATTTGGTTTTGCATAGAAGAATCGTGCAAGTTTTTTTGGACCCATCATGAATTGTAGGGAAAATATTTCACTAACAAATAACAGTTTTGCCTCGAGTAGCTTCACTACCAGTTCCCATGTTTAAAAGACTCCCTGTCTCTTTTTGTCAGGTTGGCAGTATGAACTACGTGGGTCAGATACTAGGGACAGTCAGGGAGCTTTATTATGGCCTGAATCAGGCTACTCTTTCTGGCTGTATTGATGTGGTGGTGGTGGAGCAGCCCAATGGATCTTTCCAGTGCTCACCATTCCATGTCCGCTTCGGAAAGCTGGGAGTGCTGCGCTCCAGAGAGAAAGTGGTGAGTGGATGGCAAAAGTTAAAAAAGTTCAATATCCGTGGGTTAAAGTAGTTTATTTAACAGCATAAATACATGAAGCAGTTTTACACTTATAATTATTTTATTGATTAAGCTGCTTTCTATACTTGGGGACTGGAGTACGAAACAATTTTTTATAGATCATTATTTCCACAACACAGGTCTCATATGGCTTTATTTTTCATACTGTTACCGCTATTCTTATTTAGATCATTTTATGGGGTGTAGTCCAATAGATTTATAAATGATCATCAGTTCCCTACTGGAAATGAACCACATAAAAGTTAAATTGAAGTTCAGATAGCCTCGGATTAGTGGTGGTCTAGTGGTATAGGGCACTGGATCGCTGGTCCAAAGGTTGGGGGTTCGAGTCCCACTCTCCACAAGGTTGCCCCTGCCCCCCCCCCCCCCCCCCCAGTGCGGCTAACTGGGTTATCAAAGGCGGGCCATGTCTGTCACTGTCTATGGTGAGAGGCATGTAAAAGAACCATTGCTGACTTTCGTAAAGAGTAGCTGCAAAGCCGTCAGCGTGTTTCTGTCCCTTGCTAAAAGGGTTGTGACAGGAAGGGCATCCGACGTAAAAACCTCTGCCAAATCAAACGTGCGGATCAGATGATTCGCTGTGGCGACTCCCGAGTAAAAGGGAAAAAAGCCGAAAGGAAGACAGACAGATAGCCTCGGATCAATTAATCTGGTTCAGACCTGAGTGCGTGTTTTCTGTTCTCATCTAAACAAATAAAAAACATACACTAAATTATTAGATATATTAATATTAATACTAATATTATACTGTATTAGAATGTACCATATTACAAATATTATCAACAGGGGGGAGTAACATTTTATGGCACAGTTTACATAATGTAATATGTTTAAAATTACGGTATATAAGTAGTGTACTGGTTAAAAAAAAAATATATATATATATATATATATAGATATAGATAGATAGATAGATAGATAGATAGATAGATGATAGATATACACACATGTATATGTATATGTAACTGAACTGGGAAGAAGGAGGGGCATGTTCAGTCTGTCGTTTGTAAACAATGGACGCAAAGTCATTACGTCATTGTGTCAGTGTAATACATAGGTACGTCTAAACTTTTTTTTTTTTTTTTGAAAAAAAAAACGTAAAATACTGTGAAGCATGGGGGTGGACACATCATGCTTTGGGGATGCTTTTCTCCAAAAGGGACAGGAAGACTGCACCGTATCAATGGCAACATGAATGGGGCCATGTATTGTGAGATTTTGGGTAAAAACCTCCTTCCCTCGGTCAGAGAATTAAAGATAAAACATGGCTGGGTCTTCCAGCATGATAACGATCCAAAGCACACAGCCAAGAAAACCAAGCAGTGGCTCCATAAAAAGCATATCAAGGTTCTGGAGTGGCCTAGCCAGTCTCCAGATCTCAACCCAATCAAAAACCTGTGGAGCGAGTTAAAACTTTGAGTTGCCAAGTGACAGCCCTCAAACATCACAGCTCTAGAGAAGATCTGTGCAGAGGAGTGGGACAAAATACCAACTAAAGTGTGTGTAGACCTGGTCAGGAACTACAGGAACCGTTTGACCTCTGTCATTGCCAACCAAGGCTACATTACAAAGTATTAAAAGTAACTTTTGCTGGCTGCCCAATACTTATTGGCCTCCTTTTTTCACAAATAAATTGTTTATAAACCATACAATGTGATTTCCTGGATTTTTTTTTTTTTACATTCTGTCTCTCAAGCTTGATGTGTACCTATGATGAAAATTACAAACCTCTATCAACTTGCACATTTTTACGTTGCCCAATACTTATTGGCCCCACTATATATATATATATATTTTTTTTAAACAAATACTCCCTTCAGGGGTCGCCACAGCAAATCATCCGCCTCCATCTCACCCTATCCTTTGCATCTTCTTCTCTTACACCAACTACCTTCATTTCCTCCTTCACCACATCCATAAATCTCCTCTTTGGTCTTCCTCTAGACCTTCTGCCTGGTAGTTCCAACCTCAGTATCCTACTACCAATATACTCACTATCCCTCCTCTGTACATGTCCAAACCATCTCAATCTAGTCTCTCTGACTTTGTCTCCAAAACGTTTTACATGTGCTGTCCCTCTGATGTACTCATTCCTGATCCTATCCATCCTCATTACTCCCGAATTGTCTTTCAAATTTTACCATTGGTCTGCTTGTGAGAATAAAGTGGTTTTGCTATTTTTCAGAATAAGGCTGAGCATTTTGACAGACAGCTTAAAACTCCTGAGTATAAGAGATTTAAAATATGGAATATGGGACCTCTTGTAAAGCATCATATTTTTGACACTCAGAAACATGAAAAATATGTTATATTTGCAGGGAGTGAAATTATCGCCGGTCCACTGGCAATTGCCGGCACTTTTGCCCAAAAAATTCAACCCAATACCGGGCAGAAGGCCTTTTCAGTAAAATGAAACTGTGATAATATTTATGAATAAATAAAGCGCTTAGGCTCCTTACCAGAAGCTAGAGAAAATGCAGGGCATTTGAGTGACGTCATTGGGCTTAAATAATCATTAAAAACACACTAAAAACACTTGAATTCACAATTCCAGCAATCAGTTGATGATGTGTGTGAAGGAGGTAAAAAAATGGTGGACAGCAACGTTCCCTCTGAGCTGCGCAACTGCGCAATGGCGAACCGCTCGAACACTCTCAGCGCACAAGAAAACCGATCCAGCGCAGTGAACGCGCTGCAGATTAATTACATACACGGTATAGAACTTTTAGTGAGTGACAGGTGTCCAGCCAATCACACGATGCGATGCAATCACGCTACGCAGCCAATCACGGCACCGTCACGTGCTGCGCTCATACACGCTCCATAAGAATAATAACAGTGCTGCTGAGTGAAGTGATGCTAATGCTAACCCCGTTATCATGACGAAACGAGCGGCCATGGAATATTTTATGTCGACTCCCCAAACCAAAGTAAAAAAAGAACTGCGCAAAGTCTGTGAGTACAGCAGAAAGCTGGCGAAGCAAAAACTATACCTTTCAATTTGTGAATCAATGAGAGAGTTCAGAATGAGACGATGTGTGAGGTTAAAAATGCACCCTGGGACACCCTGCTAGTAGATGAGAGCCAGACATGACAGGACACAAAATGCTCGTCATATATTTCAAATTCAGGGAGGAAAATGATGTAATCTATAAAACTGTGTTTAATAAGCCATGAAACTTTCAGTGATCCCAGGTGTGATACTGGGGTGTGGCCACAGCGAGCAGTTGTGATGTTGCTCACAGTGGGCCTCAGTGTGCTCAGGGAGGTTGTCTGTATGCCCAGACAGAGGAAAAATTACAGGGAACATTGGTGTACAGTACACATCATCTGCAACCAATCAGCAGGAGGGAGAAACAAAAGCTCTCAGCCATTGGCTAAATTTGAAGCACGTGCCAGTAACTTCTGGTTTTGCCGCTAATTTGTGAGTATAATAATAATGCAGTAAAATATAAAAATGATTAAGTAAAAACTTATTAATTTTGTACTGTGATAATATTTATTAATAAATAAAGCGCCATATAGACCTAGAAAAAAAAAACAAAAGGCAGCTCTATGCAAATATTCAGATGAAGCCCTCACTGATCTACCCGAAGAGGAGTGCGAGTCAGATGATTATCTGGACAGTGAGGTTGATGATACAAGAAAAGGAAGAGACACAGATGATGATGAGGAACGGGACACAAGCTCAAACTGAAGGACAATATCTCAAATAATTTGATTGTATAGAATGCCGGCTCGAGACAACTTTGATAATTACTTGAGGTTACTGATTTCTGTGTTAAGTTTTGAGAAGATAATTCGACTCGAGATCTAGAGACTCAATCTAGTTCTTGTTTACATCTTTTTGTTTGCAGTGTTATTCTTTGTTCACGGAGTTTTTAATTTGATCAGCAGAATAATAAATAAAGAGTTGTATATGATAGAGAATTGGTTTATATGTATGTTTCTTATTCAGTCATAATAGCTATTGTACACCAAACATATAGTCAGATGAACAAATGATTGAAAAAATAATAACAGATTATCACGTAATTAATCATTCCAGAAAAAATGGGGTCCAGTAAAATTCTTAGGGGTTCTGCAGATTTTTCTTCTGCCTGCCCACCTGTTCGGTAGAAACTTTTCTTAATTTCGTGTATTTGTGTTATACTGTATTTGAAAATATATTGTTTATTTTTTCATCAAAGACAAAATATCAAATAAAATTAATATGGGGTGAAACAGTGGCTCAATGAGTAGCACTGTCACCTCCCTCCAAGCACTTTCTGGGTTTGAATCTCACGGTAGTTTTGGAGTCTGAATGTTCGCCCTGTACTTATATGGGTTTCCTGCAGATCTTCTGGTTTCTTCTCACAGTCCAAAGACATTCATATTGGGTTAACTGGTTACTCCATGCAGTCCAGCTTTCCCCATGACCCTGACATCTGAGCAGTTCATTCATTCATTCATTTTCTGAACCACTGAATCCTAATTAGGGTCGCGGAGATTCTGGCTAGTCCTTTGCTAAACCAGTTCGTAGCCTGGGAACAGATGAGCAGTTATGGATGGAAATTATTTTGACACAGCTATAATAAATTCTTGATTCTTTGAGACAATCTTTTTCTGAATATAAAACATGAAGTACTTTGAGACTGGATAGCATTTTCAATATAAGCCTGTGCATATAGAGCGCCAGTTCATAATTGATAAAATATAATTTGTGTATGTACAGTTATGTGCAAAAGTTTTGGCCCCAGATCAATTTCTGACATTTTTTGCATGTTTGTTCTTCGTCCATTTCAGCTGACATAAACCTAAATATTATTCAAAGATAAACACAAGTAAACATAAAATGCAGTTTTCAGTGCCAGTTGCATTTATTAAGGGGAAAAAACATCTGAACTTACAAGGGCCCATGTGAATAAGTAATTGCCCCCTAAACCTAATAGCTGGTTGAACCACCTTTTACAGCAATAACTGCAGTCAAGCGTTTACGATATGATACGTTTACATTGCTGTGACGGGATTCTGGCCCACTCGTCTCTGCAGAATTGTTTAAGATCAACCAGATTGGATGGTTTTGGGCATGAACAGTCTTTTTAAGGTCATGCCACAGCATGTCAATACGGTTCAGGTCAGGACTTTGACTAGGCCACTCCAAAACCCTCATTTTGTTCTTTTTTATCCAGTCAGAAGTGGACTTTCTGGTGTGCTTCGGATCATTGTCTTGTTGCAGAACCCAGGTGCGCTGTAGCTTGAGGTGTGGAACTGATGGACGAACATTCTTCACCAGGATTTTTTGGTAGCAAGCAGAATTCATGGTTCCATCAATCATGACAAGTCGCCCAGGTCCTGAAGCAGAAAAGCAGGCCCAGATCATCACACTCCCACCACCATGTTTCACCATTGGCACAATGTTCTTTTTATCAAATGCAGTGTTCCTTTTGCACCAGATGTAACGGGATGCATTTCTCCCAAAAAGTTCAACTTTAGTTTCATCAGTCCAGAGGACATTTTCCCAAAAGCTTTGGGGATGATCAAGATGATTCTTGGCAAAAGTGAGTTGTGCCTTGATATTCTTTTTTGTCAACAGTGGCTTTCGCCTCGGAACTCTTCCATGGATACAACTTTAGCCTCGTGTCTTTCTGATGGTGGAGTCATGAACATTGACATTAACTGAGACAAGTGAGGCTAGTAGTTGTTTAGAAGTAGTTTTTGGATCCTTTGCGACTTCTCCGGTTAGTCTGCGCCGTGCTCTTGGAGTAATTTTGGTAGGTCGGCCACTCCTGGGAAAGGTTACCAATGTGCCATGCCTTCTTCATTTATGGATAATAGCTCTGACGGTGGTCTGCTGGAGTCTCAAAGATTTACCAATGACTTTGTACCCTTTCCCAGACTGAGACATCTTTATTATAATCTTTCTTGTTTGCTCTTGAAGCTCACTGGATTGCCGATGATGTGTGTTCAGTATGGCCTACCTCACCTTGTCAGACAGGTTTTATGTTAGGAATTTCCTGTTTGGAAATGTCTGGCAGCAATCAGGCCTGGGTGTGGCCATGAAATTGAACTGCGTTTTCCCCAATAATAGGATTAATCACAATTACCTCACCTTTTAACAATGGGGCAATTACTTTTTCGCAAAGGTTCATGTAGGTTTGGATAGGATTTTTCTCTTAACAAATAAAATCACAACAGGAAAACTGCATTTTTTGAATACCTGGGTTATCTTTGTGTAATCTTTAAATTTGTTTGATGATCTGAAAAAGTTAAGTGTGACAAAGATGCAAAGTAGTTATAAAAAAAAATAATAATAAAAAAAAACAGTACGGGGGAAAAACCTTTGCACAGCACTGTATCTGTAATGATGTGTTAAATTTAAAATATATAAGGTATCAGTGTCAGTGAATCTTCCAGAAAAATTTTCCTCTCTCATTCTGCAGATTGACATCGAGGTTAATGGGTCACCAGTGGATCTGCATATGAAACTAGGTGAAAATGGGGAGGCTTTTTTCGTCCAGGAGACACAGCATGCTGATGTGAGTCACCTTTCACAGTCTCCATATCACAAAAGCCCCAAGCAAATGCTTTAGATATGTGGAACATCAAAGTTTAAAAAATGGTGAACAGACCTGGCAGAAGTTTTTAACTGTGCTAAATTTAATTGGTAGTAAAAACTCCATGATATATAGTATGAGGGCAGTATCATGGTCAGGGTACACAGAGTAATAAGCAAAAAGTCTGTACAGTGGTTCCTTGACTTATGAGTGTCCCTTATAATGAGTTTTTCATGATACGAGTTTCGATCCCACCAAAAATCTGCCCCCATCCAATGAGCAAAATTTTGATTTACGAGCTCTCCTCGAAAAGGCTTTTTCGGTTCAATTAGCCTCTTATTCGTCCATGTGCATTCCTCCGCACTCTGAGAGCACCTTGTGCAGTGCTTCTCTATTATTTTCTGAAGAAAAAAAAAACATTTTAACCCCCCCCCCCCCCCCCCCAAGCATGCCTATAAATAGTGTTTACTGCACTTCATATTGTTTACTCAGTGCTTTTTCCCTACACCATGAGAGCATCAGTACCAACTACTGGAGTGGATGCACAATTACACTTAAACCTAGTATAGTATGGCAAAAAAGCATGTTTCCCAGGGTCATCTCCCTCCTGGCATCACACCGCACCCCACTATTTGAGAAGCACTGGCCTTGTGGGAGCTCACCATGAGCCTTTCCTCGCCGACATTCATAGCGTGCACACGCACAAAATTCTCCTCCTCTTCCTCCTCTGTTACGCACCACTTCATGCCGGCCCACATGACATCTTCGCCGCAGTCAGAAGGGTTAGTTGACTTATTGTTTATTCTTGTTTGATTATTATGATTTATTATTGATTATTATTAATGTTAATGTACATGTATTATTATTATGAAGTATTTATTGCTTTTACATGTTTATCTTTAATATATTCGGTCAATATATGTGTTTGTGTCAAGTTATATGAATTTGGAAGGGGGTTGAAACGGATTTATTGGTTTTCTGTTATTTCTTATGGGAATAATTGTTTCATCGAACAAACTTTTTGGCTTACGAATTTGCCCTCGGAACGAATTAAATTCGTAAGTCAGGGTACCACTGTATTTAATTACCTTGGGTGGGCTTTAGAAGTGTCTTAATCTTTAACAAAATAAAAAAAATGCCTTAATTTTTAAAAAATATAATTACAGGAATTGGTTCCTGCCTATCTAACTACTTCACCCATCCCAACTAAAGAACCAGCTTTCTGGGGCTGTGACTGTCACACATGTGACTCATCCCATGAGAACAGAGTAGCAGAGGATGGAAGGGGTTCTGTGATAAAGAAGAAGAAAAGAAAAAAGAGAAAACACAAAACAACTGAGCAGATGAAAGAGGAATTAGAGTTGAGTTGATGTTTATTACGGGCCAAACATTGTATGTGATCTGTCAGATACATGTTTCTTTGTGCACTCTAGACATGTTAATTACATTATCTTGTTATAGGTAATAGTAATACACAGTTCTAGACTGTGTACAGTAAACAATAAAGTGTTTGTGCTTTTGTACAAGTAGGATGCCGTCAGTCTATGCACAAAGAGATTCAGCTGAAGGTAGACAGTGTCTTCCTTATCGCATAGAGAACTACCCATTTTCTGATGGAGACTGGACTCCAGACAGGTACACAAACACACGCACGCATGCATGCACATCATGATGTACCTTATACACCACCAGTCTAACCAAATACCAACTAACTAGTTTCCACACACATACCCTGTGTAATTATTGCTTCTTATCCCATCTCTCCCTCCATCATTGCCTCTTACTTCACTCTATTCCCTTATTACACTCTCTCACTTAATCCATAACTCCCTTCTCTGCACTCTCATCTACTAGTACTTACCTCTCTAACACCCTTATCCATAATTTTAGCAGATGGAAGAGTCTCCACCGGGGGCTGCTCTATCTTAAGCACCTTTAATAGGTATTATAAAACCAGATTTCACAAAGTGAAGGTTATTCTTGCACTGAAATAATTTTTAGTCCCCTCTGAAAGTATTGGAAAGGGATTGTTAATCCTTTTTCTGTTTACTTTGCACTAAAGACATTTTGGTTTTGAGATCAAAAGATGAATACTATGATAAAAAATTTCAACTTTGATTTCCTGATATTGGTTTAGTATTGTAACATTCTGATACCAAAGAGACGATTCATGGATGTGGTGAAGGAGGACATGAATGTCGTTGGTGTAGGAGAAGAAGATGCAAAGGATAGGGTGAGATGGAGGCAGATGATTCGCTGTGGCGACCCCTGAATGGAAAAGCCGAAAGGAAAAGAAGATTGTAACATTCTGATAAATGACTATTTTAAAAAATGGAAAGCATTCCAAACTGTCCTGATACACTGAAAAGATGTATAGTTTCATCAAGTGTTTTTTACTAACATATAAAGGTTGCAATCTGCTTAAATATGTTTGATATTTTGATAAGGCTACCAGTTTATTTCACTCTTCCAAGAGCAAAAATCATGATAATGTGGCGTACATGTCAGTTTCAAGAAGGCAATATGCCAGCAACAAGAACATTATACAGGTAGTAAATTAACAAGTCTGATAGAAACTAGTGAACTGTTGAATAAATTAAGGCTTGGCCATTTGGTTATAATACCACATTATATTCATATATAGTGGACAGGCATCTATTTGTTTACATGAATGCACACTTAGGCACATGTACATATATTGCATGTAGTGACTTACCAAGTGAACTGTTGTGTGCATTTTGTGTGTGTGTGTGTGTGTGTGTGTGTGTGTGTGTGTGTGTAAAGCATAGTGCTTAATCGAGGTACTGCTGATCAAGGTAACTTTTCAGCTGTCCTTTGAAGAGACCCAGTAACCTAGCTGTCTGGCGTCCAGAGGAAGTTCATTCCACCACCTTGGAGCCAGAACGGAGAACACTTTAAATGCATTTTTCCCTTGTCCCTTGGTAGAAGGAGGGACCAGTCAGCAGTGCAAGAGGATCTGATAGAACATGATGCAGTGTGGAGTGTGATATATGCTTTGAAGTTGGAGGGTACAGCTCCATTTTTTATTTTATAGGTGAGCATTTCTGTTTTAAATCTAATGTGAGCAGCTACAGGAAGCCAATGGAGAAATCGTAGCAGTGGACTGGTGTAGGAAATTTTGGTATGGTTGAAAACAAGCCATGCAGCTGCATTCTACGTGAATGGCAGAGGTTGACATGTACCAGCATTACATCCTGCATTATCTTGACTTCCCAGGGACAGATCCAAGGATTCAGTTTGTAAATTTCAGTCCAGCGGTCAACATTTTCATCCCGGAAATCCTCCACTGGAAGCTGTCCGAGATCACAGTGCCTGCCACACCTTCCAGTAAATCACTAGCATTCTGGACTGACAGGCAGCAGCAGGTTGGGCTAGGTCGCATCGGTAGCATCACACCCAGGACCTAGTCCATCAGTATTAGGGCCCCACAGGGGTCTGTTCACTTCCTCCTGAAGTTCTCCTTGTACACAAATTACTGTACCACAGTTGACCCTTCAGTGAAACTACTGAAGTTTGAGGATGACACCGCTGTCACTGGTCTGATCAGAGATGGAGATGAGACTGCCAACAGAGAGGAGATGGAACAACTGGTCCACTGGTTAGTTGAACCTGCTCAAGACTGTGCAGATGACAGTGAACTTCAGGAGAAGACTCCCAACACTCCCACCCCTCACCATCCAACAAAACAGTGTCTACTGTTTACACCTTCGGGTTTCTGTGAACTACAGTCCCCAGGACGTGAAATGGATGTTCCATATAAATACTCTCTGGGGAAAAAGGCCCAGCAGCGATTGTATTTCAGGTGACAACTCAAGAAATTTAACCTGTCACAGGAGCTCCTGATCACCTTTTACATTGCCAACATAATCTGTCTTCTGCACATCCATCATTGCCCAGTTTGGATCAGCCACCAAACTGGAAAGAATCAGACTGCAGCGGACAATCCATTTTTCAGAGAAAATCATTGGGGAAACTGGCCGATAATCTAGAATTTGTGCCAATCAAAGTTAAAAAAAAAGTGGGGAAAATACCTACAAACCCCTCACATCCAACTCAAACTATTTGAACTCCTCTCTGGAAATCGTTACAGAGCAATGTATGCCAAGACCACAGCACAGAGACAGTTTCTTCCCCAGTCTCTCACTCCGTTGAACCGTAAATGGTCACAGACTGTCAGGAAAACCACTGTGAAATAGCCCATTATACTCTTATGTTGTTTATTACACTACCTCACGAACACTGGTTTGCATTCGATGTCAATGGCAAATTATTTACTATAATGTACTGTACAACTATTCACACACCTAGGGGCAATTTGGAACAGCCAATTAGTCTAATGTGCATGCCTATGAAACCCACACAAGCACAGGGAAAACATGCAAACTGCACATAGAACTGCCCTTGTCAAGTTCGGGACATGAACACAGGACCTTCTTGGTGTGAGGAGTACATGCTAACCACTGTGCTGCACCATCAGGAAATGAAAACTAAAATTCTGTTCTGTTTCCCTAAATTTCATTTTGATCTCAAATCCAAATGTCTTTATGCCATTGTAGGGTAAGTACCTTTTGCTCAATTATATATATAAAATGTTTATATGATCAGTCATTCGTGAATATCCATATTTATATGCAAAATTGATTTTATATATAACATTGTTGTTAGTGGCAGACAACCTCTAAATTAGAACATTTTTTTTATTATTTGATTCTAGCGAAACAGATTTTAAAGCATTTGTAAATTAGAAACTGTTTTAAAATGACTGCATTCAATGAAATCAATAGGACATTCTATGTCAGTATAAGAGTGAAAAATATAAATTTACTGGTAATTTAATTTATTATCCCAACACTTTAATGTAGTAAAAACACTCAGAGAAACACTTATTCAAAATTTATACATGCAAATGCAAATCTATTGCATATTGTTTCAGTAGAAGGGTGTCAGAGCCTAGCTCTCCTAAGAGTGACTCAGAACTGGCAACAAGTTCATCTAGAAATGTCATCCACCATCAGAACCATATGCAGTGGACATGGGGAGAACTTCCAGAAACAACCAAGGTATAGACTTAGTGAATCCATAGAGTCTCTTCATAAAACTGTTCATTTTGGATGTCTAGAGAAAATAGTTATAGGTAGGTGTTTTGTTTGGGTTTTTTTGTTTTTTAGAAAAGTACTTTTATTTTGTTCTCTCGTGGTGTGACTTCATCACTGGCACATCTCAGAATGTCCCTAGTTCAGAGTAGCAGTTTAACTGCTGCTTATGTTATACATGTGGGTGTAACTGTGATTACATATGAGATCACTGGGTGTAACATTTCTTTCGTGTTTGTTTTGGATGCAGTTGAAAGTATTTGACACTAAATGAGAATAATTAGCACATAAATTTCATAGAAGCCTCTTCTCATACACAATCGATATACAAAATTAATAATTAAACAAGATCAATTCCTTTAAGAATTGTACAAAATTATTCTATACCAAACATTTTAATTTTCCTCTTTTTTATTGTATTTCCTTATAGTTGATTCCACAAGTATTGAAAAGTGACAATTCTCATAATTATACCCCTGTACACCACCACAGTGGATTTGAAGCAATGAGACCGTAATTTAAGCTTTGATTCTGTACATTATACATATATATTTCAATTACTTTTAAGGATTTAAAGCCATTGTCCCTCTATTTTCACAGCCTTTACAGTATAGTAACAATTGACAATTTAAAGTGAAATGAAAGGCAAGACGGTATATGTACAATATGTTTAGGGTTGTTGTCCTGCTGGAAGGTGAACCTCCACTCATCTCAAGTCTTACAGGTTTAACACTCTAACAGGTTTTTCAAGATTGACATTCCATCTTTTTATAAACACTGATCGGTTTTCCTGCTATCCCCATAGTATTATGCTGTCACCACCATGTTTTACAAAAGTATGGTGTTAGTTTTCTGTTACATACAGTACAGCGTTTTTCATTTAGGCAATAACGTTAAATTCTGGTTTTATCTGACCCAAGCACCTTTTTTTCCCAAGTTTGCAGTGTAACCTGCATGGCTTGTGGCAAACTACAAATAGGACTTCTTATGAACTTCTTTCAACAATGGTTTTCTTTTTGCAACTCTTTAAGAAGAAAGCCAAGAATAAAATGTGGAGAAGTTCAGATTTGTGGATAAGTTCAACGGGTATGATTACATACATACATACAAATATTTATATAGCGCTAATTCTGGCACATGCCACTCAAAAGCGCTGGGGGTGAGTCTGAGAACTTATTGATAGGCATGGTAGGCAAGTGTGAACAGATGTGTTTTTGTGATTACTGTTGCAAACCACTGTATATTTTATTATTAATTCAAGAGGTATAAATATGTTTGAAAGCCATTGTATACTTTCCTTATCAGATGTTTTGTTTCATGTGGTACTTACATTTTCAAAGTTGCAGTCTGCTAAAATCTGTTTGATAGTTTGAATTAGCCACTTTAAAAAAAAACCCTGCAATTTCACAAGTGCATAAAATCGCAAGAATAAGATGTGATTCCTTCAGTTAATATAAGGGAGGGTAATGATAAAAATAACAGTATACAGTGGTACCTCGGTTCTCAACCACAATTCGTTCCAGACGACTGGACAAATTCTAATTTGTTCGAATTCCGAATCTATTTTTCCCATGACAAATAATGTAAATGTTCTTAATCTGTTCTGTTGTCTTTTGAATAGAAGTTAACGGTACCGTATCTCATACCATTGGTCCGCAAATTAAGTGAAAAATTATTGAACACAGTACACTAAAATAAAAACTGTAGTATAGTTAAAGCAAAAGAACAATAGAGATAAGAATTTTTACCTTTGCGGTGGTGAGCAGTTGGCTTATGTAAATGTTGGAGACAGAATGAGGAAGCGGATCTCCTCCATAACAGAGAGGGGGAGAGAAAGTGGATCCCCTTCCATAACAGCTTCAGGTGAATCAGCCAAAAGTGTTTTTTTTTCCTCTTGCTACTCGCTTTGGCATAGATGACTCTTCTTCAGGATGTCCCTTTCTTTTCTTGAAGAACATTTCTAATGTGGCTTGTTTCTGCCTTCTTTTCAAAACCTTACGGAAGTGGCTCATGACCTCATCGTTAAAGGTGTTCACAACGCTGCTAGCTTTAGCTTTATCAGGGTGATACAGTTCAACAACTTCTGGATTTCTGGAAAGCGTGCATTTTCCCTCCCTCTCGGTCTAGTTTTTTCTTGATCATTCTCGTTTTTTCTTGCACTTTTTTAGCGTTCGACTTCTGGATTTTGGTCAACTTCCGGGACAAAAAACTCCGGATTTTTTGGTCGAATTCTAAAAAATCTCTAAAGTGTTCGAGTACCGAGGTTCTACTGTATGAATATTATATTAACAGTTCAGATATAAATTAGTGAACTTCAAAAAGTCAGAATAACATAAATCTAGGCTCATCGACACATAATACGAGCTTCTGTTTGCATACATTAGACAAGCACTGGCTAATTTACATGAAAGAATGATATACTGTTTTTCATATGCAAATTACCACTTTTTAAATTTATCGTTAGATACATGTGAATCACATACAATTTTTTGCAGTTTAGTGACACCCCTCATGTGCAGATTTAAAACTTGTTTTTTTTTTCTTCCAGAGAGGTTTGTAATATAAATTGGTCATTTTGATGTGCAAATTAATATACGATGTATGCAAGTTTGGGTTTTAGTTAACCTTAGACAGTTTCATTGTTAGGTCTGACCTGTTTCCTCAGCATTTCATAAAAAATGAAAGATGTAAGGTAGATAAAAGATAAAAATTCTGGAGTTGACACCAATTGTTGAAATAAGTTAAAATTAGTTTCATACTGCTGGCCTCCTTCATTTACATCAACAGCTCTATTGCTGTACATGCAAATGAAAGGGGGCAGCATTAGGTAAAAATTGTTCATGCAAAAGGTTTTCATGAATCTGCAAAACACTGCTTACACCAGATTAAATTTAGTTCTTTGAATGAATGAAACTAAGTTTGACTGACTACATTGAAATGGTGTTATGTATTTAGAAAATAAAAATAATTGTAATAATAAAACACCGTATTAGTATAATTTATAATGGAAAGTTGTAGTTAATAAAAGACATTATATGATCATGCAGGTATGAACACATTATAACACTTTGCATGTCTTACAAAATCTGCAAAGGCCTCTAAAGAAACCATAGCTCATCTTAGAGTTGCCAATTCATAATTGTGGTCTTCACTAATAATAATAATAATAATATTAATAATAATAATAATAATAATAGAAGGGCAGTGGTGGTCTAGTGGTATAGGGCGCTGGATCGCTGATCTTTTTAGCAAGGGACAGAAACACGCTGACAACTTTGCAGCTACTCTTTACGAAAGTCAGCAATGGTTCTTTTACATGAACCTCTCACCATAGACAGTGAGAGACATGGCCCGCCTTTGATAACCCAGTTAGCTGCACTGGGGGGACAGTGACAACCCTGTGGAGAGTGGGACTTGAACCCCCAACCTTTGGATCAGCGATCCAGCGCCCTATACCACCAGACCACCACTGGCCCCTAAACCTCTCAACCTCAAATGAAAAAATAATATGGGAAAGGAAAGGAAGGGTTTATGATTCAAAGCATACCACATCATCTGCCAAACATGGGTAAGGTATGGCTGCTAGAGTAGGGCTTTGACATGGGAATGTAGGACTATCAGTGGTGGAAAGGGGTGAATAGTGTTTATTGATGACTGCTGATAGAAAAACCAGGTTAAATTCTTCAGTGTACAGAACTATAATTTATTTTCAGTCATTGCTACCAAACCCAAAGGACAATGGTTTCTAGTACAGATGAATAATGTCCAAAAACATATTGTGCACACAACTCAAGCGCTTTGCTTTGAAGTGGCAGAGTGAATGACTCAACCTCAACCCAGTAGCTTACTGAAGACAAAACCAAAGGCAGAAAAGCCCACAAGCTTGCAAAAATATTCCTTTTGGTGATGTCCACGGGTTCCACTCGTCACGCGATCATTAATTTCAAAGGAATTGAATCCAAGCAATAAAAACTTCTCGTATTTGTAATTGTAATAGAGCTTGTTAAAATGGTGGAATAATATATACAATCCTTGTAATTCCTAAACGCTCAATGATTTTATATTTACATGTACTGTATATATAACTTTTGCATTGAAGCTGAAAGTCTACACTTCAGTCCCATCATTACTGCTTCATTTAAAAATCCCATATGATCGTATACCAATTCAGATTTTTTTTTTAAATTGTGTCACTCTCCAAATGCTTATGAACCTGACTTAATGAGCATTTTAAAACAACTAATTCATACAACTAATCCACATTAAATAAATCTCACCACAGTGTGCATGTGCAAGGTTTAGAATATGTATGAGTGTGTGTGTGTGTGTGTGTGTGTGTGTGTGTGTGTGTGTGTGTGTGTTATATTGAACTACACGTGTAATGTCACTTCTGTACAGTGAGTACATAAAAGAACCACCTCTGTCATTCTTAATTTCACGATCACTGGGATGGTTAAATGATCAACCTTCCCCTTATCAGGTTGTCCTTCCGAACTGGATGAAAGGGTGTGGTAGGGGTGTCTTTGAAAACCTATTATTGGTATCGATATATTGATAAAAAAAATTTCCGATGTATCGATACATTGGAATATTGCTGTACTGTTCCATAAATGCATTAAATAGAACAGACTAAGATATATTACAGTACAATAATGCATTGAATATTTTATAATAAAGTGGCCAATTACTAAAGCCAAATCTGAAATAAAAGACAGGAAATGGTTTTCCACCGACAAGATTTTAATTAACACCTTTTTGTATTTAACAAATCTATAAACACCAGTTTACTAGTTAATTTCAAGCAAGTTGTTTCTATTCTACAAACACTTGTCAATTGAAAAGTTTAAGGAGATGTGCATTTTTTACAATTCATAATTATGATGCAAGAAGATGCACATATCTGCATTATCTGGTAATAAGTGTCTCTTCTTGTTCAGAATGTTCCCTGCTGTTGAGAACACGCGCTCTGACGACACACTAGAAGCAGGGACCATAAGGTATCTGAGCACAATCTTGGATAAATTTGGATAACTGCTTTCAAAGTACCAAAGCAGTGGATCAGCATCTGTTGCTATGGAAGGTTCAAACTTGTACCTTGCAATCTCCATATCCACCTTGATTTCATAGCTCTGTGCAGTATCAGTAGGGCTAGTAGTAGGACTAACACTTGGCCGCTCTCGGCAATCCTATGTCTTTGTTAGCATATTTTATAATACCGAAGTTGAGGCCGAAGACTGTGAAATGCGGCATTACACTAAGCTGGTTTTCGACTGAACCTATATAACATGTTTTCATACATTACACTCATGCCTCGGTTTAACAGACTAATAGGGTGGAACACTGGTTCGAAGTACCCGATTCCATAAATTTCAATGATTACATCACGAAAAACTTTTACTTAAGCACACTATATAATCTGCAAATGTAAATACTGTCCCTATACTCTGTAAATGTACACCATAAGATTAGGGGTCGGGAACCTATTTGACTACGAGATCCAAAAAGAAAGTCATATTTTAAAATCTCATCCTATGATCCTATGAGAGCCATATATTTTATATATATATATATATATATATATATATATATATATATATATATATATAGATAGATACATACATACATACATACATACATACACACACACACAATATATATCAGGGGTCGGGAACCTATGGCTCGCGAGCCAGTTGTGGTTGTTTCGATAACTGTATCCGGCTCTCAGATAAATCAGGTGTCCTTTACACAATTACTTACATAATTTCACTGTCATTTAAATAGAAATATAAAAAAGCCATCAAATAAAACAAAAACAGATGAATTTCGGGCATTTAAATCTATGCATCTATTTTCAATGCCACGTCACTGTGGCGCGCAGCGGAGAGCCGGACAGCGGAGGGTCCGATACATTCAAACTCTAATCTTATAGGATTATAACAACAGCCACAGACTGCGCGTGTTGTTTTTGAGTAAAGAGGTAAATTTCCCTCGTTTTGATCCGCTCATTCCCACGAAGCCAAGCACAGCTGGCAAGCAAACACAAATGGACAGACACGGAAAAACTTCAACCGGCAGAGAAGCTGATTGGCAAAACTTGGGATGCGCTTCCTGTCACATAAACACTGCAGCTTGTGAGTCCAATAAAATTAGAGTTTCAAGGTATCAGACCCTCCCGCATATAGAAAGGATTGGCTTGTCACTTCGCGCCACAGTGACGTGACGTGACATTGAAAATAGATGAATAGATTTAAATGCACGAGATTTCTTCAAGCCAGTCTGGTCATCTGGCGGTCACTTTCAGAAACAACGGCCCACGTCCGGACGAGCTGGACTAGTCGGAAGCTACAGATTTTGTCCGTTGCATACGTTAAAGCGAAGTCCGTAAAACCGAAGCATGAGTGTATTTTATTTATTAAAAGAAACCGCTTGCTCTAGTGTTATTTAAATGAAAACAGCTTTGTATGAAATTTAATATAAAATGAATTTTATATAACGTTAGAACTATCGATATACCTTTTATAGTTATCGATTATAGATCGACATAATTACATCGGCGATTTTGCAATATTCCAATTGTCAATGACATCCCTAGGGTGACACTGGTCAGAGAGGTGAGAAAGAGGCTTCTGGCAACTTTGAAGCAGTTACGTGACTTTCTGGCAAAGACTTATCACTGTGTATATGTCTGTCTGTCTTCCTTTCGGCTTTTTCCCTTTTACTCGGGAGTCGCCACAGCGAATCATCTGATTCGCACGTTTGATTTGGCAGAGGTTTTTATGTCGAATGCCCTTCCCGTCATAACCATTTTTAGCAAGGGACAGAAACACGCTGATGGTTTTACAGTTACTCTTTACGAAAATCAGCAATGGTTCTTTTACATGTCTCTCACCATAGACAGTGAGAGACATGGCCCGCCTTTGATAACCCAGTAAGCTGCACTGGGGGGACAGTGACAACCCTGTGGGGACGCGAACCCCCAACCTTAGGATCAGCGATCCTGCGCCCTATCCACTAGACCACCACTGCCACTTATCACTGTGTATATGTGACAGCACTATTACAAATGCCTCATAAATAGGGCTTGATTGGGATGGTTGTAGAAAAAAGCCACTTCTCAAGAAAGGCCACATCAAGTTAACTTGACAATTCCGAGACCAAAACCAAAAAAGTGTTATGGTCAGATGAGACCAAAAAAGAATGGGGGTGGTAGCATCCTATTTCTTTGTGATAGGGCACTTTTCAAGATAGAAGGCAAAATTGATTGGGCTAAGCACCATCAATTTTATTCATTTATTCATTTTCTGAGACTTTTAGTTATAATTGGAGTCGCTGGGAGGCTGGTAGCCATCTCAGCAAACTCTAGGTGAGGGCAGAGAACACCATCGCAGTGCAGAAACATGCTGATAGCAACCCAATGGCCTACTCGTTTCAAATAACAGCAATGGTTCTTTGATAGCCCAGACAGCTGCGCTGGGGGTGGGAGGCAGCAGTGACAACCCGGTGACTGGTTAGAATCCTTAAATCTTCAGATCAGTAAGCCAGTACCCTACTAAAAGGAAACCAACCCTCCCATTTATATAGCGCTTTTTACATTTGACATTGTCACAAATTAGTTGTTACATAATAAAAACAAATGTAAAAAATAATTTAAATATTTCCTCCTAACATTGCCCCCAACAGTGTCTTCATTATTTGAAGTTAGTAGCCTGCACCTCCTGATCGAAGTGGGCATGCAGGATCATGCGTCGATGATAATGATTCTAACATGACAAACACAGCACGGTTTGCCAAACTGTAGCTGAAGAAGGAATAGGTAAAGCCCCCCGCATGACCTAGTCAGAGCACAGACTTAAACCCTACTGAAACTTTGTTGAATAACTTGAAGATTGCAGTCCACCACCAGCCACCATCCAATCTGACTGAGCTTGAACAGTTCTGTAAAGGAGTCTGAGCAAATATTGCCAAGTTAATAACGAAGTAACCCAACAGACTCATGGCTGCCAGCCATGGTATAATGATTAGAGAAGCAGATTTGGGAACTAAAGGTCGCTGGTTTTATTCCCAAAACGTGACCTTGAGCAAGGTACTTAACCCCCAACTGCTCTCCGGGCACCCCGATGTGGGGCAACCCACTGCTTTGAGTGTATCTGTGCCCACTATTTACATACGTGTTTGCTCACTTTGCATGATTTAAATGCAGAGGCCATATTTTCTCTTGTGAGATTTATACAGTAAAATATATAAAAATATATTTAAAAAAGGGGGTGCATTTACAAAGTACTGACATGGGAGTGATTCTTTAACCATCTCACTGATTCTTTTTTTTTTTTGAACTGTTGTTATTACTTTAATACCTCACTTTATGAAAGTGTCACCAAACAAAAAATTCAGGTTATGAAACATTTTCCTAAAACTTTTGTCTCTGTATATGAAACAAGTTCACGTTACGAAAGCGCCATCTTAAAAATTCAAACACGCCATTCAAACATCCAAATGATGCACGAGCTGCTCTCCCATAAATGACGTTCAAACATCCCGCCCTGCAGGCCTCCCATTGGCTAGGAGGGATGACGCAGCTAAATCCCATTGCCGATCTCGCAACATCCCACCCCGCTGGCCTCCCATTGGCTAGGAGGGATGACGCAGCTCCCTCCTATTGGCGCTCTCTCAACATGCCGCCACGCTGGGCTCCCATTGGCTATTATGGAGCTGCATCTCCCATAATGCTTTTCGTGTAAAGGACCGAGTTACTGTTGTTTCATGCTTTATTTCTTGACTCAGGCTTTTAACCTTCCATTTTTCAAGATTTTCTTGAATTATAACTCTGATAAGAAGACATAGTCAACACACACACACACACACACACACACACACACACACACACACGTGCGCACGTGTGATTTCCAGTGCGAGTGAGAAGAAGAAACGGGCTTGAGTGATATCGCAAAGGAATATGGCCAAACCCGTCTACCATCGGTATGATATTGAAGCAGAAGGAGGTCTTAAAAGGTGTACTTTTATAATTTTTAAAGGGTTTAGGGGGTAGTATTGAGATCCTTGGAACGAATCACACGTTTTATATTATAAAATGCGGTTCAACTTACGAAAAATCCAGGTTAAGAAAACGGCTCTGGAATGGATTAATTTCGTAAGGTGAGGTACCACTGTATTTTCACTTTCCTGTTTCAAGTTGCACTGAATGAATACGGCTGGAAAAAATATTTTGTGTCTCTCCGTTTCAGGCTGCAAAGCAACAAAATGTGAGTATTTTGTACAGGAGTGATTGTTTTCTGTACCCCTGTAAGTCCCGAGCTACTGTACAGCTAAGTTTATATCCCATATATGCATAAGTGGGCATGGCTTACAAAGTTCAGTTCTGATATTAGCATGAATGTGCAGGATAATACAGTAATTAATTTACTTGTTCATGTGCATCATTTTATTAGCCATCTGGTGAGTTTAATTAATTATTTTTTTTTTTTTTACTACTTCTGTTAGTTGAGTTGTACAGAATGGGTGGAGCCTTTAAAGACAGTCAGCATTACACCAAGAGACAGTACTCACTTTCGGGTAATTGACATCATTTCAACAGGGATAGAGCAGAGAAAAGAATCTGTTCAAGCGATCATCAAACCTCAGCCTCAACCTCCAACCTCGAAACAAGACCATCAGCTACAGCTACAATCTACAATGAGCCCAGCAGATGTTAAAATACCCAAACGACCTTCTTCACCACATGGAGCAGATTCTGATTATACCGACGCTGACTCACATCCTCACACACAAACAAACACATTAAGGTGTTGTACATACAAGGCACGAACTCATGTCCAACACGCAGAGAGTCAGACGTGCAGACTGGACCAACACACACCCAAAATGGAAGAATATACCTCAAAATCAAATTCCTCAGGAGCAAACACTGAGTTTAGCGGTTCACTGGACGGAGGCCAGCTTCCCTTGTGTGCACCTCAGACTGTTGCTTCTTCTGTTCTGTTCGAGGACAACTCAGATGCAACCTGCAACAGGAAAGGTAAAGTTCATTATAATAACACACACACACACACACACACACACACACACAAATTGTATAGAACAGGCGTGGCCAACCAGTCAGAGACCAAGAGCCACATTTTTTTTAACTGTGTTACTGCACAGAGTCACATCATACACGCGGGCACACACACACACACACACACACACACACACACACACACACACCTCTCTCCTCAGCCATATTAATTGTAAATTCACACACCAACATGATAAAATTCTCACACCTTTGAAGGTCAGAGTGTAACTGTGATTCAGTAGCCGTGTTAATGTTCAATATTTTGTATTCAGCAGTGTGGTGGGACAGTCGGACATCCGATACCACGCGTTTTAGTTTGTCGTTTTCAGGAGACAAGATTTCAACAACATCACTAAGGCATGTTTTAACGAACCCTCCTTCATTGTAAGGCGTTCTGGCCCGCGCAGTGTTTCAAAGCCAGTTGACACGATGCAAGTGTTATGGTCTCTGAGCATTTCATAAATTTTTGGAAAACCTGTATGTGCTTTCTTGCCTCTCTTTTCAAAGTGAACACCTTGTGCTTGTGGAGTTCGGTCCCTTTAGGAAATTGCTGGTCGAAGTTAGCATGCAGTGAACTGAAGTGGTGCTGAAGATTTGAAACTTTGAAATGTGCCAATGATGCCTGACATATAAGGCAAGAATGGCTTTCCATTACGTTCAACAACAACAAAACAAACCCTCTAACACTCTGTTAAAAGCGTCCTGAGCTATTCATCATATTTTTGTTTTGCTGTGCATTTTTTCTGCCATTTTAAAAGCAAACTTGAAACAAATTGTTTACTTCAGTGATCTTGCCATACTGGGAAGCTTTGAGGTATTTTCATCTCACGTACATGCGCATTTGATGAAAAACTGCATTGAACTCTGCGAAGCGAACACACACATTAAAAAAAAACACACAAACAAAAACTTTGATATGAACGTAAGAGCTGCATGAAACCAAGCAAAGAGCCGCATGTGACTCGGGAGCCGCGGGTTGACCACTCCTGGTCTAGTATATACAGTAGTATAGTATAGTTCACAGTCACTACAGATGAGTACTGGTCAATTTCACATATACAGGGCTAATCAACAAAAATACAACATTTTATAATTACCTACAATATTTTGCTATGGTTTTGTAGAGACCTGACTGTTGCGCACTTTTTAAGATTCTAATCAGATGTAGCATCTGTTTCGCTGATATAATAACCTCCATTCTTCTGGGAACACTTTCCACTGGGTTTTGAAGCATGGATATGGGAATTTGTGCTCACTTGGCCACAAGAACATTAGTGAGGTCAGGCACACATGGAAACATGGGGTATAATTGGCATTACAGTTCATCCCAAAAATATTTTCAGTGGGGTTGAAGTCAGGGCTCTAGGCAGACCACTCAAGTTTTTCCCAACACCCACTTTGGGACACAGTTCTCATTGTCAATGCTTTTTGTATAAGGACTTTGTGATGCTGGAAAACGTTTTGCTCCTCCTAGTTCCAGTGAAGAGAAATCTTAATGTTACAAAACAAGGCATTTTATATAATGCTTTAAAATTTGTAGCAAATGTTTATGGACAGCCGACATATTAGTGAACAGGTATCGAATAACCTTTTCCCACATACTGTAGTGTAGATACATTCATATGGGGTTGTTTTTCTAATGTGTGTGTGTGTGTGTGTTTGTGTGTGTGTGTGTTTGTGGTAAAGGAGTAAGGAAAAGGAGTCAACATCAGGGTCCTGAGGATATCTACCTTGATGACCTCACTGCCTTAGAGCCACATATTGCAGCTCGCTACATCCCCAAAAGGTATACATTCACTTCAGCACTGCTGGAGAATTGTATTAATGGTGCACTTTGAGGGGCATTCTGTGACGATCCAATTTGAGAAAGCATTTTAGCTATATGTACAGTGATCTCTCGCTACTTCGCGCTTCAATTCATGTGGCTTCAAGTGCATCGCATTGTTTTTTTTTTTAATATTCATAGAATTAAAAAATGTGAAGGAAAATGCCGCAAAACAAGGCCAATTATGCAAAAAAAAAAAAACAACAACCCAAAACCCCCCATCAAAACTACTTACATTTTTATGTGCGGTGTGCATCTGTGTGCGCGCGTGTCTGTACGTGTGTATTTATATTTTATTTACATCTTATGTATTATTTTTTAATGTCTAATTCTTATTATAAGCATTTATAGTGTTGAATATGCATTTATTGTTATTATATACACATATACATGTATGTATACGTCAGTCAGGGGGGTGGATCTTACTTCGTGGAATTCGGTAGTCGCGGAGAGATCTCGGTCCCAATTAACCGCGGAAAGTGAGGGATCCCTGTAAAGTATATGCAAGTACAAATGGGTTTGTAAACATGTGTGTAGTGAGTCACTTGAGCAGTTGGAGGAAGCGTCTGTGCGATCTGGTTCTCCTGAGTCAGTGGGCAGTGCAGCCTCAGACAGCGGAACAGAGTGTCTGTCTGACTCCACACAGGAGCTTCCAACCGTATCGCTATCACTCTGTGGAGGCCTTGGAGGAAATGCCCATGTTAATAAAGGTACATACAGTATATGTGCACACACTCAGGCACACCTTCACTCAAGTGTAAATATGCATGTAAAATCTATAGATCAGGGGTCACCAACATGGTGCCCGCGGGCACCAAGTCCCCCGCAAGGACAACATGAGTAGCCCGCAGTCCTGTTCACTGCTCTTTTTAGAACAGACTCGCGGCTCCACAGCGCCACTCTCCATTGAGTTGCATCTAATTTTTTTGCCATTAAAAAAAAAAAAAAAAATCAATATCTTTAAATAGATGAATATCATTAAGTATTAATAAAAAATGTTAAGTCTATTGGGCTTTTTACACCTGAGCCAATGGCTCATCAGGTAGGTAAAGGTAAGTCTGTTGGGTTTTTACACCCGAGCCTCGTGGCTCATCAGGCCGGTGCTTATCCCCGGTTTCTGTAGCTTGAAGCGACCAGGAGTTCAACTCCCCCTGGATGGGACGCTAGTCCATCGCAGGTTACCTTCCCAGTATATTTTTACTGGTACCCATTTATACTGCTGGGTGAACAGAGGCACACTTGTGGTTGAGACCTTGCCCAGGGGTCTTAGCACAGTGAGGGTCTCAGTGGGATTCGAACTCACAACCTCCCGATCATGAGCGCAGCACCCTAACCACTACGCCACCAGCCCCACCAATGGCTCATCAGGCTGGTGTTTATTTCCGGTTTCTGTAGCGTGAAGCAACTAGGAGTACAACTCCTCCTGGATGGGATGCGAGTCCATTGCGGGTTACCTTTCCAGTATATTTTTACTGGTACCCATTTATACTGCTGGGTGAACAGAGACACACTTGTGGTTCAGACCTTGCCCTGAGGTCTTAGCAATTATTAATAATAACATGATTAAAGGTAAATTGAGCAAATTTGTTATTTCATAGGTGTGTATCGACCTGGTAGCCCTTCGCATTAATTGGTACCCAAGAAGTAGCGCTCAGTTTCAAAAAGGTTGGTGACCCCTGCTATAGCTACATGTTTTTGCTTATCACTGATAGTAACTGAAAGCAATTAATTAGGATGATAAAGATTAGTGAGGTTTATTTTACTTTCATAATTAAGAGTGGTGGAATGGTGGTAAAGGTGCTGGATCACTGATCCAATAGTTGGGGGTTCAAGCCCCACTCTCAACAGATTGTCACTGTCCTCCCAGTGCAGCTAACTGGGTTATCAAAGGTTGGCCATGTCTCTCACTGTCTATGGTGTGATGTTCATGTAATAGAACCATTGCTGACTTTCGACAAGAGGAGCTACATAGCCGTTAGCATGTTTCTGCCCTGTGATGGCCTGCCAAGTCATCCAGGGTGTACTCTGCCCTTGCCCAGAGTCAGATGAGATGAATATTGTATGGAAGGAGCAAGCTTTTGGGATGTTGACATGGCTGAATTCGAGAAAAGAGCCAAAAATAGCTACAAAATAATATTCAAAAAATGATGTGGGACTGATTTTAATTATATGCAGGTTACGTTATTAACCCCGCCTGAGCTGGATATGCTGAGTAAGGTTCTAGTTTAACAAACACTCATTTTCCCATCCACTTATTCCTACTAACATCATGGAGATCTTCTTCTTCTTCTTCTTCTTCTTTTCCTTTTGGCTGTTCGCTTCAGGGGTCGCCACAGCAGATCATCTGCCTCCATCTCACCCTGTCCTCTGCATCTTCTTGTCTTACACCAACTACCTTCATGTCCTCCTTCACCACATCAATAAATCTCCCCTTTGGTCGTCCTCTAAACCTTCTGCCTGGTAGTTCCAACCTCAGCATCCTACTACCAATATATTCACTATCCCTCCTCTGTACATGTCCAAATCATCTCAATCTAGCCTCTCTGACTTTGTCTCCAAAACCTCTAACATGTGCTGTCCCTCTGATGTACTCATTCCTGATCCTATCCATCCTCGTTACTCCAAAAGAGAACCTCAACATATTCATTTCACCAACGTCATGGAGACTCCGTCGATAAATTGTTTAAAAAGTAATGTTGCTTTTCCATAAGAAACTCTGGTTTCCTCACACAGTCCAAAGACATGCACTTTAGGCTAATTTACTGTTTCAAATTGTTAATAGGTGTGAATGTGAATGGTTGTGTCTTTTGTCCTGTGATGGATTGGTGAGCTGTTCAGGGTCGGCTGGGAAAGCGCCCAGCCTTCCTTATGCTCCTGTTAGGATTATGTGGTTCATCAAATAAATAAATGAAGAGATGTATGTTTGAATTTGGAGTGGTGATATGTTGCTCCTCTTTAATCTTACAGGTGACATACTCTAATCTAAACTCTTCACTCCCGACAAAAAAAAAAAAAAAAAAAAAATCAAGATTTAATGGTTTACAGCTGTAACACAATGTGTTTTTAATATTCCATGGTTTTAAAATGATTATTTTTTAAGTGCAAATTTCCCACTCATTCACTCATTTGCCGGACTGATTAATCTTACAAGGGTAGCAGGGAGGCTGGGCCTATCTCAGATGACACTGGGCAAAGGTGAGGTCCACCAGGAACAGCTTTGCCAGACCAGAGCAACACTCACAACTAGGGGCAATTTGGAATTCTATGCCTTTTTACTGTGGAAACACCAGAGTACCTGGAGGAAATGCAAGCAGACATGGGAAGAACCTGCAAACTCCAGACACATATGCCCGATCCCTGGGCTCAAACCCATGACATTCCTGCTGTGATGTTGATGTGCAAACCACCATACCACCATGCTGCCCAAAGTGAAAAACTTGTAATAGGGAATCTGGATATTTCTAGAATCGTGATCTTTCTAGAATTGCAATGCAGATAGAACCCACACCTTGGTATCGTGATAACATCACTTTGGGTGGTCTTTGATAAGTCCCATCGCAAAGTCATCACACAAGTATGGAAAAGGAATTCAAAATGACTTTCAAAAGAATGATAGGGGCATTACTTCAATATTGTACTGATCAAAAGATATTCAGCCTGTCATGCTACAATTCAAGAACTGCAAAATATTAAAAATCTGGAACGCCAATTATTTTAACACCTAAATCCTGAAGTGAATTTCAGTTTGTTTAAAATAAGTGTCATATAACTCAAAATATGTTAAAACAATTCATTTTCTTTAAATCACCTTCCAGGGAAAACTTTGAGGTCATTTGTCACAAAATAATTATTTTGCCGTTACTATGATCTTGCTTTGAATTACTAAGCAAATTCATCGTCACCCTTCCATGCCTTCTATACACCAAGCAGTGCCTGATTTGAAACAGGAGTACAATAATTTACAGTGAACTTCTGATGCAACCATGTGGATCTAAATACCCAAAGGTACATAGCTGTGTCTGACTTTTAGCGGTGAAAAAAGTACATTTATACAGGTATACCTCGATTTAAGCCATTCTCGATTATATGTCGGTTTTCAAAAAATATATGGAAAAATGAATAAAAATAAAAAAGTTACATCATTATAATCATATATTATATATATTTAGTATATAAAATATTATGTACATATAATATTATACAAGTAAATTTGGCATAGCCTAGCCTAGGCTAGCCTAGAGACAAGCTAATTGGATTTACTGTATTTTCCGGACGAAAAAAGTCACACTTTTTTCATACTTTGGCTGAAGGTGTAACTTATACTCCAGAGTGACTTATATGTGAAATTATCATGTACTGAACTTCACACATTTGTTATTTTTACACTCAACCACAAGAGGTTTGGCTTGGGTACCAGTACCTGCTCATCCACCACTAAAGAAATGTCCCCAAAAAGAAAATCCTATTCTGCGGATTATAAGTTGCAAGTAGTGAACTATGCAGCAGAAAATGGTAATCAAGCAGCAGGAAGAAAGTTTGGAGTGAACAAGAAACTTGTGAGGGACTGGAGAAAAGTGGAGATTATTATTACTGCAATTAAGAAAACAAAAAAAAAATGCTAATCATGGGCTAAAAGCTAGATGGCCACAGCTAGAGGAACGAGCTCGCACATGGGGGCTTGAGAAATGTGCATCAGGGAGAGGCTTGTCAACAGCATAGTTGTGACTCCATGCCCAGATAGTTGTGAAGGAGATGAATGGAAATGACTTTGCGTGAGGACTTTCTTGGTGTTACCGCTTCATGCAACGCAACCGCATGTCTATCAGAGCGAGGACCACAACGTCACAAAAACTGCCAGCAGATTTCCAAGCCAAGGTGGACAGTTTCCATGAGTTTGCGACTTATAGTCCAGTGCGACTTATATGTGTTTTATTTCTTCTTTATTATGCATTTTTGCCAATGCAACTTGTACTCCGGAGCGACGCATAGTCCGGAAAATACAGCAAGTCGTTTTTCGACTTAAGTCGTCTCTCCTGGAGCCAATTAACGAAGTATATCTGTATTCTTAAACAGTATATAAAGTACATTCCAGAGTCCAGCCCCAGTGACAAGTCGATCTGCCTTTAAGTACTTGAATTTCTGAGTGTATTTTATGTAGCAGAACATAAAACCAAATTTTCCAGATTTCAGGGTGACAGCTGTAGGATGCATAAAGCCAGATCTCTATGTGACTTGTTCAGCAAGCATGTCAAAAGGGGCAGATGTTCATCCGTTCAGCTTCTCTGTCAGCTGCATTCCTTATTTCACACACATGTCTGTTGTAGCTTTGTCATATTTCTGCACAGTACTAGAGCTAAAGCTATTCTATTCTATTATAGACAATTTCTTAGAACATATCGTCACCTATCAGCAGTTTGTTGACAACCCAGGCATCATTGACAACCCCAACCTGGTGGTAGGAATTGGTAGCAGGTCAGTTAACACTAGTATATATATACAGCCTGATTTTTATTTTAGTTGATATTTATAATAATACAGCATTAATCATATCCTTTGCTGGATATTTTCTCAGATACTATAACTGGACTTTGGCTTCTCCACTCATACTCAGTATGCAGGCCTTTCAGAAAACTCTGCCCAAGGTTCGACTGTTGTGCTAATGATATAGAAGATTTATTATCCCAGAAAGGCATTAAGAGTTAATTTTCATCACATATCACACATGGTTGTTGTCTCTGTGCATGACACAGGCTGCTGAGGATACCTGGGTGAAACAGAAGACGCCAAAAACGACAAACCGCTGGTGGTTCTGGAAGAAGAACAGAGTACAACAGGTATTTAAATACTAATGCTCCAGAAATACTCTATTATTTTCTGAGTTTAGATTTTTTTTAACATATTTTTTTTTTTCTGTAGTCAGAAACCCAACAACTGACATGCAATACACACAGTGGAAACCTGCACCATTATCATGACAGCCCTGATTCACTGTAAGCACAGTTTTATTAATATAAAATGCTTCCACAGGTACTTTTCCATGTTTCTGCTTTTCCTAACAAAACATTAAAACCTTTATTATCTAGAGATAGTGAGGAACATATAAACATTTCCCCAATGTAGTTTAATTTATACCTTTTTTTAAAGTAAGCGTTTAAAGCATGCAGCAACATGTTTAATATGTTTGGTGACACGGTAGTGTAGTGGTTAGCACCTCCGACTCGCAGCAAGAAGACCCCGGATTTGGGCCTCTCTGTGTGGTGTTTGCATGTTGTCTCCACGCTTTTTTTTGGGTTTCCTCTGAGCACTCTGGTCTTCATCTACAGTCCAAAGACATTCAAAGTTGGTTAATTGACTGTTTCAAATTGACGAGGTGTGAGTGTGAATGGCTGTGTATATATATGTTGACCTGCGATGGTCTGATGACATGTTCGGAGTGTATCCTGCATTCGCCCAGAGTCAGCTGAGATAAGACCGGTCTGCCTGCGAACTTAATAGGATTAAGCGGATGAGCAAATGAGTGAGTGACGGTATAATATTTAGGTCACAATGGGTAATGGGGAGCTCTGTCACCTTGCAGCAAGCAGGTTCTGCATTTGAAAGTTGCAGCTGACCGAGGTTTTTCTTAGTGGAGTTTGCGTGGTCTTCCTAAGCTTGTCTGAGTTTCAGAAGCTTTCCTTCAACAGACAAAATAGCATGCACATTACGCCAACTGGCCAGTTTAAATCGCATATAGGTGTGAATGTGAGTGGTTGGTTTTCTCTGCGATGGCTCGATGATAGATTGGCAGCTTGGTAAGGATTTACCTTACCTGTCTCCACAAGTGAGTTGGGATTGGCTCCAGCTTCTCCCTGATGCCCTGAAAGAATAACAATAGTTCACTTTTATCTTGTTCCTGTGAGAAAAAGCATAATTTCCATTTTCTTCACAACAAATCAAGAGTGGTCTTCACCCCCAAACTTTGGTTTTGTGGTCAGGACAATTCATTCATTTTCTGTAACAGCTTAATTCTAATTAGAGTCGCAAGGAGGCTGGCGCCCATTCCAGCTCATTCCGGGTAAGGGCAGAGTACACCCTGGACAGCTCACCAGGCTATCGCAGGGCGGAAAAACCCCTGGCAGCTATGCAGCTAAATTTGATTAAAGTCAACAATGGCTCTTTTACATGAACCTCACACCATGGACAGCGAGAGACATAGCCAGCCTTTGATAACCCAGTTAGTGGCATTGGGGGACAGTGACAACCTGTTGAAAGTGGGGCTTGAAACCCCAACCTTAGGATCAGTGAGCCAGCAACTTTACCACCAGGCCACCACTGCCCGCAGTCAGGACAGTAAAGTTCCAAATTAGCCAGTTTTCCCATTCACCGAGTGGACAGTACTAATTTCTGGACAAGTTAAGTCCATTTGTCAGAGTTGTAGTCATCATATTTTGTTTTTGTGATCATGTCAAAAGGGTTCAAACATAATTTCAAACAGAACACAATGCTGGCAAGGCAGTCATATTTATGAAAACCTTCCTCTAGTGTCCAGATTGAGTAAGAACTTTCAGTAACTGGAATAATTTACTGAGGTCTGAAGAATTGTCTCCTTTATGATTATTCTTGCTGCATGTTTATGAAAAAAATCTTGCTCCAGTTATGTTCCATATTTTAGTTTTATTGTGGAAAAGTCAGAAAATTGTCAATAATAGCCGTTTTGGGAACACAAATTTTCTGTGCAGCCCAAAAAAACAGTTTGGCATGAAAAATGGGCTTTTTCTATTGTTTTGCAATAAATGTCTTTGGAAAATGATCCTCAAAAAAAAAAAGTGTGTTACACAGTGTAATGCATAATAATGTAATAGTGATGTTTAATACTTGCTATTTGCCACTGACGACTTTATTTATTAAAAAACACGCAGAACATAAGCCATGTGTGTGCAGCATGTGACACCATAAAGTAAATCTTAATCCAAACTTTCTCAGTCATTAATTTACACAATCACTTTATTTTGTGTTTGGGTCTCAAAGAGGCTGGAAGCCATCGAAAGCAGGTTACATACTGTATAGCTCACTTGGCCATCGCAAGGCCAACACACACCCAACCTTTGAAAATAACACATGGGCGCTATTTATAACTGCCTGTCAGCCTGACATGCATGTCTTTACACTGTGGGAGGAAACCAGGGTGCCCAGAGGAAACCCACATGTGCATGGGGAGAACATGAAAACCCCATATGTCTGAGTAGAGCTCTAACCCAGGACTTTCTCATTGTGATGTGCTAACCACTACGCCACATTGCCACCTCAACGTAAAGTGAATATTTTAAAACGCCTTGTGAATAATATCATTAAATAATAAAGATATCATAAGATAAAGATATATAAGGCGTGTGCACGTGTGTGATATAATTTGCATGTAATTGTATTAGACATGTTATATTCCAATATAATGTGACTAACTTTGTCTTATTTAAATGCTTGTTGTTTTTTTCCAGGCCGATGGCAGCAGCCGACTCATCCGCTGATGAAGATTCTAAAGAGCTAAACACAACTGTGTGTGCCGAGTGCGTAGCCGCAGCAGACGATCCACAAACGCTGTCTTACAAGAAATCATTACGTCTCTCATCAGATCAGATCGTAAGAGGAAACCTGATGGGTTTTTTGTTGTTGTTCATCTGAACACATATCTATATGAAGTAATGGAAAAATTGATTGTCTGCTTATTTTAATGTCTGCAAAAGGCGAGTCTGGGTCTGAAGGAGGGGCCGAACGATGTGGTGTTCAGTGTCACGACGCAGTATCAGGGCACATGTCGCTGTGAAGGCACCATCTATCTGTGGCACTGGAATGACAAGATTGTCATCTCTGACATCGATGGCACAATTACAAAGTATGTCATCGTATACTAGTACATATGATATTCATATGAGACACATACAGATATCATGTGACATGCCTGGTATCATTGCTTGCAGATTCTTCTGCAGACAGGAAAGACATTAAGACAGTGAATTAGTGAAGTGTTGGGCCACCATCAGACACCAGGAACATTTTCATGCTCCATGAATCAGAGTATACAAGTCTCTAGAAATGTACATGAGGAATAAATACTATTCAGCTGAAAGATATTCTCTCAGCTGGTGTTTTCTTGATGGTAGAAAGCTCGTCTACAATATCGGTCCAGGACCTTTCATATGTGTCCAATTACAATCAGATCAGGTTACTGAACGCCAGTGTACATGATTTTCATACATCAGATCTTTCATTAAATTTTTTTGCAATGTGAATACTGGCAGGCTTTTTTCTGGAAAAGGTCTGTGATGAGTCAAAATAACTTTAAACAAACTTATGTAGGGGTGACATGGTGGCGTAGTGGCAAGCACGTCCGCCTCACAGCAAGAAGGTCTAGTGTTTGAATGTTCTGCATGAAGTTCAGATCTGCTCTCCCTGTATGCTTCGGATTCCCATGGATACTCTAATTATTACCTGGCTGTTCCAATTTGCCCCAAGGTGTGGAATTGTTTGTCACTCAGCTGTAGTTTAGCTTTATTTACAACTGTCAGTTTAGTATACAGTGGTGCCTTGGTTCTCGACCACAATTCATTCCAGAAGGCTGGTCCAATTCCAATTTGTTCGAATTCCCGATCTATGTTTCCGATTACAAATAATGCAAATGGTCTTAATCTGTTCTGTTGTATTTTGAACAGAAGTTAACGGTACCGTAACTCATACCATAGGTCCGCAAATTAAGTGAAAAATTATTGAATGCAGTACACTAAAATAAAAACCACAGTACAGTTAAAGCATAAGAACAATAAAGATAAGAATTTTTACCTTTGTAGTGGTGAGCAGTTGGCATACTTAAATGTTGGAGAGGGAGAGAGGAGGAAGATCCCCTTCCATAACAGCTTCAGGTGAATCAGCCAAAGGTGTTTTTTTTCCTCTTGCTACCGCTTTGCATGGATGACTCTTCAGGATGTCCCTTTCTTTTCTTGAAGAACATTTCTAACTTGGCTTGTTTCTGCCTTCTTTTCAAAACCTTACGAAAGTGGCTCATCACCTCATTGTTAAGTGTGTTCACAGCACTGCTAGCTTTAGCTTTATCAGGCTGATACAGCTCAACAACTTCCGGAAAGCATGCATTTCCCCTCACTCTCGGTCTTGATTTTTTCTCGTTCATTCTCGTTCATTCTCGTTTTTTCTCACACTTTTTTGCGTTCGACTTCCGTATTGTGTCCAACTTCTGGGACAAAACCCCCTGGATTTTTTGGGCGAATTTGTTCTATTTCTATGCTTACCACAACAAAATCTCTGCAAAATTTGCCCGGTGGGCATAGAAAATACGACTTTTATTACTCCTATCATGCAGCTTCATAGTATCTGCCATTTTCTATGAGTCACGTGGTCAAAATAAGGTCAGTGACGTCAGGTGTGCTCAATCTGCCAGGGAAAATTCAAGCCGTGATACACTCGGTTTGTATACAGACAGAGGGCAGTTTGTGAAAGTGTGACTTCTTGATGTTGTTTTTGTCGGACACTGCCGTGTTTAGCAATGCAATAGGGCATTATTGGAGCAGAAACATGGAGACGATATAGCGCATTTGTACACAACAAAACATGCACACATGACGTCACAGACCCAATTTTGAACACATGACCGGGTATAAATGGCTGCGCCCTCGGAATATAAATTTTCTTCAGTTAATTGCTTCTAAACTCTGGAATGTGTTACTTTTCCTTGTCATAGTTCGTAAGTATGCTGTACTTGGTCGATTATTTCATCTGAGATAGTGAAAGGAATGGGCTTTTATGACCAAAGTATCCCTTTAAGAAAGGATATGCCAGCAGTTAAACTGTATTTCAGAAGTTAACTACAGTTTGTTGTTTATAATGCTTCTATAGCTGCAATTATTACTACAAAAGACATCGTTCATTTTCTGTCACCGCTTAATCCTAATTAGGATCGCGGGGTGGCTCACGCCCATTCCAGCCGACTCTGGGCGAGGGCAGACTACACCCTGGACAGCTCGCCAGGCCATCTCAGAGCGGAAACATGCTGATGGCTATGCAGCTGCTCGTGTCGAAAGTCAGCAATGGTTCTTTTATATGAACCTCTCACCATAGATAGTGAGAGACATGGTCGACTGGGAAAAGACATCATAAGCTGTCAAAATATGTGCAGCGTTGACATGCCTTAGTTTAATTATGTTTTTTTGTTTCAGGGATATGTATTCTGTTTATTTCATACATTAGTTCCACTAAAGCCAAGCTGCCCTCGCCTGGAGTCGGCTGGGATGGGTATAAGCCTCCCCGTGACCCTAATTAGGATTAAGCTGTTACAGAAAACGAGTGAATGAATGATTGAGATTGAAAGCGACCACTAGAAACAATGGTACATCTCCATCTCAGCCCACACTGGGTGAAGGTGTGGTGCACCCTGAACAGCTGAAAAGGCCAAAACACACACAAACAATCACACTCACACCTACGGGCAATTTGGAGAAGACAGTCTAATGAGAATGTCATTGAACTGATGGAGGAAATAGGAGTACCTGGAGGAAAACCATGTAATCACAAGAACATGCCAACTCTATACAGGAACACCTGAGCCCTAGGATCCGAACTCAGGACCTTCTTGCTTTAAGGCGGATGTGCTAATCATTATGCTACCATTCTGTCCAACTTGAATTATGCAAATTTGCATGTCTCAACTTCACAATTGTTTCTTCATCCCGTCTGCAGAGTTCTTCTTTTCATTGTGAGAATTTCTAACAAAGCGAGACTGACAAAATCGGGTGTCCAACAAGCACGTTACTTTGATGGTCATCTGACCTCGACCTTTGTCAGTATAGTGTACATTTAATGCTAAATAGGACTGAAAATTCTCAGACAAGCTTGTCTTTAAAACCAGGGTTGGACACATGGTAACACATGTACATGTCTATCGTCCCCACTTGTTGTGAAGCGCTGTTTCAAATTTCTTCATAAAAGTGACTCTATACTTGAATAAATACAACATTCTGTACTCACCATCAGAGGTTTAGTGCTGGTTCATGTGGTATATCTTGTAAACTATGTGGTTTGTGTAAAGCCATTAGGTTGGTGTACTCATTGCTTGGTTTTGTCTTTTTTAGGTCGGATGTTTTAGGTCATTTCCTGCCTAAGTTTGGAAAGGACTGGACACATCAAGGCATTGCTAAGCTCTACCACACCGTACATCAGTAAGCTATGAACACAGCAATGATTATTAAATTATTGAACACATTCTGCTGTTTTGCGGGCAGTGGTGTCCTGGAGGTATAGGTGCTGGATCGCTGATCCTAAGGTTGGAGGTTCAAGCCCCGCTCTCCACAGGTTGCCACTGTCCCCCCCCCAGTGCAGCCAACTGGGTTATCAAAGGCCGGCCATGTCTCTCACGGTCTAAGGCAGTGATCCCCAACCTTTTTATCATTGTGGACCAGTCAACACTTGACAAACCCCGGTCATAGATTGCTTATATTGTACATATAATAATTAAGGTGAATGGTGACACTCTCTCTGTCCCAAAAATAAATTATACAAACAACTTCACATGGAAAAATAAATAAATGACAAGAAATTGCCATTCCACATTTCTTTCTCTATATTATAAATATTGTGATGACCTGGCGAGCTGTCCAGGGTGTACCCTGCCTTTGCCCAGGAGTCGGCTGAGATGTGCGCCAGCCTCTCCACGACCCTAATTAGGATTAAGTGATTCAGAAAATGAATGAATATTATGTAAATATACCCAAACAGAATTATTTATTATTATTATTAATTAAATAAATAATATATAAAATAATAATTAATAATAAACACTCCCTGTTCTTTTTCAACATCTGAAATAAAGTTGGTTGGGAAGAAGAGTGTGAACATTTCTTAAAATAAATAAATAAAAACCCACAGGTGATGGTGCACCAGCTGGAAGAATGAAGGCTCAGGCTCAGTCTCACCCAAAATCCTCGCTATTGTTTGAAACATGTCCAACTCATCTCTGTTCACACGCTGTCCCCTTGTGGGTTACATTTTAGCGCTCAAATGACCGACATGTCACCAAGAGAATCCGGTCATTTTTCAAAATAAAAGATTTTTCAAAAATAAAAATCGTTCAGACTCCGATAATAATAATAATAAAAAATAAAAAAAACGAAATAATTATTATTATCGGAGTCTGAATGATTTTTATTCGCGTGCGGGCCGGGGGTTGGAGACTCCTGGTCTAAGGTGTGAGACATGTAAAACAACGATTGCTGATTTCCGATGAGAGTAGCTGCATAGCCATCAGCGTGTTTCCGCCCTGTGATGGTCTGGTGAGCTGTCCAAGGTGTACTCTGCTCTCGCATGAAGTTGGCTGGGATGGGTACCAGCCTCCCCGCGACCGTAATTAGGATTAAGCGGTTACAGAAAATGAATGAATAGATTCTGCTGTCTTTACAGGCCCAATATGGAGAAGCTGCATCATCTATTCAATATAAATATAAACAGTTGTCCATATGTATACTGGAAACGTTCAGTCTCAACCTAGTGATCCAATTTCTTGTAGAATTGTAGTGGTGGTGTTTTTTTCTCCTTCTACAGGAATGGCTATAAATTCTTATATTGCTCAACACGAGCAATTGGGATGGCTGGTATAACCCGAGAATATTTACATGGGGTTAATGACAGCGGCATCATTTTACCACACGGTCCTCTAATGCTTTCACCAAGCAGCCTGCTTTCAGCTTTCCACAGGTACACACACTCATACCCATCCACACACACCCACCCACACACACACACACAAACACACACACTCTCACAGGTCACAGTATGATGTCAAAATATAGCACAACTTTTTGCTGTTTATAAAGATGCTGTGCTCTGATTCCAGAGAGCTGATTGAGAAGAAACCAGAGAAGTTTAAGATTGAGTGCTTAACTGACATCAAAAGTTTGTTTCCTTCAGACTCTCAGCCTTTCTACGCAGCCTTTGGCAACCGCAGCAATGTGAGCTTTCATGCAACATTGGTTTTCTTAGCCTAAGATTTCTATGGCTATGTACAAGCCACATGTCCGAGGTACTGCTACACAGGTGGTTTTAGGCTCGCATGTTATAATGTTAATACTACACTGGGTTTCAGCTAATCTTGCAAGCTGTGTTGTAAAGGAAGTAGTCACAGCGAGTTCTACCGTAAAATGTCCAAGGTGTACTCTGCTCTCTAGAGTCTGCTTATATACTGTAGGTGCCATCCTCCCTGCAACCCCCATCATCATCCTCTGCTCAGTCCAGAGTCGGGTCGTGGCAGCAACAGCCTAAGCAACGGGGTCGAGACATTCCTCTCCGAAGCCATTACCTCTAGTTCTTCTATGGGGACACCGAGGCGTTCCCAGACCAGCCAACAGACATAATCCATAAAGTGTGTTTTAGGTCGACCCTGGGGTCTGTTCCCGGTTGGACATGCCCAAAACACCACACCAGGGAGGTGTTCGCGATGCATTCTAACCAGATGCCCAAGCCACCTCAACTGGCCTTTCTTGATGCGAAGGAGCAGTGGTTCTAACAGAAAACCAACTAATCTGCTCCAACCCCCTCCAACCTGCCACAAACATGTATATTTCACCTACTATATTAAAGCTAAACATGTAAAAACAATAAATATTTCATAATAATATTACATGTACATTAACAATAATTAATAATGAATATTAATAAAACAAGAATGAACAATGTCATCTAACCCTTCGATCATCGACTGCGGCAAAGATGTCACATGGTCAGGCATGAGGTGGTGCATAACAGAGGAGGAGGAGAATTTTGTGCATGTGCACAGTACGAATGCCAGCTTGTGGTGAGTGCTTCTCAAATAGTGGGGCGCGGTGTATGACCCTGGAGAACATGCTTTTTTTGCCATACTGTACAAGAATTAAGTGCAATTGCGCATCCTAGAACACGCTGGAGGGACTATGTCTCTCGGCTTGTCTGGGACCGCCTCGGTGTCCCCCCGAGAGAGTTGGAGGAAGTGGCTCGGGAGAGGGATGTCTGGACCTCTTTGCTAAGGTTGCTGCCCCCGCGACCCGACCCCGGACTAAGCGGAAGAAGATGAGATGAGATGAGATGCGCATCCACTACAGTCGCTGGCAGTGGCGCTCTCACTGTGTTCCCTATGGGGTAGGGAAAAAGCACCGGGCAAACGATATGAAGTGCAGTAAGCACTATTTATACTCATGCGTGGGGTGCTGAGGGGGCCGTGAAGTGTTTTTTTTTTTTTCTTCCTATAGGGGGGTATCACAGAAAGCAATTGAGAAGTACGGCAAAAGGCGTTCTTGGAGTGCGAAGGAATACACGCGGAAGAATACAAGGCTAATCGGCCAGAGAAGCCATTTCCCCAGCAGAGCTCATAAATCAAAATTTTGCTCGTTGGATGAGGCAGATTTTTTGATGGGATCAAAGCTCGTATCATGGAAAATTCATTATAAAAGACACTCATAAGCCAAGGTACCTCTGTATATACTGATATGTATTGACATATCACAGTGCCAAGTAGGGCAGTGGGTGTGCCCCACCTGAATTAGTAATAGCTTCCTATCTTTTTTTTTTGGATAAAGTCACGTCCAGGTGTTGAGCATCAAAAAATTGTTACATGCATGTCCCGTTCTTGACTCGTGTTGTTCAATTTCTTATTACTCGTTTCCTATTTATTGTTGGGTTATAACATAATTATAATATCTGAATCTGAATCTTACTAAATTATGTTTTTTTGCCGTATTGTAAATGTGGTCTGTTCTAAAACTAATAGAGTCGTGTTACTCACAGCAGCAAGTAGGAGATCAGAAGATAAAAACTACGTTCATATTTATTTATCAATGGTTCATTCATTTTGTATTCATTGTTTTCTTTTTTGTACATTATTTACATGACACACTACTGTTTAGTCAATACAGAACTTGCAAACAGTACTGGTATTTATACTGGAATAATATATTACAAATTGGGAGGATAATAAATAAGATTTTATATATATATATATATATATATATATATATATATATATTTTTTTTTTAATTTACTATCATTTCATTACTTTTTAACATATGATTATGATGGGCAGCATGGGGTTTATGGTTAGCTCATGCACAGGAAGGACCCAAGTTTAATTTGTCCCTAGGTGTATGATAATTCAGTAAATTTCTCCTCCGTTGTGAGATTAATAAAACTGTATCTTATCTTAAAGTCATTCTGTCATGTCAAAAGAAAATCACGTTTATGTAATGCCCTGTGATGGCCTGGAGAGCTGTTCAGGGTGGACTCTGCCCTTGCCCAGAGTTGGCTGAGATGGGCACCAACCTCCTCGTGACCCTAACTCTAATTGCGATTACGCAGTTCAGAAAATGAAAGACTGAATTTTTCTGTAGTCCTTAATGGTTCTCTCGGTAGTTTTCATTCGTGTTGATGTGACTTGAGCCCTTCAGACAGTAAAATTAAAGTGAATCAAAGTTTCATTTTATATTTGTTTTGTAAAGCATAATTTAAATCTCAGATTTGTGTACGTGTTCCCAGGATGTGTTTGCTTACAAGCACGTGCAGGTTCCTACGTGCCATATATTCACAGTAAACCCTAAAGGAGAGGTGATCCAGGAGGTGACCAAAGGCAACAAGACGTCGTAAGTTTGAAATCATGTGAATTGCCTTCAGAGTGAATTCTGCATTCGCACCAGAGCAGTGCCGTGTTCAATAATAACAACACATTTCGATTGTAAAGCACCGCTGATTAACTTTAATACATCATTAAACGGGGGCCAGGTGGTAAGGTGCTAGATGGCTGATCCTAGGGTTGGGGGTTCAAGTCCCACTCTCAACGGGTTACCAGCTTACTGGGTTATCAAAGGCCGGGCCATGTCTGTCACTGTGTATGGTGTGAGGTTCATGTAAAAGAACCGTTGCTGACTTTCGACAAGAGTAACTGCATAGCCGTCAGCGTGTTTCTGCCCCGCGATATAATGGTAAGCTGTCCAGGGTGTACTCTGCCCTCGCTCAGAGTTGGCTGAGCCTCCCTGCGACCATAATTAGGATTAAGCAGCTCAGAACATGAATGAATGAATGAATGAATGACATCATTAAATGCATCCTCTCCATAACAAAACTGTAGTTCACCAACCTTGAGTTTTACTGTTTTATAACGTGCAATTCTACTCAGTTGTTTAAACAATCTGAATGTTTATCTGTTTGTGTTGCAGGTATAATCATCTCAGTGAGTTGGTGGATCACATCTTCCCTTTGGTTGGCACAGAGCAAAGCGCTGCCTTGAGTTGTCCAGAGTTCAGTTCCTTCTGCTATTGGAGGCAGCCTGTAGCCGGGGTTAGTCAGAAGGACATCCTGTTACTCTGAGTGGTGGACACCTCAGCTGTTGAAACACTGATCATTTCTGTAATCATTTAGATTCAACGTTTAAAGGACAAAACGACTACACGGCAAAAGAAAAAGAGTCTCATTAGATCAAATACAGTAAAATGTATTGAATACATTTATGGGAACAAAATAAAATGAATGCACAATACTTAATCCCATTTATAAGGCGTGTATTAAAGTTAAGCATGAAATTGTTCTTGGCTTGTTCTCATAGAGAATCTTCTTTTACTTTCGGCTGCTCCCTTCAGGGGTCGCCACAGCAAATCATCCGCCTGCATCTCACCCTGTCCTCTGCTTCTTTTCTTTTCTCATAGAGAATGATGTTGTTTATTTGTAGTATTAATTACTTTTTTAAACAACATTATCTTATTTACATGTCAGACACGTCTATTTTAAGGTCTATACATATGTTTGTCTAGAAATATTTCGAGAAATGTTATACAGTGGAACCTCAGTTTACGAAATTAATCCGTTCCGGAAGTGGTTTCCGCATTTTCCATGTAAAACATGTGATTCGTTCCAAGGCCCACAATACTTCCCCCTAAACCCTATAAAAATGATAAAAGTATACCTTTTAAGGCCTTCTTCTGCTTCAATATTGTACCAATGGTAGACAGGTTTGGCCATATTCCTTTGCGATATCACTCAACTGCATGCCACGAGCCCGCTTCTTCTTTTCATTTGCACCGGGAATCACACGTCATGCGCGTGTGTGTGTGTTAACCATGTCTTCTTAGGAGAGTTATAATCTTACAAATGTTTATGCAAGATTGAAAGCCTGAGACAAAAAATAAAGCTGCAATGAGCACACTTGAAAAACTCATGAAACAACAGGAACTCTGTCCTTTACACGAAAAGCATGGAGATGCAGCTCCATAATAGCCAATGGGAGGGAGCTGCATCATCCCTCCTAGCCAATGGGAGGCCAGCGGGACAGGATGTTGGGAGATAGTCAATGGGAGAGCAACTCGTATTTGAATTTTTGAGATGGTGCTTTCATAACGTGAACTTGTTTTGTATTCAGAGACAAAAATTTTAGGAAAATGTTTTTCGTAACCTGGATTTTTCGTTTGTTGGGGCTTTTGTAAATTGAGGTTCCACTACAGTTGTTTTCAAATAATTTACCCATCTATCCTTTATACTAATTGGGGGCGTGGGCAGGCTGGCTCCCATCTTAACTAACTCTGGACAAAGGCAGAGTTCCATCCTGGACAGCTCGCCAGGCCACTGCTGGGCGAAAACATGCTGATGGGAATACAGACTATTCTGTACAAAAATCAGCAATGGTTCTTTTAAATGCCTCTCACCATTGCTGTTGTCATCCTTCTATCTTGAGAGACAATGGGGGACACCCTGGATTGCTTCAGGGTACTCCGGGCGAGGGCAGAGTACACCCTGGACAGCTCACCAGGTCATCAGAGGGCAGAAAAACGCTGACGGCAGCTACTCTTGTCAAAAGTCTGCAATGGTTCTTTTACATGCCGCACACCATAGACAGTGAGAGACATGGCCGGCCTTTGATAACCCAGTGAGCTGCACAGGGGGTGGTGGTGGGGCAGTGACAGCCTGTTGAGGGTGGGACTTGAACCCCCAACATTGGCATCAGTGATCCAGCACCTTTTACCACCATTCCACCACTGCCCCTCTCTCACCATATACTTTGAGATAACCCAATAGGCTCCACTAGGGTCACAGCAGGGACAACCCACTGATAGTGGGCCCTGACTCCTCACCCCCAACCTTCGGGTCAGTAATCAGCACTTCACCACCAGGCCAACCGCTGCCCCATCAATTTGCCCATATAAAGTTAATTTTATTGTAAACAGTATGGCATTTTGCAGCATGAATAGTCAGGGTGCCGGTATCCGCAGTTCCACCATAAGCTCAGGTTATAGTCTGTGGGTTTTTTTTTTTTAATATTGATCGAATTAAAAAATAAGGAAATTAAGAAAGAACAGGGGGTAAGTTAATGAAAATGCTGTAAAAACAAGGTTAATTATGCAAAACAACAACAACAAAAAAAACCCTAAACAAAAAAAACAAAAACAAAAAACCTCCCATCAAAACTAGTTACATTGTTGTGAGGCACAAGTCTGAATGTGTGTGTATTTATAGTTTATTTACATCTTATGCATTATTTTCGAATGTTTAATTGTTATTATAAGCATTTATACCATTGGATATGTATTTATTGATATTATATACACATATACATCAGGTGGGGGTGGCGGGGGTGATCCTACTTCGTGGAATTTGGTGGTCGCGTGGGGATCTCGGTCCCAATTAACTGCAGAAAGTGAGGGATCCCTCTATATAATTTTTACAGCCAGTGCCCGCCCCACCCCACCCCAACCTGCCCCACCCCACCCCACAGTTAACACAGGTTTATTCCAGATTCTCTCAGAAAAGCCAGTCAGTTAATTAATCATCTTACATTGTCCGAAATCCAAGTATATTCTTAGATTTAGTTCTAGAATCAGGATACAGTGGTGAAAATGAATTAATTCATTTCAAGGCCTCCGCCACAGGAAATATGAAGTGTTGCCAGTTCAAAGGTGTGGGGTCACTTAAAATTGTCCTGTTTTTAAAGAAAACCACTTTGAATTTATTAAGAAAAAAGGTAAACCGAGAGCTCAGTCGCACATTGAACAAGGAAAGCTATCATTCAACACCATGCTGTATCCTGTGGGCGGCACTTCAATGGAACCATTTTCTTCATACAACAGTTTAAGCAACACACACACACACACACACACACACTACAACGTATAAATGTAAATGCATTTATTACATCGAAATTAATTAATTGTCTATTGGTTGAGCACTACAGAAAAAGGAAAAATTCTTGAAACAGCTTTCTATAGAATGATTATTGCTCCACACACGAATATTGCATGGCTTATTATTATTATTATTATCTATAAATAAAATCCATAGTCTAAGTCTACAAGTACGTCAAATAAGCATTCTTTACAACTGTGATGAGTGCTGGGTTTGGGTGACAAAAGTAGAAGACCACATCATGTTCTACTTCTGTGAGCCAAGAACAAGAATCTGAGCCTATTGTGGGCACAGATGTAATAAAAGAGGAAATTCAACAATATTTCAGTTACAGTCAAATTCCAATTCTAATACTTGATATTAACATTCATTAAAAATCTGGATCGGTATCTGCATGACTTCATGCATTGTTCTGCTGCCACATGATTGGCTGATTGGATAACTGCAGAAGTGAGCAGGTGCTCCTGTTAAAGTGAACGTAGTGGTGTAACATTTAAAATGAACATCTGCGGGGGCGGCTGGGTGTCATTTAAATGACCTTTAAATTTGAGCACTACTGTACTTGATGCATTGCAATCCAAGAGTGAAGTCATATAATGACTCATATGAGGCATTCATTTAGTTGTGTGTTTGCTTTTAGTGGACAGGGGATAGAGCAGAACCCCACTGAATGTCGAAAGGACCTCGGTGGACGCCGAAACTGCCAGAGTTCCTGAGGTCTTCACAACCCCCACCCTCTGACCTTGCCTGAGATCAAGGACGATGCTGGCAGAAGCAGAGCCTCCACAGAGACACCCCGTAGAGGCCACGCCCTCTGCTCCAGCCGTGTCGAGCTTTTGGATGCTACGATTGGCTACTGAGAGGACTGCTTCAACTCGCTGTCCTTTCTCGGCCACTATCACAACACTCAACAGGTACCGGCCATCAGTGGGCACAGTGAACACACCTAGAAAACATAAACAAAAGTGTATTTGCTCCTGTACTGGATTCATTTGTACAACGTTACTATGTCGTACGGTGCATGGGTGTGCACCTGTATGTGGATCATAATGACGTCCATCATTCAGCAGCACTCTGTTGAAGCGGATGATACCGACTTCTTCAGAAAATGGTAAGAGGGTCAAACCAGCGGAGAAGGACATAGGAAGAGACATGGAACCTTAAACACACACACACACACACAGGCATAAATATGAGTACAGTAGGACCTTGACCATTCGCGGTTCGGCGCTCACGCCCTCGCATACTCACGGATCGGCGGCAAACCCCGAAGTTACTGGCACGTGATTTAAATTTAGCCGATGGCTTTTGTTTCTCCCTCCTACTGACTGGTTGCAGATGACGTGTCCACCTCTTTTTTTTTTTGTCCTTCATGCACATGTCCTCAACATGATTACTTGAATTACGAAGTAATTTTTTTTTTTTTTTTCGTTTTTATGATGTCACTCAAACGCCCTGCATCTTCTCAAGCTTCTGGTAAAGGACCCAAGCACTTTATTTATTCATAAATATCATCACAGTACAAAATTAAAACGTTTTTACTGAATCGTTACTACATTTTACTGCAATATTATTGTATTAATGAGTAAGACTGGCTGTAGAACGTGTTTCAGGAACATATTTCAGCGCATGTAATATCATACGTAGGGTTTTAAAACCGCGTCAATAACTCACGGATTTTCATGATCCGCAGGAAGGGGCGGAACCGAGCCATCGCGGGAAAACAAGGGCCAATGTATGTGTACCGTATGTACCAATATTTCAGGATATAAAACTCCCAAAGTACAAAATGTACAAAGAAATGGCAACCAATGAACCGGCAAGAGCATCATGGGGACCCAAGGTGCACCGATACATATGATGAGTGACGGACTATGTCTGGAAGATACTGTATAATAAATTGCTGAATGCTGGCTATGATAGGAACATGTCCAAACAATGAGCACATTGCAGCTTTCTGTTTATGGGGTTGCCTAGCTCTGTAGGGTTACATAGTTTTACAGTTAGTCGTGGTATAAAGTCTACGCAGTGTAGATTCTGAATTGTCATCACATCGTCAGCTGCCCCCAACCCCAAACATCTTCAAAACATCACTGATCTCTCGCTCTCTCTCTCTCGCGTGCTCTCTCTCGCTCTTTATTTGATCAATTATTTTTGCTCCAGTGGTTTTTATTCATTCTATGTCTGTCTCCAAACCTTTTGCAACCCTGTCCCTCCGGACTCTGGATTTTATATCACACTACAGAGATCTCGGCTTCTCCACACAGAGGATATGAACTACATTGAAAACTATTTGGCTGTGTAATCATGTACAGTTCTGAAAACATCTTGTATTCCAGAGTTTTTCTCGATTTAAATATACATAACCGCAATTAAATGCACGCAGGAACATCGTACTTTTGGCTAAGTATCACTGTACACTGCTGCGCGTGATCAAATCGTTGAACTCGCGGTGTATTGCCACTCGTGCGTTCTTTCAGCTCATCAAGACAACAGGAACAATACAGAACAATGATAATGTGAGGAATTGGATTCTGTGGAATAAAATGCTCAAAAATATTATTCTAAGACCGAACAATCGCATCCTTTTGGGTTTTTGTCCTGCGTTGGTCTAGTGAGCTCTTTCGAGTGTACCCTGACCCTGCCTTTGCCCCAATGACACCTCTCCATGAGCCCTAACTGGGTTAGACGGCTTGGCGACTGAGCGAATGCAGATTTTTTTTTTTTTTTTTTTTTATGTTTTATAGAGAAAAATGTAGAAAACACTTCTTGCTTCCACTTCCCCCCTAAAATGGGTCATGTATAAAATGTGCAAAGTTAATTGTGATATTAACGCTTTGTGTCTCAACACAGTACTTTCACTTTATAAGAATAGATTTTCATGTTCTTGAAAACTTTTACTGATACAACGATACTATTTATTGAACTTAATATAACAATACTAGGGGCAGTGGTGGCCTGGTGTTGGTGTTGAGCTGCTGGATCACTGTTCCTAAGGTTGGCGGTTCGAGTCCCACTCTCCGTGGGTTGTCACTGTCCTCCCAGTGCACGAACTGGGTTTCAAAGGCCGGCCATGTCTGTCACTGTCTATGGTGTGAGGTTCATGTCAAAGAACCATTGCTGACTTTCGACTAGAGGAGCTGCATAGCCGTCAGCGTGTTTCCGCCCTGTGATGGCATGGTGAGCCGTCTAGAGTGTACTCTGCCCTCGTCCAGAGTCAGCTGGGATGGGCACAAGCCTCCCCGTGACCCAAATTAGGATTAAACGGTTCTAGAAAATAAATGGTAGCAATACTATTTATATAACTTAATAACACGATACTATTTATTGTGCTGAAGAACAACTGACTCCCACCATATCTTAAGAACTGATTATAATTATATATATATTATTATAATTAATATTATATAATATTATATATATTATATAATATTATATATAATTAATATTATATTATTATAATTATATATATATAATATATTATATATTATATTATATATTATATATATATATATATATATAATTATAATTGCGTATCCTTCATTCGTTCATTTTCATTGTCGTAGTAACGATGTATCTAAAACCTGGTTGGGACTTCGGTGAGTAAAAGCATGAGAGAGAGAGAGAGAGAGAGAGAGTTGTTGAACGGACAGAAGAACATAAAGCTTGCAGAATGAATGAAAAGCACAGCATGGAACAATGTTTATAGCAACTAGAAGATGCAGTGAGAATGTGGGAAGAATGGTGTGCAATATAATCCGTCTCAGAAATTATGTAGCAAGAATGTGGTTAAAAAAAAAAAAAATTAAATTAAATAATAATAAGAATAATAATACTGGACACATAAGACATTGAGAATCTGACATGGAAGTAAGTTTGTATTATGAAGATGAATACTGTACATTTTCCATTCTGACCATATTCATCAAAATCACAAAAATTCACAATGCAGTACAATCCGAGTGCGAGTGGCTCGAACACGGGGATTTCTAAAATTAGCTGATCATACCTAAACTAACTGCATTGCTCCGTGTGATGCTACTTGGTCACGACCAATGAGCAAAATCCATCAGTTAAAATTACCTGAAAGAATATGAGCGGTCACAGAAACCGGGGGCGATCCAGAAAAGCCTGAAGCACACACACACACAAACGAATGATGTCATTAACACTGTTAAGCTACTCTTACAATTTATAATGCAACATCACGATAACTCCAACAATTAAAACGTGAAAACTACGCACCTGACGCTGAAGGAGAGTCTTTATCACGTGTCTTACTGCCATTACTGGCCTGAGGACGATGTGATGAAAGCTTGGTTCCAGGTGGCCCTGCTTCTCCGGACTCCAAAACAGGGGCAGCTTTTTCCATTAGAACATTAGAGTCCTCAATACCAGAACGGATACCTGGACAAAGAGGACAGGAAAGCAAGGCATGAGGAGTGATGAAATCAGGAGAAAAACGAGGTGAAAGGTAACGGCAGGAAGGATGGCGTCATCAGGCCTCGTTTCAGAGACATTGCATTGTTACGTTTCTTTCCAGACTGTTTCGTGTGTGCATGCGGCTGTGTGTTATATAAAGTTTCAAGCGCTTAGCTGTAAAAAAAAAAAAAAAGTACTGCACTGTGGATACTATATACAGTTGCAATCAAACAGATTTCACAAGAAATGACGTATAACAGGGGGCAGTGGTGGCGCAGGGGTTACGGTGCTGGCTTAGTGATATGATGAAGGTCAGGGGTTCAGACGCTACCATCACTGAGCGGTCACTGTTCTCCTCCCGGTGCAGCTCACTGGCTTATCAAAGGTCAGGTCTCTCACTGTCTGTGGTGTGCATGTAAAATAACCATGACTGTCTTTCGAAAAGAAGTGGCTACTGGATTGCTGTCAGCGTGTGTCCACAAAATTGTTCTCGTCATGAATATAACTGAAAAATTGTTGGCCGGATATAAAGCAATCACTTGTTCACATAAAAGAAACAGAAAAAGGGCGGCGTCCATAAAAAAAAAAAAAAAAAAAGTTGACATTTTCCTTAGTCGCACAGTGATGGACCAGTTAGCACGTCTGCCTCACACCAAGAAGGTCAATGAGGTTCCACCCCCTTACTTGTCATAGGGCGTGTCTGTATGCTCACATCTCCCTGCACTTGCGTGGGTTTCCTCCAGGTACACTGGTTTCTTCCCAAAATAAAAAGACATGCACATTAGGCTAATTGGCTGTTCCTAATTGCCTCAGGAAATGTGTATGTTGCTGGGGGTCCACCATGAAAATCTCGTCAAACCATGGCAGGGCAAACACACACACATACACATATACACACACACACACACACACACACAAAACACATCTAGGGGCAATTTGGAAGAGCTAGCTAGCCTAATGTACATGTCTTTGGATGATGATGTCACAGAGCTGCATGCTTCCACATTGGGACCTTTAAGCACACTGCTTCTAGTTTGGGGGGGGGGGGGGGGGCAGCAAAGTGTGTATTTGTCATATTGTGTATTTCAAAAGGTCACAAAGCTGGTCATGGGGTCAAACATCGGAAAATATCTGTCAATAACCAATTACAGTTAAAGGTCTAGCAAAAATAAATAAATAAATACACAATTCTCTACTTTTTAAAAATGTTACTGGTTACTGGTGTGTTGATATGCTTCTGGCATCACCGGCCCTTGCATGTATCCGCTCTCTCTTAGCGAGGGCAGAATCCCTCCTGGACAGCTCACCGGCCATCACAGGGCAGAAACACGTTGACGGCTAGGCAGCTACTCTTGACGAAAGTCAGCAATGGTTCTTTTACATGAACCTCTCACCATAGACAGCGAGAGACACAGCTGGCCTTTGATAACCCAGTTAGCTGCACTGTGGCCAGTGGCAACCGGTTGGTAGTGAAATCAGTGATCTAGCATCTTACCACCAGACCACCACTGCCCCCTTTTTAAAAAATGTATGGTTGGCTGTAAAATATTGTACATTAATTAATAGGACATATGAAACTAAATTTACTTCACCAGATTTCCTCAATTCACATCTTCACAAATTAAAACCCACACACACACACACAATACGGCCTTATGGCATTTATAATATTATATTATATAATATAATATAATAATAGTATAATATAATATTATACATACGTATTTATATACAGTGTGAGGATTCCTGACCACTGACATCCATATGAGGTGTCCATGTTGAACACCTTATTCCAGATTGAGTTTCCCTTCAATTTTAATGATTCACATTTTGCATCTAATATTTACCAAAAACTATAAAGAATTAAAAGAACAATCCACCCCACAATTATCACACGTCCATACCACGTACCATGGACACACACTTCAGACAAAATAAATAGAGAGAACAAATTTCAAAAAAATTCGTTACAATGTGGACGAAAATTATGATGTCGTTGTTCTTTATGTTTGGCGCCTTGCTCTTGGTGAAGTATCAACTCCGAGTGTAAACTGTACGGATTGCAACGAAGATCTGTCATTAAAGTTTATATATAAAGTAGGAATTCATGTTTCTCTTACTTCGTGCACTGAGAATTGCACATCAGTTTACAGTTCTGCGTGCAACCAGTGGTGTCCACACCAGTTAGCACCGGAGCCATTTCTCCTGTGAGGTTCCATGTTATGATACAGTGTGAAAAAGTATCTGAACCTTTTGGAATTTCTCACATTTCTGCATAAAATCACCATCAAATGTGATGTGAGCTTTGTAAAAATCACACAGATGAAAAAACAGTGTCTGCTTGCATTTCCCTCTCTGTCCTTTATCACTCAAACTTGCTGCATGTCCTTCCCATCTCTATTTCTCTGCTGTGCCAACCTGTAGAAATCATTTTCTCCATCTTTACTTTCCAACCGAGCATACAAGTCATCATACGCCCTCTGTTTGACTTTTGCCACCGCTGCCTTTGCCTTACGCTGTGTCTCCCTGTACTCATGTTTACTCTCTTCGATCCTCTCAATGTCCCACTTCTTCTTAGCTAACCTCTTCCTTTGTACACACTTCTGCACTTCCTCATTCCACCACCAAGTCTCCTTATCTCCTCTCCTTCCAGATGACACACCACGTATTCTCCTACCTGTCTCCCTGATCACATTAGCTGTAGTTGTCCAGTCATCTGGAAGCACTTCCTGACCACCCAAAGCCTGTTTCAACTCCTCCTTGAAGACAACACGACACTCTTCCTTTTTCAGCTTCCACCACTTTGTCTTCTACTCTGCCTTTGCCTTCTTCACCTTCCTCACCATCAGCGTCATCCTGCACACCACCATCCTATGCTGTTTGGCAACACTCTCACCCGCTACTACTTTGCAGTCACTGACTTCCTTCAAATTACATCGCCTGCACAAGATGTAGTCCACCTGTGTGCTCCTACCTCCGCTTTTATAAGTCACCCTATGCTCCTGTCTCTTCTGGAAGAAAGTATTCACCACAGCCATTTCCATCCTTTTTGCAAAATCTACCAACATCTGTCCTTCTGTGTTCCTGTCCTGGATACGTAACCTGCCCATCACTTCCTCGTCCCCTCTGCTTTCTGCACCAACATGTCCATTGAAGTCTGCCCCAATGACCACTCTTTCACCTCTGGGGGTACTCTGCATCACTTCATCTAACTCACTCCAGAATCTCTCCTTCTCTTCTCGCTCACATCCTGCCTGTGGGGCAAAAGCACGAATAACATTGAACATCACACCTTCAATTTATAACTTGAGACTCATCACTCTGTCTGACACTCTTTTCACTTCTAGACCATTCCTGACAAACCCCTCCTTCAAGATGACTCCTACTCCATTTCTCCTCCCATCCACACCATGAAAAAAACATCTTAAACCCTGTTCCTAAGCTTCTAGCCTTGCTACGTTTCCACCTGGTCTCCTGAACACACAATATGTCCACCTTCATCCAGCAGTCTACCCTCTACTTTTTCCTGTCATAGTTCCAAAATTCAAAGTCCCTACTTTCAGTCCTAGACTCATGCCTTTCCTCTTCTGTCTCTGCCTACGGACACGCCTCCCGCCTCTCCGTCTTCGACCAACAGTAGTCCAATTTCCACCAGCACCCTGTTGGTTAACAGCACTGATGGCAGTCGTTGTTAACCCAGACCTTGACCGATCTGGTATGAAATTATTTGTTGTGATTTGCATATTTTATTTTTGCATTTGTTTTACACCGGATGCCCTTCCTGACGCAACCCTCTGCATTTATCCAGGCTTGGGACCGGCGTGAGGGAGAGACACTGGTTTGTGTCCCCCTCACGGCTGCATTTAACATTAATAATGAATAATAAATAATATAACAAGAATAAACAAGAAGTCAATTAACCCTTCCGATCATCGACTGCGGCAAAGATGTTACGTGCGCAGGCAAATGGTGGTGCGTAACGGAGGAGGAGGATTTTGTGCCTGTGCATGCTACAAATGGCAGCAAGGAAAGGTTCGTGGTGAGCTCCCACAAAGCCAGTGCTTCTCAAATAGTAGGGTGCACCCCACTTGGGGAGCACAATCTGACACTGGGAAGCGGGGGGGGGTGCGCGACCTTGGGTAACATGCCTTTTTGAAATAATTTTTGGCGACAAATATTTTCAAGTTGTCAGAATATGATGGGAACAATCGTGGCACATACAGCTGTCTAAGTGTGGTAGTCATGGAAGTTTTTCACCTTGACGACTGTGTTCACAACAAAGCCCTTCATTTGTAATGACTTTAAGTGTAATATCTGACATTGTGCACATTTTCACATAATCCAAAGTAAATTCTTCCTGGAGATCCTGAGACTTGCTCAGAGTGTTCAGGGAACCTGTTCAGGTTTAGATTCACCCACGTTATCTGTACCCGACTTTCATTCTCATCCTCGGCTGCTTATTTTTCGGCCACGTGCTTTTTTTGAAGCAGTGTGAGCTTTGCAGGTATCAACACGGACATCGTCCACACTGTGTTGACAACATGTACAAAACATGACGCCGTCATCATCATCATAAAAATGTTCTGGGAACTGCTTCGCTCATTCTTTGGCAGTCACTCTACTTATACAAACAACTCTTTATTGTCAAAGTACATTACATACATTGAAATTTGCTTTGTGCGCTAGGCACCTGTCACCACTGTGCAGCGCCAGTTATTGCGCTGTTCTATCCTTTTGATGCTGAGCGCCAAGCAGGAAGCAACAACTGCCAAATTTTAGCATCTTATGGTATGACGCGGCTGGATTCGAACTCCGACCTACCGGAGGATAAAGCGGACGCTCTACCAACTGAGCTAAATCCCCGGTTCATAGGAGTCATAGCCGTAATTGCTTTGATTTTAAAGGCCCCGGTTGTAGTGACATCACCATTTTACCCTGTTTACGCCTCTGTCGACCTTGGACTCCTCAACTAAACTGTGTATGTATGCTAACAGTTCATTGGTCGGCTGTGTGTCATATCAACCAATCACAAATACATAATGTAAAACTACCGGAAAAGCATGTTCGTCTGCTACTCGTTCATGTATGTGATTGCCAAGAGAAAAACAATGCAAATTTAAAGATTTTAACACATATTTTACGCGATTTTAATGATTATATACAGAATTCCGTGTTAGAATGATGTTTCCGTTTCATATTGCTTATTCCGTGATTTCCGTTCATTTTCCATGATCACGGAAAATCATTGGCCCTAATTATAGAGTTGTGGAAGATTATTGAACTTGGAGAGGAAACTCGAACATGTCATCTAGCATGGACATACACTGCTCTGGGGGTGTTTCTATTCTGTTGGACCACCTTTAGCCTTGATGACAGCCTGAAGTCACCATGGCATCATTTTGATAAACTAAAGCAACATCACAAGATTTTTCTCCATCTGGAGTTGATTTATTTTTCACCATCATTGACTTGATTGAACTCATTTGAGTTTGACTCCATTAAATTTTCTCCAGCACATCTCAGAGACTTTCCATGGGGCTAAAGTCAGGACTCCGTAGTGCCAGTTTGTGTGTGAAACTGATTCCTCATGCTCCCTGAACCACTGTTTCACTATTTGAGTCCGACTTTTATATCTGTGCCTCCATGAAGAAAAAGTCTGTTGATGGAATACATTGCACTGCAAAACTATAACAAATATACAAATCTTTAATGGATCCCCGGAACACCATCAAATCCACCATCTTGAAATGGAAAGAATACGGAATCACAAAAATCTGCCAAGAGAGAGCAGCCCACCGAAACTAACAGATCAGGGAAGGAAGGCATTAATCAGAGAGGCAAGACAGAGACCAAAGGTAACCCTGAATGAGCTTCAGAGTTCCACAGCAGTGAATGGTGCATCTGTGCGTGGGACCACAATAACCGTACACGCCATAGGGCTGGACAATATGGAAGAGTGGCCAAAAAAAAGCCATTACTTAGTATTAAAAATAATAACGCACGTTTTTAATTTGCCAGAAGGCATGTGGGCGCCGTCCCAAATGTATTGAGGAAAGGTACTCTCGGCAGATGAGGCTAAAATGTAACTTTTTGGCCACCAAGAAAAAAATTCAATATCTGCCACAACCCCAACACATCCCATCACAAAACAAACATCACCCTCGGAGTGAAACATGGTAGTGGCAGCATCATGCTGTAGGAATGTTGTTTAGCATCAGGGATTGAGAAACTGATCCAAGTCATGGGGAAGATTGCTGGTGCTAAACACAGGGATATTTTTGAGCAAAACCTGTTCCAGTCTGACTGTACTTTAAGACTGGGACAGAGATTTGCCTTCTAGCAGCACAATGACATGAAGCATTATTGTGAAAACAACACTGGTGGTTTAAGGGGAAACATTTAAATGTGTTGGAAAGGCCTAGTCAAAGCCCAAACCTCAATTCAATTGAGAATCTGTGATCAGACTTTAAGATTGCTGTTCTCAAGCAGAAATCATCCAACACGAAGGACATGGAGCAGTTTTCCCTTGAGGAATGGGCAAAAATGCCAATGGCAAGATGTGGCAAGCTCATAGAGGTTTATTCAAAGTGACTTGTAGCTGTAATTGCTGCAAAAGGTGGCTCTACACAGTACTCCAGGATAGTGAATAGATATGCATGCTTAAGTTTTCTGATAATTTGTCCTATTTGATGTTTGCTTCAGCAGGAAAAAAAAAAACATCACATCTTTAAATTTGTACACATGTTCTGTAAATGAAATGATGGAAACACTCAAATTACAATTTTATTCATACCCGGTTGTGAGGCAACAAAACATGAAAAATACCAAGGGGGGTTGAATACTTTTGCAAGGCATTGTAAGCTGGGCATTTTTGGAGCACATAATGTTGAACCACAGCCTGAACATTGAAGCAACAATGTCATGCACATTGTAATCAAAGCAAAAGGCAGTGTATGTTCATACATACAAGATCAGTACATATCCAAGGAATCTGGACAAAACAAACATGCTGTTGTTGAGAACAACAGAGAAATGCCAGTTTTAACCTTGCAGTGGAATAGAGGAGATAAATGCACACTTCTCTGTCCATCCTCCCGGCCATCCATGCACACCATGTTTTCCAATTCTCAATCTTTGAACAACTCACGTCATTTGTTTACGAAACACTGCATCATCCTCATGAAAAATAAAAAAATTACATATGTGTGTGTATATATATATATATATATATATATATATATATATATATATATATATATATATAAATACTATTGCCACCTTAATTCTTGTTGAGTTGGCTCGTAGTGGCCTTACACATCCAACTACCATACCTACAAAAGTGTATATTTAAATCCTCCAGGATTAGGTTAGATAATTGTAGGTTAGATAATTGTATTCAGGAATTGAAAAGCAGATGAAGTGCAAAAACAATCAGAAGAACAAGAAAGAGCAACATCTTAAAATTTCACCAAGCAGTTACTGTGCGCCACTTTGTCTTTCTCACAAGCACATGTCAGTCTCAGCCTGATAAGTTAACTGTCATTTCCCTGAAAATGGAGTCCAGTAATCAGGTGACTGCAGTGCTTTAGATAAACTCTCCATACACATGCGCACACACACGCGCACACACACACACATCCATATACAGTACAGGGATCCCTCACTACTTGTGGCTTCAGTGCATCGTGTTTTTTTTTTTTTTTTTTTAAATATGCATTGAATTAAAACATAAGGAAATTAAGGAAGAATAGGGGGAAAAGTTAAAGAAAATGCCACAAAACAAGACTAATTATATGCAAAAAAAAAAAAAAAAAAAAAAAAACCCTAAACAAACAAAACAAAAAAACCCCGAAACCTTCCATCAAAACATCAAAACTAGTTACATTGTTGTGAGGTGCACATCTGAGTGCGTGCACGTACATCTGTATGTGTGTGTATTTGTATTTTATTCATTATTTTTTAATGTTTACTTGTTATCATAAGCATTTATAACATTGAATATGTATTTATGGATATTATATACACATATACATGTACGTATACATCAGTCGGGGGGTGGGGGGGATCCTACGCCGCAGATTTCGATGGTCGTGTGGGGAACTCGGTCCCAATTAACAGCATAAAGTGAGGGATCCCTGTATATACATCCAGCTACACACCCACAACAATATCACACAACGCTGCACTACAATGCACTTCAGTGTTGTTAGTGCTTATGCCCCACAGGCAGGATGTGAGCTAGAAGAGAAGGAGAGATTTTGGGGTGAGTTAGATGAAGTGATGCAGAGTACCCCAGATGTGAAAGAGTGGTCATTGGTGCAGACTTCAATGGACATGTTGGTGCAGGCAACAGAGGGGATGAGGAAGTGATGGGCAGGTTTGGTATCCAGGACAGGAACACAGAAGGACAGATGTTGATTGATTTTGCAAAAAGGATGGAAATGGCTGTGGTGAATACTTTCTTCCAGAAGAAACAGGAGCATAGGGTGACTTATAAAAGCGGAGGTAGGAGCACACAGGTAGACTACATCTTATGTAGGCGATGTAATTTGAAGGAAATCAGTGACTGCAAAGTAGTAGTGGGTAAGAGTGTTGCCAAACAGCATAGGATGGTGGTATGCAGGATGATGCTGATGGTAAGAAAGGTGAAGAAGGCAAAGGCAGAGGTTGGATAGTAAAATTATTTATACAGGTTGGCACAGCAGAGAAATAGAGATGGGAAGGACATGTAGCAAGTCAGAATGATTAAGTACAGGGTGGGAAATGTATTGACTGATGAAAGAAGTGTGCTGGGAAGATGGAAAGAGTACTTTGAAGAGCTGATGAATGAGGAAAATGAGAGAGAGAAAAAAAAAAAGAGTAGAAGAGGTGACCGTTGAGGACCAGGAAGTAGCAAAGATTAGTAAGGGTGATAGTGAGGAGGGCATTGAAGAGGATGAAGAGTGGAAAGGCAGTTGGTCCTGATGACATACCGGTGGAGGTATGGAAGTGTCTAGGAGAGGTAGCAGTACCTTTTCTGACAAAAACATTCAACAAGGTCTTGGAGAGTGAGCAGATGTCGGAGGAATGGAGGAGAAGTGTGCTGGTGCCCCTTTTTAAGAACAAGGGAGACGTGCAAAGTTGTGTCAACTACAGAATGATAAAGTTGATGAGCCAGACAATGAAGTTATGGGAAAGAATAGTGGAAGCTCGACTAAGGGCAGAGGTCAGCGTTTGTGAACAACAGTTTGGTTTCATACCAAGAAAGAGCACCACAGATGCAGTATTTGCTTTGAGGATATTAATAGAGAAGTACAGAGAAGGTCAGAGGGAGCTGCATTGTGCCTTTGTGGATCTGGAGAAAGCATATGACAGGGTGCCAAGAGAAGAACTGTGGTATTGCATGAGGCAGTCTGGAGTGGCCGAGATGTATGTTAGAGTGGTGCAGGACATGTATAAGAGATGTAAGACAGTGGTGAGGTGTGCTGTCAGAGTGACAGAAGAGTTCAAGATGGAGGTGGGACTGCATCAAGGGTCAGCTCTGAGCCCCTTCTTGTTTGCTATGGTGATGGACAGGCTGACAGACGAGGTTAGACAAGGATCTCCATGGATTATGATGTTTGCAGATGACATTGTGATCTGTAGTGAGAGCAGAGAACACATGCAGGAAAATCTAGAGAGGTGGAGGTATGCCCTGGAAAGGAGGGGAATGAAGGTTAGCCTCAGTAAAACAGAATACATGTGTGCGAACGACAAGGACCCAAGAGGAACGGTGAAGTTACAGGGAGCAGAGATAAGGAAGGTGGAGGATTTTAAGTACTTAGGCTCAACAATCCAAAGCAATGGAGAGTGTGGAAAAGAGGTGAAGAAGCATGTACAGGCAGGTTGGAATGGTTGGAGAAAAGTATCTGGTGTGATGTGTGATAGGAAGGTATCAGCAAGAATGAAAGGAAAAGTGTACAAGACAATGATGAGGCCAGTGATGTTGTATGGTTTAGAAACAGTGGCCCTGGGAAAAAGACAGGAGGTAGACCTGGAGGTAGCAGAGATGAAAATGTTGAGGTTCTCTTTGGGAGTAACGAGGATGGATAGGATCAGGAATGAGTACATCAGAGGGACAGCACATGTTAGAGGTTTTGGAGACAAAGTTAGAGAGGCTCAACTGAGATGGTTTGGACATGTACAGAGGAGGGATAGTGAGTATATTGGTAGTAGGATGCTGAGGTTGGAACTACCAGGCAGAAGGCCGAGAGCAAGACCAAAGAGAAGATTTATGGATGTGGTGAAGGAGCACATGAAGGTAGTTGAGTAAGAGTGGAAGATGCAGAGGATAGGGTGAAATGGAGGCGGATGGTTTGCTGTGGCGACCCCTGAAGGGAAAAGCCAAAAGGAAAAGAAGACTGCACATCATTTATTACACTGCTGGTTGTAGCCAAAGCTGAAACTACTGTACTTGGTGCACTTAAAAATCTTTAATCTTCAAAAAAAATTGATGCTGTGCCTTCTAATCCGGTGCGCCTTATGTATGGATGAAGCCGCACGACTCCATCTCACTGACACTATCAGACCATAAGGCGCACTTAAAAGCCTTCAATCCTCAAAAAAAATTGACTGTGCACTTTACAATCTGGTGTGCATTATGTAATGATGAAGCCATGGGACTCCATCTCACTGATACCATCAAAACCCAAGTGAAGCAAACTAATTCAGAGCTTGCCATGATTCCGGTGGATTAACCAAAGAACTCCAACTGCTAGATATTGGTGTCAATAAGTCATAAGTTAGAGGGATCCGGGCTTCATGTCCAAATACTGGCATTACTGGTATTGTCATCAGGTGACTCGCTGAGTAATACGCGAGTGATTTTTCCACCTAATCTCCGTCTCTACCCTCAGGACGCTCAGCTGGCTTAATCAAAGTCTTACTTTCACCACTGGGATAAAGCACTGCTACAGGTGTCCCCCCTGGGACCTTGGATTAACCTTCTTGAATTTAAAGTTACACTGATACAGCTCCTTAAGGGTAATGACCTCCGTTCTGTAATGAACACAATACTCATGATGGGCGCCACCATGTTTGTTACTGTGAATGCACTGTTTGTTTAAGGGGGCGTGGCTGAGAGAAGTTTAGGTTTCCTTCTAATCTCTGTTTCTATTGATCTGACATCATGCATGAGGGAATAATAGATAATAAAATATAACAATATAATTGTAAAAAAAACAATAGAAGGATCTGGGCCTTATGGCCAACTCATGCAACTGTTAAACTCAGACATTGAAGATGAAAAATTTGATAGATTTGTGGAAGAGAAATAAACTGGAAAAAAAATGAGTTTATTGTTTTATATTGTTACAGCTGAACAATGTTCGGGTTATTGTGAAAGTTGAACCAAGTTCGACTTATCTGACTTTTGTTTTGCTTAATGTGCCTTATAGTGTGGTGCGCCTTATGTCTGGACCCGGGGGGGGGGGTCGCTTACAATCTTATAATATGGTGTGCCTTATGTCTCAGAAAATGCTGTATAAAAGGTGTATTGACTCTGTTAGTATCCATTAACTAATACCCAATTTATATTTAACACAGTGGAATAAAGTGTGTAGTAATTATCTTGAAATTGTAAGATAACCCACAAATGATCCGCAATGCTTCAACTGTTGCAGTATTGCCAAAACATTGTTAGCTTTCAATGTTGAAATGCCCGCTGGCTGAATTGCTTGCTTTACTGTTTTTATAACGCATGTCAAATTAGTAGCAGATTTCCCCAGCCTCAATCTGTCCCCCCCCCCCCCCCCCATAAAAAAAGGGGGGGGGGTGTTTGTCTCAACTCTGGGCCTCATCTTGTTAAAGCAGACGACATACGGGTCTAATCACAGTACACAGAAACTGAACTACCTCCGTTTGAAGTGCACACATACTTCAGTTGGCTTTGCCATCTTCTTCAAGTTCTTCCAACAACAGGAGTTAAACGATGGCAAAAGAAAATAATTTAATGTGCATTTCTGCTTTAAAAACCCCCTGAAATTACTTCAAGAACATTTGTTCTGAGAAAGGGTTAAATACCTTTTCCCAAACACACAGAAACACAAGAGAACTCCTGTTCCAAACAATAAGCTATACGTGTGAATCCTAAACAACATATTCTAATCTGGATTTCCGGGTGGCACACAGCGGCTGTTCAGAGGCTCACAGTAAGAGTTTTACACCTTAAATAAATGTGATTATGTATGTGATCAAACACTGACACAATTTTATAAATATACAAGATAACAAAATAGATATGAGTGTAACTGCCTGTTATACATATCATGAAGTAATTGAAAAGGTCATTCATTGGGATTTGTTATCTAGCTGGAAGATCCCCAGTAAACGAACGCAATAAATAAACAGATTTTTTTTATAACACACAAAATGTGTTTATTTAATATTTAGGGAAAGAGTGTCGGGTGTCAGATCTGGGTGTCCAATAAGCTCTCGGTCAATAAACCTCCCACCATAGGAAAGTCTTACGGACAGGGGAATTGAGGACCTTCTTTAGCATGGCAGGATGGAATTTTATTCATAAAGGAAAGAGAAATTGCTCAGAGAAAAACTGTTATACTGAAATGACAATAAAAACTAGTTTTGCAGATGTTCCAAAACATTAAACATGTGGATGGGTTATAGATTACACATTTAAATGACAAATGTCTATGATTTGAAATGAACAAAGAAAGCATAGCGTACGTATGCTCTTATAGAAAAGACGAGGGTAGAGTTAGCATATCCGTCTTAGAGCAAGAACATTCTGGGTTCGAGTCTCAGGCTCAGGAGTTTCTTTTTGGAGTTTGCATATTTTCCCCACGCTTATGTGGGGTTTTGGATACCGTAATTTTCGGACCATAAGGCGGATTTAAAATCCTTTAATCTTCAAAAAAATTTGATGGTGCTCCTTATAATCCAGTGCGCATTATAGGTGGATGGAGTCGCACGGCTCTATCTTACGGATATCGTCAAAACCAAAGAGAAGCAAACTAATTGACAGGTTACCATCATTCCGGGTGGATTAACCAAAGAACAAAAGAACCGCTAGATATTGATGTCAACAGGTCATGAGTTAGAGGGATCCGAGCTTTACGTCCAACTCGCGCAACTTTTAAACTCAGACACTGAAGATGAAGAATTTGATGGATTTGTGGAAGAGGAATGAACTGAAAAAGTGAGTTTATTGCTATAGCTGAACAATGTTGATTTATTGTGAGGGTTGAATCAAATTTGACTTATCTGACTTCTGTTTCACTTAATGCGCCTTATAATCCAGTGCGCTTTATGGCCCACAAAATACGGTACTGTGGTTTCCAACCAGTCCAGATATGCACTTCGGCTTATATCCTCCAAATTGCCCCTTGGTGTAGATGTAAGTGCAAATGTTTGTATGTGTGTTGCCATGCCTGGTGAGCTGTTTGTGGTGTATCTTGCCTTCACTCAGTGTAACATGAGATAGGCACCAGCCTCCCTAGGACTCTAATAGGATTAAGTCTGTTTGGGCTTTTTACACTCGATCCCAGGGGCTCATCATGCCGGTGCTTATCCCCGGTTTCCGTAGTGTGAAGCTACCAGTAGTTCAACTCCTCCTGGATGGGACGCTAATCCATCGCAGGTTACCTTCCCAGTATATTTTTACTGGTACCCATTTATACTGCTGGGTGGACAGAGGCACACTTGTGGTTAGGACCTTGCCCAGGGGTCTTAGCACAGTGGGGGTCTAACTGGGTTTTGAACACACAACCTCCCGATCATGTGTGCAGCACCCTAACCACTACGCTACCGGCTAAGTTAGCATATCACCCCAGTTTCCTATACCAGCCCATTCTTTTTTTATTGCAACCTTATTTGTTTTGATAAATTCCCCATTTACTATTTATTTACCTGCATAGTGTGGCAAGTTGGTGGTTCCACAATCCTTGACCACTGTGGGATGCGTGTTTTCCCTTAATGTGATGATGTCTGTAGAGTGAGTGAAGACAGTGCTGTTGAGTTTTCGGACACAGTTCCAGAGGCCATTGACATGTTTGTTGAGTCCATCTTTAATTCTCTTTAGACTGTCTGACATTGGTTCCAATCTCCCGCAGACCTTTTCAACGTTAGCTACCCGTCCATCCATTCCAGACAACATCTCTTCCACTTTCTTGGCTGATTCTTGGTTCCTGCCACAAGCTTCCTCCAGTTCACCTAGTTTATGATCCAGCCCACCCGTCGGTCTTTGACGGCTTATGGACTCATTGAATATTTGAACCGAGTCCTCCAGCTGTGTAACTTTCTGCATAAGAAAGTTGACGTCACCCTTCAGATCCTGTGTCTGCCTCTCCATCCCTAATATATTTTGGCTATCTTTTGAAATGACATGTAATGGTGCATCCCCAAAGGCCCGCAGTGCTATGTCAATCTTGCTCTGCAGAGTTTTGTTCAGTGCCTCTTGCTCTTTTGCCCAGTCACTTCTTAATTTTTCCTCAACATTGAGGAAGTGTGTTTCTGTCATGCTGAACCTTGTGCTCAGACCTTCCTCTAAAGCCATCTGTTGCTTGTTTGTTGCATTTACAGCACTAACCAAGTCTTGATGTGCATTCTTTAGGCTCTGAATTTCAACTTGAAACTTTGCAACATCCAATTCCTTACGAGTGCGATTTGAAAGAAGGTGCCTCATGTCCTGAATTTCCTGGTGCAGATCAGCCTCTTTGGATTCAAGGAGTTCAATGAGGCTAAGGTAGGAGGTCTCCTGTTCCTCACAGCGCTCTTTGACTGACTCCACTTTGTACTCACAGGAGTTCTTCAAATCAGACATCTTAATGTCCATTCCTTCCAGCAGCTCCTCCCGAAGATCTTGAAGCTTTTCATCAATGTAAGCCTGGCATAGACACTCAGTAGCCAAGGTAGAAGAACTCGAGGGATCCGAATTGCTACTGGCTGCCTCTTTTAGCGAGTTCACCTGGTCTTCCATCCACTGTAGCTTAGCCTCCAAGCCCTGAATAGTGTAGGTGTTGTTGCTGATCGTGTTGGAAAGAAGAGTGATTTGATTCTGCAGCTCATCCACAGCTGGAAAAACCGTCAGGTCAGAGGGAAGCAAAATGCTCTCAGTGCCACCAGTCAGTGCATCCTGTGGTTGCTGTAGATGGCCAAGGAGGTTCAGGATTATCTTGCTTGCATCTTCTTGCAGATCCAGACGCAAGTTAGCATTGGCAGTAGTCATGGCAGCCTGCATGTCAAGGACTGTTTGAGAAAGACGCTGTACTTCTTCTTCTAACTCTCGAACTCGACGACCATCATGGTGACTCTCCTGCCTTCCAAACTCTCCACCATGGGTCCAAGGGTGCCTGGTTTGTCCATTTTGCCCAGGTTGTGTCCAAGAATGGATATCAGAGGAAACATCTGACATTATGGGAGGAAACAAAATTAGCATTAAATTATTACTCACATTACTTTTCAAGTAAATGCATGTTAGATACCAGAATCACTAAATGCACAACATCTTTAGGTGTTCACATAGGTAGTATCAAAATGAACAAAAGGTCCGCATAACTCCACAAGGATATTTGAAGCTATAAGGCTTCAAATGCTGCAATAGTTCAAGACAAGTACTACCAAAGACACTCTGTTGTGGCTTGTCGACTGATGGCAGGTCTGGGTGTGGTTCTTGGAGAACTTGAGATGATGGAGCATCTTTAAGTTCCATGCAATCATAACCACGGTAACCTGGGCAGCACCTCCACTCCAGCTCAGTCACCTGTTTGTAGCCCACTTTGTACGTTTGTCTTGTGTAAACGCGGTATCTAAATACACAGATAACAATCAATTAAGTAAAAGACACACCAGTAGAAAAAAATGTTATAATTGTATACATGGCAATATTAGTATATAATATAGCACAAGCTAAAGTTTCTTGTGATTCAAATGTAGATGTTAAATGCAGATGATGCCTATAACTTTGAACAGTCTCTCCCTTACGATGGTCATTTATGAGTTTTTGGAGGGTTATAAATTGCACCTGATCTGTTGTAGATGATTGTGCTGTCTGCAAAGACATTCATGAGACCTTGTAGCATCAAAATGTTCAAGAAGAAACAGTGCATGACAGCAATACATGGCACATAATTCATTTTGATTTAATTCAAGTTTGACACACATCTGGAGAGCAGCTTTCAAGGTAGGGAGCACTAGTGTGTGTGTGTGTGTGTGTGTGTGTGTGTGTGTGTGTGTGTGTGCGTAAGAAAGAATGAGCTCACACACACAGCACGAGCAAAACGAATGCCAGAAGTCAACCATAAAACTCACATAGAACAAGTAATTTGTGGATGCCTTACATAAGTACTCCCTATCATTTTCCATCGCCATGACCATTTAACCAATCACGTTGGACTTTCAACCTCACCCAGGACAAATAAATTATGTGAAATATAAAACCTCATGTAAATTCTTTTCACATTTGAAATTTGAAACATAACCAATTAACAGTGCCCATAACTACCCTGACACCATAAGCTGGACGAAATCCTTTACATAATTTTATTTAAGAAGCACATTGACATTAGACAATTTCCTTTTGATCCAGCAACACTTCAGAATCCCTGGGAGACTGAGGAATCCCTGGGGTTGACACTATTGTAGGATTGGCTGCCTTAGCTTAGGTTCTTACCCCATTCCTCATATCAAAAAAATGTCCTTTAATTATAGTCATAAATAATTTGGCATCCAGAGGACGTTGGCAACGCACTATTTAAATAATAATCAATATGGCAACTCCAGTAGTTGTGTGTTATTCTGATGTTTCATCCTGATTTCATCTCAGGTTATTTCCGAAAATGGAAATAATCGATTGTGTGATCTATGACCACATACACTACAAGAATAGGGAGAATAGGTCTATATACTGTATATTTTAGACTGTGTGTGGTAGTAATTGTGGGTGTTTGGGATGGAAGGAAATTAAGATTTCCACAGTGTGATGCCTGATATTTATGCGCTTCAAAGTTAAAGAATCTTTATTGTGTATGATGAGACTTATGACTTATTGTCATGTCCAGGGTACGTTTTTAAATTTAAAAAAAAAAAAAAACAGCATTCAGTTATACTAGACAAGCAAAAAAATTTAAAATTTCTAATAACAATAATAATAATAATAATAATAATAATAATAATAATAGTAGTAGTAGTAGTAGTCAGGTGGTAAAGGTGCTGATCACTGATCCTAAGTTTGGGGTTTCCAGCCCCACTCTCAACAGGTTGTCACTGTCCCCCCCCCCCAGTGCAGCTAACTGGGTTATCAAAGACCGGCCATGTCTCTCACTGTCTATGATGTGAGGTTCATGTAAAAGAACCATTCCTGACTTTCGTCAAGAGTAGCTGCATAGTCGTCAGCGTGTTTCTGCTTTGTGATGGCCTGGCGAGCTGTCCAGGGTGTATTCTGCCCTAACACAGAGTTGGCAGAAATGGGTGCAGGCCTCCCTGTGACCCTAATTAGGATTAAGCAGTTCATGAAGTAAATGAATGAATAATAATAATAATAATAATAGTCCTGGGTATGACATGAAACTACATCCGCTCCCAGGCCCGCTCTGGTCCGGAGCAGTACTACCTGTCTGGAACCCACTTATGGGTGAAATAACTGTACCTGGCATTGGGCAGTAGCAGCACCAATACCTGTAGCCGGTGGAATATGGTCAACGATGGTTATGGTTTCACTATGATAAGTGGAAGGGCCACCCCAGGTAGCTTAAACTAGTCCTTGACTGATCTTCATTAAATCTCTTCACTATCTATTTATGCCACCCAGACTGACTTTGCAGAGAACAGCTGCGACTGCGTCCTACACAGAATACAAAAACCCAGAATGAGGTAGTTGCCGGGTCTAAGCTTCGGGCTATGGTGATAATGTTGGGATGCCAGGGACCTCATTCTAGAGTGGGAAAGGTTTAACCCTATCGTAGCTATCGACCGCTTAAGCCAGGCAGCTCCTGAAGAGTACGATGCTCCAGTTCACAAACAGAGAAGATGTTTTGCAAACACTTAAAACTCACATCATAAAACAAAGATGAATTTCTGTACTTGGAACGTTAAGACGATGACGCCTGGAGTGAACATGGATAGTGACCTTGACTCTGATAACACTGTTCTGTGGAAAACTGCCGTCATAGATACAAAGCTCTCTCGCCAAGGAATTGACATTGCAGCTCTTCGGGGAAACATGTCTAACAGGTGCAGGATCCATAAAAGAAGCGAGCTAGACCTTCTTCTGGTTTGCAAATCCCCGAGATGGAACGTATCTATGGCACCGGGTTTGCCGTATTAAATCGACTGCTTAGTAGCTCAAACTCCAGACGCTATCAGTGATCGCATATCAGTCCTCAAGCTGAACACAAGAGAGGGAAATATCAGAGTTATCAATGTCTATGCACCAACACTGGCTGCACATCCTGATCACATGGATCGTTTCTACAAACAAATGGAGGGCAATATCAGAGGAGCGTGGAATTCTGAGCGCATCATCCTACTTGGTGACATGAATGCTCGTGTCGGTGCTGATTACTATGGTTGGCCAGAATGCTTAGGTAAGTTCAGAGTAGGAAAGATGAATGAAAATGGGCGGTGCCTGCTGGAGCATTGTTTCAGAATCAACTTATGTGTCACCAACACCTTCTTCCTAGGTAAAGCCCACAGGAAGATGTCAAGGCGTCACCCTCACTCCAACTGGATCTGGAACTGGATCCATCAACAGGATTTTGCTACTGTAAGCCAAGAGTATAGCTCTGAAGTACTGAATACCAGAACTTATCACAGTGCTGCTTGTGATAACTCCTCACAGTCTTGTTGCGTCATTAATCATACTACAACCATGGCCCTAACACTGCCAACTGATAGCTCGAAGAAGATGTGAGCAAAACCAGAGGTGGAACTGAAATCCAGAAGCAGTACTATGGAGTTCGAGAAACAAAGACAAATGTCAATGATCTTGAGACTTACTGGAACAGTTTAAAGAACGCCATCCACCAAGCAGCTATAGATACTTATGGTCTGAGAAAGACACAAGACCCGGATTAGTACAAAGAATCATCTCATGCTGTCCTTCAGCCAGTTCTCGAGAAAAAAACGTGAGGCAAGGGTAAAGATTGAATTGAAATCTACCCAACAAGCTCTCAGCGAGTACCGGTTTGCGAGATCTGCTGCTCAAAAAACTGTCCGCAAGTGTGTTCAGGATTACCGGAACACTCTCTGCTCTGGTTTGGTGATATCAAAGAAATTTTTAAGACCATACAGACTGTGATAGACCCTTCTTCCGAGACCTGGATCAGTCTGAAAAGAAAAGATGGGTCAATCATTGAGGACAAAAGACAGAAGCTGGAAAGATGGATTGAGCACTACAGTGAACTCGGTGGAGTTAAAGGCACTGCGAATCATGGATTCATAAATAACTTACCAGACAACGCTATCCAACACCATCTGGTCAATCCTCCAGACATTGCAGAGATAACTCATTATCCAGAGCCTCTGCTTTGGAATCTATCTTCTCTTGTTTTCAAGACAGCATACTCAAGCCTTGCGACACACACAGGAGTGTCAGTACTATCTCGTGATGATGGAAAATATTTCAACTTGGCAAGGTTCAGAGCTTGAACCAGAACCCAGCAGTTTATAGTACGAGAGCAAATGTATACTGACGATACCGGTCTGTACGCCTCCTCTCCTGATCAACCGGCAAGATCTAATGGAGTGACTTGCTGAGCCATGTGATGAGTTCGGCCTCTCTATAAGTCTGAGGAAACCCGTACCCATGTCACAGGCAAATGAGGTCCATCAGTTTACAGTCAACGAGGCTGAACTAGAAGATGTGGAGAAATTTAAATATTTTGGTCCAACACTTGCGAAGAACACCAGTCAAGTAATCAAGTAATGTCTGTCAGACTAGGGAAAGCCTCCACTAATTTTGACCGCCTCACCACTTGTGATTGGAAGACCAGACACCTCAGCATCCACACTAAGGTCAGAGTTCATGAAGCTCACATCCTTAGCTTCCTTTTGTATGACGCCATCCTCCAGACCGAAGCTCTTCAGGCAACGCTGGGCTGGTCATGTTACTATATGCCACAACATCGCGTCCCACACCTCCTCTTACATGGTGTGTTCGAGGGAGGAACTCGTCTTACTGGACGATCACGCCTCAGATTCAAAGATGCAATCGAGCGTGATCTGTGATCTACAAGACTTTGAACCTGAATCCTGAACTGTCTTATCCAGAGATCAAGAAGAATAGGAACAAAAACTTCATGCAGGTAAAATCATTAATACTGTACTTCAGTACACCCTGGACACGCCAGAGGTTCACTTAGAACAGAGAGTCAGAAAAAGGGGTTTTTAATTGAAGAAGAAGAAGAAGCCTCACATTATCATTCATGACAGACTCATGCCAGCGATCAATCAAATAATATGTTTTTACATTAAAGTGGGGAAGGAGGGGCAGTGATGGCCTGATGGTAAAGGGCGTTGGATCGCTGATCCGAAGGTTGGGAGTTCGAGTCCCATTCTCCACAAGGTTGTCACTGCGCCCCCCCCCCCCCACAGTGCAGCTAACTGGGTTATCAAAGGCCGGTCATGACTCTCACTGTCTATGGTGTGAGGTTCACGTAAAAGAACCATTGCTGACTTTCAACAAGAGGAGCTGCATAGCCATCAATGTGTTTATTGCCTGGCGAGCTGTCCAGGGTGTAGTCTGCCCTTGCCTGTAGTCGGCTGGGATGGGCGCCAGCCTCCCCGCTACCCTAATCAGGATTCAGCGGTTCAGAAAATGAATGAATAAATGAATGAAGAATCCTTATTGTCATAAATACAACATAGTACTAGTTTGACATTTTATTTATCAATGCTGCATGTGAATTAACTTACAAACACTTGATGCATAACAATTTAGACTGAAGGCTCGTTTGGGTTATAATGGCTTCCATAACCTCACAGGTAAAAAAAATAAATAAATTTCACACATTAGACACAGCTTACTAATCAACTATATTTGTAATAAGTGGAAATTACATGCCAATCATAGATTCGCTGTGGTGACCTCTGAGGAAAAAGGGAACAGCCGAAAGCAAAAGAAGATCCTATAAAAGAACTTTGAGACAAAATTGTTTAGAACCGGTACCAAATTAGTTCTGCTCAAGCTGCCTGACTTCAGATTCAAGCGTCAGCCAGTGGTCTCTGGCTTTTTCTTTACTTGAGAACCCAGATGCCCAATAAAACTGTATGTACCCGCGCACATGTTCTAGAGGAACTTACATTCCAGTCTGAGCACAGTTGGGCTGA
>CM045745.1:6230281-6520281 GCA_024760905.1 Plotosus lineatus | reverse complement strand
ACAAACACCCATGAATAGAAAACTCAGTTTTATTTCCCGTGCGATATATACTGTACTGTATTCCCAAATTCAACACCTGGACAGGTCAATATAATCTGGCTCAATTATAGTGGCTTTCACGCTACAACCAATCAGTCTAGACCAGGGGCGTCAAACTTGTGCCACAAAGGGCCGTGGGAGCTGCAGGGTTTGTTTAGTTTCAACCGCGCAGCAGCACGCCTGACTCAGTTTGAGTCTTCAGGCAGTTGATTGGTCAATGTGTGTGCTCTGTACAGAGACTGACCAATCAACTGCCTGAAGACTCAGATCAGATGTTTAAATGAACAAAGTCAGATGTGCTGCTGCTTGGTTGAAACAAAAACCTGCAGCCACATGGCCCTTTGTCTCTTTAATGGACCACCACCTTGCCACGGTGAAAGAGTTTGCGTGCTCAATGACCCCAAGAGCTATGTTGACTGGAGCTTAAGGTCCTGGTAGGGCCACCCATGCCAAACAAGTCGACGGGTAGAAGCCAGACGAAGAGCGGTCCACTGGTCCTCTGGGTTGGGGGTTGGGCACAGGGCTAACAACCCTGTCTCTGAAAAATAAAGGTTTGAGGCCTTCTGTGCTACCTCAGCACAAAGACGGCTAGGAGTAATAATACATGGCCCTTTGTGGCACAAGTCAAGCCTGTGGTCTAGCAGATTCAGTGTATGGACTCATTTTCGCATTCGCAGCCTGAAGTTTGTTTTGACTTTATTTTGTTATTACTTTTAATAAGTTCCTGTACATTGTTGTTCATGTCATGAATCTGAAATGATTCTACATGCATAAACCAGAGAACAGTCCGTGTGCAATCACAAAGCTCTTCAAGTTTTGGGAACGTCTTGTTTGTCTGACTTGAGGTTGTTTATAGTTACCAGTACGATCTCATTTGTTTATTCCGAGTTAATTTCTAAGCGGACTTCCTGCGCACCGCCGCCCCCAAGCTTCAATCACCCTGGGCTTCATGGGCTTCCCTGCTGGTAGAGGAAGTTGAAACATTGGATGAACTACGAGAGCCGTTTCTGTTGAAGGCCAGTGAAAGTTGGTTCTGAGAAATCTGGATCTTGAAGCTTCCTAAAATGCAGCTGATTCTTCAGGTGAAGGTGTGGGTGGTGGAGATAGAGCCTTGCATGTTTCCCCTGAGGGATTGCTGCTGCTTCTGGGGCATCTGCTTTATTGTGAAGTTTTTTGGGCATCTTCAGGATTCTCACGGTTTGTTTCGTCGAGGAGTGAATGTTATATACCCAGTGGCTGCGGAACCCCCCCCCCCCCCCACACACACACACACACACACTTTCTCAACCCAAAGAAATGTTTTAAATAGTATGTCTACTAACGTCTCAAAAATGTTTAAAATGCGTAGTTTGCACAAGCCTAGTATAACCTACATGTACATCGTGTACCGTTAATGCTTACGCACCAAGCATATAGTAATATAGTGGCTGCCTTTTAGGGAATGTACCGGAACATGGCTTCCAAACATCGAGACAACAATATAAGTGCCACCCTTGTCAGGCCGTGGTCCTTGGATGCGTATACAAGTATGAAAGGCTGAGATCAGAACATCGCACACGCCTCGTTTTTCAAACCCAAGCAATGGGAAAAGTGTTTCAAATCTAAAATCTCAACATTTCAGTTATCCCCTCCACACTTTTCAAATCGCTTCGCGGGCGCTGCATACCAATATATCAACATGATGTGATAAGTTTCTATTTGCAGATCATACGGGGAGAGTGCGTACAGCTTGTTATCCATCCGTTAAAAACATTGGTTAATATTCGTTCAGCATTTGTTCTGGCTTTTTATGATAAGTTTTCAACCTGTCTATCAGTGATTCTGTGCATACTCTGACTTTTATTCATATTTGTTTCTTCAGTCTGTTATAGCAGCTTTAACAGAAATCCCTTTTCTTGCACACATCATTCAGTCTGGTAGTCTGGTTTCCATAAGCAAAGGAAGTAAATAGAAGACCCCCATGGCCTTTATTCTGCTCCTCTACCAACACACTTTCAGCCAAATGGGCTTTGTGATTAACTTAATAAAATCTGAGTTATTCTTCTACAAAAGTGGGCTGAAATGCTCAGGGGCTGACCATGAGGCAGTGCTAGAATTGTGGTTTCCTTTCGGACATGGTCTCCCTGAAGTCAAGATGAAATGCTGTGAACTTTCCACCCACCATTATTCCTTCAAGTGATAACTTAGTACTAGGAGCTGACTAGCTTATGCTAATGTTGTAAAATCTACTTCGCTGTTGAGCATTATCAGATCACCTAAACCGACTTATACAATATTCATACCCAGTAGTTTCCGAGCTTTACGTCGAATCCTTTTTGGTGGAAGGGACTCCTCATCCTCAACCGCATCTTGAAGGTTCCTTTTTACTGAACCAGGAGAAGTGTGCACTGCAGTGCTAGCTATAAATAAAACACAAGTTTAAGGACACAATCATCTCATCTCAGTGCTTCACTGCTTTTTTCTGTGTCAACTATTTAACTGCAGGATCAATGTAGCCATTATTACATAAATACAAAATAGCATGAAACAGAAACTAACAGAGGAAGCATTTACTACATAGACAAATATTATAGGGAAGCAACAGTCCAAAAGTTCTCATACAGCAGCTCATCTACTCACTTAGTTTTTTCTCAATGTTTCTGAGCTCCATTTCTTGCTGCTGGAGCTCCTCCTGGGCCTGTTTCATTTTAGGACTTTGCAGATACTCCAAGTGACCATCATAGTCAGCCTTGACCTTTAATGTTTTCTCCAGCACTAAAAAATATTGCTGCAGCAGCTCTACACACACACACACACACACACACACACACAAATGGCAAATTAAATAATAACCTGGATGAATTAAATATCAAGATTAACTTTAGGACCCAGTCTTTTTTTTTTTTAATTGAACATGCAATCAAAAATATAAAAAAAAAACTGTCATGTTATCCAATTTTTTTGTTTGTTTTTGACCATCGAACGAATAAAGATCATAATAATGATAATCGGGTAAAATGATAATAAAAATAATATTTTTTTTTCCAATTTTGAACTCTAAATTGTGTGTTCAGGAGACCAGGTGGAAAGGTAGCAAAGCTAAAAGCTTAGGAGCAGGGTTTAAGCTATTTTATCATGGTGTGGATGGGAAGAGAAATGGAGTAGGAGTCATCTTGAAGGAAGGGGTTTGTCAGGAATGTTCTAGAAGTGAAAAGAGTGTCAGACAGAGTGATGAGTCTCAAGTTAGAAATTGAAGGTGTAATGCTCAATGTTGTTAGTGCTTATGCCCCACAGGCAGGATGTGAGCTAGAAGAGAAGGAGAGAGTCTGGAGTGAGTTAGATGAAGTGATGCAGAGTACACCCAGAGGTGAAAGAGTGGTCTTTGGTGCAGACTTCAATGGACATGTTTGTGCAGGCAACTGAGGGGACGAGGAAGTGATGGTCAGGTTTGGTATCCAGGACAGGAACGCAGAAGGACAGATGTTGATAGATTTTGCAAAAAGGATGGAAATGGCTGTGGTGAACACTTTCTTCCAGAAGAAACAGGAGCATAAGGTGACTTATAAAAGCGGAGGTAGGAGCACACAGGTAGACTACATCTTGTGTAGACGATGTAATTTGAAGGAAGTCAGTGACTGCAAAGTAGAAGTGGGTGAGAGTGTTGCCAAACAGCATAGGATGGTGCTGATGGTGAGGAAGGTGAAGAAGGCAAAGGCAGAGCAGAAGACAAAGTGGTGGAAGTTGAAAAAGGAAGAGTGTCGTGTTGTCTTCAAAGAGGAGTTGAAACAGGCTTTGGGTGGCCAGGAAGTGCTTCCAAATGACTGGACAACCACAGCAAATGTGATCAGGGACACAGGTAGGAGAGTACTTGGTGTCATCTGGAAGGAAAGTAGATAAGGAGACTTGGTGGTGAAATGAGGAAGTGCAGGAGTGTGTACAAAGGAAGAGGTTAGCTAAGAAAAGGTGGGACATGGAGAGGACCGAAGAGAGTAAACAGAAGTACAGGGAGACACAGCGTAAGGTGAAAGTAGCAGTGGCTAAGGCCAAACAGAGGGCGTATGATGACTTGTATGATAGGTTGGACAGTAAAGAGGGAGAAAATGATCTATACAGGTTGGCACAGCAAAGAAATAGAGATGGGAAGGACGTGCAGCAAGTTAGATTGATAAAGGACAGAGGGAAATGTATTGACTGATGACAGAAGTGTGCTGGGAAGACGGAAAGAGTACTTTGAAGAGCTGATGAATGAGGAAAATGAGAGAGAAAAAAGAGTAGAAGACCATTGAGGAGCAGGATGTAGCAAAGATCAGTCAGGGTGAAGTGAGAAGGGCATTGAAGAGGATGAAGAATGGAAAGGCAGTTGGTCCTGATGATTTACCTGTGGAGGTATGGAAGTGTCTAGGAGAGGTAGCAGTAGATTTTCTGACAAGAACATTCAACAAGGTACTAGAGAGTGAGCAGATGCCGGAGGAGAAGTGTGCTGGTGCCCTTTTTTAAGAACAACGGAGACGTGCAGAGTTGCGGCAACTACAGAGGGATAAAGTTGATGAGCCATACGATGAAGTTATGGGAAAGAATAGTGGAAGCTCGACTAAGGGCAGAGGTCAGCATTTGTGAACAACAGTTTGGTTTCATGCCAAGAAAGAGCACCACAGATGCAATGTTTGCTTTGAGGACGTTAATAGAGAAGTACAGAGAAGGTCAGAGGGAACTACATTGTGCCTTTGTGGATCTGGAAAAAGCAGATGACAGGGTGCCAAGAGAAGAACTGTGGTATTGCATGAGGAAGTCTGGAGTGGCAGAGAAGTATGTTAGAGTGGTGCAGGACATGTATGAGAGATGTAAGACAGTGGTGAGGTGTGCTGTCGGTGTGACCGATTTAATTCAAGGTGGAGGTGGGACTGCATCAAGGGTCAGCTCTCAGCCCCTTCTTGTTTGCTATGGTGATGGACAGGCTGACAGACGAGGTGAGACAAGAATCTCCATGGACTATGATGTTTGCAGATGACATTGTGATCTGTAGTGAGAGCAGAGAACAAGTGCAGGAAAATCTAGAGAGGTGGAGGTATGTCCCTGGAAAGGAGAGGAATGAAGGTTAGCCTCAAAAAATCAGAATACATGTGTGTAAATGAGAAGGACCCAGGAGGAACGGTGATGTTATAGGGAGCAGAGATAACGAAGGTGGAGGATTTTAAGTACTTAGGCTCAACAATCCAGAGCAATGGAGAGTGTGGAAAAGAGGTGAAGAAGCGTGTGCAGGCAGGCTGGAATGACTCTGGGGAACAAGCTTTTTTGCCATACTGTACTCGAATTAAGTAGGGTTTTTTTTATTACTTAATGCTTTTTTATTTTTAATGTTAATGAAGATAAAATGTTATGTAGAGGTGTATTAATAATTATATAGACAAATAATACTATTTATAGTCGCGTGCGAGAGCCTGGGGGGACATGAAATGTCTTTTTTCCCCCTAGAGAGGGCGTCACAGAAAATAATCGAGAAGTACCGTGCTAATTTAAAAACATCATGAAAAAGGGCTAACTGTAATATATAATATATGATTATAATGACATACTTTATTTTTTTTATTTTTCCATATATTTTTTGAAAACTGATATACAATCGAGAACGACCTAAGTTGAGGTATACCTGTATACAATTTCAGAGCTTATAATTTATTCTAACTTATTTTCCACGTGTTTTACATGTCTATACATTTCTAGAAATTTGCAGAACACCTCAGAATCCTCAGTATACTGTATTTCTTTTGACAATAAACATGCAACTAACCTAACATTACCATGAGCTTGTTCAGTTATAAAGAAATCTGTGCTTTCTGTTTAAAAAGAGAAATCTTGAAGAGTTTTACCAACAACTACTGCAATATACTTCTGAAGGTTCTGAAGTACAACATTATGAGAGCAAGTTTTGAAATACAAGATCTATATGGCAACCTAGATCACCATCCCATTACTTTATAAACTGCTTTGCTTCTTGAGATACTGATGTACGAAAGGGTCGACTCTATGCTATCGTGGGTTTTGCAAGTCTATGAAATTTGATGAAATTTTGAGCCATTTTCAACCCATGAGAGTCCAATTTTTTTTTTTTAAATAATAATTAAATTTCGTTCATATTAATACCTGAATTAAATGTTAAGCAGACTACGATTGTATTCTTGCCTCACCTCCCAGGATAGGCTCCAAATTCATCACAACCCCCATCAGGATAAAGCAATACATGAATAATTATAAATAATCATTCCATGATGTGAAAAGCTTACTGAGTATGCACACCAAAATAGGACAGAAATACAGCAGTGTGATAAAAAAATACCCAAGGTGCAGGGTAATCATACTTATTTAGAAATAAGCTTGAATTGAGCAACACACTGAACAGACCTCAGTTAATGGAGAGGCCACAAAGGGAAGAATCTGATGAAGATCCAACTAAGCAACTGAGTCATTCTAAACTAGCTTCATATAAATAGAGTATCCAGGTGACAAAATAAGGGCAGCAGCTCTAAGCCCATGGATTGAACATGAGAGAAGTGAGCAGTTAAACGTTACCTGTCTTCTTGCGTATGGTGTGATATTCTTGAGGCAGTGGTGCTCCAAACACCTGCCCTCTCAGTTTCTCGATTGAGGGAGCCATGTTTTGTAATCCACCAAATTTCCCATTGCTACGGATTCGCTCTCCTTTCCGTGTCAGCAGAGTAGGACACTGCACCTTATTTTGGACAACCTACCCAACACACACACACACACGCACACACACACGCACACACACACTTTGGATAAGTATGTGGAAAATTATCACGGAAAATGGTTAAATCAGGTAGAGCCAGTAATGTGGAGTTCAACATGGGTTTAAGAAATAGAGAGAAAGAGAGAGAGTGTTTGTGTGTGTTTGTGTGTGTATGAGTGAGAGAGAGAGAGAGAGAGAGAGAGCACGTGTGTGTGTGTGTGTGTGTGTGTGTGTGTGACTGGGAAGAGCGCTGTTAGTCTTTATAGCCCAGGATTAAATGGAATCAGGTGTGTTTGTTTAGCACTTCACGCCACGTGTGGCAGCCATGCCCCTCAACACGCAACTCTTTTGAGAGACCATAAAAATCCACAGTGCAGTTAAACATAAGAACAATAAAGATAAGAATTTTAACCTTTGTGGTGGTGAGCAGTTGGCATACGTAAACGTTGGAGAGGAAGAGAAGAGCAAGATTCCCTTCCATAACAGAGAGGGACATAGGAAAGCGGATTCCCTTTCATAACAGCTTCAGGTAAATCAACCAAAGGTGTTTTTTCTCTCGCTACCACTTTGCATGGATGACTCTTCTTCATAATGTTCCTTTCTTTTTTGAAGAACATTTCTAACGTGGCTTGTTTCTGCCTTCTTTTCAAAACCTTACGGAAGTGGCTCATGACTTCATAGTTAAAGGTGTTCACAGCGCTGCTAGTGCTTTCGCGCATTAGCGCAGCTTACATACATACATACATATATCTTCTTCAGCTTCGATTAGGCGGTTATGCCTATAAGCTGATCTGTGGGTTTTCTGTTCGGTACTCTAAATCGTATTTGTCACTGGAGGTGGTATATGGGCGTTAGTGATTAGATAGCTTTATGCTAATAGCGCTAGCTATAATGGAGAGTGTGGAAAAGAGGTGAAGAAGCGTGTGCAGGCAGGAGAAAAGTGTCCGGTGTGATGTGCGATAGGAAGGTATCGACAAGAATGAAGGGAAAAGTGTACAAGACGGTGATGAGGCCAGCGATGTTGTATGGTTTCGAAACAGTGTCCCTGGGGAAAAGACAGGAGGCAGAGCTGGAGGTAGCAGAGATGAAAATGTTGAGGTTCTCTTTGGGAGTAACGAGGATGGATAGAATCAGGAATGAGTACATCAGAGGGACAGCACATGTAAGAGGTGTTGGAGACAAAGTCAGAGAGGCTAGATTAAGATGGTTTGGACATGTACAGAGGAGGGATAGTGAGTATATTGGTAGTAGGATGCTGAGGTTGGAACCAAAGAGACCATGGATGTGGTGAAAGAGGACATGAAGGCAGTTGGTGTAAGAGAAGATGATGCAGAGGATAGGGTGAGATGGAGGCGGCTGGTTTGCTGTGGCGACCCCTGAAGGGAACAGCCGAAAGGAAAAGAAGATGCTATAGCACTAGCTTTAGCTTTAATGCTTGTGATAAGTACATAGTACAGTATCACGACTTCCGGACTTCCCCAGGACAGCTTTTAGGGTGATGCATAGTATCAACGCCTTCTGGACTTCCCCATGACAGCTTTTAGGCTGATACATAGTACCGACGCCCCCCAACTTACGTTCATCCATTTTACGTTTTTTCGATTTTACGTTTAAAAAATATATTTTATATATATGTTAAGACGTCATCTCTGTGATCTTTGTGTTTCCACTGTTTTGCGGACTTTTGTAACCCTAAGCAAATATGGTTGGTCAGAAGTGTAAGCCTACTAGCATGGGTGCAAGTCTCATACACAGAGATGAATTAACTATCTGCTCAGATCGGCACAATCTAATGCATACTCAGTTGAGCAAAGACAGTTGTAATATGAACGAAAACCTGAATGCACAAATTACCGAACAATTACAGATATTAATTATCTTTTAGCAGAGTGTATACTTATTTTTATATTAATATTCATTAGGATTTGTACTTGTTCTTTGTATGCATCTCTTGAACAAAGTTTCCTTACACAAAAGAAAGAACGCTCCGCTTTGCTGGGATTTACATCAGCGCAGGCTGTGTTCTAAACGAGTTCAACAGCACACTTGTGCACTTGAAAGACTGGAAGTCCGTATAACCCACAGCAAGTACACTACTTTTGCAAGTACACTATTTTCGGTATTGAGCATTTCACATATTGTAAGCGTTGATTGGCTGTTTTAAGCTTCATGTAAAGTAAGTTGGTATAAATAAGTGACTTATTTGAAATTAATGTTGATATTTGATATTATATTATTTTACAATGTTATGTTTATAATAATTCACCCAGTGCAGTTAACTGGGTTATCAAAGGCGGGCCATGTCTCTCACTGTCTATGGTGTGAGGCATGTAATAGAACCATTGCTGACTTTCGTAAAGAGCAGGCTGCAAAGCCGTCAGCGTGTTTTTGTCCCTTGCTAAAGGGTTGTGACAGGAAGGGCATCCGACGTAAAAACCTATGCCAAATCAAATGTGCGAATCAGATGATTCGCTGTGGCGACTCTCGAGAAAGGGAAAAAGCCGAAAGGAAAAGAAGGAGAAGATGTTTATAATAATTGATTTAGGGGTGTTTTATGAGATACGGTAATGGTATTTATGGATGTATAGTACAGTATGAGAGTCATCGGTCACACGTCATACGTCACTGTAACAACTTACGTTCACTTTTAACTTGCGTTTGGCCGTCCGGAACCAATTAAAAAGGTAAGTCGGGGAGCGTTTGTATCAACAACTTCCAGACTTTCCCAAAACATACATAGTATCAACAACTTCCGGACTTCTGCAAGTCACGCACTTTTCCTCCCTCTCGGTCTCGTTTTTTCTCGAGTTTGACTTCCCTTTTTTGTTCGGTTTCCCAGACGGAAGAACTCACAGATTTTTTTGTTTGGATTTGTTCAGACTCTAGAGCGTTCCGATTCCGAGGCTCCACTGTATTTGTTTAACACTATTTAAATAAAATTAAATGTGAGAAAATCAAGTGAAAAGAAAGCAAATGAGTGACTCAGTACAAAAGTTTCCCTGAACCCTGGCTCCAGACTTCAGAAGAACCTTGTGCATATGCAATTTTAATACAACTCGAGCTGCTCAGGTCAGTCGTGCTGGTCTGTAATAAAAATGCCTCATATTGGATGCTGTTGACTTTATGCTGATTCATGTTTACAGATATTTGTGTGCAGTCGTTTTTTTAATTGAATTTATCTTATGATCACATAGATTATATTTCTTAAAGCCATAGAATGCTTTCTGTAATGGCCTTCTACAGTGGTGAGAGCACAGGGACTATCTATCCAAAACCCAAACAGTGCAGCACTATGCTCAGTACAATATTACTGTAGGATGATACATGGGATCGTTTTAAAATTCAGTTTCAAATTGTAGTTCCTTGCACATGAAATGAACTTAAAATATCAAGGAAAATGATTTTCTTTTTTCTTTCATGATGACAAAATCTGGGTTTGAGTTAACAGATGAGTTGAAGTATCAGAATTTGAATTTTAAGATTCATTTATTCATTTTCTAAGCCACTTGTTCATAATTGGGGTCGCAGGGAGACTGGCGCCCTTCTCAAGTGACTCTGGGAGAGGGCGGGATGACCATCGCAGGTAACGCGCTCACACTAGGGGAGATTTGGAACAGCCAGTTATCCAACTGTGCATATTTTTGGACTGCGGGAGGGATCCGGAGTCCCCGGAGGAAACGCATGCAAACACATGGAGCAAATACAAACTCCAAACAGAAACACCGGAACCTGGGAATCAAACCCACACCTTCTTGTTATGAGGCAAATATTCTAACCAATACATCACCGTGCCGCCTAATTTTAAGGGTCATTTTCTAGATGTGTTAAAATATTTTGAACTTCACACCTTTGGGGCAAACCTCCAAACTTTTATGGTGAGCAGAAACAACCCCCACCCCCCCCACCCCACCCCCCCCACCCCCGTTAATGTCAGTATTAAAGTAAATTAAATTAACACTTCATGTTAGTTTACATAGATTTTGCTTTTTGAAATATCCAGTGAATTCACCAAACATTTTCATGAAAGAAGAATGAAAAAGTTTGGTGATATCACTGGTGAAGTTTTTCTCCCCCAAGTTGTTTGCTTTGGGAAGTTTCTCCTTCCGGTATCTTCTCTAGAAGGTGACACGAATTCCCATGTATGTTAAGTTCTGTTAATTGCCTTGGCCACTCTTAAACCTTCCAGTTTTCCCCAAAGGAACTTTCGACAAAGGAGGAATTCCTTTGTTGTGTCGGCAGTGCATTTTGGGTCATTGCCTTGCTGCAAGAAGTTGCTCCCAATTAAAGTGGATAAATTTCTTTGTAATTTGGCATACAGAATGTGCCTGCTGGCACTTTTTTTTTTTCCTTGGAGGTGGGTGGGTGGGTGGGTTGGGGTAGTTTGTTCACAATCTTAACCAGCATTGGGTCAAAGCAGGGGACACCCTGAACAACCATGAACATTTTCACAGCCTTGGCAGAGATGAAACTGGGTGCCTCATCTCTTGTCACTCATAACTGGGCACATGGTCATTTTCATGCAAAGTGTAACATTCATCAATGTCGATGTGATGTGAGTGAAAGATATCAACACATCTCACGTGAAGTCCAAACCTGTGTATAGAAGCTTTTGGATCAGTGTTATGAGGCATAGCACAGTAAATCTGGCACCATCAAAGATATGAAATAATGATATAATATAATGATGATATAATCTGATTGGTATCTAAACATGTACACTCATTTTTACTTACATTATGGATCATAAAGGAATTTGTTTTTGTAAATGTCAACACTAAATGTCATATATCTCTCAGAAATATACTGGTTTAAAAACCAATACCATTGAGTTGTCTGTCTGTCTTCCTTTCGGCTTTTTCCCTTTTACTCGGGAGTCGCCACAGCGAATCATCTGATTCGCACGTTTGATTTGGCAGAGGTTTTTACGTCGGATGCCCTTCCTGACACAACCCTTTTAGCAAGGGACAGAAACACGCTGACGGCTTTGCAGCTACTCTTTACGAAAGTCAGCAATGGTTCTTTTACATGCCTCTCACCATAGACAGTGACAGACATGGCCCGCCTTTGATAACCCAGTTAGCTGCACTGGGGGGACAGTGACAACCTTGTGGAGAGTGGGACTCGAACCCCCAACCTTTGGATCAGCGATCCAGCGCCCTGTACCACTAGACCACCACTGCCCCTTAAAGTGAGCCATTTCCCCAGAAGAGCTTTTTGGTGGAATCGACGCTCGTATCATGGAAAATTCGTTATCAAAGACACGCGTAATTCAAGGTACCACTCACACACACACACACACACACACACACACACACACACACACACATGACAAATCCACACAAAATTAATCAGGTTCTCATTGGGTTAAATGTACTTTAATAATTTTACTAGCCAAAATTTAGAAATCTTATTTGCGGTATGACAATTAACAGCACAAATCTTTCACACACAAATACATACTTACATTCTTGCGGTAATGGTTAGCAGAATCCAAATTGTCAATCAATATGGTGTCCCCAAGAATATTACAAAAAACTGTTGAGACAAAGAAATATTATATTACATTCTCACAATAGACAACCCCTCTCACTCTCCCTCACAAACACGCGGACAGGAACATTGACACATATTTTTGTAAATATTATATTCACAGGAAGCACAGTAGCATAGCAGTTAACACGTCCGCCTCACAGCAAGAAGGTCCTGGGTTTGATTCCTTGCATGTTCTCCCCGTGCTTGCGTAGGTTTCCTCCGGGTACTCCGGTTTCCTCCCACAGTCCAAAAACATGCACAGTATGTTAATTGGCTGTTCCAAATCGCCCCTAGATGTGAATGGTTGTGTGAGTGTTGGCACTGCGATAAACTGGCGAGCTGTCCAGGGTGTACCCCGCCCTCACCCAGAGTCAGTCCCTGCGACCCTAACTAAGGTTAAGCGGTTCTGAAAATGAATAAATGAGTAATATTAACGCCACTTGGTTTCCTTGGTGCCATATTGTGGAGCCTGAAAGGAACTTTATGTAAGAAGAATCCTGCACACATATGGGGATGATCTTTTAATGCCCCCAACATTTATTACTCCTGTCAAAAGATGGAAAAGGCAAAAAAATGAGTGGAATATGTAAACATATTTATGAAACCCTGTAAATACCAAATGTATGAGCATCTGTAACTACTGAAATCTGGTTCCCAAGAAGTGGCACACACACACACACACACACACACACACACACACACACACACACACACACACACACACAAAACTAAATTTAGAGACAAAGACCACCATTGTGTGCTCGTACAAAATCCAGACTCCAAGAGACTCCTTCAGATTAACACTTACATACATGTGCCATTTTCTAGTTAAGAAGTTATCCTTGAACTGGCCAGAACACAATTACCCCCAGCCATGGAAGCAAATGACTGCTGCCCCCATGCTGGAGCTGACATCTGGAAACAATCTGGGAGGGGAAGTAAGTCTACTCGCCCAGCTGAACATCATGCTTCATAACATCACTCAACAGAAAATGCAACCACTATGAAAACCCAACACAGTGGGAATATTACAGCTACTCACCAATTCAAACCCATCACCGCCCTAAATGACTCAAACAGGAATTAATGACTCAGCTTTGACTTAAATCTGGACATCATTTATGGCTTTGTGGAGGCTAAAGAATGTGTAAACCTAGCCATGTGTACCAGTGTGGTGCTATGAGAACTCACCAATCTTGCACTCTTCTGTATGCTCAGGAAATATGAGCAAATCTCGGACAAGTACGGGGTTCCCTAATGGTGAGAACAATTTTTGACCATTCCTGATGTGGGGTAGGGGCCTAGCACACACACACACACACACACACACACACACACACACACACACACACACACACACACACACAAATATATAAAACCAGTCACGCACACCCATAAAAATCATGCAAAAAAATGAAAGTATGCTGTCTGACTAAATCACTCCCAGGGCGTTATACAATGGACAGTCTTTAATATTTAAGTCTAATTAGCCTAAACAAAATTTTCAGAAGTGTTTTTGAAACAAAATAAATAATTATGTTGATTTTTTTTTTTTTTTTTTTTTGGTTTAATAAAAACACAAGATGAGGATACAACTTTATGGTCGCCACAATATAAATTAGCATAAACATTACATGTAAACAACACAATTGGTCCATTACTAAGAGGATAAAACATTAACCTGCATCAATAATCCGAAATTAAAACAAAGTGCGACTGAAAGAAATGAATCAACTCCATACAACAAGGCAATATCAAAGATCTCATGGAAAGGCACTTTATCAATCCATTGGTGCACAGTAATTCCATTATCAAGGAGAGTAAGGTGAACCCTCAACTGGACCAGGATGTCCCTCCAAACTAGACTGAACAGCAAGCAGTGAATCAGAAAGGCTACCACAAGGCCTATGGCAAGTTTGAAGTAGCCACAGGAATTTTTTGGAAAGCAATGGTTATTGTGTGAATGTGATAATATCATAAACTCTCTATAAATGTGATTTGTATGGGATGGTTGCCAAAAAAACCCCAAACAAACAAACAAATGTCCAAAGTGCTTTGCCAATTCGGAAAAGATGTCAGGTTTAGATGATACCAAAATCTAACTATCTGGCCTCAAAGGCAAATGGTCCGTCTGGACTGGAGGAAAGTCGATACAGCTTACCATACAAAGGATGCCATACATACAGTAAACCATGAAAGTGGCACAGGAGCACTTAAAAAATAGATATGGTAAAATACCTTTCTTGCAGAGGGAACCAGGTTTTCCTCAAGAAGCTTTCATTTACAAGAGAGTTGCTAATGGGAAGAAATATGACCTTACAACCTGAGAATTACCCAAAGCACACTGCAAAGTTGAATACAAAGTCTGACGAGGAAAGAGGAACGATTAGAAGACTGCAGTTCATCAATGGCCACCACCCAATCTGAGCATTACTGGTTACTTGTGTGTTCACATCCTTATATATATATATTTTATATACATATACACAGGTTCTTTTAAAAAAATTTGCATATTGTGATAAAGTTCATTATTTTCTGTAATGTACTGATAAACATTAGACTTTCATATATTTTAGATTCATTACACACAACTGAAGTAGTTCAAAGCTTTTATTGTTTAATTATTGATAATTTTGGCAAAAACGGAAAGAAAAACCAAAAATCCCTATCTCAAAAAATTACCATATTTCATCCGACCAAAAAAAAGAAAAAAAAAAAAAAAGTGTTTTTAATACAAAAACAGTCAACCTTCAAATAATTATGTTTAGTTATGCACTCAATACTTTGTCGGGAATCCTTTTGCAGAAATGACTGCTTCAATGCGGCGTGGCATGGAGGCAATCAGCCTGTGGCACTGCTGAGGTGTTACGGAGGCCCAGGATGCTTCGATAGCGGCCTTAAGCTCATCCACAGTGTTGGGTCTGGTGTCTCTCAACTTTCTCTTCACAATATCCCACAGATTCTCTATTGGGGTTCAGGTCAGGAGAGTTGGCAGGCCAATTGAGCACAGTAATACCATGGTCAGTAAACCATTTGCCAGTGGTTCTGGCACTGTGAGCAGGTGCCAGGTCGTGCTGAAAAATTAAAATCTTCATCTCCATAAAGCTTTTCAGCAGATGGAAGCATGAAGTGCTCCAAAATCTCCTGATAGCTAGCTGCATTGACCCTGCCCTTGATAAAACACAGTGGACCAACACCAGCAGCTGACATGGCACCTCAGACCATCACTGACTGTGGGTACTTGACACTGGACTTCAGGCATTTTGGCATTTCCTTCTCCCCAGTCTTCCTCCAGACTCTGGAACCTTGATTCCGAATGACATGCAAAATTTGCTTTCATCCGAAAAAAGTACTTTGGACCACTGAGCAACAGTCCAGTGCTGCTTCTCTGTAGCCCAAGCAGGCGCTTCTGCCGCTGTTTCTGGTTCAAAAGTGGCTTGACCTCGGGAATGCGACACCTGTAGCCCAGTCCACTGCTTCCACAGGTCCCCCAAGGTCTGGAATCTGGAATTCAAATTCAGCCAATGGCTGTCCTCCTTCCTGTTGATTGGTTGAGGTGATGTAACGCCCCTTTTTTCTCATTCACGCACAAGTTGGCAATGAGCCTTTTTTAGTGTGTTTTAATTACCAGTTAAGTTCTATGATGTCAGTCAAACGCCTGCTTAAGCACCAGAAAAAGGCAATGAGGTTGGATGTCTCTTCTGAAGAAATAAGACTTTCTCCAGAGGAAATGACAGTTTCCTCTGAAGTCATGTCATTGCTGAAGAGGAATACGGTAATCCTTTGAACTGTTGTAAAACACTCCACTATTAAAGTCTTTTTTTAATTATTATTCCAGTACATGATCTAACGTAATGTTTAAAATGTTTGTATGTTATATTTTATTTACTGTGGTCTAGCATGTTTCTCATTGTGTTTTGTTTATCCAATTTATTACATTTCTTGTTCTTTTATGTCCTTTTTGTTGTGGTCTGTGTTTTGGGGGACTTTGATTTTGGCACTTTGCCTCTCACTAACTGTTTACTTCCTGAGGGGCGTGGCTGAGCTGCTCGGGGAGCACACACCTGGATTCCCTATTCTCATTTACTCCCAATAAACAAAAGCACGCTCAGCTCTGCGCCAGAGGATTAACTCGCATCAACATCACCGCTTCTTTGGTTTGTAACGCCTCTTACTCCATCACTCTAAAACTCTGTTTTGTACTTCGGCTCCGGTTGGGGGGGCGTGGCCGAGCTGCTCAGACTTAATGCAGTTAATACCTGAATTCAGTCGTGTCATGCCTAATGCAATACAGTACGTTCCTCTAGTGGGCAGTTTTGAAAACTACAGTGCTGTATGTTTATAAACAGAGAGCAAAAGACAGAGCGAGAGAGAGAGAGAGAGAGAGAGAGAGGGGGGGGGGGGGGGGATAAGGCTTTAGTTTTTTTAAGTTTTCATTCAGTAAATGTTGAATAAATGTGGGCGCATTTGAGCTTATCTGGCATCCTGATCCCTCAAGGAATCAAATTAAAGTTGAGTTTGTCAAGCAGGGAATGCACTTTGAATTCCACGTTTTGTGGGCGAGAGAGAGAGAGAGAGAGAGAGAGAGAGGTGTGTCTGTGTGTGTGTTAATAAAAATGTTTAATAATGGTTTAATTACTAAACATGTTAATAAAATGGTTTAGTGGTTTAATAAATAATTTTCTTTTACTTTTAACACATTTCATACAAAATTGGTGTACTTTTATCATTTTTAAAGGGTTTATCCAGACCAAGGACTGGAGACTTGGAACGAATTAGGCATTTAACATGTAAGGTGCGACCCCTACTTACGACAACACAAAAAGGGCTCTGGAACGGATTAATTTTGTAAATTGGGGGCCAACTGTATGTGTATGTATGTGTATATATGATGAGCGCAAAAGGTCGCCAGGGACACCATTACCTAACTGCCAAAAAAGGGATCTGTATGTCGTAAAACTTCTAGAAGCTTCTATAATTTTGTGTCGTGGAGCGGGACTTCCGTGAAGATGTCTTAGCAGACGCCGCTTGACAAACATCCCTTTTCTGTGACTTTATTATAGAAAAGATACAAAAATCAGAGGTTTCTCACAAAATGTGATACAGTAGGCCTCCGTTTTTCACGATGGTTCTGTTCTGGCCCTTCCCGCGGATCATGAAAAGCCACAAGTTATTGACGCGGTTTTAAAACCCTATATATTACATGCGCTAAAATATGCTTCTTAAACACATTCTATAGCCAGTCTTACTCATTAATACAGTAATAATGCAGTAAAATGTAGGTAGGTAAAGTCTGTTGGGTTTTTACACCCAACCCTAGTGGTTCATCAGGCCGGTGCTTATCCCCGGATTCTGTAGCGTAAAGCGACCAGGAGTTCAACTCCTCCTGGATGGGACGCTAGTCCATCGCAGGTTACCTTCCCAGTATATTTTTACTGGTACCCATTTATACTGCTGGGTGAACAGAGGCACACTTGTGGTTAAGACCTTGCCCAGGAGTCTTTGCATAGTGGGGGTCGTAGTGGGATTCGAACACACAACCTCCCGATCATGAGCCCAGCACCTTAACCACTACACCACCGCCCCACTAGTAAAATGTAATAATGATTAAGTAAAAACGTTTTAATTTTGTATTGTGATAATATTTATGAATAAATAAAATGTTAGGCTGCATAACCCAGTGCAGCTAACTGGGTTATGAAAGGCAGGCCATATCTCTCACTGTCTATGGTGAGAGGCATGTAAAAGAACCATTGCTGACTTTTGTAAAGAGTAGCTGCAAAGTTGTCAGCGTGTTTCTGTCCCTTGCTAAAAGGGTTGTGACAGGAAGGGCATTAGACGTTAAAAACCTCTGCCAAATCAAAACGTACGAATCAGATGATTCGCTGTGGCGACTCCCGAGTAAAAGGAAAAAAGCCGAAAGGAAGACAGACAAAATGCTTAGGCTGCATAACAGATGCTAGAGAAGATGCAGGGCATTTGTTTGGCATCATAGGGCTTAAATAATCATTAAAAACACATGAAAAAAAATCACGAATACACAATTCAAGCAATCACGTTGATACCTTGTGCATGAAGGAGAAAAAAAGAGGTGTACATATCATCTGCAACCAGTCAGCAGGAGGGAAAAACAAAAGCTCTCATCCATTGGCTAAATTTGAATCACATCCCAGTTACTTCTGGGTTTGTCACCAATCCCCGAACATGCAGGGGCGCGAGCGCTGAACTACAAATTGTCAAGTGCCTACTGTACATTTATTGTGTGGATCGACCCAAAGCTAAAAATCATGTACCATTCAAGGACGAAGTAAAAAACACGTTGGTTTTTTAGGGGTGTCCTGGCAATTCCAGGGCCCTTGAAAATAGTTTATTTATTTTCAAGTACTTTTCAAGGCATTCAAGCCCCCGTACGAACCAGGATACAAATGTATGTTGCTCCATACCATGCCATCTAATATTTGGTGTGTAATTTTAGGATATTGTAAACCAGGGCGACACAGCGGCTGCCTCACTGTAACACGGTCCTAGTTTGGGTTGCTGGCTTGGTGAGGAGACGTCTGTGAAGTTCGCATGCTCGCCCTGTGCTGGCGCGGGTTTCCGCCTGATGTCCCACCCCCCTACAGTGAAAACCCATGCACATTAGGCTAATTTGCTGTTCCACACTGCCTCTTGGTGGAAGTGAGAATGTGAATGGTTTTGTCTATGTTAGCCCTGCAGTGAACTTGCCAGCTGTTCAGAATGTACCCCACTTTCACACAGAGTACCCGCAACTCTACTTGGATTATTTATAGATACCATGGACAGACCTGTTAGTTGGTTTCCAGAAAATTGTCTCCAAGGGCATGACTTGCTGCCGTCCTTGTGTTTCATTGTAGATCTTTTGGGCTGCCGTTGTTGTCACAGTAATCACACAGTCCATGTCACCAAGAATATTCCAAGAAACAACTTTTGCTGCATCATCATTTTCCATCAGTGCCAAGTGTCCAACCTATAAAACAAAATAAATAGTTCGAATTAATTTCTACAGCTCAGGTTGCAACATCAACAATTTAAATAATTATAGATGGTCATTAGTGAACCATTGTCACACAAAGTCAACAAAACCTGATTCAAATACATACACCAAAACACACACCTTTCCCAGGACATCTTGGACACCTCTGAATGGATCGTGCATGGTACATTTTCGACGAGGGAGACTCTTAATCCTTTCCATATCATCCTCCATCTGAGCAATTACTTCTTTAACCGCGGTTACCTTAACACAAGAAAAAAAAAATGCATTCATGGGCCTTTACTCAAACCAATTTGAATCTTCTGAAATACCAGAAACCCTGTTCTGTCTTTAGAAAGCAACAGGAGCTTTAGCTTAATCCTGACACATTTATATATTTTTGTACAAAACTATTAATAGAAAAGGTAAGGTATGCTGTTGGGCTTATATATATATATATATATATATATATATATATATATATATATATATATATATATATATACATACATACACACATATATATATATATATATATACACACACCTGAGCCTAGTGGCTCATCAGGCCGGTGCTTATGCCCGGTTTCCAAAGCATGAAGCGACCTTCTGGATGGGATGCTTGTTCATCGCAGGTTAAATTCCCAGTATATTTTTACTGGTACCCATTTATACTGCTGGGTGAACAGAGGCACACTTGTGGTTAGGACCTTGCCTAGGGTTCTTAGCACAGTGGGGGGTCTTGCTGGGATTCGAACGCACAACCTCCCGATCATGATCAGGATCATGAGCCCAGCACTGTATCCACTATTCCACCGGCCCCACAATGGAAAACTGACTTATTTGGTGGTTTTCACTGTATTAGTACCATCACTACCACCTCACAATAAGAATGTTCGGTGATCAAATCTCCACTTAGGCTCCCTCCAGGTACTTCATCTACAGTCCAAAGATGTGCACATTTGGTTAAATAGCCACTCTAAACTGCCAACAGATGTGAATGAGAGTGTGAACGGTTGTGTGTGTGTGTGTGTGTGTGTGTGTGTGTGTGTGTGTGTGTGTTACTCCTGCAATAAATAAGCAACCTGGTCAGTATGTACCACGCCTGTCGCCTGAAGTCAGCTGAGAATTGCTCCAGCTTTGGCTGTGATTCTGACTCAAACAGTATAAATAATGAATGAATGTTGAATATTCAGGAAGGTTATATTTTTGAGAAAGTCACAATGAGACACAACACAGTCATTACCATTAAGCTTGCTGTGTGGATGTAATTAATACTCAACCAAACGAATTTTAATTTATAATACAATTGAGTCAGTTTTAATAATTAGATAAACAAATCAAACTCTTCACTGAAGTAAACTTTCAAGCAAAAGAAATAACTGAACCTGCTGTTCATTCTTCATGCAAAATTGGGGCAGCCGTAAGCTAAAAGAGAAGCGGCTTTGAGACAGAACCGGGCGCTGGTTCCACTCCTAAAGCAGAAGGGGAAATGTATGGCAGTGGTGGGGTGAGCAGCACCTTCCCTTCCTCCAAATAAATGGATGAAATGTCCTTGAGCAGGCACTGAACCCCCAACTGCTCTCCGGGTGCACCCAATGGGTGTGACAGTCCACTGCTCCGCGTGTGTGTGGTCATTTTGGAGGAGTTAAATGCAGAGAAAATAATTTTCCTTACGTGATTAATATAGTACTGTCTGTCTTCCTTTTGGCTTTTTTCCTTTAACTCGGGAGTCGCCACAGCGAATCATCTGATTCGCACATTTGATTTGGCAGAGGTTTTTACGTCGGACGCCCTTCCTGTCACAACCTTTTTAGCAAGGAACAGAAACACGCTGACAACTTTGCAGCTACTCTTTACGAAAGTCAGCAATGGTTCTTTTACATGCCTCTCACCATAGACAGTGAGAGACATGGCCCGCCTTTGATAACCCAGTTAGCTGCACTGGGGCCAGTTAGCTGCACTGGAGGACGGGATTAATATAGTACATCAAACTCAAACCAAAAAGAAAAAAAAGAAAAGAAAACACTCAACCTGTTTCCATACATGAGAATGCATAGAGTTTTACTTTAGTGTAAATACAGATTGAGAAATCTCCATTTACACACATTAGTTAATTTTGAAGTGTCCACGCCATTTTTCTTCAGCTCCAATTTCAGATGAGTCTCTTTACTCGCTGCATCCTTCATTTGATCTAAAATTAAACAAACAAATGAAGAATAGTTCAGTACACTGGTACTACTCCACTGAAAATACATAAAGCATCACAAGAGAACGCACGATTTAATGCATACCCCCAAGTTCAGCTTGTAATTGTTTGTTTCCCTCCAAAATCTCTTTGTACATTTCAACAGACTGAGAGAGCCGGTCCTTCTTCTTACTCATAGCAGCCATAACCCTCTGTTTCTCTGCATCTAAAATACAAAAAAGCTGATATTTATAATACCAATATGCACCTATTTATATTACTGCATGCAATTAGACATAACATGTTTCACATACAGTAGGTCTCCGTTATTCGCCAAATATCCCCCCAAAATACAGACCACAACAAAAAAAGAAAAACATAAAAGAACATGAAGTGTTCCATAAATTGGATAAACAAAAGGATAAGTATGCTACAGCAAAGTACATAAAATCACACACACAAACATTCTAAACATGAACTTGGGTACTATACTGGAATAATAATTGAAAAAGACTTTAACACTACAGTGCTTTACAACACTTCAGACGATTATTCCTCTTCATGCACTTCAGAAGAAACTGTTGTTTCTTCAGAAGAAACACCCAAAGTCATTTCCTTTTTCTGGTGCTTAGCCAGAGAAGATGCACAGCTGAGCTTAACTGGTAATTCACTTCCCTTATCCCTTAACATCCGGGGATGTCATTGGGGTGCCTTCATGGTGAGACTTGGGCTGATTTGGCCTGGCGGCGCCCATCCCTCTCCAGATCGTAGAAACACGCTGACGGCTTTGCAGCCTACTCACAACCCTGTGGGGACTCGAACCCCCAACCTTAGGATCAGCGATCCTGCGCCCTATCCACTAGACCACCACTGCCCCAACTGGTAATTAAAACACACTAAAAAAAATGCACATTGACAACTTGTGCGCGAATGAAAAGAAAAAAAAAAAAAAAACAGGCTTGAGTGATATCGCAAAGGAATATGGTCAAACCAGTCTACCATCGGTACGATATTGAAGCAGAAGGAGGTACTATAAGGTATGCTTTTATCATTTTTAAAGGGTTTACACACACATACATACATACATACATACATACATACATACATACACTCACATATACACATGGATACCTTGCTAGTTCGCGCGTCAATTCATGTGGCTTCAGTGCATCGTGGTTTTTAAAAAATAAAAATAATAAATATTCATAGAATTAAAAAATAAGGAAATTAAGGAAGAAATGGGGAAAACAACATGAATGTCAACTTTAGCACATGACACAATGAAAATCACATGGCCAGGAACGTCTCTAAATGTATGAAGTTAGTGAGCAGGAGAATCGGGTGAAAAATACTCGTCATCGCTTTCTGGCTGATCGCTTCATTCATTCAGAGCATTGCATTTTGATGTAGCAGTTTCGAATGGTTCATCTTGTTGGACATTTTCCAAGAGAACACAGCAAAATATTTTTCTGTTTATAAAGCACGGCGGAACAATCAAATGTGTTGTTACTGATGAACATTATAGACATTCCCCAGTGGCAGGGTGTCTTGAAATACCATGTATTCACAATATCACTTTTACGGGCAGTGAATACCTCAATTTACCGTGACAGAGACTGATCGAATAAAATTGTCAAATTTGATCGACCATTTTGCTCCCAGTACACATGGGCGGTTATTAGCAGGCATGTGATTTGACCATCAAATGCAGCCATGAGGTGGGGGGGGGGGGGCGGGCACTAACCAGTGTCTCTCCCCCTCATGCCGGTCCCAAGCCCGGAGAAATGCAGAGGGTTGTGTCAGGAAGGGCATCCGACGTAAAACCAATGCCAAACATTTATGATGCAAATCAGAAGTACTACCCCCATACCGGATCGGTCGACGCCCAGGTTAACAACGACCGCCATCAGTGCTGTCAATCAACAGGGTGCTGATGTAAATTGGACTACTGTTGGTCGAAGAAGGAGAGGTGGGAGGCGTGTCCGTAGGCAGAGAGAGAAGAGGAAAGGCATGAGCCTAGGACTGAGAGTGGGGACGTTGAATGTTGGAACTATGCAAAGAAAAGGTAGAGAGCTGGCTGACATGATGCAGAGGAGGAAGGTGGACATACTGTGTGTTCAGGAGACCAGGTGGAAAGGTAGCAAGGCTAGAAGCTTAGGAGCAGGGTTTAAGCTATTTTATCACGGTGTGGATGGGAAGAGAAATGGAGTAGGAGTCATCTTGAAGGAGGAGTTTGTCAGGAATGTTCTAAAAGTGAAAAGAGTGTCAGACAGAGTGATGAGTCTCAAGTTAGAAATTGAAGGTGTAATGCTCAATGTTGTTAGTGCTTATGCCCCACAGGCAGGATGTGAGCTAGAAGAGAAGGAGAGATTCTGGAGTGAGTTAGATGAAGTGATGCAGAGTACCGCCACAGGTGAAAGAGTGGTCATTGGTGCAGACTTCAATGGACATGTTGGTGCAGGCAACAGACGGGACGAGGAAGTGATGGGCAGGTTTGGTATCCAGGACAGGAACGCAGAAGGACAGATGTTGATAGATTTTGCAAAAAGGATGGAAATGGCTGTGGTGAACACTTTCTTCCAGAAGAAACAGGAGCATAGGGTGACTTATAAAAGCGGAGGTAGAAGCACACATGTAGACTACATCTTGTGCAGGCGATGTAATTTGAAGGAAGTCAGTGACTGCAAAGTCATAGTGGGTGAGAGTGTTGCCAAACAGCATAGGATGGTGGTGTGCAGGATGACTCTGATGGTGAGAAAGGTGAAAAAGGCAAAGGCAGAGCAGAAGACAAAGTGGTGGACGCTGAAAAAGGAAGAGTGTTGTGTTGTCTTCAAGGAGGAGTTGAAACAGGCTTTGGGTGGTCACGAAGTGTACACACTCCTGCACTAAGGAAGAGGTTAGCTAAGAAGAAGTGGGACATTGAGAGGACCGAAGACAGTAAACAGGAGTACAGGGAGACGCAGCGTAAGGCGAAAGTAGCAGTGGCTAAGGCCAAACAGAGGGCGTATGATGACTTGTATGATAGGTTGGACAGTAAAGAAGGTGAAAATGATCTATACAGGTTGGCACAGCAGAGAAATAGAGATGAGAAGGACGTGCAGCAAGTTAGATTGATAAAGGACAGAGAGGGAAATGAATTGACTGATGACAGAAGTATGCTGGGAAGATGGAAAGAGTACTTTGAAGAGCTGATGAATGAGGAAAATGAGAGAGAAAAAAAGAGTAGAAGAGGTGACCATTGAGGAGCAGGATGTAGCAAAGATCAGTAAGGGTGAAGTGAGAAGGGCATTGAAGAGGATGAAGAATGGAAAGGCAGTTGGACCTGTGGAGGTATGGAAGTGTCTAGGAGAGGTAGCAGTAGATTTTCTGACAAGACCATTCAACAAGGTCCTAGAGAGTGAGCAGATGCCAGAGGAGTGGAGGAGAAGTGTGCTGGTGCCCATTTTTAAGAACAAGGGAGACGTGCAGAGTTGCAGCAACTACAGAGGGATAAAGTTGATGAGCCATATGATGAAGTTATGGGAATGAATAGTGGAAGCTAGACTAAGGGCAGAGGTCAGCATTTGTGAACAACAGTTTGGTTTCATGCCAAGAAAGAGCACCACAGATGCAATGTTTGCTTTGAGGATATTAATAGAGAAGTACAGAGAAGGTCAGAGGGAGCTACATTGTGCCTTTGTGGATCTGGAAAAAGCATATGACAGGGTGCCAAGAGAAGAACTGTGGTATTGCATGAGGAAGTCTGGAGTGGTAGAGAAGTATGTTAGAGTGGTGCAGGACATGTATGAGAGATGTAAGACAGTGGTGAGGTGTGCTGTCGGTGTGACCGACGAATTCAAGGTGGAGGTGGGACTGCATCAAGGGTCAGCTCTGAGCCCCTTCTTGTTTGCTATGGTGATGGACAGGCTGACAGATGAGGTGAGACAAGAATCTCCATGGACTATGATGTTTGCAGATGACATTGTGATCTGTAGTGAGAGCAGAGAACAAGTGCAGGAAAATCTAGAGAGGTGGAGGTATGCCCTGGAAAGGAGAGAAATGAAGGTTAGCCTCAGAAAATCAGAATACATGTGTGTGAATGAGAAGGACCCAGGAGGAATGGTGAGGTTACAGGGAACAGAGATAACGAAGGTGGAGGATTTTAAGTACTTAGGCTCAACAATCCAGAGCAATGGAGAGTGTGGAAAAGAGGTGAAGAAGCATGTGCAGGCAGGCTGGAATGGTTGGAGAAAAGTGTCCGGTATGATGTGCGATAGGAGAGTGTCAGCAAGAATGAAGGGAAAAGTGTACAAGATGGTGGTGAGGCCAGCGATGTTGTATGGCTTGGAATCAGTGGCACTGAGGAAAAGGCAGGAGGCAGAGCTGGAGGTAGCGGAGATGAAAATGTTGAGGTTCTCTCTGGGAGTAACGAGGATGGATAGGATCAGAAATGAGTTTATCAGAGGGACAGCCCACGTAAGATGCTTTGGAGACAAAGTCAGAGAGGCTAGATTGAGATGGTTTGGACATGTACAGAGGAGGGATAATGAGTATATTGGCAGTAGGATGCTGAGGTTGGAACTACCAGGCAGAAGGCCTCGAGGAAGACCAAAGAAGAGATTTATGGATGTGGTGAAGGAAGACATGAAGGTCGTTGGAGTCAGAAAAGAAGATGCGGAGGACAGGGTGAGGTGGAGGCGGATGATTTGCTGTGGCGACCCCTGAAGGGAGCAGCCGAAAGTAAAAGAAGAAGAAGAAGAAGAAGACGATGTGATTTGACCATCAGCAAAATATCTGGGGGGGGGCAGTCGGGTCCAGGGTGAAACCCTGGGGGAAGGGGGAGGGGCAAATCCGAAGCCTCGAAGCTCCTAGGTTTTAAGCATTTCAGAAGGGGAAAAGGCTATTTCATGACACTGAAAGAGCTCTAGAAAGTTTAATTTCTAATCAACATATACATACTGTACCTCAACCTGTGGGTTTATCCAATACCTCTAACATGTGCTGTCCCTCTGATGTACAGTCGGCCCCCAATTTATGAAGACCCCTTTGTACGAAATCCCCGGATTACGACAAACATTTTCTTGAGTTTCCGTCCCGAGATAGAAAACAACCCCCTCTTACAAAAAGAAATTCAAAATTCAAACGCGCCAATCAAAATTTCACACGATGCGCGAGTTGCTCTCTCATTGGCTGTCTCTCAACATCCCGCCCCACTGGCCTCCCAGATAGAGACAGAAGAAAGCTTCACGCTTTAGTTTTTTAAGTTGTTTTAATTCAGTAAATGTTTAATAAATGTGGGCGCATTTGAGCTCATTTGGAATTCCGATCCCTCAAGGAATCAAATTAAAGTTGAGTTTGTCAAGCAGGGAACGCGCTTTGAATTCACGTCTTGTGGGCATGGCCCGCAGCACGCGAGAGAGAGAGACAGAGAGAGAGTGAGAGAGAGAGAAGGAATAACGCTTTATTTTGTCGTTTTTTTAAGTTGTTTTAATTCAGTAAATGTTCAATAAATGTGGGCGCATTTGAGCTCATCTCGAATTCTGATCCCTCAAGGAATCAAATTAAAGTTGAGTTTGTCAAGCAGGGAATGCGCTTTGAATTCCACATCTTGTGGGTGTGGCCCGCAGCGCGTGCGCGCAAGAGAGAGAGAGAGGTGTGTGTTAATAAAAAATGTTTAATATTGGTTTAATTAATAAATATGTTAATAAAATAGTTTAATATGTTAATAAAATGTTTAAATGGTTTAATAAATAATTTTCTTTTACTTTTAACACATATTTAATGCAAAATTGATGTACTTTTATCATGTTTAAAGGGTTTATCCAGTCCAAAGACTGGAGCCTTGGAAGGCGTTTAACATGTAAGATGGCATTTAACATGTAACATGCGACCCCTACTTACAAAATCCCCACTATACGAAAAGGGCTCTGGAACGGATTAATTTCGTAAGTTGGGGGCCGACTGTATATATATATATATATATATATATATATATATATATATATATATATATAGGATTTTCTGAGTAGATCCTTCCGTAGGAGAGTGCTCAATACTTTTTGGTAGAGCAAATAACAAAAATAAAAGGACAGGACAAAGACTTTCTATTGAAACTCCATTTATCACTACAGATCTGTTTCGAGGGGTGGTGAAACCATCCTCTCTCTTCAGGTGATTATAGAAGAATCATCTGAAGATAATATTAAAATAAAAATAAAATAAACTTCTATAATCACCTGAAGAGAGAGGATGGTTTCACCACCCCTCGAAACAGATCTGTAGTGATAAATGGAGTTTCAATAGAAAGTCTTTGTTTTGTCCTGTCCTTTTATTTATATATATATATATACACACACACACACACACACACACACACACACGCACACACGCACACACAGTCGGGCCCCTACTTACGAAAACCCCTGAGTACGAAAATTCCGGGTTCTGAAAAATATTTTCCTAAGTTTTTGTACCCAGGATATGAAAACAACCTCCTCTTACGAAAAGCGCCATTCAACATTCAAACACGCCAATCAAAATTTCACACGATGTGCGAGTTGCTCTCTCATTGGCCGTCTCCCAACATCCCGCCCCGCTGGCCTCCCATTGGCTAGGAGGGATGACGCACCTGAATGTTACCCAAACTTCCTGTTTGTCACACGTGTGAAGGAGTTGACAATGGCTTGTTTTGAGATTAATCATGCAGCGTTATATTTTGTTATCACCGAAACCCTTCTACAATCAGGACGATATTGAACCAGAAGGAGACCTTAATGCGGAACTACAGTGACTGAGGCGATTATTTCAGCATGATATTAAAACAGAGTGCTCCTGGGAGAAGACCTCTGTTCCCGCAAGGAAGCAAGTTAATATTGAATGAGGACCTCTGATCTTTCAAACAGGTAACTGTAATTCCGCTTTAGATAAAACGTCTCGTCTATTTAAATAGAATTGTTCAGTCAGCTGCGCGTTTTGTGTGTGTGTGAGCGTGTGTGTGTGAGAGAGAGAGAGAGAGAGAGAAAGATAAAGACAGAAGGAGCTTAACTCTTTAGCTTTTAGTTTAGTTTTTTAAGTTGTTAAAGTCAGTAAATGTTTAATAAATGTGGCAAATATGAGCAAAACGCGGTTCATCTGGACCTCCGATCAATCAAGGAATCAAGTTAAAGTTGAGTTTGGACCTCTGACCTGTCAAGCAGTGAATGCGCTTTGAATTCCACGTCTTAAAATGCTCCAGCGTCCTGCTTGTAGGCATGGACCGCAGCGCCACAATAAACATTTAATGTGTATACAATACACATTTAATGCATGTACTGTATTGTGTGTGTGTGTGTGTGTGTGTGTGTGTGTGTGTGTGTGTGTGTGAGAGAGAGTGAGAGAGTGAGAGAGAGAGAGGTGTGTGTGTGTGTTAATAAAACATGTTTAGTCATGGTTTAATTAATAAATATGTTAATAAAATGTTTAAATGGTTTAATAAATAATTTTCTTCTATTTTTAACACACATTTCATACAAAATTGGCATACTTTTACCATTTTTAAAGGGTTTATGGGGTAGTCCTGGGAGCCTTGGACCGGACCGAATCAGGCGTTTTCCATGTAAAATGTGCCCTCTACTTACAAAACTCCCAAGATACGAAAAAGGCGCTGGAACAGATTAATTTCCTAAGTAGGGGGCCGACTGTGTGTGTGTGTGTGTGCGCGCGCGCGTGTGTGTATATTTTTTATATATATATATATATATATCAGCTGAATCCGGGGTCGGGTCAGGGGGCAGCAACCTAAGTAGTGGGGTCCAGACATCCCTCTCCACATCCACTTCCTCGAACTCTTCTGGGATACCCGAGGCGTACCCAGATCGGCTGAAAGTCCCTAAAGTGTGTTCTGGGTTGACACCGGGGTCTCCTCCCAGTTGGACATGCTGTGTGTGTGTGTGTGTGTGTGTTCTCTCCAGATGCCCGAGCCACCTCAACTGGTTCCTCTCAATGCGGAGGAGCAGCATTTCTACTCCAAGCTCCTCATGGGTGGCTGAGCTTCTCACCCTATCTCTAAGGGAAAGCCCCACCACCTGGCAAAGGAAACTAATATCAGCCACTTGTATCTGTGATCTTGTTCTTTCGGTCACTACACAAAGCTCGTGACCATAGGTGAGGTTAGGAACATAGACCAGCTGGTAAATTGAGAGCTTTGCCTTTAGGCTCATATCCCTCTTCACCACGAAAAACCAGTACAGGCTCCGCTTGACAGCAGAGGCTGCATTGAGCCGCCTGATGATCTCCTGCTGCATCCTTCCTTCAACTCATGAACAAGACACCAAGTTATTTAAACTCCTCCTCTCACCCTTTTCCAGCTGAGAACCATGGCCTCAGACTTGGAGCTGCTCATCCATGTCGCTTTGCACTCAGCTGTCTGTGTGTCTCTGTGTGTGTGTGTGTGTGTGTGTGTGTGTGTGTGTGTGTGTGTGTGTGTGTGTGTGTGTGAAAAAGGGTGCATTCATTCATTTGCTAAAAAAAGGCCATAAGATGTAAAAACACAGCAGCTAATTCTTCAGAATATGAGGTTCTGGCTTTTTGTACTGACCATTGTAGAACCTGAAGGGCAAATTAAAAGGAAGGATGGTGTCTTTAGACTTTGGGTCTTCAAGCACTGGGCAACACTGAAGGGTATATACGGTGCCATTAGCCCCTGGACTGTTCTTCATAAGTGCCAAGTCCTATGCGCGCACACACACACACACACACACACACACACACACACACACACACACACACACACATACACATACACACACACACAGACAGAGAGAAAAACACACCCTTATTTTGAGGTAAATTTATTCAAGAATTAATTACACTGTTGCGCTAGTGGGATAGTGGTTAGGGGTTATGATCATGAGGATAAGGGTTATAATTGTGGGTTCGGATCCCCGTTAGACCCTCATCGTGCTAAGACCCATGCGCAAGGTCTTAACAACAAGTGTGCCTTTGGCCACCCAGCAGTACAAATTGGTACCTGTTTTTAAAAAAAAAAAAAAAAAAAAAAAAAAAAACGCTGGGAAGGTAACGGCATGGAATAGTGTTTAACCAGGAGGAGCTGAACACCTAGTCGCATAACGCTGTAGAAACCGAGGATCAGTTCTGGCCTGATGAGCCACTCATCGATTGTATGTAAAACCCAACAGATTTCCCTAACTGATTCACATCATGAAACCCTTTCTCTAGACCATCCACCCTGAGTTATATGTAATATTGAAAGGAAACCAAGCTGATTTAGCTAGGGGGTTTTCCAGTACAGAAACAGCCCATAATATAACTTACTGTCTTTTTTAGTGGCTTTCGAAAACTTCTTTCCCCGCAAGAAGAAAAAACATTGCCTAAACAAAATTTTTCAAGCTCACGGCATTATAACAATGCATGCATGGATCTTCGTGCAGCTCTGCAATTATTTATTTATTCAAAGAAACAAAATTAACATACAACACTCTCTCAGAGCCACAAACTTACAGTGATCAGAGTCTCCCCATCAATAAGATCATATGTTAGGCTCTTGGCATTGTTTTCAAACACAGGAATATCTGTTTCATCGCCATCAGCAGCTATCACAGTCAGAACCACCTTTCCATTAATACCCATACCAGCTGGGTTACTGTGCTCATCCTGCAAAACAACACGCGCACACACACACACACACACACACACACACACACACACACACAAAGCCTTTGTGATTACATTGCCCAAACTTACCAACTTACATTAACCAAATTTGCCTGCTGTTGCCATAAATAACAAACTATGGGAACCAAAATCCTGTTATTTAATAAAAAATTATAATAATAACATCATCTCGGTGTAAGTGTGTCTTTTAAGCTACTGTGAAAGTACATGGAAGTGGGTAAGTCCAAATGAAGGAGTATCCCAGGTCAGAGCAAGGAAGTCAGTGGCGGGTGAGACATACAGAAATGCCACACCAGGGAGCCATTAGGGAGGAATTCTTACCAGATGCCCAATCCAAGATGGCACACTCTAGAGGGTTCTCAGAGTTAAGCGGTTTCTTTGTCTGTTCCGTTTGTTTTACCATGTTCATCTATGACAAGCGACCCAACTACAGCTAAGAGAGTGTGGTCCTTTTGGACATTTAGAACTGAGCAGGCTTAACTCCTATACTGAGCTAATATGTTACGGCAGCTCAATTCTTGGCCTAAACTCCGACAACAATAAGCCCAGTCAGAGACGCGGCAGGCGGGGAAGGGTCGAACGACGACTCCGGCGCTTGGTTAGCAGTGGTAGGTCAGCCCTCCCGGTCACACTGTTTGCTAATGTTCAGTTCCTACAAAAAAGATGGATGAGCTCCATGCAATGCAATGCAGAGGGATTTACAGGACTGCTCCATGCTGTGGTTCTGTGAAATATGGCTCGAGGAGAGGACAACCTGACGACCTTCAGGGAGGACCGGAGCACAGCGGATAGTGAAGAGACCCGCACCGGAGAAACGGCAGTCCTCGTCAAACAAGCTTGGTGTACCTAACTAAGATTTCCTGCTGCAGTGAGACTCTCTGCCAAACAGAATAACAGACATGGTGCAATATAATTTATTGTTGTTGTATCTACTAATTTATTGAGTGTATTATTATTATTATTAGGATTTTATGTTTTTATTTTATAAACGTATGTGTTTTTATAGATTTGAGCCTTCTTGTTTTTATAACATGACCCTTTGAATGACCGTACAAGAGTTCCTATGTATGTAACACAAATTTTGAATCCACCTCAACTGGAGGAGCAGCAGTTACACTCTGAGTTCCTCCCAGATGTCTGAGCTTCTCACCCCATCTCTGAAGGAGCGCCCCACCAGCCTCTGAAGAAAGGCAAATTGACTGCTAAATTGAGAGCTTTGCCTTCTGTCTCAGATCCCTCTTCACCGTGACGGACCGGTACAAGCTCCACTTTACAGCTAGGGTTGCATTGATCCACCTGTTGATCTTCCACTCTATCCTTTCTTCACTTGTGGACAACTTTTTCTTTTCGGCTTTTCCCTTCAGGGGTCGCCACAGCGTATCATCCGCCGCCACCTCACCCTATCCTCTGCATCTTCTACTCTTACTCCAACTACCTTCATGTCCTCCTTCACCACATCCATAAATCTTCTCTTTGGTCTTCCTCTAGGCCTTCTGCCTGGTAGTTCCAACCTCAGCATCCTACTACCAATACTACCTTTCTTTACTCGTGTACATGACCCCAAAATACATAAATTTCTCAACTTGGTTCAGGACTTTATTCCAGACCCGGAGGGTGCATTCCACCCTTTTCCGGCTGAGAACCATGGCCTCTGACTCTGAGGTGCTGATTCTTATCAGTGACGCTTCGCACTCCGCTGCGAATCGCTCTAATGAGAGCTGGAGGTCCCAGCTTAACCTAAAAGACAACGCCATTTGCAAAAAGCAGAGACGAGATCTTATGGCCACCAAACCAGAACCCTTGAATGCCTCAGCTGTGCTTAGAAATTCTGTCGAGAAAAATTATGACAGGAAACCAGTGACCAAGGACAGAGTTGGTGAACTTACAATCCTCACAGGAAACACATTTGACTTGTTGTTACAAATACAAACCAAGCTCTGGCTTCAGTGGTACAGAGACCTAATAACCGATAGCAACAGGTTCGGTACACCATATTCCCAGAACACACCCAACAAGACAGCCTGAGGGACACAGTTTAAAGCCTTCTCTAAAGCCATAAAACATGACAGACTGGGCAAATCCCATGCCTCCCCTCGAGGATCTTGTACAGTGTGTAGAGCTGTTCAAGACTGCTGCGGCCAGGACAAAAAACACACTGTCCCTCCTGAATCTGTGGTTCAACTGTCAGTTCATCAGTACACCTGCATAAACTTTCCCAGGTAGGGAAAATGGTAGTTTGAATACACCCTCCGGTCCCCCTTTTTTAAAAGGGAGAACTGTCACTTGGGTTTGCCAATCCAAAGGTACAGCCCCCAACAACCAAGCAATGCTGCAGAGACATGCCAACTGAGACAGTATTACAACGTCCAGAGAGTTGCGGTACTCATCGAATCTTGTCCATCCCAAAGCTAGCCACCAAGAAGCTTTCCAACTACCTCTTTGACCTTAACCCCAGTGTTGAGTGTACTCTCAACAGAGCCCCCAGTGTCTTCTTCCTCCACTGACAATGTGCTGATGGGATCGAGAAGGTTCTCGAAGTATATCTTCCACCTTTGGACAACAACTCCAGCCATTATGAGCAGCTCACCTCTTTCACTGTAATCAGTATTCGAGGAACACTGCTCTTTCTCCTGAGGTCCCATATGGTGGTCGAGGAACCTTTTCAAGGCCAATTGAACGAGGTCAGTTACTTTCCATGTCTTCACCGAACTCTTCCCACACCCAAGATTTTGCATCGGTGACAACCCCAGCTGCAGCGTGTTCGGCCTGCCAGCACCTGTCTGCAGCCTCAGGAGTTCCACAGGCCAAAAAGACCTGGTAGGCCCCCTTCTTTAGTCGAACAGACTTCTCACTGCAGGTGTCCATCAACAGGTTCAGGGGTTGCAGCTGCAAGAAGTACAGAAGATATTCTGGCTACAAGTTTTTTGAAGTCCCTTGTGACAAGAGATTCTAACTACACGCTTGGGTCTCCCAGGTCTGGAGGGTAGCCTCCCCCACCATCAGAGTCAGCTCAACACCAGGCATTGATCAATTGGCAGCTCAGCTCATCTCTTCATCCAAGTGTACAGAACATGCGATCGCAGATCTAATGACACATCTACAAAGTCTTTGATATATTCCCCCTGGCGTCAACATGTCAAAGTATGAAATGCAAACAAAGGATTTCACAACTAAACTGCCTAGTAGAAGTAGGTGGCATCATAATCTTTGAACATAATTTAAACAATCAAAACTTGGCATATGTATTGATTCATACAACTTGTGAATTGTTTCCAAGGGAATTTTAAGCGATTCTTCAGTTAGAATCCCCTCCGACTCTTTTAGAGACGATGGCGGACTTGTGCTTTGCTGAGAACGTTTTTCCCTCTCTTTCAAAGCCACTCATTACTTTTGATACAGTAGCTCTTGAAACACCGAACATTTGGGCAGTTTTTGTGACACTAGCGCCGACCATTCGAGGAGCACCAACAATTTGGCCTCTTTAAAAATCTGAGAGGTCTGCCATTATGGGGTATGATTAATGCTTTCAATATCTGTTTAATGTTTTCAATATCTGAAAAAGGAAAACAAAACATTTATTTTACATCAACATATCAAATAAAATTATTATACAAAAAGTAATAACGTATACCAAGTTTTGATTGTTTAAATTATGTTCAAAGATTATGATGCCAAAATGTTAGGTGTTTCCATTATTTTGTCCATCCCCTGTAGGTCGCACCTCTTTATATGCCGCAGGTGTCTGTCTCGCTCTTGCGCTTCCTGCTTGAACACCCTCTGGAGGCCGTTAGCCCATAAAAAATCTATAGATTAGCCGCATCGTTGTTTAAGCCACAGGGTTCAAAGTGTGTAGAAAAGTAGCGGCTTATAGTCCGAAAATTACGGCAAATGCAATTTTCACTCTCAATCGCAACAAATAGTGGTTAAAATTCATGCAAATAAGGCACTGATTTCCAATTACTGACCCTACAATGTGCAGGAAGCAATAGTAACACTGGTTCAATTCTTGGCTATAAACTTTTTCATCTCAAATTTCGAGCAACTTACCACAATTTTCAACCTTAGCATTTCAAGAAGCGTGCGATCAGCCAGAGTGTTGCTGTTGGAGACCACAGGGGTTGAAGCAAGAGTATCTGGGACAAGTTTGACCGGCTTGTTGGCAACGATATTCAAGGCAATCTGATATGAAAAAATGTATCCATTACTGTCACAACGGTTATAAGAACATAAATGCAAGAAATGGACACAATATTCATATAAAAGTAAAATAAAAGAATGACAGTCATATAAAATATGTGTATAAATCTATATCAGTGGTTCCTAACCTGGGTTCGATCGAACCCTAAGGGTTCAGTGAGTCGGTCTCAGGGGTTCGGCGGAGCCTCTGCCACGGAGGTCAAGACACACCCGACTCATCATGTCAATTAGTGATGACACGCCCCACCTGGCCATCACTGGCTACAGATGATCACATTACATTGCTTGGCCAATCAGTGCCGCGGGGAATTTAGCGTGCTCAGTAGTCAATGTGTGAAGTCGTGAGATTTTTTTCAGAATATTTTAATCCATACTAACCATGTCGAGCAAAAAAAGAAAGTCATCGGACAAATATGTACAACATGAATTCACATGCATCACGGAACGTGATGGGACTCAGCGTCCTATCTGAATGATTTGCAATGCCAAGTTGAGCAACTCTAGTCTCGCACCGGCAAAACTAAAGGAACACTTCGTGAAACTGCATGGAGATGGGAATACAAGAACACAACAGTACCTATGTCTTGAATTTGTAAAAAATCATACTTTTATTTTTCACTGATGAAGGGTTCGGTGAATGTGCATCTGAAACTGGTGGGGTTCGGTACCTCCAACAAGGTTAAGAACCACTGATCTATGTAATATTTAACTGCAGTCCAAATGAGGATGGGGCAGGAGTAATATGACACAGTAGAAAATTTCATTTTGAGACAAAAACAATCTGACTGGTACACTTGCACATTCCTGTTTTCAGAACAAGATAAGAATCTGTCTACTTTCACATGTATGTATCCTAAAAGCCAATGTCTTACATCAACAATAAGGATTATGAATATTAATGATGTACACAACTAGAATTTACAGTAAATATAACTATAAGCCGTGTGCATTTAAAATATTATCCTATTATGGTCACATGGCCCCATATGAAAAATGTAACAAAATTGGGGGTGAAAAATAAAAAAAGATTTTTATAGTTTATTTTGACATACAGTATGTTCTCCATTTACAACTGCAGTGTCTCTACTACGCTATCGTTGAAATCTCATTCAAAGTTTAAGTACATACAGCCATCCCTTGCCACTTCGCGATTCGAGCATTGCAGCCTTGTTACATCGCGGTATTTTAATAAAAAAAATTAAATTAAATTAAATTAAAAAAATATATTCATAAAAAAAAAAAAAAAAATTCAAAATTCGCGCTGAAACTCGCATGTTAGCAAGCAGAAGGCAGGGACTCAATGCAGGCTACGCCCATTGTTTCCAAACGACAGACTGAAGTGCCCCTCCCCAGTTCAGGCAGGGACCGCCCACTCAACTCAATCTCACAAGCTGATTGGCTTAGACACATGACGCTATTGCCTCCCATCCACTCAACTCAATCTCGCAAGCTGATTGGCTTAGAAGCGTGACGCTGTTACCTCCCGCCCACTCAACGCAATCTTGCAGACTGATTGGCTTAGACACGTGACGCTGTTGCCTCGCACATTCCCATGGGATTTTTTGTGATTTTGTGATCTTACTGTATAGTGTTTGTGAACGTTCTGCACCGCGGAGAAGAGCTATTGTCAGAGGTGAGTACAGTACTTAAAGTATTTATATATAAATTCTATTTAAATATTAATACATTACAATATTTACATATGCGTATAACTGTGTAACGGTTAATATACACTTCTTAATATTCTATAGATGCGAAAACATATAACAATGAGACAACATGGTAGAAATGCGGGAGGGGGCATTCCTACTTTGCGGTTTTTCGAATACCGCGGCCAGGTCTGGTCTACATTATCCGCGATATTCAAGGGATGACTGTACTTTCAGTACATGAACTTAAAAATTATGTGCTGAATACAAGGTGGCTGTCACTAAACAATCCAGTCTATTCAATTTAACAACATCCACCATGCCTGAGGTTCATAATTGTTTACTATTTTTTTGAAAGTCTATTATATTTTAATATGTAGATTTTAGATGAGCACCGCGTGCTCTGTGCCAAGCTAAGCCGCCTTTAGGCTAAAAGCACAGCCCGCTTTTGCATTCACTCAACAATAATAAAAACAACAAAATATGCATGAAATTCCATGAAAAACAAGAAAATGTAAAATTCAGTACAGACACTCCCCGACTTACGTTTCTTCCATTTTTTTTTTTTTTTTTTTTCAAAAAAAAAAAAAAAAAAAAAAAAGTCAAATTTTGAGGCTAGACGTACCTACGTAGTACACTGACGTAATGACGCAATGACGCTGCATTCATTGTTTACAAACTACAGACTGAGTGTGTGTGTGTGTGTGTATGTATATATATATATATATATATATATATATATATATATATATATATATATATATATATATAAAATCTACCATGCATACTCAGTTAAGAAAAGAGAGTTGTAATATGAATGAAAACCCGAATACACAAATTACAGAACAATTACAGATATTTATTATCTTTTAGCAGAATCCTTAGAGCGTATACTTATTTTTACATTAATATTCATTAGGATTTGTACTTGTTCTTTGTATGCATTTCTTGAATAAAGTTGACTTACTTACTTACACAAAAGAAAGAACTCTCTGCTTTGCTGGGATTCACATCAGTGCAGGCTGTGTTCTAAACGAGTTCAACGGCACTCTTGTGCACTTGACGGACTGGAAGTCTGTATAACCCACAGCAAGTACACTACTTTTGCAAGTACACTACTTTCGGTATTGAGCACCTCACATTTTGTAAGCGTTGATTGACTTTAAGCTTCAGGTAAAGTAACTCAGTATAAATAAGTGACTTATTTGAAATTAATGTTGATATTATTTGATGTACTTGATATTATATTATCTTATAATGTTAAGTTTATAATAATTGATTTAGGGGTGTTTTATGAGATACGGTAATGGTATTTATGGCTGTGTAGTACAGTATGAGCGTCATACGTCACACGTCATACGTCACTGTAACAACTTACGTTCACTTTCAATTTACGTTCGGCCGTCCGGAACCAATTAAAAAGGTAAGTCAGGGAGCATCTGTATTAAACATCCTACTGCTTCTGAAAGATTCAGCAGATCCCAGCTGCTTATAAATTATAAACAATAACAATCACATTTAATTTTCTTGTGACTGTGTGGAGAGAGAGCGACAGAGAGAGAGAGAGAGAGAGAGAGAGAGAGATAAATGTCCGAATAAGCATGTGGAATATTTCAGTAACCCACCTGACTACTCAGAATGGACTTTAATTTGTTGAGAGCAAAAACAAACTGCAACATGAACTTCCCCATCCGAGTAGGTATAACTTTATCTCTGTGAGAGAACAGACAAAACAAGTCAGAGATTACAAGTCAATACAATAATGCTGTGTTTTGTTAAAACACAGTTACTTGGTGGTAATAATAACTATAATAATTACAACAACAATAACAACAACTTTAACATACCGTATTTTCCGACCACACGGCGCACCGATTTATAATGCACAATATCAATGAACGCTGATTGAACTGTCTCGGCCCATATATAAAGCGCACTAGATTATAAGGCGCATTAAGCAAAACCAAAGTCAGATAAGTCAGACTCGATTCAACTCTCACAATAACTCATCATTGTTCAGCCGTAACACAAAATATAAAATAATACACTTCAGGTAGGGAGTAATGGAAGACAGGCTGTTACCCAAGCAGAAAGTCCCCCCTCTCGGCACCACCGGAAGGATCCAATGGAAGGGCAAGTGCCGATACAACTGGGTTCCAGTGCCGCTGCAGGAGTTGCCAGAACGTTACTGTGAACGAACTGCCTCAGGGGACTCCGACTCCCGATTAGAAACACGCTGACGGCTTTGCAGCCTACTCATGTCGAAAGTCAGCAATGGTTCTTTTACATGCCTCACACCATAGACAGTGAGAGACGTGGCCGGACTTTGATAACCCAGTTAGCTGTACCTTGGGGGGCAGTGGCAGCCTTGTGGAGAGTGGGACTCGAACCCCCAACCTTAGGATCAGCGATCCTGCACCCTATATGTACCACTAAACCACCACTGACCCATGATAGCAGTAACTCTGGTATTTGGACATAAAGCCATGATCCCTCCATTTTTTTATTATTATTATTATAATTATGTGATGTTATAATATTTTATTAGCTATTATTCCCTCACACGCATGGAGTCAGATCAACAGAGAAGGAGATTAGAAGTCTTCCCGGTCGTGACCTGAACTTCTCTCAGCCACGTCGCCTTTAAGAGAAATCATCACAATAACAAGCATCACGGCGCCCATTCGCAGCGTGAGTATTGTGTTCATTACAGAATGGAGGTGATTACTTTTAAGAAAGCTGTATCAGCGTAACTTTAAATTCAAGAAAGTTAATCCGCGGTCTCAGGCAGAGATGTGTAGCTGTGTTTTATCCCAGTGATAAACGTGAGACTCTCATTAAGCCAGTTGAGCATCCTGAGGATAAAAACTGAGATTATGTGGAAAAACCAGGTACTCGCCGTTACCTGACTACGATAGCAGTAATGTCAGTATTTGAACATTAAGCCCGGATCTCTCTAACTTACGACCTGTTGACACCAATATCTAGGTTGGAGTTATTTGATTAATCCACCAGAATGATGGTAAGTTCTGAATTAGTTTGCTTCACTTGGGTTTTGATGGTATCAGTGAGATGGAGTCCCGTGGCTTCATCCATACATAATGCACACCAATTTTTAAAGTGCACAGTCAATTTTTTTGAGGATTGAAGGCTTTGAAGTGCGCCTTATGGTCCGAAAAATACGGTAATAACTTTTATAATACAATTTCATAGTGAATCTTTAATATTTGTTTTGGAGGACTTGTTACCTGAAGTAAAAATGATCATCATTTTTCATGTCCTTGGGTTTACTACAATTAAATGCCATTGCCTGAAATGACAACTGCACTTCAGATGTATATCTTCAAATACATACAGCTATACAATTCTCTCTTATCGTGTAACTCACCCCAGCAGGAGGGCAGGAACTTGAAGCCGAGCCTTGCCACAGCATCATGGACAGACTGGATGGACTCACATTCTTCACAGGTCCACCCTCTTCAGAGACTACAATTACTTTGAACACTGAACACGCAAATAGCAAGCAATCAGCTGAACATAGAATGTGTATTAAAAGTACAACAATCGTGTCTTATGAAGAGAATACACACCAGGGAAAACATCTCCTGCTCTTAAGACCTCTTCACTGTTGTATTCTACACTAAGTTTTACGGGTTTGTTGGGATCAGGCATCACACACAGCTTCACAACTGGACCGGAAATAATACTGTTTCTACTGAAGGATCCTCGGAATTCGAGCTCGTGCTCTCCTCTGCAAATATCAAATCAAAAATTTTTTTAAACGTGTGCATAAATAAAATGACTAATTTGGCAGTACGTGCATAATTGCTCCGTGAAAATAAATCAAATTGCTTTTTTTAACTGATGCCAGTTTGCACTCACAATGTCGCCGTTATGTTTTCCATTATAAAGCTGGCCTTCCCTTGTTTATCTACGGACTGGGACATCACAGACGACTTAATCTACACCACCAAAACACACACACCAACAGATGCATAGTTGTAAGATATACTGGAATTTAATCAAACAAAAAGATTTGGGAAAATTTATTTTACAAATCTTAAAGCACATACATACATACGTCCACACACGAGCGTGTGCATTCAAACACTCAAAATCCTTATAATAAGTTTTATTTCCATACACCCAAATGCATTGGGAATATGAATCAGTCTATTCCAAATCAAAACATGAAGAAAAAGCTCACATTTGTGTTACTCCTTTGAGGAAAAAGTTAATATTAGACGCTTCAAAAAATATCAGTGTCTGCTTCTTCTTTACAAACTCAAACATTCAGTGTATAAACTGTAAAATGCAGGAGGCTTAACTCTATAGTTTTTTAATTTGTTTAATTCAATAAATGTTTAATAAATGTGGACCTCCGATCCATCAAGGAATCAAGTTTGGACCTCCGATCTGTCAAGCAGGGAATGCGCTTTGAATTCCACGTCTTAAAACGGCATCCTGCTTGTGGGTGTGGCCCGCAGCACCACAATACACATTTAATGTGTACTGTATTGTGTGTGTGTGAGAGAGAGAGAAAGAGAGATAGAGAGACGTGTGTGTGCGCATGTGTGTGTTAATAAAAAATGTTTAATAATGGTTTAATTAATAAATATATTAATAAAATGGTTTAATGTGTTAATAAAATGTTTAAACGGTTTAATAAATAATTTTCTTTTACTTTAAACACATTTCATACAAAATTTATGTACTTTTATCATTTTTAAAGGGTTTATGGGGTAGTCTTGGGAGCCTTGGAACGAATCAGGTGTTTAAAATGTAAAATGCGCCCCCTACTTACGAAACCCCATGTTACGAAAAAGGCTCTGGAACGAATTGATTTCGTAAGTAGGGGGTGACTGTGTATTTTTTATATATATATATATATATATATATATATATATATATATATATATATATATACTTGCATTTTTAGATCCCTCATTATTGGTAGCATCAAGCTGATAACCATAAAATAGTAATAAAAACATGAATAAATTGCTATTTAATGTTTTGCAGAAATAAATAGAATGTCACGATGATCAACAACTTTTCTGTTTTCACTGTATCAGTATATAGGAGTTACCTTGAGATGTGGTGAGAGACTTCTCATTGCTATGGAAACATGTTGCTCTGGAACAGGATTCTCCCATTCATCACATAACTGTAGCTGAAATGGAATGTCCAAACCTTGTCCATTTATCACATGTATCGGCTACAGAATGAGAAACACACACAAAATATGTACTCAGAACAGTGAACGTTAGATCAGTTATTTTAACCAACGTTATTAGTTTTATTAAAAGAAAAAAAATGTATTAGCCCTTAACTCTGCAAAATCCCAGCCGACTCCGGGAGAGGGAAGAGTACACACGCTCGCCAGGCCATCGCAGGGCGGAAACACGCTGACGGCTATGTAGCTACTGTTGTCGAAAGTCAGCAATGGTTCTTTTCCATGAACCTCACACCATAGACAGTGACAGACATGGCCAGCCTTTAATAACCCAGTTAGCTGCATGAAAGGGGGGGCAGTAACAACCCGTGGAGAGTTGGGCTTGAATCCCCAACCTTGGGGAATAAAGTGCACCCTTATTGTTCACAGGGAAGGCAATAGAGCACGGGGAAATCGTAGTAACGGTTAGAGATGCGGAGAAACACGTGGTTTCTAACGTGGCTTGTTTCTGCCTTCTTTTCAAAACCTTATGGAAGTGGCTCATGACCTCATCGTTAAAAGATGTTCACAGCGCTGCTAGCACTTTAGCTTAACTTTAGTGCTTTGGTACTAGCTCTAGCTTTATGAGGGTGATGCGTACATAGTACTGTATCAACAACTTCCATACTTCCCCAAGAAAGCTTTATCAGGGTGATACATAGTATCAACAAATTCCGGACTTGCCCAGAACAGCACGCTTTATCAGGGTGACACACAGTATCACCAAATCATATAACAGTATTCTAATGAGAAGCGGCCAAAGAGATATGACTCGGTGTTAAAAACAACTCGTCTGTTACTCGGCAGAGTGCACTGACTGGTCGAGAGTTGGATTTCATATCTGTTTGAAGGCTTCTCATTGGTTTACCGTTATTTGATTTGGGGAATCCTAAAACTCTCTAAGTAGGTACTCTATCACCAAATATGGGTATTAAAAAAATACCATGAGCAATCACAAATGTGGTATGAAAATGGGCAAAATAAGTGGACAGACTGTATTTATGGATATTTGAACTTGGTCATATTGATCATTATATTTGAAGAATGTATTTTTGGTAATATCACATTTCCATTGACATAAGCCTTTTTCAACTTACTTTGAGTCTGACTCAAAGCACGACCTTACAACTTAATCCATATTATGCGGGAGCGGGTTGCAGATGTCTGAACAGAAATATTTTCATATTAAATAATGAAAAAATTAAATGAAAACGGCTTACCTAGACCTCCAAATTTGTTTCTTGTTCTTTGCACGTGTTTCAAAATAAATTGTGAGAACACACAGTGGGAAAATATGCAAATATACTATTTACCAGCTCTGGTGTCTCCAGCAGAATGATTTTTGACGGTGGTCCAGCAGTGACTTTTATTTTGACAAATTGTTCAAAATTCTTGTACCGAAAACATAACTCCTTCAGACCAGGCACACCTTCTGTGAAGCGAACACCAGTCACCACCACTGTTTCTGTCGAGGTCTACACACACACACACACACACACACACACACACACACACACACACACACTAAATAAACTGAACATACATAGTATCCAAGAGCTCCTGGATGGGTCCAACAGTACAAAGGCAAATTGCTGTCAGCTTATGTTCTCCTTCAGCAGTACAGACGCTCCCTGATTTATGTTCATTCGTTTTACGTTTTTTCAGGGGTTTAAAAAAAAAAAAGTCAAATTTGGAGTTTACTGTGCTCTCTGTAGTACGTAGTACCTACGTAGTACGCTGACGTAATGACGCAATGATGTAATGACACTGCGTCCATTGTTTACAAACGACAGACTGAATGTGCACCTGCTTCTTCCCAGTTCACTGAGTGTTACCACGGTGTTAAAATGCTGTCTCTGCGATATTTGTGTGTACACTGTTTTGCGGACTTTTGTAACCCTAAGCAAATATGGTTGGTCAGAAATGTAAGCCTACTAGCATGGGTGCAAGTTTTCCAGCATATGCCGGAATTTCCAGTTTTCCCAAGACTGATTTAACTCTCTCCTCGGATTGACGCAATCTACCATGCATACTCAGTTAAGCAAAGAGAGTTGCAAAAGGAATGAAAACCCGATTCCAGAAAAGAAAGAGAAGTCTCCGCTCTGCTGGTGATTCACATCAGTGCAGGCTGAGTACTAAACCAGTATTCAACGGCGCCCTTGCTCACTTGAAAGACCGGAAGTCTGGATAACCCGGGGTTTGTCTCAAGCACAAGCAAGTGAACTACTTTCAGTGGTGCGCCTCACATATTGTCAGCGATGATTGGCTGTTTTAAGCTTCATGTAAAGTGACTTGGCTCAGCTTCATGTAAAGTCGAAACCATTTACAAGCAGAAAGATCGCATCATAGAGAATGTTAAAGGTTATATTTGATACTGTATTTGATATTTGATGAGTGAATTTGATTAAAATGTATCAATTTGAAATTATTTTGCTTGAATTTAATTTGGTTGAAATTAATGTTAATATTATTTGATATATTTTATATTATTTTACAATGTCATGTTTATAATAATTGATTTTAGGGTGTTTTATGAGATAAGGAAATGGTATTTATGGATGTGTAGTACAGTATGAACGTCATACGTTACTGGAACATACAATAAAAACTTAGGGTTTTTTTTTTTTCGACTTGCATTCGGCCGTCCGGAACCGAACAAAAACATCTGCATATTCTTATTACAGAAACACTATATTAAAAACAATTTCAAGTACTCAAGTACTATGTAACTAAATGTTGTAATAATAAAATAAACAATCTCATTACCAGATGATAGAAAGTTGTTTATTTTAAGGACAAAATTATTACCAGATTCAGAGCTTTCAATGGGACGCATAAACCATAAAATAAATTTAAAGTCAAATTCAATGGACTGCTGCAGAAAGAATTTAATACAGTAAACTCAGATCTTTTCTTCTAACTTTTTTCTCTGTAGAAAGCAAGCAGCAGGGAGCAAGAAGATTCCTGAAAAAGGATATTGTATTGTTTTTGTATGATTACCTTCCAGGAGAAATTCAGGGCTGATTCATCAAGGTTATCTCCAGACAACCTAACTGTCTTCATGCTCTCAGCACTTAAATCATCTGTCCTATTGGCATATTGATCAATTACCTCGAGAGCTAGAAAGAAAAAGAAAACTCAAGTTAAATAACTAAAATTGACAACATGGAGGATAAGGAATGCTGCTTACGGTGAAAATGTTTATCAATAAAACCCCAATAATACAACAACTGTTAGCTTTAATATGGCTTTGAAAAACAAACAAAAAATATTAGATTTATTAATTGAAGTTAAATGTCTGACTGCATTTGGCGGATGGTCTTCTCCGAAGTGACTTACAATTATTCCTTTTTTTCCCCTTATACAACAACTGAGCAATGAACGATTAAGGGCCATGGTCAAGGGTCCAACAATAGTGATATTGGGACCGAATTGCTGACCTTGGATTTGAAGTCCAGTGCCAAGCCACCACTGCCACCCATACATAAAAAGCATACATCGTACTGGGAAAAGCCACGAGATTGATATATGTGGGACGATAAATATGGAAGTAATTTGCATATGAATACACAGCGGCATTGTTTTTGTGGCATTTTACTGAACTTTTTCCAATATTCTTACTTAATTTCATTATTTTTTAATTCGATGAATCTTTGCTTGGAAAAAAAAAAAGAAAAAAGCAATGCACCGAAGCCGCATGAATTGAAACGCGAAATAGTGAGGGATCCCTGTATGTATCCCTGAATGTATATATATATATATATATATATATATATATATATATATATATATATATATATATATATACACGACTCCTGAGTAAAAGGGAAAAAGCCAAAAGGAAGACAGACAGACACACACATTTTATATATATATATACACACACACACACACACACACACACACACACACACACACACACACATACATATGTATACAGTCGGCCCCCTACTTACGAGACCCACTGGGTACGAAAATTCCGGGTTACGAAAAACATTTTCCTAAGTTTTTGTCCCCGGGATACGAAAACAACCTCCTCTTACGAAAAGTGCCAGATGTGCCATTCAAAATTTCACACAATGCGCGAGTTGCTCTCTCATTGGCGGTCTTCCAACATTCCGCCCCGCTGGGTAATCGGTACAATATTGATCCAGAAGGAGACCTTAAAGCAGAAACACAGTGACAGAGGCTCTTATTTCGGCACGATATTAAAACAGAGTGCTTCGTGGGAGAAGACGTCCAATCTCGCAAGGAAGCAAGATATTGAATGAGGACCTCTGATCTTTCAAACGGGTACTGTAATTCCAATTTATATAAAACATCCCGTCCATTTAAACATTTAAATAAAATTGTTCCGTCAGCTGCGCGTTTAGTGTGGGCATGGCCCGAGTTTTGTGAGAGAGAGAGAGAGAGAGAGAGAGAGAGAGAGAGAGAGAGAGAGAGAGAGAGAGGGAGGGAGTGAGTGTGTGCGCGTGTGTGTGAAAGACAGAGAGAGACAGAAGGAGGCTTAACTCTTTACTTTTTAGTTTAGTTTTTTAAGTTGTTTAATTCAGTAAATGTTTATTAAATGTGGCGTTAAATGTGGAGTCTAGTTAAAGTTGAGTTTGCCAAGCAGGGAATGTGCATTGAATTCCAAGTCTTTCTCAGGTGTCCTGCTTGTGGGCGTGGCCCGCAGCGCCACAATAAACATTTAATGTGTATACAATACACTTTTAATGCGTACTGTATTGTGTGTGTGTGTGTGTGTGTGTGTGTGTGTGTGTGTGAGAGAGAGAGAGAGAGATAGAGAGAGACAGGGGTGTGTGTGTTTGTGTGTGTGTTAATAAAAATGTTTAATAATGGTTTAATTAATGAGTATGTTAATAAAATGGTTTAATATAATAATAAAATGTTTAAATGGTTCAATAAATAATTTTCTTTTAACACATCTTTCATACAAAATTGATGTACTTTTATCATTTTTAAAGGGTTTAGGGGTAGTCTTGAGAGCCTTGGAATGAATCAGGTATTTAACATGTAAAATGTGCCCCTACTTATGAAACTCCTGCTTTACGAAAAAGGCTCTGGAACGGATTAATTTCGTAAGTAGAGGGTCGACTGTGTGTGTCCGTATATATATATATATATATATATATATATATATACACACACACACACACACACACACACACACACACAGTTGGCCCTAGATATCCGTGGGGGTTTAATTCCGGCCCCTCCCGCGAATGAAGATAATCTGCGAGTTCTGTACCCAGAAGTAAATCCCCATGTATCATATTACATGCTAATTTTTTGAGATAGGGATTTTGGGTTTTCATGAGCTATATGCTAAAATCATCAGTATTAAAACAATAAAAGACCCGAAATGTTCAGTTGGGGTGCAATGAATCTAAAATACAGTGATACCTCAGCTCACGAACATAATTGGTTCCCAGAAAGTGTGTGTAAGGCGAAAAGTTCGTCTTCCGAACATTTATTTCCCATAAGAAACCATTAAAATGAGAATAATCCGTTCCCAGGTCCCCATAAAACATAATTTTCTCCTAAATAAGCCTGAAAACTACACAAAAATATACCTTATTTTATGTATAATAAATGTGCTATTGTATTGTAATTAAAGAAATAAACTGTACTGTATAATAAAGTCGTTTTATTTACCTTTGTGATGGTAGTTGATGGCTTGATGGAATGGAGTGGGAGGAGGAGGGAGGGAGGGAGGGACTTACTGTTTGGAAGGAGAGTCACCTTCCATAAGGACTGTAAACCTCAATATTACTCAACCTCCGGTGTGGCTTCTCTTCTTTGCTTCTTAGAAGGAGACTCTTTATCCTTTTTGCTCACTAAAAACCTCTTAATTGACACCTGTTGCTTTCTGAGTTGTAAGGTCTTACGAAACTGAGGCATCAAATTATCATTCATCATGTTGATGATTCTCATAGCCACAGTCTTTTCTGAATGGTACTGTTCGATAAAAGCCTGCACATCACTCCACTTAGCTAACATGGTCTTGATGTAACACTAACACTAGCCTGTGGTGGGGTCTTTTTCGGTCCCATAATAGCAAAAGTACACTCAATATGGTCCAAAATGTCTATCAAACACAAACCATGTCTGCACTCAAAGAAAGGGGGTGACGAACTGGGACGCTGTGAGCGTGCGTCAGCTTCTCGTAGCCGCCACCGTGGCGCTGTTCGACCGCGTGGTTTGGTTCGTCCGCCGAAAACTAGTTCGTCAGCAGAGACTATATGCTCGCGAATTTAATGTTCTTGAGGCGAAAAGTTCGTGAGCTTAAGCGTTCGTCAGCGGAGGTTTTACTGTATATGAAAGTTTAATTTTTATCAGTACATTACAGAAAATAATGAACTTTATCACAATATGCTAATTTTTTGAGAAGGACTAGTATATACACACACATATACACACACACACACACAAATACATACACAGGGATCCCTCGCTACTTCGTGCTTCAATTCATGCGGCTTCATTGCATCGCGTTTTAAAAAAAAATAAATAAATAAATATTCGTCGAATTAAAAAATAAGGAAATTAAGGTAGAATAGGGGACAAAGTTAAGGGAATTGCCACAAAAATAAGGCCATCCAAGCCAACTACGGGTGAGGGCAGAGTACACCCTGGAAGGCTCGCCAGGCCATCACAGGGCAGAAACACGCTGACGGCAATGCAGTTACTTTTGTCGAAAGTCAGCAATGATACTTTTACATGAACCTCACACCATTGACAGTGAAAGACATGGCCGGCCTTTGATAACCCAGTTAGCTGCATTGGGGGGGGACAGTGACAACCATTGAGAATGGGGCTTGAACCCCCAACCTTGGAATCAGTGATTCGGCACCTTTCTCACCAGGCCACCACTGCCCATCTTATAAATGGTTACATGTAAATATTTGTGAATGGTGGCAAGCTCTTACAAATGTTCCCAGACAGAATTTCTCCCATCCTGACAGTTTTCTCACTGAGGGTAACCCTCAACCTTTCAGGCTCATCTGGCCGTGGGCTGTAAAACACAAAATAGAAACAAGCAAACTCTGCTGTCAGAAATAAAGTTATAAATGTACAAATTGTACACCAGATTGTCAAAAAAAAAAAAAAAAATTCAGTTTGCAGGTGTGCGTTCCCAGTCTTACATTATGGTAAAGGATGTGTTAACCGTGTACTGGTCCTGAAATGACACCTGATAAAATTGCTCTACAAAAGCCTTTGTGGGAACACATACAGATGGAAGTCTGCCCACTGCCAATATTGCAGCTTTAACATCTGCAGCCCAGTTCACCTAAAATACACACACATCATCCTTAACGCATTCTCTCCTTTATGGCTCTTACACCAAAGTGAAGAAATACAGACACATACCTTTATGTTATGGGCAAGCTTCTGGGTTAAAGCCACATGCCTGCCACCCTCGTCATAGAGTTTAAAGAAGAGATTGTCGAGTGTGTCACCTGCCGTCCAGTCAATTTGCTCCCTATTCTTAAGCAGCGTGACACCTTCTGAATCATCCTCTTGTCTGTAAACCTCTACACGGTAGACACGGGTGCTTGGCAAAATGCGTATTTTTCGCTCCACACAAGCCACAGCCTTCTGATTCTATGTAGATACAAGAAAAATCAATGAACAGACAGAAACAGAGATTTCAGTAAATTCAAATTATCAGCATCTAGTCAGCCCCAAGATGCCATTTCTCCATCACAAACAATAATCTTCAAACATTACTTGCCTATACAGTGGTACCTTGGTTCTCGAACGCTTTGGAGGTCGAACAAATCGGAATTTAAACAAAAAATCAAGGATTTTTTTGTCTTGGAAGTCGAGTAAAGTTCGGAAGTCGATTTCAAAAAATGCACCAGAAAAAATGAGACCGAGAGTGAGGAAAAGCGCGCGACTTCTGGAAATCGGTCTCTTTTGAATCTACTCGACCACTGTGTGCATGTGGATGTGCTTGCTCCTGCTCAACAAAGTACAGTATACTGTGTTTTTTTGTTTACTCGATTAGATTAGCGAAGAAACCTGTCTCCAAAGAAAGGTACTGAGAAAAGGTCAGTTGTGCAGAAAACTGTTGCATTTAAGAAAGAGCTGACAGCTAAGGATGAATCAGGCGTGCGTGTTACTGATCTTGCGAAGGAATATGGCATGGCTAAATCAACAATATGTGCGATCCAGAAGAACAGAGTGTGTTAAAGCCAGTTGTGTGGCGAAAGGCTCGATGGTTATCACCAAACAAAATCCGCAAGTGCTGTAGGAGGTGTAGCAGGAGATAGGGTTAGCGAGGATGTGATATGCTGCAAAGCTTGTGAACTCTACGATGATTTGGTGAAAAAATACCCTAGCTCGAATCCTGAAGGCTTCCACTTTAAAACAGGCCGAGGCTGGTTCGAAAATAAACAAAAAAACAAACAAAAAAAAGACACAAATAAATTAATAAATTAAGAATATTGTGTGTTTGTCCTGTTGTTTCACGTTTAATATACTATTTGATATATAAATGATATTATGAAATAACATTATGTTTAAAAAAAAGTAGTTTTCGAGAGTCTTGGAACAGATTAAAACTGTTTATATTATTTGTAATGGGAAAAGCATATTTGGAATTCAAACAGCCTTCTGGAATGGAATAAGTTCGAGAACCAAGGTACCACTATATGTGAAATCAGTTAAAAAATAAATCTTATCAGACATTTCCCCTCTTCTTTATCTTTCGGCTGTTCCCTTCAGGGGTCACCACAGCGAATCATCTGCCTCCATCTCACCCTATCTGCTGCATCTTCTCTTACACCAACTACCTTCATGTCCTCCTTCACCACATCCATAAATCTTCTAGTTGGTCTTCCTCTAGGCCTTCTGCCTGGTAGTGCCAACCTCAGCATGCTACTACCAATATATTCACTATCCCTCCTCTATACATGTCCAAACCGTCTCAATCTAGCCTCTCTGACTTTGCCTCCAAAACCAATTACATGTGCTGTCCCTCTGATGCGCTCATTCCTGATCCTATCCATCCTCGTTACTCCTGCCTTTTCCTCAGGGCCACTGTTTCTAAACCATACAACATCGCTGGCCTCAACACCGTCTTGTACACTTTTTCTTTCATTCTTGCCGATACCTTCCGATCACACATCACACCGGACACTTGTCTCCAACCATTCCAACCTGCTTGCACACACTTCTTCACCTCTTTTCCACACTCTCCATTGCTCTGGATTGTTTACCCCAAGTACATACTTAAAATCCTCCACCTTCTTTATCTCTGCTCCTGTAACCTCACCATTCCTCTTGGGTCCTTGTCGTTCACACACGTGTATTCTGTCTTACTGAAACTAACCTCATTCCTCTCCATTCCAGGGCGTACCTCCACCTCTCGAGATTTTCCTGCACTTGTTCTCTGCTCTCACTACAGATCACAATGTCATCTGCAAACATCATAGTCCATGGGGAATCTTGTCTAACCTCGTCTGTCAGCCTGTCCATCACCATAGCAAACAAGAAGTCCTCTCAATGTCCCACTTCTTCTTAACTAAACTCTTCCTTTGTACACACGCCTGCACTTCCTCATTCCATCATAAAGTCTCCTTATCGACTTTCCTTCCAGAGGACACACCAAGTACTCTCCTACCTGTCTCCCTGATCACATTTGCTGGAGTTGTCTCGTCATCTGGAAGCACTTCCTGACCACCCAAAGCCTGTTTCAACTCCTCCTTGAAGACAACATGACCCTCTTCCATTTTCAGCTTCCACCACTTTGTCTTCTGCTCTACCTTTGCCTTCTTCACCTTCCTCACCATCAGCGTAATCCTGCACACCACCATCTTATGCTGTTTGGTAACACTCTCACCTACCCAGTCACTGACTTCTTTCAAATTGCATCGCCTCCACAAGATGTAGTCTACCTGTGTGCTCCTATCTCCGATTTTATAGGTCACCTTATGCTCCTGTCTCTTCTGGAAGAAAGTATTCACCACAGCCATTTTCCATCCTTTTTGCAAAATCTTTCAACACTTGTCCTTCTATGTTCCTGTCCTGGATACCAAACCTGCCCATCACTTCCTCGTCCCCTCTGTTGTCAGCACCAACATGTCCATTGAAGTCTGCACCAATGACCACTCTTTCACCTCTGGGGGTACTCTGCATCACTTCATCTAAGTCACTCCAGAATCTCTCCTTCTCTTCTAGCTCACATCCTGCCTGTGGGGCATAAGCACTAACAACATTGAACATCACACCTTCAATTTCTAACTCGAGACTCATCACTCTGTTTGACACTCTTTTCACTTCTAGAACATTCCTGACCAACCCCTCCTTCAAGATGACTTCTACTCCATTTCTCTTCCCATCCACACCATGAAAACACAGCTTAAACCCTGCTCCTAAGCTTCTAGCCTTGCTACCTTTCCAGCTCGTCTCCTGACCACACAGTATGTCCACTTTCCTCTTCTGCATCATGTCATCCAGCTCTCTAGCCTTTTCCTGTCATAGTTCCAAAATTCAAAGTCCCTACTCTCAGTCCTAGACTCATGCCTTTCCTCTTCTCTCTCTGCCTACGGACACGCCTCCTGCCTCTCCTTCTTCGACCAACAGTAGTCCAATTTCCACCAACACTCTGTTGGTTAACAGCACTGATGGCGGTCGTTGTTAACCCGTGTCTCGACCGATCCGGTATGAAATTCTTTTTTATGACTCGCATAGAATTAGACATTTCCCCTCATAGGTGTAAAAATACTAAGGATGAATTCTGATTCAACTGGGGTATTAATATTAACTCAAATTGTGGGTACTCAAATTCGTAAATGAATGTTAGCCTTTGCTCGTATCACTTAATTTTATGTATCATATAAAATGAAAATTAAAATCACAATAAATTTCAAAAGAACACGACTGGAATGGACATATTTACTTCAAAATATCTTACAACAATACTAAATCTTGCAGTGAAGATACGCTCTGTGGTGACATTCTTTAGTTGTATTGGTTTTGTTAGCAGCAAACCAGAGCCGGTGATACTGCAGTCAACAGTGTCTGCTGGCAAATCAGCTGCTCCGAATAACTGCACACACACACACACACACACACATACACACACACACACACACACACACACATACGTCTTAAAATCAGCATTTAATCTGTTTCGAATGGTTGTCTGTTTAAAATGTATTCTGAATAGAAATGTTACCTGGCAGCGGACAACAAGCTTGGGGTGTGTTGTGATATTATTGAACTCATCATGAACTTCTACTTTGATTCCAGCTGGCGTACCATTCTCTAAGCAAATTTCCTCATCAGACTTCACTACCAGTTCATGCGGAGGACCTTGTGAACACAGAATTAAAAAAAAAAATTGGAAAAAGATATTTTAATCATTTCTGGAGCAAGAAAGTGTCTTTTCAAAGAGAAAATATATTAGCATCTCATTCAAATCTTAAAATATCTTGCAGAGGTACTTCGTCTAACAAGTGTCCCTTATAATGATATTTCCATGATACGAGCTTCGAAGGAATTGTGGTCAAGTACCGAGGCACCACTGTATACATACATATTATATATATATACACACACACACACACACACACACACCGTATTCGACGTAATCAGCGCCCTGCTTAAATCACCCCCCCCATGTTTTCATCTACGTCTAATAACCGCCCACGTGTACTGAGAGCAAAATTGTAGATTAACTTAACATTAAATGAAAGATAAACTTCCCAATTTTATTTTTATTCGATCAGTCTCTGTAACAGTAAAATGAGGCGTTCACTGCCTGTAAAAATGAGTTTACATGATATGTCAAGACCCCTGCCACTGCCAAATGTCTATAATGTTCATCAGTAACATCACATTTGATTGTTCCGCCGTGCTTTAAAAAATATGAAAATATTTTGCTGTGTTCTCTTGGTAAATGTTCAACAACCGATGAACCATTAGAAACTGCTACAGCAAAACTATCAGATGCTCTGAATGAATGGACCGATGAGCCAGATATGGACCTGTCAGAAAGTGATGACGCGCAGTTTTCACCCGATTCTCCTGCTCATTAACTTCATAAGTTTAAGCAGGTTCCTGGACATGTGCTTTTGTTTATGTTGTTTGTTTATGTTGGTGTTGATTGGTTCAACGTGTCATGTGCTAAAGTTGACATTCGTGTTGATTGGCTCGATTTTACTTCCGGGAAAATGTTTAAAGGAACAGCACCGGGAAGGAAAAGTAAGGTTTTTTTTTTTTTTTTTTAATTAAATGTTGTTTTCTGTTTATTTCAGCTTTCATGTAAATAGTTTGGTTGATACCACAAAATGAATAACGCAAATACAGTACTACTAAAAGTCTTTTATTGTTCTGTTATTATTCAGGTTTTCCACCTCAATGGTAATAAGCACTTACCGTTCCACTCCGCTGGTAACATTTTAATAACCGCCCACCCGCTCCAATTTTTAAAGCGCCCTGGGCGCTTATCATGTTAAATACGGTGTGTGTGTGTGTGTGTGTGTGTGTGTGTGTGTGTGTGTGTGCGACACACACACACACACACACGGATCCCCCACTTTCCGCGGTTAATTGGGACCAAGATCCCCATGCTCAAAATCCGCGAAGTAGGATCACTCCCCACCAACGTATACGTACATGTATGAGAGTATATAATATTAATAAATACATATTCAATGTTATAAATGTTTATAATAACAATTAAACATTAAAAAAATAACATAACATGTAAATAAAATATAAATACAGACGCTCCCCAACTTACCAACATTCGTTTTGCAAACATCCGAAGATACCAACATGTCTGAGGTCGAAAGTGAAAGTTAAATGAAATTGAAGAACAAGTACAAATAGAAATGGAATAAAATCTACAGAAAGATAGATCATAAATATAAGTATGAAAGATGATTTAACATTATCCTGAGGTACACTTAGTACTAGGCTCCGGCAGAGGGGGTGTGGCTGACACGGGGAAGAGAAGCAGAATGATACTTTTCTGAACTCCTGCCAAAACTTAGAAACATATTGACTCCAGTATTATAATGAACTGGATAATAGTGAAACTCTCTGTAAATCTAATCAGATCCGAACTCGTTAGTCAGCTGAGGAGTGTCTGTACACAGTTTGATTTTGGGTTGTTTTTTGTTTGTTTGTTTTTTGGCATAATTGGCCTTGTTTTTGTGATATTTTCCGTAACTTTTCCATCTATTCTTCCTTAATTTCCTTATTTTTTAATTTGATGAATATTTCTTTATTTTTTTAAAAACCGCGATGCACTGAAGCCACATTAATTGAAGCGCAAAGTAGCAAGTGATCCCTGTAATAATATTTATATATATATATATATATATATATATATATATATATATATATATATATATATATATATACACACACACATATATATATATATATATATATATATATATATATATATATATATATATACACATATATACACACACACACACATACATACATATACACACACACACACTATACAGGGATCACTTGCTACTTTGCGCTTCATATAAAAAAAAATTATATATATATATATATATATATATATATATATATATATATATATATATAAATAATATACACACTCACCTGGACAGACACTAATCTGGAACGACTCGAACTCTGATTTCAGGCCTGGGATTCCTACTTTTACAGTGTGTATCTGTCAATAACATGTATGTGTAAAACATCAACAGAACACACACACCATCATTTTAATGCGAGAGTGAGTCCAGCGAATTAAAAGGTACATTTATGACAAACTAATAAAGCATTTAAAAAATAAATAAATAAAAGGCCGTACGCTAACCTTGTCCTGCTGGTTGTTCACTTGGCCCACAGCTTTTAGGTCTTGAATGGTAAAAGTTGATCCAGTTGACGTTGTCTGTTCATAATTCAGTTTCAATGAACTAATATGTGTTTATTTGTGGAAAAATAGGACAATGACTTAGAAAGTAGATAATCTACATGTCAATATGATAAACACAGACATAACTGCAATAAGGTTTTAAATTTCTTTGTGTTTTCTGAATCAGACCTGCACTCTAGCTGGGGTTTGATGTCCGGTGGAGGCTGAGTCGGATGTGTAAATGCATCTATAAACTTTAGAGTCAACATAAAGGGTACCCCCACCTGAACAGGAGAGGGAACAACGGCCACTGTGTAAGCCACGGCACTGTTTTCTGTGTATACACAAACACTTGTGTGAGAGCACATAAATCACTTAATAGGCACAGAAAGTTTTTAATAATTATGGTAGTTACCTTTAATACTGAAGCCAAGTGTGTAATAGGGCAAACGTGTTCCAGCCCACTCAGTCATTTGGGAATCCCCATCAGTCAGTATAGTTTGCAGGTGAAGAGTGTACTTCCCCAGTTTATTCAAGTTTTCTGAACACACAAAAACAGATATTATAAATCATGCATAACTATTATGGGTGCATATCTGATAATTGCAATAATGGAAGAAAATGATGCATAAAAGCTTGCTGGAACATCAAGGCTTTGGGTTTTGCAACACACAAAAACACACACACGTTTTTATATATATAAATATATATATATATTGGAGTTGCCACAGCGATTCCCACGTTTGATTTGGCAGAGGTTTTTACGTTGGATGCCCTTCCTGTCACAACCCTTTTTAGCAAAGGACAGAAACACGCTGACGGCTTTGCAGCCTACTCTTTACGAAAGTCAGCAACGGTTCTTTTACGTTTCTTTTGTGAAGAGAAAGTTGACAGACACCAAACCCAACACTGTGGATGATCTTAAGGCCGCTATCGAAGCATCCTGGGCCTCCATAACACCTCAGCAGTACCACAGGCTGATTACCTCCATGCCAGGCCGCATTGAAGCAGTCATTTTTTATTGGTCGGATGAATATGTATGCCAACATCATCAGTATTAAAACAATAAAAGACCTGAAATTTTTCAGTTGGTGTGCAATGAATCTAAAACATATAAAAGTTTAATTTTCATCAGTACATTACAGAAAATAATGAACTTTATCACAATATGCAAATTTTTTGAGAAGGACTCGTATTAGTATACTGGACCTTTCTAGAAGTTTGTCAAAATTTTCTTTGTAATCTTTTTACCTTTCTTTCGACATTAATATGTGGAGGAGCAGGAGGACTAGTGTAGATGTATTTTCAACCCCATGTGTGTCTATACAAAGGTCAGAGGCTAGGAGTCACTTCGTGTGAATCAATTCATGGTTCAAAGAATCAAGAGTCGACTCCAAAGCAGTTGCGTTATAGTTCGGCTCAGATGATGGAAAGAGGAAATGTACAGTACACATATATACAGTGGGACCTCACTTTATGAAAGTCTCACCAAATGAAAAATGCAGGTTACGAAAAGCATTTTCCTAAAATTTTTGTCTCTGGATACAAAACAAGTTCACGTTACGAAAGCACCATCTTAAAAATTCAAACGCGCCATTCAAACAATGTACGAGCTGCTCTCCCATCAATGACGTTCAAGCATCCTGCCCCACTGGTTTCCCATTGGCTAGGAGGGATGACGCAGCTCCCTCTTATTGCCTATCTCCCAACATCCCGCCCCACTAGTCTCCCATTGGCTTGGAGGGATGATGCAGCTCCTTCCCAGCTACCATAATGCTTTGCCTGTAAAAGACAGAGTTAACCTTGTTTCATGCTTTATTTCTTAACTCAGGCTTTTAACCTTCCAAAAACATTTGTAGGACTATAACTCTGCTAAGAAGACATGGTCAAAACACGCACGCGCACACACATGCGCACACACTTTTCCCTTCAGGGGTCGCCACAACAAACCATCTGCCTCCATCTCACCCTATCCCCTACATCTTCTCTTACACTAACTACCTTCATGTCCTCCTTCACCACATCCACGAATCGTCTCTTTGTTCTTCCTCTGGGCCTTCTGCCTGGGAGTTCTAACCTCAGCATTCTACTACAAATATACTCACTATCCCTCCTCTGTACATGTCCAAACCATCTCAATCTAGCCTCTCTGACTTTGTCTCCAAAACCTCTTACATGTGCTGTCCCTCTGATGAACTCATTCCTGATCCTATCCATCCTCGTTACTCCCAAAGAGAACCTCAACATTTTCATCTCTGCTATCTCCAGCTCTGCCTCCTGTCTTTTCCCCAGTGCCACTGTTTCTAAACCATACAACATCGCTGGCCTCATCACGATCTTGTACACTTTTCCTTTCATTTGAGGTACCACTATATATATGATTTGGTGAAAAAAATACCCTAGCTCAAATCATGAAGGGTTCCACTTTAAAGCAAGTTGAGGCTGGTTCGAAAATAAACAAAAAACAAACAAACAAAAAAAGACAAAATAAATTAATCTATTAATAATGTTGTGTGTTTGTCCTGTTGTTTCACATTTAATATACTATTTGATATATAAATGACATTATGTTTTAAAAAGGTAGTTTTCTAGTGTCTTGGAACGGATTAAAACCGTTTTGTCATGGGAAAACCGGATTTGGAATTCCAACAAATCGGAATTCGAACAGCCTTCTGGAACGGATTAAGTTCAAGAACCAAGGTAGCACTGTGTATGTATATATATATATATATATATATAGAGAGAGAGAGAGGATTTTCTGAGTAGATCCTTCCGTAGGAGAGTGCTCAATACTTTTTGGTAGAGCAAATAAACAAAAGGACAGGACAAAGGCTTTCTATTGAAACTCTATTTATCACTACAGATCTGTTTCGAGGGGTGGTGAAACCATCCCCTCTCTTCAGGTGATTACAGAAGAAATCTTACAGAAGTAATTTCTTCTGTAATCACCTGAAGAGAGGGGATGGTTTCACCACCCCTCGAAACAGATCTGTAGTGATAAATGGAGTTTCAATAGAAAGCCTTTGTCCTGTCCTTTTGTATATATATATATATATATATATATATATATATATATATATATATATATATATATATATATATATATATATCCTGGTCCCGCTCAAAAAATTAGCATATTGTGATAAAGTTCATTACTTTCTGTAATGAACTGATAATGTACAGTTGGTGTGCAATGAATCTAAAATATATGAAATTTTAATTTTTATCATATTTTTGAGAAGCACCAGTCCACTGGTATGTATATATGTATGTATATATATATATATATACATACATATACACACACACAGTCATACACAGGGATCCCTCACTTTCCGCAGTTAATTGGGACCGAGGTCCCCCACGCGACCATCAAAATCCGCCAAGTAGGATCACTCCCCCAACCCCCCTCCCCCCATTGACGTATATGTACATGTATATGTGTATGTAATATCAATAAATGCATATTTGATGCTATAAATGCATAGGATGTAAATAAAATATAAATACACGCACATACAGATGGAACTGCATGAGAAAAAGAGGACACACATATATACACGCCCACGCACACGCACTGCACTGGGGGGGGGGGGGTGACAACCCGTTGAGAGTGGGGCTTGAACCCCCAACTTTGGGATCAGTGATCCATCACATTTACACATTTACCATCGGGCCACCGCTGCCTCTAGTTTAATCACTTGAGTAATTTGTAGATTTACACAGCATTATGGCAGCATGGTGTAACTTCTAGAAAAGCAGGTTTGAAAACAAAAGGTTTCTGCTTGGATTGGGGGAAAATGGATGTGAGTGGAGTGAGCAGCACTGACCTCCACTGTCACGGCATCGGGCTCCAGTTGCTCCCTGGTCACTACAATGTGACTCGATGGCAGCTGATTTGAATTTGTGTGTGTGTGTGTGTGTGTGTGTGTGTGTGTGTGTGTGTGTGTGTTCATTTTAGATGGAATGAATGCAGAGCCTAATTTCCCATGCAGAATTAATATATCAGAATAAAAAGGCATATCCCCACTCTTCCACATGTCAGAAAATATGAATGGTAGAAATATCAAAATATCAAAAAGCACAACTATACCGCCGAGAATGAACTCCCAAGTTTGATTTAAAAAAAAAATTCTTCAAAAGGTTCTGAGCTGTTGCCTGGAATTAAAATAATTACAGACAGTGATATACTGATTCCAGAGGCATTAAACAAAAAGCCATGTTAAGATGTTTAAAACATGTTGCTGTAAATATCCAAAAATAACATTTGACATTCTGCTCTATTATTTTGAATTTATTGTTTGATTCATTAGTTGCTGTACATATCATTTCCTTTATATATATATATATATTAGAATTTTGAATTCATTTCAGAACCAATAATTGAGTTTAAAATAAAGGAAGCAACATTCATGAGTTTGGACAAAATTCCTTATAATTTGTTTAAAATGTACAGACAATAATCAAAAACGTAGCAGATTTGAATGAAATGTTCTTGGTTCACCAAACAGGGAGTCAAATGTTATTCAGAAGGCGCTAAGAAAATTTGTCAACCTTGAACAAAAATTTTATGTTACATGGAAGAGTGCATATAATGAAATCAGGTCATTACCCATTTTTCTGAACCAGTACTCCCACTTAGAATGCATGCAAGTGTGACAGTTGGTCTTTACATCCCCTTTAGGAGCTGAGGGGGAAAAAAAAGCACAGAATAAAGGTGCATGAAATAACAATAACAACAATAATAGTAATAAGTGTTCATTCCACTCATTAGGATATGCGCGTGCACACAGATGCAACGATGTACAGTAGGCCCTCGACATTCGTGGGGGTTTGGTTCAGGCCCCTCCTGCGAATGAAGATAATCCGCGAGTTCTGGGGCCTACTGTAACTAGTTTTGATGGGAGATTTTGGGTTGGTTTTTGTTTGTTTAGGGTTGTTTTTTTTGTTCGTTTGTTTTTTGTATAATTGGCCTTGTTTTGTGGCATTTTCCTTAACTTTTTCCCCTATTCTTCCTTAATTTCCTTATTTTTTAATTCGATGAATATTTATTTATTTATTTTAAAAACGCGATGCACTGAAGCCACATCAATTGAAGTGTGAAGTAGCGAGGTATCTTGTATACCATATTTTCCGGACCATAAAGCGCACTTTAAAGTCGTTAGTCTTCAAAAAAAAAAAAAATGACGGTGCGCCTTATCCGTTGTACATTATGTATGGATGAAGCTGCGCGACTCCATCTCACTGACACCACCAAAACCCAAGTGAAGAAAATGAATTCAGAGCTTGCCATCATTCTGATGGATTAACCAAAGAACTCCAACTGCTAGTTATTGGTGTCAACAGGTCGTAAGTTAGAGGGATCCGGGCTTTATGTCCAAATATTACTGCTGTCATAGTCAGGTGACTCGCTGAGTAATACGTAAGTGGTTTTTCCAGCTAGTCTCCGTCTCTACCCTCAGGACGCCCAAATGGCTTAATCAGAGTCTCACATTCATCAACGGGATAAAGCACTGCTACAGGTGTCCTTCTGAGATCTTGGATTAACCTTCTTGAATTTAAAGTTACACTGATACAGCTCCTTAAAAGTATTGACCTCCGTTCCGTCATGAACACAATACTCACACTGCGAATGGGCACCACCATGTGTGTTAGTGTAAATGCACTGTCTCTTTAAGGGCGCGTGGCTGACAGACGTTTAGGTCATGCCACAAAAAGACTTCTAATCTCCATGTCTATTGCTCTGACTCCATGCGTGAGGGAATAATAGCTGATAAAATATTATACAGTAGGCCCTTGATATTCGCGGGGGTTTGGTTCAGGCCCCTCCTGCGAATGAAGATAATCCGCGAGTTCTGTACCCGGAAGTAAAACCCCATGTATCATATTACATGCTTGAATGATTAACCGGAAGTAAAATACTATGTATCTATTACATGGGCTAAAATATGCTTCTTAAAATACATTCTATAGACAGTCTTACTCATTAATACAGTATTAATGTAATAAAATGTAGTACTGATTAAGAAAAACTTTTTAATAAATATAAACATTATACAGCATATACAGCAGGCCCTTGGCTATTCGTGGTTTTGCACTCACGGTTTGAGTATTCGCGGACTGCCAAGCAACTGACACGTCACTCAAGTTCACCCAATGACTGTCCTCCTTCCCACTGATTGGTTGAGATGATGTAACACTCCTTTTTCCTGATTCGCGCACAAGTTTTCAATGAGCTTCTTTTTTTAGTGTGTTTTAATTACCAGTTAAGCTCTATGATGCCACTCAAATGCTGTGCATCTTCTCTGGCTAAGCGCTAAAAAAGGTAATGACGTTGGATGTCTCTTCTGAAGAAATAAGACTTTCTGCTGAAGAAACAACAGTTTCCTCTGAAGTGCCTGAAGAGAAATAATCATCTGAAAGCACTCTAGTATTAAAGACTTTTTCACTCATTATTCCAGTGATAAAGTCCTAAGTTAATGTTTAGAATGTTTGTGAGTGTGATATTATGTCATGTGGTGTAGCATGTTTATTGTTTTGTTTTGTTTATCCAATTTATGGATATGGAAGGCCAGTTCACTGTGTATAATTATAATGGTGGGCCGTGCTATAGATGTTTGTATCCTGTTCCCCCATCACCTGAAACCGTCACAAACTGCTCTGATGGAGGAGTTCTAGGAGTTCAACTTAGTTAATTTTCACTGCTATTACAATGGAAAGTGATGGGGCAGTGGTGGTCTAGTGGTATAGGGCGCTGGATCGCTGATCCAAAGGTTGGGGTTTCGAGTCCCACTCTCCACAAGGTTGTCACTGTCCTCCCCCAGTGCAGCTAACTGGGTTATCAAAGGCGGGCCATGTCTCTCACTGTCTATGGTGAGAGGCATGTAAAAGAACCATTGCTGACTTTCGTAAAGAGTAGCTGCAAAGCCGTCAGCGTGTTTCTGTCCCTTGCTAAAAAGGGTTGTGACAGGAAGGACATCCGACGTAAAAACCTCTGCCAAATCAAACGTACAAATCAGATGATTCGCTGTGGTGACTCCCGAGTAAAAGGGAAAAAGCCGAAAGGAAGACAGACAGACAGACAATTTATGACATTTCATGTTCTTTTATGTTCTTTTTGTTCTGTGTTTTGAGAGAACTGATTTTGACAGCTGTGTTCTCTAACTCTAACTGTTCGCTCCGGCTGAGGGGTGTGGCTGAGCTGCTCCGTGGCTCACACCTGAATTTCATTCTCATCTACTCTCAATAAACACAAGCATGCTTATCTCTGCACTAGAGAATTAACTCACGTTTTTGTAGGTGACAAATGGAGCTTGTGAGACGAAGCGCGGCTGATCGGGACTTCTGATCTTTTAAGTGTGCAAGATCAAGCTCAGTGTGTCACCTGCAACAAACGCCTCACATTCAAAAGGGAAGGACTTAAGAAGCACGCCTTAATTGAGGTGAGAGTGCGGTTTGTGTTTATAGGGAGTAAATGAGATTACTTAATTCAAGTTCAGGCACTTCAGAGGAAACTGTCGTTTCTGCAGGAGAAAGTCTTATTTCTTCAGAAGAGACTGCGCTTAGCCGGCGTTGGAGTGGCATCATAGAGCGTGACTGGATAATATATTATACATACAAAATGAAAACATATACATACTCTGTGTATATATATATATATATATATATATATATATATATATATATAGAGAGAGAGAGAGAGAGAGAGAGAGAGAGAGATAGATAGAAAGTATGCTGTATAATGTTTATATATTTTATTAATAAATATCACAGTACAAAATTAAAAGGTTTTTCTTAATCATTACTACATTTTACTACATTAATACTGTATTAAAGAGTAAGACTGTCTATAGAATGTGTTTAAGAAGCATATTTTAGCGAATGTAATAGATACATAGTATTTTACTTCTGGTTGATCATTCACACATGTAATATGATACATGGGGTTTTACTTCAGGGTACAGAACTCGGAGTATCTTCCTTTGCGGGAGGGGCCGAAACCAAACACTTGCGAATATCGAACGAACCGATATGCTTTCGATATCTGAACAGATCGGAAGTGGCACGAATGGCTACATACATGTTTCAACATCAGCGATTGGCTATTAGAAAGCCATCAACCAATCAGCAGTAACGTTTCAAGAGAGGTCATTTTATGCAAAACTCAGAATGGAATAAAAGTGGGAAAGGTTATTTTGACATATTCGGCGTGAAAAAAATCTATATATATATATTTTTTTTTAAACTGGGCCAATGAAAAAATTGTAATTCTGTGAATTCGCGGAAAAATCACATGCCTGCTATCCACGAGACCACCACTGCCCCTTTTTTTTGCTTAATATGCCTTATATCCCAGTGCCTCTTATGTATAGACAGAGAACGTTCGAGCATCGTTCATTGATGTTGCGTCATATAATGCAGTGTGTCCTGCGGCCCAGAAAATCCAGTCTGTGTATATAGGATATATGTGTGTCCATATAGCTAAGTGTATATATGTGTATGTAGGTATGTGTACATGCATAGTTTAGCTTAGTTACTTCATTGTCCTTCGTGCATTTCAATAATTGCTGCTAAACTAATTTCCATAAAATATCTCTTATCTTATAATAATAATAATAATAATAATAATAATGATAATGATAATAAAAAATGGCAGCACGATGGCATAGTGGTTAGCACGGCTGCATCACAGAAAGAAAGTCCTGGGTTGGATTCCCAGCCTGGGTTTTTCTGTGTGGAGTTTGCATGTTCTCTCCAAGTGCTTATGTGGGTTTCATGCTGGTATTCCGGTTTCATCCCACAGTCCAAAAACATGCGCAGTAGGTTAATTGGCTGTTCCAAATTGTCCCTAGGTCTGAGTATGAGTGGTTGTATGAGTGTCATCCCTGCGGTGGCCTGGCGAGCTGTCCAGGGTGTACCCTGCCCTTACCCAGAGTCGGCTGAGATGGGACCCAGCCTCCATGTGACCCTAATTAGGATTAAGCAGTTCAGAAAATGAATGACTGAATGAATGAATAATAAATGTGGGAAAATGTACTCACAGTGCCAGATCACTTTGAGCTCAATCTGGAATTTTTTAAAGCTGGCATTTGATACAGGCATCCGTGATACTGTCTCCCCTTTCTTATTCAAAATTTCAACCTGAATTGGACCTGAAATAGAGAAGTGAAGCATGTTACAAAACATCACCACCCAAAATATTGTCCTCTGTTTTGTTGTCCTACAGCTAAAGATGATCGTTACAAAGTACAGAAGGTGATAGGATTCATAGCTTTCCACCATATGCTTGCCGAACAGCTGATTCAAGATTTGACTTTTCTTTACTGTTAGAACAACTCGATTCTTCTAAAAACTAGGTTTTGGAATGTGGACGTGAGATTTGCACATTTAGACACAAGTGGAGTCAATTCACTGAGATCAGCCCACATGGTCAGCACTGCAGTTCATTCCAATGGTGTTTAATAGGGTTGAAGCCAGAAATCTGTGCAGACCATTTGAGTTTTTCTAAAGTAACTTTGGAAAGCCTTTTGGCAACAGTTTTAGAAATACCATCAGATGTCCACAAACTTTTGACTACATCATGTCGACAGTCACGTATTATGCATATAGTGAATAGCAAAAACCTGATCCGCATGTGAAAGCAAATGTGTGATTCTACATTTGGCAATCTGAGTCAAGGAGCCTACCCATTGGAGTCCCAGCTGGTTGAATAGTTTTCTCAGGCCATGGGTTCCCCTCTGGCCATGTGACTTTCAACTTAGCAGGAAGTCTATACCAAGGACAAACAATTAGCATAAGTACCATTTGTGACTCGACTTTGGTCACAACAATTAATCACATCTGTGCGTTAATGCAATATGCATATTTATTTTTTTAAAAATCTATACTGGGTGATTTTTTCTTTTAAGATTGCAAAACACTTTTCCTCACCTGAGACATGCCAGAATAAATTATAAGCTTGTGTGCACTGATACGTAATAAACATACATTTTATGTTGATTGAACAAAGAAAACCTGTACAGCTGCTCATTTATACATTTATTCAATCAGCAATCCATCTGTAACACATTGCAGAGCCTTGCTCAAGAACACTAAAGCCATGAAAGTGGAGAAAGGAAACCCAATCTCTCCCACCGACCCACCCACCCAATGACCTTGCTCACATCAAATGAGTGAGGAAGGCAAAATCAACAATATCCAGAAGCTCATCTATAAAAATAAACAATTTAGTGAGAGACAAAACAAATGACTTACTTTTCCAGTTCATTCTCAAGGTTTTCCTGGATTTCAACATCTGTGGCTTGTCTGTCAATTTTACAAATGGGGATGACTCTTTCCTCATTGTATATTTGCTTTGGTTCCTACAGACAGATGGACAAATATTTCCAAGTGATGGAATTTTTTTGTGTCTGTGGAATGAATAACATACGAAGCTTCTCCTTCCCCTAATGATCATAACCTGCCTTAAGGATGCCAAGCAAGACATTCTCAAGCTCAAAATTCAATCAGTGGACAAAAGATAATTCCAAGTCATGGCATTGCTTGAATGTTTTGAACTATATTTGCCCATAGGTAGTCATTAATTATAAAACTATAAATACAATACAGCGATACCTCAGCTCACAAACATAATTGGTTCCCAGAAAGTGTGTGTAAGGCGAAAAGTTCGTCTTCCGAACATTTATTTCCCATAAGAAACCATTAAAATGAGAATAATCCGTTCCCAGGTCCCCATAAAACATAATTTTCTACTAAATAAGCCTTAAAACTACACAAAAATATACCTTATTTTATGTATAATAAATGTCTATTGTATTGTAATTAAAGAAATAAACTGTACTGTATAATAAAGTCGTTTTATTTACCTTTGTGACGGTAGTTGATGGCTTGATGGAATGGAGTGGGAGGAGGAGGGAGGGAGGGACTTACTGTTTGGAAGGAGTGTTTGGAAACGCCTACTGTTTGGAAACACCCTTAGCCACACACGCACCCTTAATAGCTTCCTTGTTCTTAAGGATGGTGGTAGACTTAGCGTACTGGTACTGGGACGCTGAGTCACACAAACGCACACCTCGTTCGTGGTTTTCAATGCTCTCCGCCTGTGGTGGGGTCTTTTTCAGTCCCATAATAGCAAAAGTATACTCAATATGGTCCAAAATGTCTAGTAAACACAAACCACTTCCGCACTTAAAGAAAGGGGGTGACGAACTATGACGCCGTGAGCGTGCGTCAGCTTCTCGTGGCCGCCACCGTGGCGCTGTTCGACCGCGTGGTTTGATTCGTCCGCCGAAAACTAGTTCATCAGCAGAGACTATATGCCTCGCAAATTTAATGTTCTTGAGGCGAAAAGTTCGTGAGCTTAAGCGTTCATCAGCGAAGGTTTTACTGTACTCCCATTGGGCATAAACAGACAGTATAAAATATGTCACCTGATTACAATCAGAAAATATGTTAATTCCTTTACCAGTAAAACATTGTATGGCAAAATTTATTGGTAATGATATCCAGCATGTTTCATGAGATCTCTCAGACATACTAGTGTATTGATACTGATACAGGCGGTCCTCGACTTACGTGGTTCCCGATTTACTACGTTTCAACTTTGACGCCACTAAATGTATGTACGTAAGAAAATAGAGAAGGATTCGAAGTTACACCGCTCTGTTCATAAGCTCCTACGATTCGTACTAGTTTTCGATGCGGAGTGAGTATGAATACACAGCCACACAGTGCTACGTGGTCATCAGCATCGTCCATTTTGTCTTGAGGCGCATCATAGTGCAGATCAGGGGTCACCAATATGGTGCCCGCGAGCACCAGGTCGCCCACAAGGTCAAAATGAGGCACCCGCGGGCCTGTTCACTGCTATTTTTAGAACAGGCCCTTGGCTCCATAGTGCCACTCTCCATTGAGCTGTATCTAATTTTTTGCTTTTTTTTTTATCAAATCAATATCTTCACATAAATGAATATTATTAAGAATAACATATAACTCAAGGTAAATTGAGCAAATTTGTTATTTCAGAAGTGTGTATCGACCTGGTAGCCCTTTGCATTAGTTGGTACTTTAAAAAGGTTGGTGACCCCTGGTGCAAACGGTCTTGGTTTGTGCTCCTTTTTCACATCATGGCCACAAAAAAAGAAAGCAGGATCTTCTGGCGAAGCTGGTCCAGCCAAGAGGAAAGCCGTTACAATGGAAACGAAGCTGGACATTATTAAAAGGTCAGACAAAGACGAGACGTTGAGGAACATTGGTAAGGCGTTAGGCTTCAGTAGGTTGATCATGGCGACCACTATTAAGGACAAAGGCCGTATATACCTTCACCTGCTAATCTTACCACCTCATCGGATAATCCTGATAGCTATAGGATAGTTATTTAGAGATTTAGGGGGTATTTAGGGGTAAAAATCTAACTTGCATGGATTTCTGGGTTACAACGCGTCATAGGAACCGAACTCATTCGTAACTCTAGGACCACCTGTATATATATATATATATATATATATATGTGTGTATATATAAAGAAAGACATTCATACCAGTGGTTAGCTAGTACATAACTGAAACCCTGAAAGAATGCAACTGACAACCTAATGGACGGACAGTGTGTTCTCTTACCAGTACAATTTGGACATATCCCCCGGTAGCATAAACATCATCTTCATGGTCCCCATACAGCAGGAAGCGCTCTATTGTGCCATAAATAATAGGCACAGTTTTCATTGTTTTCACCTACAAAACGGACACAAATGGGTTAAAAGGAGTGTGTATTAACATGCTTATCTATCTGTGTATCTACTGCATGTCAATATCTATTCAGAGTGGTTCCTGAAACTTTAAATTTTGCAGTTTTGCCAAAACATTTCTCATGCTCACATGAACTGTTCACAAAATAATTCTATTGGATTATAATCAAAACTTTGACTTGGCCGTTCCTAAACACAGGGATGACAACAGCAAAATATATTTTCAGCTGAACTTTAGCGGGGTGGGGGGTGGGGGGGGTCCCCAGGGTGGAGCCTGTTTGCTATCTACAGTTTGGCAACATATCTAATGCATAAACTAATTGGAACATAATTTTATTTGTAAACATATATGTATTTGCAATATAATATACACACAAAATTGAGAAATAGGTCAGCCATGGCGCTATGTTTTGTGTTGTGTGAATGAAAGATGAAAAAAATACACAAATATTTCCTGTAAACCACTTTACAAATTTATGAAACATCAACTAACCGTCCCAGCCTGCTGGTTACTAATTCATGTTGAGATACTACTCAGGTAAATAACGAGTGTATTAATTTACATGACAACCATCGCCAATGCATTGAGTGTTTTCAAATTGAATACGAATTACTTACATTTGGCTACAAATAAAAAAAAAAAATGAATAAAATGAAAATAAAATTCCCATACATATTAAACTGTTATTATCAACAATGCAAGGAAGTTTATCACACAGTGATTTTACCAATAAAGAATACTTTTATTAAGTTACATTTAAATGGGATTCCACGGAATCGAAACGAAATAAATATTTAGTGATTACCTCTGAGTGCGCTTGTCTGTCGGCCATAAGTGCAATACAGTAGGCCTTCGATATTCGCTGGGGTTCGGTTCTGGTCCCTCCCGCAAATCAAAATAATCCGCGAGGTAAAACCCCATGTATCATATTACAGGCACGAATGAGCAAGCGGATATACTATGTATCAATATAATTATGTATGTATAGCAGAATACTGTGTATCTATTAGATGCGCTAAAATATGCTTCTTAAACACATTCTATAGACAGTCTTACTCATTAATACAGTATTAATGTAGTAAAATATAGTAATGATTCAGAAAAACTTTAATTTTTAAAGTTATATTTATTGATGATAAAATATAAACCTTATACAGCATATACTGTTATAAAGCCCTTGTATTAAAGTCTTTTTCAATTATTATTCCAGTACAGTACCCAAGTTAATGTTTAGAATGTTTGTGCGTGAGATTTTATATTCTGTAGCATGTTTTACAAATGATACCAAAAGGTTAAACTTTATTATGCTTCATGTCCTTTAACATTGAACTTGGAGTGACGTCTTGGAGTGACGTCTCCAAGATGGCACTGCCTAGAGGGCAACGTTGCGGAGTTCTCAGAGTCAAATTGTTTCTTCGCTCGTTTTAATTTGTTTTATTTGTTTGTTCATGTTTTGCACTATGCTCGTCTATGACCGGTCGACCCTACTACAGCTATGAGCAGCTTCAGCTTCGGGCAACTAAGCACGCAACAACTCCTATCGTGAGCTAATATGCTATGGTAGCTCAATGCTAGCCGCACCCCGGCTAACAATAAGCCCAGGCAGGGAGGGGCTGAATGACGACTCCAGCGCTTGGGATCGCAGGGGATGGAGGCCGTTTAGCCGGCTGGGGCAATCGATTCGTTGGGTGTACTCTCCTTGAGCCTTGTTTCGCAGAAACACAGCATGGAGCTGTCCTGTAGATCCCTCTACGCTGCAATCTGAGCATGAAGCTCATCCGCAAGGACTGAACATTTTCAAGCAGCATCACCGGAAGTGCTAACCTTCCACTTCTAACCAAGCACCAGAGACTCTGAGAACTAGGAAACAGTAAAAAAAAAAAAAAAAAAAAAACCACAGGCGAAAAGGAAAAAAGAAGACTGGGGGTATATAAAAAAAATGGTGTTTTCTGTTTATTTTCAGCTTTCATGTAAGTAGTTTGGTTGATACCATGAAATGTATAACACAAATACCAGTTAAACTCTTATTGTTCTGTTATTATTCATGGTTCCACCTTGATGGTAATAAGCACTTACCGTTCCACTACGCTGGTAACATTTTAATAAGCACCCACCCACTCCAATTTTTAAAGCACCCTGGATGCTTATCATTTCGAATACGGTATAGCTTTCTATAAATTTTATTCAATTTCTATTTCTACTTGTTCTTCAATTTCATTTCACTTTCGACCTCGGACAGCCCCGTTCGTATGTCCGGATGTTTGTGTGTATATATAAATGTAGTAATGATTAAGTAAAAACTTTTTCATTTTGTCTTGTGATATTTATTGATAATATATAAATAAATATCACAGTACAAAATTTAAAAGTATTGATGAGTAAGACTCTGTAGAATGTGTTTAAGAAGCATATTTTAGCGCATGTAATATCATACATAGGGTTTTACTTCCGGGTACAGAACGTGTGGATTATCTTGATTCGCGGGAGGGGCCAGAACTGAACAACAGCGAATAACGGGAGCCTGCTGTATTTATTTCTCCTTTAACCATTCTTAGGTAAAACATCTTGAATGGTCATGTCACATGACAATGACCCTAAACACACAACACCACAGATCCTTTTCCCAGTAATCAACTAACAAAGATCACTCAAAAGAACAAGATTTGTGTGAAAGAGACCCAGTACAAGTTTTATTTGTTCTTTGTACTTATTTTCTAAAATGTAGGGGCAGTGGTGGTCTAGTGGTATAGGGCACTGGATCGCTGATCCAAAGGTTGGGGGTTCGAGTCCCACTCTCCACAGGGTTGTCACTGTCCCCCCAGTGCGGCTAACTGGGTTATCAAAGGCAGGCCATGTCTCTCACTGTCTATGGTGAGAGGATCATGTAAAAGAACCTTTGCTGACTTTCGTAAAGAGTAGGCTGCAAAGCCGTCAGCGTGTTTCTGTCCCTTGCTAAAAGGGTTGTGACAGGAAGGGCATCCGACGTAAAAACCTCTGCCAAAATCAAACGTGCGAATCAGATGATTCACTGTGGCGACTCCCGAGTAAAAAGGGAAAAAGCCGAAAGGACAAACAGACTTATTTTCTAAAATGTCTCATTAAATATGATTAGACAGCTGTTAACACACCCAGGCTGGCTGTCCAAGTAAACTGCATATTTGGGAAACACCATTTTTGCACAGGTTTTACTTGATGTTCCATAGAAAAAACAGGAAATCAGTTCATTTAAAAAAAAAAAAAAAAGAAAAGAAAAAAAAAAAAAAAATCACGAACTGAATCAACTCCGGGTCAGCACTAAAATCAGCCAAAAGCTAGCACCTAGTTTGCACTGGAAGAAAGGGGTACCAGTAGGGGTTGTGGTCTGGGCATTGAGTTGGCTCACCCCCGCCATACATTTCTTCTTCTTTGCCATTCAAAAGTAATTTCCTTGTGTGGGACCAATTTATACTGATGGTAAGGGAGCCTCAAAGAATATTAAGGTGTAAAGTGGAGACCATTTCAATTTCCCATGTTTGATGCTGCAAGCCAAGCATGAATCATCATCATTGCCCCAGCAACATGCTTAAGAGGTGAAAAAAGGTATTTTTGGTGATGCACTGTAGTGCCCAACAATCTTGTTAGTGAGTGTTGATTTATTTTCAAGAAAAACGAAAAATACTAAAAATCTGAAATACTATATTTGACGTAATAAGTGCCCTGCTCCAATTTATCTTACGTCTACTAACCACCCATGTGTATTAAATTGAAGATCAAACTTACAAATTTTATTTGATCAGTCTCTGGAACCATAAAATGAGGCATTCACTGCCTGTAAAAGTTAGTTTACACGGTATTTCAAGTACCCCTGCCACTGAGGAATGTCTATAATGGTCATCAATAACAACACGTTTGATTGTTCCGCCGTGCTTAAAAAACAGGAAAATATGTTCCTGTTTTCTCTTGGTAAATGTCCAATAACCCATGAACCATGAGAAACTGCTACAGCAAAACCATGGGATGCTCTGAATGAATGGAGCAATGAGCCAGATATGGACCTATCAGAAAGTGATGAATATTTCTCACCCGATTCGCCTGCTCACTCATTTCGTAAATTTAAAGACGTTCCTGGCCATGTGCTTTTGCTTATTTAGGTGTTGGTTCAATGTGCCATGTGCTAAAGTTGACATTCATGTTGATTGGCTCAATTTTACTTCCTGGAAAATGTTTAAAGGAACAGCACTGGGAAAGAAAAGTAAGGGGTCTTTGTTTAAAAAAAATACATGCTGTTTTCTGTTTATTTTCAGCTTTCATGTAAGTAGTTTGGACGATAACACAAAATGAATAACACAAATACCAGTAAAACTCTTTTATTGTTCTGTTATTATTCATGTTTTCCACCTCGATGGTAAGAGGCACTTACTCTTCCACTCCGTTGGAAACATTTTAATAAGCATCCATCCACACCAATTTTTAAATTGCCCTGGGCACTTATCAAGTCCAATACGGTACAGACGCTCCCCGACTTACGTTCATCCGTTTTACGTTTGTAAATTTTGATTTGATTCAAATTTTGAGTTTAGACGTACCTACGTGGTACGCTGACCTAATGACGCAATGATGCTGCATTCATTGTTTACAAACTACTGACTGAGTGTGTGTGTGTGGTGTGTATATGTGTGTGTGTGTATATATATATATATATATATATATATATATATATATATATATATATATATATATATATCAGTTATATAGCGTGTTACCCTTGTATTAAGATGTCGTCTTTGTGTTTACACTGTTTTGCGGACTTTTGTAAACCTTAGCAAATATGGTGGTCAGAAGTGTAAGCATACGAGCATGGGTGCAAGTCTCATACACAGAGATGAATTAACTATCTGCTCAGATTGGCACAATCTTTATATTTATTATCTTTTAGCAGAATCCTAAGAGTGCATACTTATTTGTATATTAATATTCATTGGGATTTGTACTTGTTCTTTGTATGGATCTTTTGAATAAAGTTTACTTACTTACTTACACAAAAGAAAGAGCTCTCCGCTTTGCTGGAAGACTGCATCAGTGCAGGCTGTGTTCTAAACGAGTTCAACGGCACCCTTGTGCACTTGAAAGACCGGAAGTCTGTATAACCCACAGCAAGTACACTACTTTGGGTATTGAGCGCCTCACATATTGTAAGCATTGACTGTTTTAAGCTTCATGTAAATTAACTCGGAACAAATAAGTGACTTATTTGAAATTAATGTTGATATTATTTGATATATTTTACATTATTTTACAATGTTATGTTTATAATAATTGATTTAGGGGTGTTTTATGAGATATGGTAATGGTATTTATGGACGTATAGTACAGTATGATATGTCATACGTCACTATAACAACTTATGTTCACTTTCAACTTGCGTTCGGCCATCCGGAACCAATTAAAAACGTAAGTCGGGGAGCGTCTGTATATGGAAATTTCTTGAAGCTATTTGTTTATATAAAGGTAGTGAGCATGACAAAATGGTCATGAAATGATAGCTGATAAATAAATAATATAAGAATTGATGGAATGTATACTCTCTTTTCCCCCTAACTCAGTGGTTCTCAATTATTTTCTGTCACCTCCCAGGATGAGGAAAACATTCCCCCCTCCCATAAATAGTGTCTTTGCCTGTAAAATTGTTATAAGTAATACTCTGCAGAACACTGTATCCTTATTAACATTATAGAATAAAACAAGGAAGAAATATAGATCAACTTCCAACAAAGCATAATGTAATTTTTAGTCTTTAAACAAAAAGATTTAAAGGGCATCAATTTGCCTGAAATAAAAAAAAGTATCCTTATTTAAACCTTTTTTGACCAACAATATGAACCATCCAGTACTGAAAAATAAAATTCTATAAAATCAATGAATAATCATAAATTAATGCAGGTGAGGGGCAGCACAATCCAGTGTTCATCCTCACGCCGGTCCCAAGCCCGGATAAATGCAGAGGATTGGGTCAGGAAGGGCATCCGACGTAAAACAGGTGTCAAAATTTGTTATGCAAATCATAAACATGAATTTCATAACGGATCGGTCGAGGCCCGGGTTAACAACGACCGACATCAGTGCTGTTAACCAATAGGGTGCTGGTGGAAACTGGGCTACTGTTGGTCGAGGAAAGAGAGGCGGGAGGCGTGTCCGTGGGCGGAGAGAGAAGAAGAAAGGCATGAGTCTCGGACTGAGAGTAGGGACTTTGAATGTTGGAACTATGGCAGGAAAAGGTAGAGAGATGGCTGACATGATGCAGAGGAGGAAGGTGGACATGCTGTGTGTTCAGGAGACCAGGTGGAAAGGTAGCAAGGCTAGAAGCTTAGGAACAGAGTTTAAGCTGTTTTATCATGGTGTGCATGGGAAGAGAAATGGAGTCGGAGTCATCTTGAACGTGGGGTTTCTCATGAATGTTCTAGAAGTGAAAAGAGTGTCAGACAGAGTGATGAGTCTCAAGTTAGAAATTGAAGGTGTGATGTTCAATGTTGTTAGTGCTTATGCCCCACAGGCAGGATGTGAGCTATAACAGAAGGAGAGATTCTGGAGTGAGTTAGATGAAGTGATGCAGAATACCCCCAGAGGTCAAAGAGTGCTCATTGATACAGACTTCAATGGACATATTGGTGCAGACAGCAGAGGGGACGAGGAAGTGATGGGCAGGTTTGGTATCCAGGACAGGAACACAGAAGGACAGATGTTGATACATTTTGAAAAAAGGATGGAAATGGCTGTGGTGAATACAGGGATCCCTCACTTTCCGCTGTTAATTGGGACCAAGATCCCCCCGCGATAATTGAAATCTGTGAAGTAGGATCAACCCCCCCAACCCCACCTGACTGACGTATATGTACATGTATATGTGTATATAATATCCATAAACAGCACACTCATTAGCTGCCGGCAACCGGTGATTTTGCCACCTAGAATAGCCCTGCTGCCATCTACTCTGAAATATTTTTTTTTTTAAATAAATTTGAAAGATTTTTTTTATTTTTTTTAGGATTGTACGGTTTTATTCATCTTCATATTAACAGTAAGTTGAGATAAGTGATTATAATTGTCGTTTTAGACAGAGAACAACGTACATGCCTGCTAAGCACTTGTGTACTTAGTACGCATGGGTGACCTGGTTTTGTTTTCGAGGCTCGATTTGCATTTCTGTGCATTTCTTAGTTTCAACAAATGCCGAATTCAAACTAAGCTTATTTATAAACAACTGTACACGTTCGTTACGATGTCTAAGCTGCAAGGAAATATCAAGGACTTTTTCAGCAAGAGACCTAAAATACAACGTACACAACTAACACAAGGTAAATTATAAACAGTTGCGATTGTTAACAGAGAGAGCCTACCAGGGCCAGCCTCTGATCTACAGAAAACCAGGTTTACTATATTGGTGGCCCAATGACGGAAAATATCTTTGTCTGGCTACAAAAAATTTGTCAAGGCGAACTTTTTGGCGATATATATAAATCCTTTATTCAAAATCATGTTCTTACAAATATTTATGCAATGTCAGTAGCAAATACGCTTTAAAAGTTCACAATAATGGCAACTTTTATCCATGATTAATCCTGTATGAATCATTCTCCATCATTCTCATGCTTTCAACAAATTCCACTTGCTTGATTTGTATGGCTGTAGCAAAGCTGCACTGTTTACGTCTTCGCGACACAGCGCCCTCGCACGGCTTACGGCCAAACTACATACAACTACATGACGGTTGAATATCACATAAAGATGATATAATATGATGTACATATTTTGCATGCTATCACTTCTAAGTTATCGATCAAATTTACATGTAGATCTATACCAGGGGTCGGCAACCCGTGGCTCTTTCACCTTTCTGGTGCGGCTCCATGGCTTTAAATAATGTTGTACTTTACGGTGGCTGACGGGTGCACCACAGGGTGCTTATTTACTCACATGGCACACTCACATTTACTCACACAGCAAAGGGCCGGTGTGAGTTCAGGTTTTCACTTCAACCAAACAATAGCCACACCTTCCACCTGTTTCCACCAATCACTGATCATCAAAAGAAAAGAAAAAAACCGAGATTGGACATTACTGTTTCAATTCTGAAATGGAGCCATCTTGGTGAGATCACCTTGCTTTAAGTCTTAAACAGTAATGTGGTCTCACCAAGATGTCTCCACTTCAGAATTGAAACAGTAATGTCCAATCTCGGTTTTTTTTCACCTGAATGATGTGGGTACCCTTCCAATGCTCTTATAGGGTGGAAAATTACATAGATGAAAATTAAGAGTCAGTGTGGGCGGATATTTATTTGGTGTGGGCGGGGTGATTTTGTGTGTGTCCACAAGAACACAAGAACACACACAAAATAACCCCGCCCACACCAGAGAGATATAAAAGAGCCCTAAAAGAGCTCACGGCAAACAGCACCGTGGCGAGAGAGAGATATTTTTCTGCCGCCGGGGTTTGTAATCCAGGAACGGAAATCACAGCTGAAGTAAGAAACGGTGGATGAGATTTGTTTATACACAGCAATCTCCGAGTTAAATAACTGATCTCACAGTGACAAAATAAAAGACTGGGTGTGGTTCAGTCTCCACTCTGAGAATGAGTCGGTCAGTGCATAAAAGAATGTTGAGCAGACTCCTTCTTAAAATAAATGTTCATATACTTTTCTGTGTTGTTGTCATTTTTGTAAATTAAAACTATGAAAAAACAACATTAATATAACGAATAAAGAAAAGAAGATCCCGGGAAGGTAGTGATGGTGAGGTAGACTACCCAACCCATTAACACATCTGGCTGTTCCCCGTCCCATGCTTAGTGGGATAGATATTCTTTTTCTTTATAAAAATACAAGAAGCACTCGAACACATTCATTCATTTTCTGAACCGCTTATTCCTAATTAGGGTCGCGGGGAGGGTGGCAATTTTTTTTTTTAAAGTGTGGGGATCAGTTAGTAAAAGGCATTGAAACCCAGAGTTAACCTTTCCTGCTTTTGGTTCTTACTAAATCCGGGAAACACGGGAGAGATTAACCTATTTATCCATTTCCTCGAGCCCGATGTTCGTCCATCCCTAACAGAGCAGCATTACTCTTATAACACCAGCCTCGGATACTGACCCATCGGAAGCTCCAATTTTCGGCATCTGTACTATCATTATCTATTATATTGTATTATCACACCTGCAGCTCTGTGACTGAACCGTCACGTCAGTCATTACAGCAATTTTACTGGCGATTCACTAACACATCACTCAGGTGTCACTCTCACTTACAGTATAAATCAGTTCTTTTTACTTACTTTAATTTCTTGATCAGTTGTCGCAAACAGTTAGCAGTGTCTGTGTCTATTTCGAAGGATTATGCAGGTAAAATGCATGGGTTAGCTTTAACTCCTTACCTTCTGTCCTGCTTTGTAGGTTTTGCCATCCCACACAATGGCTTTGTACTGAGCCCATGGTGACTGCAGGCGTTTAGGTTGCATATCCTTCCGAGTCGTGACACCTTGGAAGCCAAGGAACTTCACCTATAATAAACCAATCCACAGGAACATGCCACACAGGCTACAAAAATGACTACCAAATGGTTTAAACATGACAGCTGTGCTGAGCATCCATACAGAGTCTTGATTAAATATAAATGCACTGTGGTTAACGCCTACATACCTGTTTATCATATTTTTCATGACAATCTTTCAACCAATTTGTGAACTCTCGGTTGATCTTTGCCCTTTGCTCCTGCAAGAAACATTTTAGAGTGTTCATCACTTATTAAATTATAAGGCAATGCTTATGTGATTAATAGATGTAATAAAATTTTGATATACAACAGGGATACATCAGGGAGAATATAGATCATTGGGCCCTGGCTGCTCACAGGTGAAGTTTTGGGTTACTGATCAATAGGAGTTCAAGCAGACTAAACTGCCAAGTAAGGCCATTTTAATACCATATTTTCTGGACTACATGTCGCTCCAAAGTACAAGTCTCATTGGCCAAAAATGCATAACAAAGAAGAAATTATATTATATTTTATATATATATATATATATATATATATATATATATATATATATATATATATATATATATATACATACACACACAAAATTACATTTTATATATATATATATATATATATATATATATATATATATATATATATATACACACAGACATATTATATATATATATATATATATATATATATATATATATATATATATATATACACACACACACACACACACACAGACGGTTGAAAATGAAAGCAAGTTGTTACTGTATGTTCCAGTGGCGTATGACGGTCATACTGTACTATATATCCCATAAATACTATTACCGTATCTCATAAAACACCCCTAAATCAATGATTATAAACATAACATTGTAAAATAATATCAAATATATCAAATAATATCAACGTGAATTTCAAATAGATTAAATTCAAGCAAAATAATTTCAAATAGATAAATTTTAATCAAATTCACTCATCAAATATCAAATACAGGATCAAATATCACCTTTAACATTCTCTATGATGCGATTTTTCTGCTTGTAAATGGTTCCGATGGTCGACGGATGGTCACTTTACATGAAGCTCAGCCGAGTCACATTATATGAAGCTTAAAACAGCCAATCAATGCTTACAATATGTGAGGCGCTCAACACCGAAAGTAGTTCACTTGCTTGTGCTTGAGACAAAGTGCAGGTTATCCGGACTTCCGGTCTTTCAAGTGAGCAAGGGCACCGCTGAATACTTGTTTAGTACTCAGCCTGCACTGACAACTCTCTCTCTGCTTAACTGAGTATGCAAGGTAGATTACACTGATCCGAGCAGATACTTAATTCATCTCTGTGTATGAGACTTGCACCCATGCTAGTAGGCTTACGCTTCTGACCAACCATATTTGCTTAGGATTGCAAAAGTCCGCACAACAGTGTAAACACACAGATCACAGAGACGACGTCTTAACACAAGGGTAGCATTATTTGCTAAACAGTAATATTTAACTTTGTACTTTAATGAAAATAAAGAAAGGACAAAATAGAGAACAATCTTTTCAGCATCTTTCCTATTTCAGAAAGAAGGAAGTAGCTCAGTCAGTTAACCTTGTGTTAAGGTGTGTTTTACCTGGCCCTTGATTACTTTCGTAAAAATAGTATCTTTGTCACGGAGCTGTAATTCCAGATCCATAAACGTGAGCTTGTTGGTGCTGACTTTGAAACGATCATTGGTGAAGAGAACACCTGATATCCTGTTATAACACTCTAACGGCACCGAGACTTTCTTGGATCTTGCACACCACTCAAACCTAAAAATAAACAACAATACATTGCTAGACTACAATTACACACTGCTATATAAAATTCTCAAAAGAACTAAATTCAATCAATTTGTGAAGCCAGCAGGTGTATTCTTAGCCCACTGATAACACTAGCAGTCGCCAATGTTTATAAAGATATTCCAATGCACAAAGATTCACAGGTCTGTATTTAATTAGTATGAAATAAATGTAGAAATATCATTACTCATTAACGGAAGAATAGGGGATTAACCGTCCATTCCAAAAGCATTCAAAGATGGGTCTTTTCCCCCGACCCTCAACACGTGAAACAAAACAGTCCTCATCACTGTCTGGAGCTGTAAAACACATGGGAGCAGAGCCATATTTATGTATTGAATAATGGAAAGGAATTTACTCAAACTACAAGCCACAAACCTTTAAAATGAAATTTCAGATACCGTATTTTCTGGACAAGTCGCACAGTTTTTCATAATTTGGATGAAGGTGCGACTATTACTCCAGAGTGATTTATATGTGAAATTATTACATATAATTCTGTTCGTCATAATAATAACAAACATAATTTCACATGTTTGTTATTTTTACACTCACAACCGCAAGAGGGCTCTCTAGGCTTGGATACCAGTACCTGCTCATCCTGTACCACTGAAAAAAATGGCCCCAAAAAGAAAATCCTATTCTGCGGATTACAAGCTGCATGTAGTGAAATATGCAGCAGAAAATGGTAATCCAGCAGCAGAAAGAAAATTTAGAGTGAACGAGAAACTTGTGAGGGACTGGAGAAAAGGCGAGATTATTATTACTGCAATGAAGTAAACAAAAAAAAGCTAATTGTGGGCTAAAAGCTAGATGGCCAAAGCTTGAGGAACGAGCTCGCACATGGGTGCTTGAGCAACATGCCGGAGGGAGAGGCTTGTCAACAGTGCAGTTGCGTCTCCATGTCCAGGTAGTTGCCAAGGAGATGAATAGAAATGACTTTGCGTGAGGATTTTCTTGGTGTTACCGCTTTATGCAACGGAACCGCCTCTCTATCTGAGCAAGGACCACAAAGTCACAAAAACTGCCAGCAGATTTCCAAGTCAAGGTAGACAGTTTCCATGAGTTTGCGACTTATAGTCCAGTGCGACTTATATGGTTTTTCTTGTTTATTTTTTTTTTTTCATATAGATCGGAAAATACGGTACATCATTTGTTTAATTTACTTAACAACGTAAATAGTGTTTGCATAGCCAGTGGCAGGTTGCGCATTTGGTACATGGGCCTTCAGTGGGACAGAATCCACCTTTACTATCACCACTATCAAGTCGTAATTATACAAGTCATCAACAATATGCAAAATCACAATAAAACATGATGTGGCATTGCAGCAAGAGAGACATTTCACGCATTTTTGCTCATAACTCTGAGCATTACATAATTTCCACCAGCATTTACGAATGGAACTTCCTGGTAAATATAGTGTTTAATCAAATTGTAAAAAGGGGAAACCTTACCTCCTCAACCTCTACTCATGATGTCTTGCTTTTCTGAAAAAGTCCGCCTTCAAAATGTTTTTTTTAAGAATGTCCGAGACCGAGTTAATTTCTCCTCCTTTGTAAGCCATTGTGGGTGTAAAAAAAAAAATTCTAACTTAAATGTATAATGTACAGCGCACTGCATACTATTCAATTAGTTTTGTGATAAACAACCAATCAGATGGCAGAAAAATGCTGATGTTAATGAGGGCCGGCCAGCTGAACTTGTGAGGCAAATTTGAAATCTGACTGGTTAAAGACACAGCTCCATTACTAATGAGTTTAAGTGACAGCGGTCAGCACTGCTGATTCTGAAGGTCCCGGGCAAATTAGATTGACATGGCAGCAGCATATAGAAGCTGAAATCTGAGTGGACCAAAAAAAAAACAAACAAAAAAAAAAAAACTAAAATCCACATACACACCGTCAGCAGTGCAGCCAATAGACATACTATGAAATGAAGAATATCGACTGTCAGGAATAAATTAATAGAATTTAAGTTGTCAATGTAGGTGAGTGATTCTGATGATGTTTAGGCCCACCACCGCTACTTGTTATAGGAAGCAATGTCATAGCCCAAGGACTTCAGACTGAATAGCACTGAATTATACACTAACAGTTGAAGTTTTAAAGATGTTAAATAGGCTGTTCTTTTGTAAAAGAGGTTTTGGTGAAGGCATTCATGAGTGCAATTCAGATGCCTGTTTCTAACTGCAACATACCTGGTGTTACTGTAGACGTGTCCTCTGGATAAGTTTCCCGATCATACAAGAATGGATGATATCTAATCAGTCCCTCTACTCGGGCATCTCCTTCCTTGCTGGCTTTAAACTCAAATTCTGCCACACTGGTGTTTATATAAAGAGTCTGCATGTCATTATCTATCTCTCTTAGATTAAGCAGCCTTGGCAAGCGAGGGGACCGATCAATTAGACAGATCTGGAAAAGATTGAGAAGAATATAGTTATGAGTATACAAGCTGCCAATATGCTTGCCAGAATCCTAAAATTCAGTTGAATGAGATTCAATGGCATAACTGCGGTAGCAGGCAGAACAGCAAAAGTGACATTTTATGTTTATATAGAATCAAGGGAAAATACACACACAACAAAGATAACAATACACCGTATTTTTCACGGCGCACCGGATTATAAGGTGCGATATCAGTGAACGATGCTTGAATGGTCTCAGTCCACACATAAAGCGCACTACATAAGGAGCATAAAGCGAAACAAACGTCAAATATATATAAACTGGACTGGTCCCACAACACCAACGCCCTGTACAAGAAGGGCCAGAGTCGCCTCCACCTTCTGAGGAGACTCAGGTCCTTCGGCATATGCAGACCTCTGCTCAGGACATTTTATGACTCTGTGGTAGCCTCTGCAATCCTCTACGCTGCCATCTGCTGGGCCCCGGGCAGCACAGAGCGGGACAGAAAGAGACTGAACAAGCTGGTCAGGAGGGCCAGCTCTGTCCTCGGCTGCCCACTGGACTCTGTGGAGGAGGTGAGTGAGAGGAGGATGGTAGCAAAGCTCACATCCATCCTGTCCAACAGCTCTCACCCACTGCACCAGACTGTCGAGGAGCTAAGCAGCTCCTTCAGTGTACGACTGAGGCATCCTCAGTGCAGGAAGGAGCGCTACCGCAGGGCGCTCAGTCCCACCGCTATCAGACTGTACAACGCCACTTTGTAACTGTCTGTGAAAATACCGGTTATGTGCAATAAAAACCCCCGTGTACTTTAATCAGCCACATCTACCCCACTGACTGTGAACCATATCAACCCATCTACTCTGCACTCAGATACATTACACTTTAATATAGGCCAATCTATAAAGTTGCTCCATTCTTTTCTTTTCTTTTATTGTTTAGTAATTTATACTATTTATGTATCTATTTATTTATTTACTTATATAATATATATGTATGTGTGTATGTTCGTACTTGTATCTATTTTTGCACCCCCTACTGATAGTACCTCAAGAGCCTGTAACAGTGAATTTCTCCATTGTGAGATTAATAAAGCTGTATATTATCTTATCTTAAATAAATCAAATTTGATTCAACTCATTCACAATAACTCTCATCATTGTTCAGTTATAACAATATAAAATATAAACTCACTTTTTCAGTTCATTCCTCTTCCAAAAATCCATCAAATTCTTCATCTTCAGTGTCTGAGTTTAACAATTGCGTGAGTTCGGCATAAAGCCCGGATGCCTCCATTATTTTTTTAATTATTATATTATTATGTTTTACGATCTATTATTTCCTCACGCAAGGAGTAAGATCAATAGAGACAGAGATTAGAAGTTTTCCTGGGTCATGAGCTAAACTCCTCTCAGCCATGCCCCCTCAAAGAGACAGCGCATTAGTATTGTATTCATTACACAGCGGAGGTCATTACTCTTAAGCAGCTGTATCAGTGTAACTTTAAATTCAAGAAGGTTAATCCGAGGTCTCAGGACGACACCTATAGCAGTGCTTTATCCCCGTATTTGGACATAAAGCCCGGATCTCTATAATTTACGACCTGTTGACACCAATGTCTAGCAGTTGAAGTTCTTTGGTTAATCCACCAGAATGATGGTAAGCTCTGAATTAGTTTGCTTGATTTGGGTTTTGACGGTATCAGTGAGATTGAGTTGCGCGGCTTCATCCACACATAAGGCACACCAGATTATAAAGCGCGCCGTCAGGTTTTTTTTTTTTTTTTGACGATTAAAGGCTTTTAAGTGTGCCTCATGGTCCGAATATAATATCATTTGCTTACAACAAATGGTGACAATAAGGTCTTATTCATATATTTATTTTCCCACATTTTCTCCCAAATGTATCCACATTCCACCCATCAAGTTTTTACCTTCCCTATCACACAACCACCACCAACCAAATAGGGGCGAAAGCATGCACATGCCTTTTCTGTGACATGCAATGCTATCCTCTTTTCGAACTGCGGCACATGCATATTTTGGGCACGGTCTAGCCCAGCGGTCCCCAACCTGCGGACCGGTACCGGTCCGTGGATCAATTGGCACCGGGCCACACAAGAAATAATTAATTATTTCCTTATTTTAATTATCTGAGTTGAAGGAGCTCTTATTTTTGAAAAATCTTTTACTTTGAAAAATGACCAGATTCTCCCGGTTACATCTCGGTCATTTGAGCGCTAAAATGTAACCCACAAGGAAAATAAGTAAGAAACAGAAATCTTTCGAAAGTTTCTTTGCAAAGGGAAAAAGGCCCAGTGAAGAGACAGAAGAGCCTCAGACTTCCAAGAAAAACAAAGGTTTTAACAGACAGCACCAGACCGACATGTCCAAATATGGATTTATCGCGCCTGAGTCAGAGAGAGTTCGGGCAGTGGTCACCAACAGAGGGAGGTGAGAGAGAGGAGAAGAGAGGAGGGGAGGAGCTTCTGAATCTTAGCAGGTACAAAAACATACAGAAGCTTTATCTGATGGTTCAAACTGGCAACTTTATTTCAGATGTTGAAAAATAGCATTCATGGAGTGTTTAATAATAATAAAAAAAAAAATGTTGTGTAGGTATATTTAGATAATAGAAGAAATGTGTCATTGCTGGTTCTTGTCATTTATTTCCTTTTCCATGTTAATTATTATTTTTTTTTTTTGGGGCAGTGCGAGTGTTACCAGAAATTTGGATGTTGTGCTCATATGTTGTTGGCGCAACGTTACAAGGAAGCTGCTAATAAAGTTGCATACCAGCACACAGTGGATTAACGTTTATTATTATATTTACAATATAAAGAATCTATGAACCCCCCACCCCCCCCCCACCCCGATCCATGTTAAAATTGGCAAGCGTTCACCATTGCATGGTAATAAAAAGATTGGGGACCACTGGCCTAACCCACCTAGAGGGAAAGCACTATCTGTCCCCTTGTAGGAATGAGCCCACAGAGACGCCCATGATTGGCTGGGAATCTCTGTGAGTGACAGGGAAGTGAACGGATGTCATCCCTCCCTTAAGAGTTTGGCCAATTAGCTCCTCCAGACTCCCAGTCACAGATGGCTGGGGAATTATCCTGGATTCAAACTTACGATCTCTGGGTTGATAATCACATACCTTATATAATATTGAAATTAATAAAGTAATTAATTTTAGGAAACGCAGCATAAAACTTTAAATTTAATATCCACAATTATTTAGTCTTAAATATGGCAAGAGAAGATGAAAGGATGAAACAAAACTTTATTAAAGAACACGGTATCTGCTTATTCCTCTGGTGCCTGCATCCCTGCAAACAAACGTACCCGAAGCAGCGGAATCAGAGTCGGCAGAAATATTTATGCACACACAATCATTTACATACCTGGATGTCTATGTTTAACATGGGTTGGGGAGTGCGTCCTTCTCTCATGTCGTTTCCTTGCATGCCGTGAATATAATAATGATAGATGTGCCTGAAATAACAATAATGTTAAAAAACAAAATTAGCATGACTTTACCCAGTGTAACACTCGGTAGTGCATAGGTGAGCATACTCACGCCAGTTCTCTGGTCCATGACACAAAGTCTTGTTTGAGGTATGCAACATGCTCTGGTTGGACTGCAGTAATGATTATTGTGGTAAAACTGTCCTTGCCCTTTTCTTCCCTAACTAGAGACTGCAGATATCCCTCCTCGTCCACTCTCACATGACAGTCGTCTCCTGGCTTTGAATAAAAGTACAAGAGCGGTATAAGACAACTTTTAAAGGCATAAATACACGAAAGCTTGATACAGAAAGTTCTGTCATGTCATTTTTACCTTCCTGTTCCGGATGATTCCAGAATAAATTTCTTTCTTGTTTTTTTCCTTCTGCTCAAAGTCTTCTTTAGACATGATAAACTCATGCACATCTGGCGAGCCAACTGGCTTGCTTATTATCTATATTTTATAAATAAAAAAGGAATTAATTAAAAGTTAAACAGCCTGACTTTCAGTGACTGACTGCATTTTCTTGGCTGATAGTTGTTGCCAATTTTGTTAACATACTCACTTATTTTGATTATTTGATTGATTTTTTTATTTGATTTTTTGTACTCTGACTCCTACACATGTGCAAATACTGTTGTTTTTAACAGGCTACTGTGAACATAGACTTGTATTATGAATTGCTATACGGTGCACAGGAATGGTATGATCAAACTTGCTTGCTATCTCAGTGATACTACAAATCATCCTGAGTGGATAATGTTTCAATTCAAAAACAATGCAGTTTGTCGTGGTCGGCTTGAAGCAGACGGTATCATCCTTGTTGAGTTTGAAAAATGGGGGGAAATAAAATACAGTGGTACCTTGACTTACGGGTGTCTTTTAGAACGAATTTTCCATGATATGAGCTTCGATCCCACCAAAAATCTGCCCCATCCAACCAGCACTGTATTTACGAGCTCTGCTGGGGAAATGCCTTTTCCAGGTCGATTAGCCTCGAATTCTTCTGCGTGTATTCCTCCGTGCTAGAGAACGCCTTGTCCAGTGCTTCACAATTACATGGGAAGGGAAAAAAAAAAAAAAAAAAATTTCACGCTCCCCCAGTGCCCTGCGCATGACTATAAATAGTCTTTACTGCACTTCATATCGTTTGCTCAGTGCTTTTTCCCTATACCACAGGCCACTGCCACCTACTGTAGAACATGCGCAATTACACTTATTTCTAGTACAGTATAGCAAAAAAGCATGTTACCCAGGGTCATACGCATCTCCCGTGGCATCACACCGTGCCCAACACGAGTCTTTCCTCGCTGGCATTCGTAGCATGCACACACAAAATTATCCTCCTCCTCCTCTGTTACGCACCACCTCATGCCAAGCCACGTGACATCTTCGCCACAATCGATGATCAGAAGGGTTAATTGACTTATTGTTTGTTCTTGTTTTATTATCATTTATGATTATTATTGATCCAAAGGTTGGGAGTTCGAGTCCCACTCTCCACAAGGTTGTTACTGTCCCCCCAATGCAGCTAACTGGGTTATCAAAGGCGGGCCATGTCTGTCACTGTCCATGGTGAGAGGCATATAAAAGAACCATTGCTGACTTTCGTAAAGAGTAGGCTGCAAAGTCGTCAGCGTCTTTCTGTCCCTTGCTAAAAAGGGTTGTGACAGGAAGGGCATCCGACGTAAAAATCAAACGTGCGAATCAGATTATTCGCTGTGGCGACTCCCGAGTAAAAGGGAAAAAGCCGAAAGGAAGACAGACAGACATCTTTAATGTATTAGGTGAGACATACGTGTTTGTGTAAAGTTATACGAGTTTGGGAGGGGGTTGGAACGGATAGATTGGTTTTCTATTATTTCCTATGGGAATTTTTGTTTTATCTAACGAACCTTTTGACTTACGAGCTTGCCATTGGAACGGATTAATTTTGTAAGTCAAGGTACGACTGTAATTAATTTTGCAACAACTAATAAGAAAACTGTGTAGTCCAAGGGTGATGTCAGTTTTTCTGAAAATTGTTGTATTTGTGAAAAATTAAATAATTAAATTAAAATCATACTTTTGGCAGCGGGGGTGGACTCATTTATGCTGAGCACTGTATACACACAGACACACACACACACACACACACACACACACACTTGAACAGTAGAATGTGTCTACTGTCTATATCATTCATTATACAGTGGTATCTCACTTTAACAAAATTAATATGTTCCAACACCTTTTTTGTAATCTGCATTTTTCATGAGTTGAACCGCATTTTACAAGTAAAATGCGTGATTTGTTCCAAGGCTCCCAATACTACCCCATAAACCATTTAAAAATTATAAAAGTACACCAATTTTGTATGAAATGTATGTTAAAAGTAAAAGAAAATTATTTACCTTTTGTTAAATCTCTTGAACCACCCATGCGACGCTTTAAAGTCCGGGGGTTGCTGGTCTAAGAACCCTCACCCCCATCCCCACCCTCCTTCATGAGGTCCTTAAATATGGCGGTTGCTTTTTCCGAAATAATCGCCTCCGTCACTGTATCTCCGCTTTCAAGGCCTCCTTGTGCTTCAATATCGTCCGGATTGTAGAGGGGTTTCGGCCATACTCCTTTGCGATTTCACTCAACTGAATTCCACTTTCATATGTTTTTAATCATCTCCTGTTTTACTTTCATATAATGGAGCCCGCTTTTTCTTTCAGTCTCACTGGGAATCACTTTCATGGGGCTCATGATTAATAACGAAAAATAACGCTGCAATAAGCACACTCAAAAAAACCTCACGAAACTCACGAAGCAACAATACAACTCTCCTTCACGCGTGTGTTGAACAATGGGTCGAAGGCACATGAAAAGCATTATGTAATGTATTATTGGAGATTCAGATCCCTCCTAGCCAATGGGAAGCCAGCGGGGCAGGGTGTTGGGAGACAGCCAATGGGAAAGCAGCTTGTGCATTGTTTGAATGGCGCGTTTGAATTTTTAAGATGGCGCTTTCGTAAAGTGAACTTGTTTCGTATCCAGAGACAAAAATTTTAGGAAAATATGACAGGGTGCCGAGAGAAGAACTGTGGTATTGCATGAGGAAGTCTGGAGTGGCAGGGAAGTATGTTAGAGTGGTGCAGGACATGTATGAGAGATGTAAGACAGTGGTGAGGTGTGCTGTCCGTGTGACAGAAGAGTTCAAGGTGGAGGTGGGACTGCATCAAGGGTCAGCTCTCAGCCCCTTCTTGTTTGCTATGGTGATGGACAGGCTGACAGACGAGGTTAGACAAGATTCCCCATGGACTATGATGTTTGCAGATGACATTGTGATCTGTAGTGAGAGCAGAGAACAAGTGCAGGAAAATCTAGAGAGGTGGAGGTATGCCATGGAAAGGAGGGGAATGAAGATTAGCCTCAGTAAGACAGAATACATGTGCATGAATGACAAGGACCCAAGAGGAACGGTGAGATTACAGGGAGCAGAGATAAGAAAGGTGGAGGATTTTAAGTACTTAGGCTCAACAATCCAGAGCAATGGAGAGTGTGGAAAAGAGGTCAAGAAGCGTGTGCAGGCAGGTTGGAATGGTTGGAGAAAAGTGTCCGGTGTGATAGGAGGGTATCGGCAAGAATGAAAGGAAAAGTGTACAAGACGGTGTTGAGGCCAATGATTTAGAAACAGTGGCCCTGGGGAAAAGACAGGAGGCAGAGCTGGAGGTAGCAGAGATGGAAATGTTGAGGTTCTCTTTGGGAGTAACGAGGATGGATAGGATCAGGAATGAGCACATCAGAGGGACAGCACATGTAAGACGCTTTGGAGACAAAGTAAGAGAGGCTAGATTGAGATGGTTTGGACATGTACAGAGGAGGGATAGTGAGTATATTGGTAATAGGATGCTGAGGCTGGAACTACCAGGCAGAAGGCCGAGAGGAAGACCAAAGAGACGATTCATGGATGTGGTGAAGGAGGACATGAAGGTCGTTGGTGTAAGAGAAGAAGATACAAAGGATAGGGTGAGATGGAGGCAGATGATTCGCTGTGGCGACCCCTGAAGGGAAAAGCCGAAAGGAAAAGAAGAAGAAAGAAGAAGAACCTATATTTTTCGTTTGGTGAGACTTTTGTAAAGTGAGGTACCACTGTATATAGTTCAATATGCACATGTGAATTACAGCATGATAACATGCCTACCATTTTCATATAATTTCCCTCATCATCGTATTGAACTCTGAATCATGAGCACTTGTCATTATGACGGTGACGAGGGAAGGAAACCAGAAACAAACTACCGTCAACAAGCACTGTTTTGCCACTATCAACTACCTGAGAGGAAACACAGATCTCTCTAGACAGGGATGGGGTATAACACCTACCCGTACAGAATGGCCGATGTAAAACACAGCCTGTTTGCCTCCAACGCCAAAATAAGAGATGTCACTGTTCAGACTGCGGGGGACCGCATTGGGACGCACATATCCTGATTCATCACTATTGACAAAACAAACAAATATTACAAAATAACCATGAAAATATCAAATCATATACAGGTACACCTCGACTTAAGTTGTTTCGAGTTAAGTCGTTCTTGATTATACGTCAGTTTTCATAAAAATATATGGAAAAATAAAAAAGTTAAAAGAAAGTTCACGTCATTATAATTACATATTATATATACCGTATTTGATGTAATAAGCGCCTGCTCCAATAAGCCAAACCCCCCCCCGGAAGAAGGTACTAGGAAACTAGACTAAGATTAAGACTAATGGAGGAACGGATCAATCAGCAAATAAATAATAGTGTTTGTGTAAATGAAATCTGAGCTTTCCCAATAAAAGCTGTTTTGAGTTCTAGGATCAGCTGGAAAACAAGTCGTACAGTCATACTTAACCTAGTTATACTTCCCTGAAAAGTAAATCTACCTTGAGAACTAATTTAGTTAAAGTGTAAGCAAAAGAACAAGTTCATAGTTACCGTATTCGACGTAATCAGCATCGTGATCCAATAAGGGCCCCCTCAAGTGGCTTTTATCTTACGTCAAATAACCACCAATGTGTACTGGGAGCAAAATGGTAGATCAAACTTAACAATTTTATTCGATCAGTCTCTGTAACCGTAAAATGAGGCGTTCACTGCCTGTAAGAGTTTACACGGTATTTCAAGACCCCCTGCCACTGGGGAATGTCTATAATTTTCATCAGTAACAACACATTTGATTGTTCTGCCGTGCTTTAAAAAACAGAAAAATATTTTGCTGTGTTCTCTTAGTAAATGTCAACAACCGATGAACCATTAGAAACTGCTACAGCAAAACTATAGGATGCTTTAAATGAATGGAGCGATGAGCCAGACGTGAACCTATCAGAAAATGATGACGAGGATTTTTCACTCGATTCTCCTGCTCTCTAACTTAATAAATTTAAAGCCGTTCCTGGCCATTTGGTTTTGTTCATGTTCATGTCGATTGGTTCCACATACCATGTGCTAAAATTTACATTCCAGGAACATCTTCAAATTTATGAAATTTGTGAGCAGGTGAATCTGGAAGTCGAAGAAGGAGAGGTCAAAGAAGGAGAGGTGGGAGGCGTGTCCATAAATAGAAAGAGAAGAAGAAAGGCATGAGTCTAAGACTGAGAGTAGGGACTTTGAATGTTGGAAGTATGACAGGAAAAGGCTAGAGAGCTGGCTGACATGTTGCAGAGGAGGAAGGTGGACATACTGTGTGTTCAGGGGACCAGGTGGAAACGTAGCAAGGCTAGAAGTTTAAGAGCAGGGTTTAAGCTGTTTTATCATTGTGTGCATAAGAAGAGAAATGGAGTCGGAGTCATCTTGAAGGAGGGGTTGGTCAGGAATGTTCTAGAAGTGAAAAGAGTGTCAGACAGAGTGAGGGGTCTCAAGTTAGAAATTGAAGGTGTGATGTTCAATGTTGTTAGTGCTTATGTCCCACAGGCAGGATGTGAGCTAGAAGAGGAGAGATTCTGGAGTGAGTTAGATGAAGCAATGCAGAGTACCCCAGAGGTGAAAGAGTGGTCATTGGTGAAGATTTCAAGGGACATATTGGTGCAGGCAACAGAGGGGACGAGTAAGTGATGGGCAGGTTTGGTATCCAGGACAGGAACACAGAAGGACAGATGTTGATCGATTTTGCAAAAAGGAAAGGAAGTGCTTCAAGATGACTGACAACCACAGTAGATGTGATCAGGGAGACAGGTAGGTGAGTACTTGGTGTGTTGTCTGGAAGGAAAGTAGATAAGGACACTTGGTGGTGGAATGAGGAAGTGCAGGAGTACAGGGAAACACAGCGAAAGGAGAAGGTAGCAGTGTCAAAGGCCAAACAGAGGGCGTATGATGACTTGTATGATAGGCTGGACAGTAAGGATGGAGAAAATGATTTGTCCAGGTTGGCACAGCAGAGAAATAGAGATGGGAAGGACGTGCATCAAGTTAGAGCGATTAAAGACATGTGGAAAATGCACTGATTGATGACAGAAGTGTGCTGGGAAGATGGAAAGAGTACTTTGAAGAGCTGATGAATGAGGAAAATGAGGGAGAGAGAAAAAAAGTAGAAGAGGTGACTGTTGAGGACCAGGAAGTAGCAAAGATTAGTAAGGGTCAAGTGAGGAGGGCATTGAAGAGGTTGAAGAGTGGAAAGGCAGTTGGTCCTGATGACATACCTGTGGAGGTATGGAAGTGTCTCGGAGAGGTAGCAGTAGATTTTCTGACACGAACATTCAACAGGGTTTTAGAGAGTGAGAGGATGCCTCAGGAATGGAGGAGTGTGCGTGTGCCCATTTTTAAGAACAAGGGAGACATGCAGAGTTGAGGCAATTACAGAGGGATAAAGTTAATGAGCCATACGATGAAGTTATGGGATAGAATAGTGGAAGCTGGACTAAGGACAGAGGTCAGCATTTGTGAACAACAGTTTGGTTTCATGCCAAGAAAGAGCACCACAGATGCAGAGTTTGCCTTGAGGATGTTAATAGAGAAGCACAGATAAGGTCAGAGGAAGCTGCATTGTGCCTTTGTGGATCTGGAGAAAGCATATGGCAGGGTGCCAAGAGAGGAACTGTGGAGCATGAGGAAGTCTGGAGTGGCAGAGAAGTATGTTAGAGTGGTGCAGGACATGTATGAGAGATGTAAAACAGTGTATAGGTGTGTTGTCGGTGTGACAGAAGAGTTCAAGGTGGAGGTGGGACTGCATCAAGGGTCAGCTCTCAGCCCCTTCTTGTTTGCGATGGTGATGGACAAGCTGACAGACAAGGTTAGACAAGAATCTCCATGGACTATGATGTTTCCAGATGACATTGTGATCTGTGGTGAGAGCAGAGAACAACTGCAGGAAAATGTCGAGAGGTGGAGGTATGCCCTAGAAAGGAGAGGAATTAAGGTTAGCCGCAGTAAAACATAATACATGTGTGTGAACGACAAGGACCCAAGAGGAACGGTGAACGGTGAGGTTACAGGGGGCAGAGATAACGAAGGTGGAGGATTTTAAGTACTTAGCCTCAACAGTCCAGAGCAATGGCGTGTGTGGAAAAGAGGTCAAGAAGCGTGTGCAGGCAGGTTGACATGGTTGGAGAAAAGTATCTGGTGTGATGTGTGATAGGAAGGTATCGGCAAGAATGAAAGGAAAAGTGTACAAGATGGTGTCGAGTCCAGCGATGTTGTATGGTTTAGAAACAATGGCACTGAGGAAAAGACAGGAGGCAGAGCTGGAGGTAGCAGAGATGAAAATGTTGAGGTTCTCTTTGGGAGTAACGAGGATGGATCGGATCAGGAATGAGTACATCAGAGGGACAGCACAAGTAAGAGGTTTTGGAAACAAAGTCAGAGAGGCTAGATTGAGATGGTTTGGACATGTACAGAAGAGGGATAGTGAGTATATTGGTAGTAGGATAATGAGGTTGGAACTACCAGGCAGAAGGCCTAGAGGAAGACCAAAGTGAAGATTTATGGATGTGGTGAAGGAGGGCATGAAGGTAGTTGGAGTAAGAGTAGAAGATGCAGAGGATAGGGTTAGATGGAGGCAGATGGTTTGCTGTGGCGACCCCTGAAGGGAAAAGCCGAAAGGAAAAGAAGAGTGAGCAGGAGAATCGAGTGAAAAATGCTGGTCATCACTTTCTGATAGGTTCATGTCTGGCTCATCGCTCCATTCATTCAGAGAATCCCATAGTTTTCTGTAGCGGTTTCTAATGGTTCATCTTGTTGGACATTTACCAAGAGAACACAGCAAAATAGTGTCCTCCTTTTTAAAGCACGGCGGAGCAATCAAATGTGTTGTTACTGATGAAAATTGTAGACATTCCCCAGTGGCAGGGGGTCTTGAAATACCGTTTAAACTCACTTTTACAGGCAGTGAACACCTCATTTTACCGTTACAGCGACTGATCGAATAAAATTGCTAAGTTTGATCTACCATTTTGCTCCCAGTACACAGGGACAGTTATAAGACGTATCAAAAACACTGAGGGGCTCTTATTGGAGCAGGGCGCTTATAACGTCGAATGCGGTGTGTGTGTGTATATATTATATATATATATATATATATATATATATATACACATATATAGATAGATAGATAGATAGATAGATAGATAGATCGATAGATATATGATGCAGGCAGATGATTTTCTGTGGCGACCCCTGAAGGGAATAACCGAAAGGAAGATATACACACACACACACACAGACACAGTGAAGCCTCGAAATCCGAACGCTCTAGGAGGTTGAACAAATCAGAATCCGCACAAAAAATCAGAAAATTTATCATCCCAACAAAAAACAGAAGTCGAACTCGAAAAACGCACGAGAAAAAACAAGACCGAGAGGGAGGAAAAGTGAGCAACTTCCGGAAGTTGTTGTTACTATGCATCACCCTGATAATGCTTGCGCTGTTCTGGCGATGTCCAGAAGTTGTTGATACTATGTATCACCCTGATAAAGCTAAAGCTAGCGCTAAAGTGCGAAAGCTAAGCTAAAATGCTAGCAGCGCTGTGAAGACCTTTAATGATAAGGTCATGAGCCACTTCCGTAAGGTTTTAAAAAGAAGGCAGAAACAAGCCACATTAGAAATGTTCTTCAAGAAAAGAAAGGAACATCCTGATGAAGAGTCATCCAAAAAGCGGTAGCAAGAGGAAAAAACACCTTTGGCTGATTTACCTGAAACAGTTATGGAAGGGAATCCTCCTCTTCTCTCCCGTTCTAACATTTACGTATGCCACCTGCTCACCATCACAAGGTTCAAATTCTTATCTTTATTGTTTTCATGTTTTAACTGCACTGTGGTTTTTATTTTAGTGTGTTGTGGTCTCTTTTGTCAGAGACTCTGCTTTTGGTGGCTCAACTCTCCATCTTTCTGCACGTTACAGGGGGCGTGGCTGTCACACGCGGGTGGAGTGCTAAACACACACACACACACACACACACACACACACACACACACACACACCTCATTCCACTTAGCAATCACAGGGCTTCTATAAACAGAAAACAAATGAGCTTTATTATTCACAAGGAAGGCACTAGAGCATAGGGAAATCACAGTCACTGTTAGAGAAGCCCAGTGGTTGCTAAGTGGAATCAAGTATGTATGTTTAGTACTCCGCCCGTGTGTGGCAGCCACACCCCTACAACGCGCAGAGAGACAGTTAGAGCCACCGAAACCAGTCTCTCACAACACAGACCATAACACGCTCAAATAAAAACCACAGAAAAGTTAAAGAGTCTCTCACAACACAGACCATAACATAGTGTACTATATTCAATAATTTTTTCACTTAATTTGCAAACCTATGGTACGAGTTACGGTACCGTGAATTTCTGTTCAAAAGACGATGGAACGGATTAAGACCATTTACATTATTTGTAATGGGTAAAGCAAATTCGGAATTCGAACAAATCGGGAAAAAAAAAAAACCCTAAAATCGAAAAAACATAAAACGGATGAACGTAAGTCGGGGAGCGTCTGTATCGGAACCGAAACCCCGCGAATAACGGGGGCCTACTGTATAGTGCAATACAAAAAATGAAGGCAATATCCAGCTCTAATATACAGTATACATACATATACACACAGTGGTACCTCAACTTACGAATTTACAGATCTTGTGCCCAGGAAGGTAATAGGCATGCACCAAAACCATGCACAAAACAGGTCATATACATGCACAATACATACTATTGTATGCTGTTATATACAGGGTGACCCAAAAAAAACGGGAATTTTTGAATTGCGTATTGCTAGACATGAAAAAGTGGCAACAATGTGAGACAGTGACCTTGAGCAAGTAAATACTTCACCATGAAAGGTTAGTCATTTATTCTTAAATGGCATGTTTTAAGGTTTCTTCCATCACTCTTGGTTTTATAGTATTGTTAAAAAATTCCCATTTTTTTGGGTCACCTTGTATATACTGCACATAAGCCGGTGGGGGTACACAAAGCCGGTGTGATCACACTGCTGGTACCAGGCAAGGATAAATTCGGAGACAGACGTCTCAAGAAAGACATCTGATGTAAAGCCTTTGCCAAAATAATTATGTGGCGCAAGGATGATCCCAAAGCAGACACAATAATATTATTAATATTACTTAATAATATCTAGGAGTGTTGAAAATAATCATTTATATAATGTACAGGTACAGTTTTGTGCAAATGTTTTTGCCCCTTACTGGGTTTTTATTTTTTTGCACCTTTGTCACACTGACCTTTTTCATATCAAACAAATTTAAACATCACACAAAGTTCTTTCCTGTTGTGATTTTAGTTGTTCAGCAAGCAATCCTATGCAAACATGGACCTCTGTGAAAAAGGAATTGCCCCCTTGTTAAAAGGTGAGGTAATTGTGATTAATCCTATTATGGGATTAGGGAATTACTTATTCACATGGTCCGTTGTAGTTTCAGATTTTTTTTTACCTTCACAAATGCAATTGGCACGGAAAAATGCATTTTGTGTTTACTTGTGTTTTATCTTTGTATAATATTTAGGTTTGCTTGACCTGAAATGGATGACGGTGACAAACGTGCAAAAAATGTCAGAAATTGATCAGGGGGCAAAAACCTTTGTACATCATTGTATACCTCAGCTTAAGTCATTCTTGATTATACATCGGGTTTCAAAAAATATATGGAAAAATAAAAAGATATAAAAATAAAGTTTACATCATTATAATCATATTATACACGTCTCTCTTGGAACCAATGAACGACGTAAGATGAGGTATACCTGTATTGAGTAGTGCACGTGAACAATTCAGCACTGATGCAGTGAGACAACCAAATCAATTATAGCCAGCTGGACGATAAAGGTCTAAGATTCAAAATCATTTTCAATTAGTTCTTCACACCAAAATATGATCGGCTGGAACACCATAATGTCATGATCAAGTGCGGCAGAGGCATTGTGGAGCAGTGCATGAGTGAGCACTCAGCTTCTCTTAAATGGAGGCAGGTCAGAGACCAGCGCCACAGCCCTCAGACATCATGAATCTGAATTATATAAAATATAAGACTTTATTTTAAAGTGTGCTGGTAGTTTACCTTTTAAAAGTACGATCATCTCGATTGAATTTGGAAAGGCGATAAACTGCCCAGTTATTTAACTCTTTAGACGTCATTCCACGACCATTATCCATCACTATTACTGCTGGTCCACCTTGAGATTCATCAAAATACTGAAGCATAGAGGCAGATACACACACAAACAGACACGTGCACATCAGAAAGCACAAACAGTCAAGTATTATGCAATGTTAAATGATTAGCATAATTAATAATTTGATTAATAATCAAATTAAACCTTTACCAATCTTATGTCGATGTTTCTGGGTCCAGGATTATGGGCGGTTGCAGAAAGTGCATTATCAATGAGCTCAGCAAAAGCATAGGCTAAAATATGAAAAATCACATTAATAGACAGATCTAATATCTGCATGGACAAAAAAATGGTGTGCAAATAAATTGGAATTTTAAGATGACAGATAAACTGAAATGCATGTTTAGAAGAGAATCACCATGTACTTACGTAATGCTTTCTGTCCTTCGCTAGCATAATACTCATACTGGCCACTCTGCACAATTGTGTGGAAATGCGGAACGTACTTAATTCGCTCTTCAGTTGCCAAAGGTAATTCCTGATCCAGAGACTGTAACAAGTATAAAGTTCTTCCATCTGGAAATTCATCTACAGAGGACCGAAAACATCTGTAGTTATTCAATCTGAAGTTCTCCTTGCAAACGAAGAGACTCATCCTTGCTTGGTCATTTATCATTTTAACTAATTTAGTCAGGGCTCAGGGATTGTTTTTGTTTTTCCTATTCATTCATTTTCTGTAACTGCTTAATCTTGTGGGGCCGGTGGCATAATGGTTCACGGTGCTGAACTCATGATCAGGAGGTTGTGTGTTCATGTCCCAGTTAGACCCCCACTGTGCTAAGAACCCTGGGCAAGGTCTTAACGACAAGCGTGTCTCTGTTCACCCATCAGTATAAATGGGTACCAGGAAAAATATACTGGGAAGGTAACCTGCGATGGACTAGTGTCCCGACCAGGAGGAATTGAACTACTGATAGCGTCACACTATGGAAAAAGGAAATACAGGGATCCCTCACTTTCCACGGTTAATTGGGACCGAGATCCCCCACGACCATCTAATTTCGCAAAGTAGGATCAACCCCCCAACTGACGTATATGTACATGTGTATATAATGTCAACAAATGGGGGATTTGGGGTATCAGGAAAAGGTAGTACCTTTGGCGGGGGGGGGGGGGGGAGACGACGCCATGCCCTTCTCAGGGCAGCCCCTGGTCCTGTCACTGGTCCTCACCTGGCACTCAGCTTTCACCTGTGGCTCTTCGAAGCTGTCGGATGCAACAGCGGCCACCCCCGGACAACGGCTTTGGTGAGTCTGCTGAACCAGGTGAAGACAGCTGATGGGTCTGAAGCCCTGAGCAGTGCAAGCCCATGCAAAGACTGACTCCCGGCAGAACAATCAGAAGAGGTCATCACCTAAGATCCAACAGTTGTGAAGGTGGTGGCAGCAAGTGTCGTGGAGCGCCTAGAACTGGACATGGCACTGATAAGAGTCCTGGTCATCCACTGCAGCCTGGCAATCTCCCGTTGTAACGATTCCCCGTGCTACTGGATCAAGACTCTCCATTCCGAGAGAGTAGGATTGCCCCTATGCAACGGTCTTCTCACTATAAAGCCTTCACGCACAGGTTCGTTTTGCATCTCATCAACTTATTACCGACCTGTCAGCATACACCCCCCAAGTCCTGTGGCGATGAGTGCGTGGCGGAGCAACAGGTGGAGATGAACACTGACGGTTGTAGTCACAAACCTGCACATAGGCGATCCATGGGTAAGTGGTCGCTCTGTTCCTGAATCTAAGGGCAACAGGACAGTTCAGCAGCATCTGTAGACAACTGGGCAGCCTCTTTAGGACAACACTGCCCAGCCTCACATGAATGCTTGCCCTTCTAGCGTCTGGTCAGCTTACCGCGGCTGACAGACTCATCCTCACAGCGGTCGAACAATACAAAAGAAGAAAAAGCTCCAGAGGCTCATTCTGGGAGCCTGGAATGTCCGAAGGCTTTTGGACCGAGCCGGCACACTGAGACCACAGAGAAGAATGGCACCATTGCAAAGGAGCTCCAGTGATACCAGATAGACATTGGCACACTCAGCAAAACACATCTTGCCGATGAAGGATCCCTGAGAGAAGAAGGAGGTGGATATACCTTCTTCTGGAAAGAAAAGTTGCAAGCTGAGGACAGGACACATGGTGTTGGGATTGCCATTAGAACAGCACTGCTGAAGGACATACCAGCCCTGCCAGTAGGAATTGGCGAACGTCTCATGACATTGCGCATTCCTCTCAGCAAGGCCAGACACCTCACGGTCATCGGTGCATATGCTCCTACGCTCACCTGTCCAGATGACGACAAAGAGCAGTTCTATGAACACTTTGACGAGGTCATCAGGTCAACTTCACAGAGTGACAAAAGATGCCCCTATTCTCTGTCTTCATAGATCTGACCAAGGCATTTGATACAATAAATAGAGAGGCCCTCTGGACAGTCCTTGAACGTATGGGACTTATCGGAGGTCCTTGAACGTATCGAACTTATCGGATGTCCGCCAAAGTTTGTATCAATGATCAGGCTTTTCCACGATGGCATGACTGGCCAGGTCCTCTCCAGCGGGAATGTGTCGGAAGCCTTCACAAATCAGCAACGGTGTGAAGCAGGGCCGTGTCCTAGCTCCAGTCCTGTTTAACGTGTTCTTCACCTGCATGTTGTCCCATGCCATACGAAACCTGGAGAAGGGGGGTCTATATTTGCTACCGTTTGGATGGCTCCCTCGTCGACCTGCGTCGTCTCACTGCCAAGACAAAGAGCCTGCAAACTCTCCTTCAAGATGTCGCCCTTGAGGCCCACAGAGAATTCGACCTGCAGATGATGCTGGACCGTTTCTCTGAGGCCTCCAAACTCTTCGTCAGTCTCAGCAAGACGGAGGTGCATTTTCATCGACGACACACTACTCGCCAACGTTGAACATTTCAAGTACCTGGGAAGCACCATTTACTGTGATGGCTCCCTGGACAAAAAAAATCACTTATAGGATCAGCAAGGCTAGTCAGGCACTGGGCAGACTCCGCACCCGAGTGCTCAATCAACACAGTATACAGCTATCAACAAAACTGAAGGTTTACAATGCTGTGGTACTCCCGTACCTTCTCTACAGTAGGGACTCCATGCTGGAGTCTATGCCCATGAAGGCTCAACTTTGATGGGTGGGGCATGTCATTCGAATGGAGGAGTTTAGGATGGCAAGATGCCTGATGTACGGTGAACTCCAGCTCGGCAAAAGAAACCAAGGCCACCAAAAGCTGCGATACAAAGACTCCGTGAAAGCAAGCATTCAGTGGTGTCACGTCAAGCCGAAGGAACTGGAGCAACGTGCTGTGGACAGACCAAAATTGGTGGCCTCAATCCACAAAGCAGCTGCCAACTTTGAAGAAGCGCGGCACCAGAAGCTCACTGCTGTCAGAGACAAGCAGCACAGAACTGCATCAGCAGTAATCACTAGAATGAACTTCCAATGCCCTCACTGTTCAAGACTCTGCGCCTCCAGGCTAGGACTGCTGAGCCACCTTCGCATTCATCGATGAGCCGAAAAATGCAAACGTCATCATCGGATCCGATGGACAACCAAGATCAATAAATACATATTCAATGCTTATAATAACAAACATTAAAAAACAATGCATAAGATGTAAATAAAACAGAAATGCACACATATACAGACGAACGCACACACGCACTCAGATGCACACCTCACTAAAATGTAATTAGTTTTGATGGGAGGTTTTGGGTTGTTTTTTGTTCTGTTTGTTTGGGGTTTTTTTGCACAATTGGCCTTGTTTTTGTGGCATTTTCCTTATCTTTTTCCCCTATTGCACGCATGAACTGAAGCGCGAAGTAGCAAGTGATCCCTGTAAGCACCGGCCTGATGTGCCACTAGGCTTGGGTGGAAAAAGCCCAACCGCTTAATCCTAATTAGGGCTGACGCCTATCCCAGCCAACTCCAGGTAAGGGCAGAGTGCAATCTGGACAGCTCACCAGGGCAGAAACACACTGATGGCTATGCGGCTACTCTTGTTGAAAGTAAGCAATGGTTCTTTTACCTTAACCTCCCATCATAGAAAGTGAGAGATGCTGGCCTTTTATAACCCAGTTAGTTGCAATGGGGGGGGGACAGTGTGAACCTTGTCGAGAGTGGGATCAGCGAGTGAGAGACATGGCCAGCCTTTGATAACCCAATTAGTTTCCTGGGATGGGGGGGGGCAACCTGTTGAAAGTGGGGATTGAACCTCTAACCTACTATCAGTGATCCAGCACCTTTACCACCATACCACCACCAGGCCATTTTTATTATTATTAATTTTGATATACTGGATTAATCCCACAAGGGAAATTCAGCTTATGGGAAAGTTCACGTTTATCATTTATAAAGTTTAATATTTATAGGCATATTTATTCAATAAACTATTATACACACATTTGTCTGTCCAAATTTTGACCGATAGCCATGTTCATAACAGCAGTCACAATACCAGAACTCACATTCCATTTAATTATTTACAAATATATGAAATTACATATTTTTTATTTTATGAGCATATACACTTAAGTGTTTATACACACACACACACACACACACACACACACACACACAAAATGTACATTATAACCAGAAATTCAGCCAGGTCAGGGAATGCCTGCGACATCATACAGTAGGTGTAGGTGTACCTCTGCTTACATCGTTAATTGGTTCCAGGAGAGACGACGTATGTCGAAAAGGACTTAAATTGAATTAGCTTGTCTCTAGGCTATGCCAAATTTACTTGTATAATTAAAATATAGTACATACATTTTATATATATATATATATATATATATATATATATATATATATATATATATATATACACACACATATACACACACACTAAATAGATTATACAGTAGGCCCTTGACTATTTGCGGTTTTGCACTCACGGTTTGAATATTCGCGGACTGCCAAGCAACTCGCATGTGATTCAAATTCAGCCAATGACTGTCCTCCTTCCTACTGATAGGTTGAGATGATGTAACGCCCCTTTCCCGTCATTCGCGCACAAGTTGGCAATGAGCCTTTTTTTAGTGTGTTTTAATACCAGTTAAGTTCTATGATGTCACTCAAATGCCTGCTAAGCACTAGAAAAAGGTAATGACACTGGATGTCTGTCTGTCTGTCTTCCTTTCGGCTTTTTCCCTTTTACTCGGGAGTCGCCACAGCGAATCATCTGATTCGCACGTTTGATTTGGCAGAGGTTTTTACGTCGGATGCCCTTCCTGTCACAACCCTTTTTAGCAAGGGACAGAAACACGCTGACGACTTTGCAGCGACTCTTTACGAAAGTCAGCAATGGTTCTTTTACATGCCTCTCACCATAAACAGTGAGAGACGTGGCCCGCCTTTGATAACCCAGTTAGCTGCACTCTCTTCTGAAGAAATAAGACTTTCTCCGGAAGAAACGAGTTTCCTCTGAAGTCATGTCATTGTTAAAGAGGAATAATCATCTGAACTGTTGTAAAACACTCCAGTATTAAAGTCTTTTTCAATTATTATTCCAGTACATGACCTAAAGTAATGTTTAAAATGTTTGTGTGTTATATATTATTTACTGTGATGTAGCATGTTTCTCATTTTGTTTTGTTTATCCAATTTATTACATTTCTTGTTCTTTTATGTCCTTTTATTATTGTCTGTGTTTTGGGGGAGTTTAATTTTGGCACTGTGCCTCTAACTAACTGTTTACTTCCCTTCGGGTGAGGGACATGGCTGAGCTGCTCGGTAGCACACACCACAATTCACTATTCTCATTTACTCACAATAAACAAAAGCATGCTCACCTCTGCGCCAGAGGATTAACTCACATCAACATCACAGCTTCTTTGGTTTGTAACGCTCTCTAACTCTAAAATTCTGTTTTGTACTCTGGCTGGAGGGCGTGGCTGAGCTGCTCGGACTTAATGCAGTTAATACCTGAATTCAGTCATCTCATGCCTAATGCAATACGTTCCTCTAATGGGCATTTTTTTTAAAACTACAGTGCAGTATGTATTCCATAGAAGTGTTAAAAGGTGTTTTTATACGTATGATGTATAATGTTAATATTTTATCATCAATAGATATAACAGTAAAAATTGAAAAGTTTTTCTTAATCATTACTACATTTTTACCACATTAATACTGAATTAATGAGTAAGACTGTCTATAGAATGTGTTTAAGAAGCATATTTTAGCGCATGTATTAGATACATAGTATTTTACTTCCGGCTGCTCATTCGCGCATGTGACGTGATACATGGGGTTTTAATTCCGGGTACAGAACTCGCGGATTATCTCGATTTGCGGGAGGGCCCGGAACCAAACCCCCGCGAATGTCAAGGGCCTACTGTACAGAAACAGGGGTTATGTTCCTACCCTACCCGCGGATCCCGGAAATCCGCAAATTACTGATGCCATTTTAAAAATGCATCTTAAACACATTCTGTAGACAGTCTTACTCATTAATACAGTAATAATGCAGTAATGATTAAGTAAAAACTTTTTAGTTTTGTACAGTGATAATATTTATTAATGAATACTGTAAAGCGCTTAGGTTCCTTACCAGAAGCTAGAGAAGATGCAGGGTGTTTGAGTGACATCATATGGCTTAAATAATCATTAAAAACACACACAAAAAAAACGTGAATTCACAATTCACGCAATCATATTGATAACGTGCACAAATGAGAAAAAGAGGTGTACACATCACCTGCAACCAATCAGCAGGAGGGAGAAACAAAAGTGCTCAGCCATTGGCTAAATTTGAATCACGTGCCAGTAATGTCGTGATGATGTCTGTCTGTCTTCCTTTCGGCTTTTTCCCTTTTACTCGGGAGTCGCCACAGCGAATAATCTGATTCGCACGTTTGATTTGGCAGAGGTTTTTATGTCGGATGCCATTCCTGTCACAACCCTTTTAGCAATGGACAGAAACACGCTGACGACTTTGCAGCTACTCTTTACGAATGTCAGCAATGGTTCTTTTACATGCCTCTCACCATAGACAGTGAGAGACATGGCCCGCCTTTGATAACCCAGTTAGCCGCACTGGGGGGACGGTGACAACCTTGTGGAGAGTACTCGAACCCCCAACCTTTGGATCAGCGATCCAGCGCCCTATACCACCACTGCCCCAATGTCATGATGATGCAAGTGTCTAATTTGCCGGGGCTGCCGCTAATTCTGTACTTCTCAAATAGTGGGGCGTGCGGTGTGATGCCAGGGGGAGCGCGTATGACCCTGGGGAACATGCTTTTTTGCCATACTGTGGGCAGGGGCTTACTGTGATAGATAAATCAAGTTTACATAATTACCATAATATTTTTTTCCATTTTTTTTTAAACTGACGTACAGTATAATTGAGAACAAATTAACTCGAGACGACTTAAGTATACCTGTACTGGTGTTAAAAAAAAATATATATATATATATATGGACACACCTAGTCATCCCCGAACTGATTTAATGATACTACACAAAGATGACCATGTGCAGATAATATCCAATTTAATCCAATAAACATTTAATGTGTGCTTGGAATAATTATGGGTTTTTTGTTATAGTAATCAGAATTCTTACCATAAATATTGGAATTAAGTGTCCTTCGATCTGTCGTAGCAACCACAAAACTTTCCTTCCCCGAGATCAAAAATTCCTGAAATTAAAGTGACAATAGTGTAAATGAAAGCATATCTCAAGTGGCACATCGACAAGCTGTGCGACTATTAACCTGGAGATTGCAGGTTCGAATCCAGGTTAATGCCACAGCCATCGGTAGCCATGAGTCATTGGGAGCTAATTGGCAGAGCTCTCACGGGACTGAGGGACGCTATGCAACATGTCCCTGTCACTCACAGTAATTGCTAGCCAATCATGGGAGTCTGTGAGCTTATTCATCCAAGGGTAGCGCTTTCCTTCCAAATGGGTATGCGTCACAGTTCAAAAAGAGGAAATCCATGTAGTTAGAAATTAATCCGTTCCAGAGCCTTTTTCGTAACACGGGGATTTCGTAAGTAGGGGTCGCACCTTACATGTTAAATGCCTAATTTGTTCCAAGGCTCCGGCCCTTGGAGTGGATAAACCCCATAAACCCTTTGAAAATTTTTGTATGAAATGTGTTACAAGTAAAAGAAAATTATTTATGAAACAATTTAAACATTTTATTTACATATTAAACCATTTTATTAACATTTATTAATTAAACCATTGTTAAACATTTTTGTTAACACACACACAGACACACACACACCTGTCTCTCTCTCTCTCTCTCTCTCGCGCGCGCGCACGCGCTGCATGCTACGCCCACAAGACGTGGAATTCAAAGGACATTTAATTTGTATAACTCAACTTTAATTTGATTCCTTGAGGGATCGGAATTCCAGATAAGCTCAAATGCACCCACATTTATGAAACATTTACTGAATTAAACAACTTGAAACTAAAAAGTGAAGCTTCCTTCTGTCTCTATCTGGGAGGCCAGGCGGGATGTTGAGAGACAGCCAATGAGAGAGCAACTCACGCGTCGTGTGAAATTTTGATTGGTATGTTTGAATTTCTTTTCGTAAGAGGGGGTTGTTTTCGTATCCCGGGGACGGAAACTCAGGAAAATTATCTTCATAACCCGGGGATTTCGTAACTAAGGGGCCGACTGGACCAGTAAAACTCTTGTTTTTATACATGTTTTCCACCTCGACGGTAACAAGCACTTATCGTTCCACTCCCCTGGTGAACATTTTAATAAGCGTCCACCGGCTCCATTTTTTTTAAGCACCCTGGGTGCTTATCACGTCAATTACGGTATTTTAATTAACATAAATATACCAAAAATACCTTTGCACTGCTTTAGATGCCAATATATGTTTAAAAAAAAAAAAAAAAAAAAAAAAAAAACTTAATACAGTGGGGCCAATAAGTATTGGGCAATGTAAAAATCTACAAGTTCACCCATTTAAAAAGATAATAGAGGTTTGTAATTTTCATCATAGATACACATCAAGCTTGAGAGACAGAATGTAAAAAAAAACAAACAAGAAATCACATTGGATGATTTTTAAACAATTTATTTGTGAAAATGGGAGGCAAATAAGTATCGGGCAGCTAGAAAACAAACATTATTTCTGCCCCCACTCATTAACAGTATGAATGACACCTGTTTGAACTGATTAGATGCATAAGAGACACCTTCAAACCTGCACACACTTTCAAACTGTCAGACTGCAGTCTTCACCATGACCAAGACCAGAGAGCTTCCCAAACACACCAGAGATAAAATTGTACAACTGCACAAAGCTGGGATGAGTCAAACTGCAATTGGTAAACAACTTTGTGAGAAAAGATCAACAGTTGGAAACATGATTAGAAAATGGAAGAAGTATAACATCACTGACAACCTCCATAGGAGTGGCGCTCCATGCAAGATCTCACCTCGTGGGGTTCAAAGGAGCCTGAGAACAGTGAGTAATCAGCCCAGAACTACACGGCAGGAACTGGTCAATGATTTGAAGACGGCAGGAACCACCGTCACAAAGATGACAATAACTAACACACGACGACATCATGAGATGAAATCCTGCATTGCCCGAAAGGTTCCCCTACTAAACAAAAAACATGTAAAGGCCCGTCTGAAATATGCTAAAGACCATCCGGACGATCCAGAGGAGGAATGGGAGAATGTGATGTGGTCAGATGAGACCAAAATTGAACTTTTTGGTTTAAACAGCACTCGCCGTGTTTGGAGAAAAAAGAATGCTGAATTGCATCCCAAGAACACCATACCTACTGTGAAGCATGGGGGTGGACACATCATGCTTTGGGGATGCTTTTCTGCAAAAGGGACAGGAAGACTGCACCGTATCAATGGCAACATGAATGGGACCATGTATTGTGACATTCTGGGTAAAAACCTCCTTCCCTCGGTCAGAGCATTAAAGATGAAACATGGCTGGGTCTTCCAGCATGATAACGATCCAAAGCACACAGCCAAGAAAACCAAGCAGTGGCTCTGTAAAAAGCATATAAAGGTTCTGGAGTGGCCTAGCCAGTCTCCAGACCTTAACCCAAACAAAAACCTGTGGAGGGAGTGAAAATTTCGAGATGCCAAGCGACAGCCCTCAAACATCGCCGCTCTAGAGAAGATCTGTGCAGAGGAGTGGGCCAAAATACCAACTAAAGTGTGTGTAGACCTGGTCAAGAACTCCAGGAACCGTTTGACCTCTGTCATTGCCAACCAAGGCTACATTACAAAGTATTAAAAGTAACTTTTGCTGGCTGCCCAATACTTATTTGGCCTCCCATTTTCACAAATAAATTGTTTAAAAATCATACAATGTGATTTCCTGGATTTTTTTGAAATATATTTTTAATATTTCATTCTATACAGGTTAGCACAGCAGAGAAATAGAGATGGGAAAGACGTGCAGCAAGTTAGAGTGATAAAGGACAGAGAGGGAAATGTATTGACTGATGACAGAAGTGTGCTGGGAAGATGGAAAGAGTACTTTGAAGAGCTGATAAATGAGGAAAATGAGAGAGAAAAAAGAGTAGAAGGGGTGACCGTTGAGGAGCAGGAAGTAGCAAAGATTAGTAAGGGAGAAGTGAGGAGGGCATTGAAGAGGATGAAGAATGGAAAGGCAGTTGGCGCTGATGACATACCAGTTGAGGTATGGAAGTGTCTAGGGGAGGTAGCAGTAGATTTTCTGACAAGAATATTCAACAAGGTCTTAGAAAGTGAGCAGATGCCAGAGGAATGGAGGAGAAGTGTGCTTGTGCCCATTTTTAAGAACAAGGGCAATGTACAGAGTTGTGGCAACTACAGAGGGATAAAGTTGATGAGCCATACAATGAAGCTATGGGAAAGAATAGTGGAAGCTAGACTTAGGGCAGAGGTCAGCATTTGTGAACAACAGTTTGGTTTCATGCCAAGAAAGAGCACCACAGATGCAGTGTTTGCTTTGAGGATGTTAATAGAGAAGTACAGAGAAGGTCAGAAGGAGCTGCATTGTGCCTTTGTGGATCTGGAGAAAGCATATGACAGGGTGCCGAGAGAAGAACTGTGGTATTGTATGAGGAAGTCTGGAGTGACAGAGAAGTATGTTAGAGTGGTGCAGGACATGTATGATAGATGTAAGACAGTGGTGAGGTGTGCTGTCGGTGTGACAGAAGAGTTCAAGGTGGAGGTGGGACTGCATCAAGGGTCAGCTCTCAGCCCCTTCTTGTTTGCTATGGTGATGGACAGGCTAACAAATGAGGTTAGACAAGAATCTCCATGGACTATGATGTTTGCAGATGACATAGTGATCTGTATTGAGAGCAGAGACCGAGTGGAGGAAAATCTAGAGAGGTGGAGGTATGCCCTGGAAAGGAGGGGATTGAAGGTTAGTCTTAGTAAGACAGAATACATGTGTGTGAACGACAAGGACCCAAGAGGAACTTTGAGGTTACAGGGGGCAGAGATAAAGAAGGTGGAGGATTTTAAGTACTTAGGCTCAACAATCCAGAGCAATGGAGAGTGTGGAAAAGAGGTGAAGAAGCGCGTGCAGGCAGGTTGGAATGTATGGAGAAAAGTGTCCGGTGTGATGTGTGATAGGAGAGTATTGGCAAGAATGAAGGGAAAAGTGTACAAGACGGTGATGAGGCCAGCAATGTTGTATGGTTTAGAGACAGTGACCCTGGGGAAAAGACAGGAGTCCGAGTTGGAGGTAGCAGAGATGAAAATGTTGAGGTTCTCTTTGGGAGTAACGAGGATGGATAGGATCAGAAATGAGTACATCAGAGGGACAGCACATGTTAGATGTTTTGGAGACAAAGTCAGAGAGGCTAGATTGAGATGGTTTGGACATGTACAGAGGAGGGATAGTGAGTATATTGGTCGTAGGATGCTGAGGTTGGAACTACCAGGCAAAAGGCCCAGAGGAAGACCAAAGAGAAGATTTATGGATGCGGTGAAGGCGGACATGAAGGTCGTTGGAGTAAGAGTAGAAGATGCAGAGGATAGGGAGAGATGGAGGCAGATCATTTGCTGTGCCGACCCCTGAAGGGAACAGCCGAAAGGAAAAGAAGAAGATTTTTAATATTTCATTCTGTCTCTCAAGTTTGATGTGTACCTATGATGAAAATTACAAACCTCTCTTATCTTTTTAAATGGGTGAACTTGCACATTTTTACGTTGCCCAATACTTATTAGCCCCACTGTATGCATAAGAATAAAATTCAACAAGTATGAAAATATTTTATTTCCTACGAAAATCAAATACTTAATTGGAGATTTATCATTTTAAATGTTGCCTGCATTCCTTCATTCCATTGATGTTATGAGAAAAGCAAGTCATGCTGTAAAGCTCAGTGCAATCCTTAATTAGACAGTCAGTGAGTGAAGCATATCCTGATTAAATAGTTAAATTCCTGAAAATATATATTAATTAAAAGTCAGTAATATATTTTTACAGATGTATTCACTCAGTGCAGCTTATAACAGCCAAATGAAAGATACGACAACCATAATAGGGAGGAAAAATAACTGAATCACTTAGATGGATTAAAATATAATCAAGTCAACAAAATGTTCTGAATTTTTTTTTTTTTTTGCTAACTGAGTTAAATTGTGTTTTTGTTTATTCTGTGTGCGTCTAAGCAGTGATGTATGAGCCGCTTTTTTAGATTTCACTTTCATTGCCATTAATATATATATATATATATATATATATATATATATCTTATCCCATCCATGTAATATTCTTACTGAGCTTCCTGCGGTACGGACACCAGACACTATATGGGATGACCATCTGATCCATATCTCATGAGTACGGCGCTCCACTCAGTAGCTCTGCTTAGAAAGCATTCAGTATCTTAGATGATAAGTCAAACGTTTTTCTGAGATTAAAGATGGACTTCAATCGTCAGTACAGTGGTATGAAAAAGCATCTGAACCTTTTGGAATTTCTCACATTTCTGCATAAAATCACCATCAAATGTGATCTGATCTTTGTCAAAATCACACAGATGAAAAAACAGTCTCTGCTTTAACTAAAACCACCAAAACATTTATAGGTTTTGATATTTTAATGAGGATAGCATGCAAACAATGACAGAAGGGAGAGGAATAAGTAACTGAACGATCACATTTAATATTTTGTGACACCCCCACCCGGCAGCAATAACTTCAACCAGACGCTTCCTGTAGCTGCAGATCAGTCTGGCACATCGATCAGGACTTATCTTGGCCCATTCTTCTTTACAAAGCTGCTGTAGTTCAGTCAGATTCCTGCGATGTCTGGCATGAATCGCTGTCTTGAGGTCATGCCACAGCATCTCAATGGGGTTCAAGTCTGGACTTTGTCTGACCTTCTCTGTACTTCTCTATTAACATCCTCAAGGCAAACACTGCATCTGTGGTGCTCTTTCTTGGCATGAAATCAAACTGTTGTTCACAAATGCTGACCTCTGCCCTTAGTCTAGCTTACACTATTTTTTCCCATAACTTCATCGTATGGCTCATCAACTTTATGCCTCTGTAATTGCCACAACTCTGCACATCTCCCTTGTTCCTAAAAATGGGCACCATCACACTTCTCCTCCATTCTTCCGGCATCCTCTCACTCTCTAAGACCTTGTTGAATGTTCTTGTCAGGAAATCTACTGCTTCCTCTCCGAGACACTTCCATACCTCCACCAGTATGTCATCAGGACCAACTGCCTTTCCACTCTTCATCCTCTTCAGTGCCCTCCTTACTTCACCGTTACTAATCTTTGCTACTTCCTGGTACTCAACAATCACCTCTTCTACTCTTTTTTCCTCTCTCATTTTCCTTGTTCATCAGCTCTTCAAAGTACTCTTTCCATCTTCCCAGCACACTTCTGTCATCAGTCAACACGTTTCCCACTCTGTCCTTAAATCACTCTAACTTGCTTCAAGTCTTTCCCATCTCTATTTCTCTGCTGTGCCAACCTGTATAAATCATTTTCTCCCTCCTTACTATCCAACCTAGCATACAAGTCATCATACGCCCTGTTTGGCCTTTGACACCGCTACCTTCGCTTTACGCTGTCTCCCTGTACTGCTGTTTACTCTCTTCGGTCCTCTCTATGTCCCATTTCTTCTTAGCTAACCTCTTCTTTTATACACACTCCTGCACTTCCTCATTCCACCACCAAGTCTCCTTATCTACTGTCCTTCCAGAGGACACGCCAAGTACTCTCCTACCTGTCTCCCTGATCACATTAGCTGTAGTTGTCCAGTCATCTGGAAGCACTTCCTGACCACCAAAAACCTGTTTCAACTCCTCCTTGAAGACAACACGACACTCTTCCTTTTTCAGCTTCCACCACTTTGTCTTCTGCTCTACCTTTGCCTTCTTCACCTTTCTTACCATCAGCATCATACTGCACACCACCATCCTCTGCTGTTTGGCAACACTCTCACCCACTACTACTTTGCAGTCACTGACTTCCTTCAAATTACATCGCCTGCACAAGATGCAGTCTACCTGTGTGCTCCTGCCTCCACTTTTATAAGTCACCCCTATGCTCCTGTCTCTTCTGGAAGAAAGTATTCACCACAGCCATTTCCATTCTTTTTGCAAAATCTATCAACATCTGTCCTTCTGTGTTCCTGTCCGGGATCCAAACCTGCCCGTCACTTCCTCGTCCCCTCTGATGCCTGCACAAACATGTCCACTGAATTGTTTGTGCCCTCCATCACGGCTGCATTGGCTTTGTTAAGCTATGTACTTGACAACACGATCACTTGTTTTGATAATTTCGCAATCGGTTCACTTCCAATATCCCATGATGCACTATGCTACCTCATTTAAAAGCGCGGCGCTTTTTATATACATGCCGCCATTTGCCTGTGCTCTTGTGTAGATTTAGATCGTGACGGGTCGTACAAACCCGGGTAAAATATAGTCCAAACCGATGTGAGTCGTACCAACAAGCATGGCGCCAAAGTGAAGTAGATCTAAACAGTCAACATTAAATACGTTGTGGAAGCGACTCAAGACCGATGATTCCACTGTTTCGGAAACATCCGTATCTCATGAAATAGGTAAAAAAAGTTTTAGGTCATGTCTGAACACAAATTATTTCTTGATTTGCACTGAGCGATAACAGTGAAAACTAGTCCCCAACTAAACGAGCCTAATCTTATTCTAATAGCCTAATCTTATTAATCCCAAAATGATATTACATAAACAGTTTTAACAGATTAGGGTCGCAGTTTGATTCACAAATGTTTTACATTAGTAAGGTAACTGTTAGATGTTTCAAATAACAAGTTTTATGTACTTTCCTTTAAGAAGTAAGTCTACTATTCTTGTAACAAATACTATCGTTTATTATATAAAGTTTTAGTTTTATTTGCTTCTAGCTTGTCTGATTTTCTCATAAATATGGGCCCAGAATGCACCACAGAGCACATGAATTTTTAACATTTTTCTGGGGGTGGCCCCCACTGCGGGAGGCAACACCCCCATCCCCATGCTTGCCTCAAACAAACCCCCTACTTATCAATATCCTCCTTCTGCTCTAAAACTTAACGAATGTCCTGTCGTGTTGTTACATGGACATAGTAGTGTCGTGGTTCCCACGTTCTTCCTGGGCTTTGTTTCCTCCAGGTACGCTGGTTCCCTTGCACAGATGAAAAGCATGCCCAATGTCGGCTGAGATAGGCTCTGAGCTCCCTGTGATCTTAGTAGGATTAATTCATTTGTTAAATGAGAAAAGAGAATATTATTGCATTTATTATATTTATTTTTGAGTTCTTAGCTTTTTGGGGTTATCTAAATTGTGATTTCCATCCAAACCTCAATACCTCAAATAATAACAATAATAATAATAATAATTATAAATTATAAATTCAAAACAGACCCCTAAGACATGAGAAAACAACAGAGGAATCAGTCTCCCTTGCCCGGACGCGGGTCACCGGGGTTCCCTCCTGGAGCCAGGCCCAGGGGAGGGGCTCGAAGGCGAGCGCCTGGTGGTCGGGCTTATGCCCATGGAGCCTGGCCGGGCCCAGCCCGAAAAGGAGACATGGGTCCGCCCTCCCATGGACCCACCACCCGTGGGAGGAGTTTTAGGGGTCGGGTGCAGTGTGAGTTGGGTGGCAGCCGAAGGCATGGGTTCTGTCGGACTGATCCTCGGCTGCTTACTCTGACCTTCGGGACATGGAATGTCACCTCTCTGGCGGGAAAGGAGCCCGATTTGGTGCGTGAGGTGGAGAGATACCGACTAGATATAGTCGGGCTCACCTCAACGCATAGCTTGGGCTCTGGAACCATCCATCTCGAAAGAGGCTGGACCTTCTTCTATTCTGGAGTTGCTCATGGGGAGAGGCGGCGAGCCGGTGTGGGTATTCTTGTTGCCCCCGTCTCGGTGCCCAAATGTTGGGGTTCTCCCCGGTTGACGAAAGGGTAGCTTCCCTCCGTCTTCGGGTGGGGGGACGGGTCCTGACTGTTATTTGTGCTTATGCACCAAATGACAGTTCAGAGTACCCACCCTTTTTGGAGTCTTTGGGGGGGGTGTTGGAGAACGCTCCCTCGGGAGACTCGCTCGTTGTCTTGGGAGACTTCAATGCCCATGTGGGCAACGATAGTGTGTCTAATATCCCACCTCCGGCAGAGCTACAACCACGTTCCGGAGGAGGCGGGGGACATGGAATCTGAATGGGCCATGTTTCGTGCCTCCATTGCTGAGGCGGCAGCCCATAGCTGTGGCCGTAAGGTCGTCGGTGCTTGTCGTGGCGGTAATCCCCGAACCCGGTGGTGGACACCTGCGGTGAAGGGGGCCGTCCAGCTGAAGAAGGAGGCCTATCGGGTTTTATTAGCCTGTGGGACTCCTGAGGCAGCAAACGGGTACCGGCAGGCCAAACGTGCTGCAGCCGAGGCTGTCGCAGATGCAAAATCTCGGGCGTGGGAGGAGTTCGGTGAGGGCCTGGAGAGTGATTATCGGTTGGCCTCAAAAAGGTTCTGGGCCACCATCCGACGCCTCAGGAGGGGGAAGCAGTTCTTCACAAACACTGTTTACGGTGGAGGTGGGGAGCTGCTTACCTTGACTGGGGATGTTGTTGAGAGGTGGAGGGAATACTTTGAGGACCTTCTCAATCCCACCAACACGCCCTCCGTGGAAGAGGAAGACCCTGGGGGTTCGGGTGAGGGTCCGCCCATCACTGGAGTGGAGGTCACTGAGGTTGTCAAAAAGCTCCTCGGTGGTCGAGCTCCGGGGTTGGACGAGATCCAGCCGGAATACGTCAGGACTCTGGATGTTGTAGGACTGTCTTGGTTGACACGTCTCTACAACATCGCCTGGTGATCAGGGCTGTACCTCTGGATTGTCAAACTGGGGTGGTGGTCCCAATTTTTAAGAAGGGGGACCGGAGGGTGTGTTCCAATTATCCGGGAATTACACTCCTCAGCCTACCTGGTAAAGTCTATGCAGGGGTACTAGAGAGGAGGATCCGACCGATAGTCGAACCTCGGATTCAGGAGGAACAATGTGGTTTTCGTCCTGGCCGCAGCACTCTTGACCAACTCTATACGCTCCACAGGATTCTGGAGGGGGCATGGGAGTTTGCCCAATCTGTCCACATGTGCTTTGTGGATTTGGAGAAGGCTTTCGACCGTGTCCCTCGAAAGATCTTGTGGGGCGTGCTCCGAGAGTACGGCGTTCCGGATCCGTTGCTACGAGCTATTCGGTCGCTGTATCACCGGAGCCAGAGTTTGGTCCGTATTGGTAACAGCAGCTCGGATTCGTTTCCGGTGGGAGTTGGAGTCCGCCAAGGCTGTCCTTTGTCACCGATTCTGTTCATAATTTTTATGGACAGAATTTCTAAGCGCAGTCGAGGCGATGAGGGTTCTGGTTCGGTGGCCATCGGATATCATCTCTGCTTTTTGCGGATGATGTTGTCCTTTGGCTTCATCAAGTCGGGCCCTCCAGCTCTCATTGGAGCGATTCGCAGCTGAGTGCGAAGCAGCCGGGATGAAGATCAGTACCTCCAAGTCTGAGGCCATGGTTCTCAGTCGGACAATGGTGGAATGCACCCTCTGGAGTCGGGATGAGGTCCTGCCCCAAGTGGAGGAGTTTAAGTATCTTGGGGTCTTGTTTACGAGTGAGGGAAGGATGGAGCGAGAGATCGACAGACGGATCGCTGCAGCCTCTGCTGTTAAGCGGTGCCTGTACCGGTCCGTCGTGGTGAAAAAGGAGCTGAGCCGCAAGGCGAAGCTCTCAATTTACCAGTCGATCTACGTTCCAACCCTCACCTATGGTCACGAGCTTTGGGTAATGACCGAAAGAACAAGATCACGGATACAAGCGGCTGAAATGAGCTACCTTCGCCGGGTGGCGGGTTCTCCCTTAGAGATAGGGTGAGAAGCTCCGCCATCCGGGAGAGCTTCGAGTAGATCCGCTGCTCCTCCGCATTGAGAGGGGCCAGTTGAGGTGGCTCGGGCATCTGGTTAGAATGCCCCTGGGCGCCTCCCTGGTGTGGTGTTTCGGGCATGTCCAACCGGGAAGAGACCCCGGGGTCGACCTAGAACACGCTGGAGGGACTATGTCTCTCGGCTTGTCTGGGACCGCCTCGGTGTCCCCCCGGGAGAGTTGGAGGAAGTGGCTCGGGAGAGGGATGTCTGGACCTCTTTGCTAAGGTTGCTGCCCCCGCGACCCGACCCCGGACTAAGCGGAAGAAGATGAGATGAGATGAGATGAATAATAATAATAATAATAATAATAATAATAATATCCATCAAAACGAACGAAATTTCGAGACTTTGTATATTTTTGGGAGGAATCACACACATTACTGTCCAAACATTTATAACACTAGACTACAAAAAGTTGTTCAATCAGTGTGTGAAATCGAGAATTGAGGAAATATACAAGAATAAGAGGGAACTAATCGGCTGCACACAAGTGAAACTTAACATATCTCTGCTCAGTGATGATGAAATTCGGTGTCATGGTAACTGAGGAGACCAAAGAAGAGATTGATGGATGTGGTGAAGGAAGACATGACGGTCGTTGGAGTCAGAAAAGAAGATGCGGAGGACAGGGTGAGGTGGAGGCGGATGATTTGCTGTGGCGACCCCTGAAGGGAGCAGCCGAAAGTAAAAGAAGAAGAAGAAGGTAAATGAGGAGCCCAGAGTTGCTGGGCAGCAGAAAAACTACAGGCTAGCTATCCGGCTAAATAAACTAGCCAAGACTTAGAGAAATCCCCCTACCTTGCGCACAGCACACAGGAACTGTTTATAATTCATGCCAGTGATATCCAGCATCTTTTCAGACACCTCTTTACTTTTGAGTCGACGGTCGAAGACACACACCGAGCGGCTGCCTTGTGAAACTCCAACCGGGGGATCCAGCGACGCCATGTTTCCAGTTCACTCCGGTCTCCTTTATCTCCGGGTCGCTCAAAATGCTTTATATATATTCATCCTTTCCCCCCCAACACACACACACAAATCCTCAACTAAAGCAATAAACTCCCCAAAATGTTTCCCTTAGTGTTATGTTAACATTCACTGTGAACGTTTCAGTAAACACATGAAGGTGTATCGGTCCCAGAAACTTTCCTGTACGCATGCGCACTGACACACCTCCGTCTTCTTCTTCTTTGGGGTTTTCCGACATACCTTGTAATTGCATTGCTCCTCCATGTGGTTTTCCTGGACTATTACACCTGCTCTGCAACATTCTATTTATTCGTCCAGTGTTGTTCAGGAAACAAAAAATGTCTTGTCTTCCTTCCACCGTATCTCCACACCTTAACATCTTCTATCCTGTTTCCTACTGTCCTTTGCAGGGCTGTTCCCATAATTCCTCCCACTTTGCTCATACTTTGGACATTGAGCACATGTTCTACTGTCTCTTGGACCTACAGAACCGAGTAGGGTGTTTCCTTATAATGTGCAGCATCCTGTTCCGTTGACAGTGACCAATTCTTCTCCTACTCATTGTCACCTGCTCTTTCCTGTTGTGCCCCCCTGACCTCTTATCTCTCCGACTTTGTTTTGAATTCTATATAATTGTCTCCTTTTGTGCACTTTTTCCAGTGCAGCTAACTGGGTTACCAAAGGTGGGCCATGTGTCTCACTGTCTATGGTGAGAGGTTCATGTAAAAGAACCATTGCTGACTTTCATAAAGAGTAAGGCTGCAAAGCTGTCAGCGTGTTTCTGTCCCTTGCTCCACATGTCCTGGAACCCAGATAAATATTATTTCCTTCCCTTGATTGATTAATCTTGTGTTTGTCATTAATATTCCATGTATTATATCTCAGTGGTATTTACACTCCTGCTTTTAAACCCAACATGAAACTGAGTCACTACATGAGGATTTTCCTTTCCCTAATATTTTCTTCCCATTCCAAATCCAACCTTATTGCTATCAGCTCATGGTGTACACTGCCTACCACTGCTAACCCATACACCACCATTCTGCCCACAATTGTGTCTTTATGTTTTCTCTGTGATGGTCTGACGAGCAGTTCAAGATGAAATCCGTCTCTTCCCAGTGTCCACTCAGATAGATCCCAGCCTTCCCACGACCCTCATACTTCTATTAAGCAGTTCAGTGAGTCTTTTACTTCTTTTCCTTTCGGCTGTTCCCTTCAGGAGTCGCTACAGCGAATCATCTGCCTCCATCTCACCCTATCCTCTGCATCTTCTTCTCTTCCACCTACTACCTTCATGTCCTCCTTCACCACATCCATAAATCTTCTCTTTGGTCTTCCTCTAGGTCGTCTGCCTGGTAGTTCCAACCTCAGCATCCTACTACCAATATACTCACTATCCCTCTTCTGTACATGTCCAAACCATCTCAATCTAGCCTCTCTGACTTTGTCTCCAAAACTTCTAACATGTGCTATCCCTCTGATGTACTCATTCCTGATCCTATCCATCCTCGTTACTCCCAAAGAGAACCTCAACATTTTCATCTCTGAAGCAGTTGAGTGAGAATTACATGTAATAAATGTAATTAAGAAGAAAGAAGAAGATAATGTACACCCTGCCAGGCCATCGCAGGGCAGAAATATGCTGACGGCTATGCAGCTACTCTTGAAAAGAGTCAGCAATGGTTGTTTTACATGAACCTCCCACCAGCCTCTGATAACCCAGTTAGCTGCACTGGGGAAGACAGGACAGCCTGATGAGGGTGGGGGCTTGAACCCCCAACCTTGGGATTAGTGATCCAGTGCCTTGGCCCCAGGCCAACACTGCCCTACTGTGGCACATTATTAAATACAATAACATAATAATGAGGTGTGGTGTGGAAAATAATCCACAACTACAAGACGGTGTGCTCTAATTAAATTCCGTGGCGATATGAGCATGTCCTCAAACGACTTATTCCGTTTACACCACAGTAATTTGACAACAATTACACATTTTCTTTATGAATGAAGGTAATGATGCTTTTGAACTGTTTGTAGTTACATTTAAGGCAGGCACGACCGCAGAGTGGGTTTGCACATCCACCTCATGGCAAGAACGTCCTGGATTTGGGGAGGGTATTTCAATGTGGAGTTTGCATGCATAATATGTTTTAAATAAATCTGTTTTGGTATCTATGCTGATCACACTGCTCACTTGAATGTTGTGAGGAGTTGGTACGTTTTCTCCAGGCACGTGTGGGTTTCCTTCAGGTAGTTTGTTTTCCTCTGACAGTCCAAAGATATGTACAGTACATTAGGCTATTTGGTTGTTCAAAATTGACCCAAGGAGTGAGTGTGTGTGTGTGTGTGTGTGTGTGTGTGTGTGTGTGTGTGTGTGTGTGAATGGTTGTGTGCGTGTTATCCTGTGATGATCTGGCGAGCTGTCCAGGGTGTACCCAGTGTTGGCTGAGAGAGGCTCCAGCCTCCTTGCAGCCCGAGTAGGATGAAAATGTTTGGCAAATGAGTGAACAAGTGAGTGCATGTTTGTATTATATCTGAGATCTGAAAGTTGAAGACTGAACTACTGCTGGCATACACTGCTGGTAGTGGTAAGCATGTCCGCCTCACAGTAAGAAGACCTGGGTTTGACTCTCATCTCCAGCTTTTCTATGTGCATGTTCACCCTGTGATTGTGTAGGTTCTCCCCGGGCACTCCTGCTCCCCCACAATCCAAAAATCATGCACAGTAGGCTCGAGAGCTGTCCCAAAATCACCCCGAAATGAGAATAGGTGTGCGTCTGAGTGTTGGCCCTGCAATGGCCAGGTGGACTGTCCAGGGTGTACCTGGGCGAAGATGCCAGCCTCCCTGCGACTTTAATTAGGATTAAGCGGGTTAGAAAATGGATGAATTTAAATACTGTATTGTGGATTATCTGTTTCTTTAAAGCGGTTTGTGTGTTTTGCGTCACGTGAACCGGAACTGACGTATAATAAACATGTACACTACCGGCACTGCTGCTGCACGTGCTACATAATGCTAAGGCGTGACAAATAGTTATAAAGTAATTTTAATTTTTATTCTGTGGTTTAATCTCACCTTAAAGTTTTATAAATGTCTGTCCTGTTATCCAGTGACCGCGGTTGGCTGCTGGATTCGTGTTCTTTTATAAACCGAGGATATCAGCGGTGCTACAGTGTAAACAATGGTCACTTCCGGTGCTATTTCAAGAAGAATTACTTTGATTTACTGAAGCCTCATATAGTGAGTAAGTCCAAGAGGGAGTGTGAGCTCAATAATTTACCAAACTCAGAGAGCCAGGAGGCTGGAGGTGACCAAATCAAGCTAAAAACACGGAAGGTAAGGTGTGTGTGTGTGTGTGTGTGTGTGTGTGTGTGTAACTTTCGGAAAGAGTAGCTGCAAAGCCGTCAGCGTGTTTCTGTCCTTTGCTAAGGGTTGTGTCAGGAAGGGCATCCGACATAAAAATTAAAAAAACCTATGCCAAATCAAACGTGCAAATCATTCACTGTGGCGACCTTGAAAAAGGGGAAAAGCCGAAAGGAAATATCATATATATATGTATGTATGTATGTATGTACTGTTATATTCTTTTTCTTTCGGCTGTTCCCTTCAGGGGTCGTCACAGCGAATCATCTGCCTCCATCTAAACCTATCCTCTGCATCTTCTACTCTTACTCCAACTACCTTCATGTCCTCCTTCACCACATCCATAAATCTTCTCTTTGGTCTTCCTCTGGGCCTTCTGCCTGGTAGTTCCAACCTCAGCATCCCACTACCAATATACTCACTATCCCTCCTCTGTACATGTCCAAACCATCTCAATCTAGCCTCTCTGACTTTTTCTCCAAAATCTCTTACATGTGCTGTCCCTCTGATGTAATCTTTCCTGATCCTATCCATCCTCGTTACTCCCAAAGAGAACCTCAACATTTTCATCTCTGCGACCTCCAGCTCTGCCTCCTGTCTTTTCCTCAGCGCCACTGTTTCTAAACCATACAACATCGCTGGCCTCATCATCGTCTTGTACACTTTTCCTTTCATTCTTGCCGATACTCTCCTATCACGCATCACACCGGACACTTTTCTCCAACCATTCCAACCTGCCTGCACATGCTTCTTCACCTCTTTTTCACACGCTCCATTGTTCTGGATTGTTGAGCCTAAGTACTTAAAATCCTCCACCTTCCTTATCTCTGCCACATGTAACCGTTCCTTTGGGTCCTTGTTGTTCACACACACATGTATTCTGTCTTACTGAGGCTAACCTTCATTCCTCTCCTTTCCAGGGCATACCTCCACCTCTCTAGATTTTCCTGCACTTTTTCTCTGCTCTCACTACAGATCACAATGTCATCTGCAAACATCATAGTCCATGGAGATTCTTGTCTAACCTCGTCTGTCAGCCTGTCCATCACCATAGCAAACAAGAAGAAGCTCAGAGCTGACCCTTGATGCAGTCCCACCTCCACCTTGAACTCTTCTGTCACACCAACAGCACATCTCACCACTGTCTTCCATCTCTCATAAATGTCCTGCATCACTCTAACCTACTTCTCTGCCACTCCAAACTTCCTCATGCAATACCACAGTTCCTCTCTCGGCACCGTATCATATGCTTTCTCCAGATCCACAAAGGCACAATGCAGCTCCGTCTGGCCTTCTCTGTACTTCTCTATTAACATCCACAAAGCAAACACAGCATCTGTGGTGCTCTTTCTTGGCATGAAACCAAACTGTTGTTCACAAATGCTGACTTCTGCCCTTAGTCTAGCTTACACTATTCTTTCCCATAACTTCATCGTATGGCTCATCAACTTTATCCCACTGTAGTTGCCACAACTCTGCACATCTCCCTTGTTCTTAAAAATGGACACGAGCACACTTCTCCTCCATTCCTCTGGCATCTGCTCACTTTCTAAGACCTTGTTGAATGTTCTTGTCAGAAAATCTACTGCTACCTCGCCTAGAAATTTCCATACCTCTACCGGTATGTCATCAGGACCAACTGCCTTTCCACTCTTCATCCTCTTCAATGCCCTCCTCACTTCACCCGTACTAATCTTTGTTACTTCCTGGTACTCAACAGTCACCTCTTGTCACCTGTCTCTTCCGGAAGAAAGTATTCACCACAGCCATTTCCATTCTTTTTGCAAAATCTATCAATATCTGTCCTTCTGTGTTCCTGTCCTGTATACCAAACCTTCCCATCACTTCCTCATCCCCTCTGTTGCCTGCACCAACATGTCCATTGAATTCTGCACCAATGACCACTCTTTCACCTCTGGGGCTACTCTGCATCACTTCATCTAACTCACTCCAGAATCTCTCCTTCTCTTCTAGCTCACATCCTGCCTGTGGGGCATAAGCACTAACAACATTGAGCATCACACCTTCAATTTCTAACTTGAGACTCATCACTCTGTATGACACTCTTTTCACTTCTAGAATATTCCTGACAAACCCCTCCTTCAAGATGACTCCTACTCCATTTCTCTTCCCATCCACACCATGAAAAAACAGCTTAAACCCTGCTCCTAAGCTTCTAGCCTTGCTACCTTTCCACCTGGTCTTCTGAACACACAGCATGTCCACCATCCTCCTCTGTATCATGCCAGCCAGCTCTCTACCTTTTCTTGTCATAGTTCCAAGATTCAAAGTCCCTACTCCCAGTCCTAAACTCATGCTTTTCCTCTTCTCTCTCTGCCTACGGACATGCCTCCCACCTCTCCTTCTTCGACCTCTCCTTCTTCGACCAACAGTAGTCCAATTTCCACCAGCACCCTGTTGGTTAACAGCACTGATGGCGGTTGTTGTTAACCCGGGCCTCGACCGATTCGGTATGAAATTAGTATTGGCAGTTTGCATAGTGTATTTTGGCAAAAGTTTTACACCGGATGCCCTTCCTGTTGCAACCCTCTGCATTTATCCGGGCTTGGGACCGGCGTGAGGATGGACACTTGTTTGTCTGCACATATATATATATATATATATATATATATACAGTCGGCCCCCTACTTACGAGGACCCCAGGGTACGAAATTACCAGATTAAAAACAACCCTCTTCTGAAAAGAATTTCTAAGTTGCCAATCAAAATTTTACACGATGAGCGAGTTGCTCTCTCATTGGCTGTCTTTCAGCATCCCGCCAAGCTGGCCTCCCAGATCGAGACAGGAGGAAGCGTAACGCTTTAGTTTTTAGTTTAGTTTTTTTAAGTTGTTTAATTCAGTACATGTTTAATAAATGTGGGCGCATTTGAGCTCATCTGGAATTCCGATCTCTCAAGGAGTCAAGTAAAGTTGAGTTTGGATCTCCTTGTCAAGCAGGGAGTGTGTTGTGAATTCCACGTCTTGTGGGTGTGGCCCGCAGTGCGAGAGAGAGAGAAAGAGAGACAGGTGTGTGTGTGTGTGTGTTAATAAAAAATGTTTAATAATGGTTTAATTAATAAATATGTTAATAAAATGGTTTAATGGTTTAATAAATAATTTTCTTTTACTTTTAACACACATTTCATACAAAATTGGTGTACTTTTATAAATTTTAAAGGGTTTATGGGGTTTATCCAGTTTAAAGACTGGAGCCTTGGAACGAATTAGGCCAGGTAAACTGTGACCCCTACTGACGAAATCCCCGCGTTACGAGAAAGGCTCTGAAACTGATTAATTTCGTAGGTAGGGGGCCGAATATATATAATATATGTATGTACAATGTGTGTGTGTGTGTGTGTGTGTGTGTGTGTGTGTGTGTGTGTGTGCCTGCATGTTTGTCAGATCATGAAAGTGGTACTGAAATGTATGATTGACCTGTTATATTTTCTAAAAATGTAGAAAATATTTTTTCAAATGTTTATATTGTCTTATTTCACATTTTAATGTATTAGTCCAACATGCATATGAAATTATCAATAGGATAACTAAAAAAAAAATCAATATGTAACATGAACGTTCTATTCATAGCAATGGCTTTAGATAATAAATGTGTAATTACTTACACTGATGGAGCTGGTGCCATAGTGGTTAGGGTGCTGAGCTCATGATCGGGAGGTTGTGTGTTCAAATCCCAGTTAGGCCCCCCCCCCCCATGTTAAGCGCCCTGGGCAAGGTCTCAACCCCAAGTGGGCACCAGTAAAAATATTCTGGGAAAGTAACCTGTGATGGACGAGCGTCCCATCCAGGAGGGGTTTAACTCCTGGTATCTTCACGCTACAGAAACTGGGAAGAAGCCCTGCCCTGATGAGCCTTTAGGCTTAGGTGTAAAAAGCCCAACAGACTTGCACTTTGCTGATTGATGGTGTTTGACATGTTAAACTTTATTATCCAAAGTCAATAAATGCTGATCTATCAGTCATCGGTGGGATCACAAGGTACACAATCTAACCTGGACAGGAAAAATTATGTATATCTCATTTTAAATCTGAATTTTTTTTTTACCAATTTTGGCACACACATCTCAGTGTAAATTCCATGATTCATTTTGTGTGCACCTGTGCTCTGATTCATGTGGTTCTTGGATTCGTGGAGACCTTAGCAGAGGCTCAACAGGACATGAAAATTATGAGGACTTTTTGTTGTCACAAAATTGAGCATGGAAAAGATGTAATATTTGCAAAGGACATACTTTATTTCAAAACCTGTGTTCACCGTATGTACATATTTTGAGTATCATCTCCCAGGCATGCACTAAAGATTTTGAATCATTGATTCACAAATAAGCATGGACATATTTATTCAGGTTTGAAGTTGGGTAGTTGGAAATGTTCGTTTTGTGATCAGACCCATACATGTGCATGTGTGTAAGTCTGAAATTAGAAGTTACTAATATCTACAGTGGGGCCAATAAGTATTGGGCAACATAAAAATGTGCAAGTTCACCCATTTAAAAAGATAAGAGAGGTTTGTAATTTTCATCATAGGTACACATCAAGCTTGAGAGACAGAATGTAAAAAAATACTGGTAATCACATTGTATGACTTTTAAACAATTTATTTGTGAAAATGATTACTAATGTTAATTAGTGAAAGTTCCAGTTCAGCCAGTTAAAGGTTCAGGTTGGTACTGCTGGTGTTTGGCATTTATGCTGATTGATGAAACTTTGCATGTTTGTGTATTAAAAGTATTCCAGCAGTTTTATCAGAACACTGATGATAATTTTCTTAAAATTTAAAAGTTTCGATGTCCTTAATTCAATCCTTTAATCTTAGAAAATTCAACGATACATAAGCTATTATACATACCTCTACTGAACTTAAAAGCTCAAATCTAACGGATTCAATAACAGGTTTTTATTTAATAATTTACTTGGACTTCAGCGAACTATTTTGTGTAACCTGAGTCACACAGTTCATTTTCAGCTGAACAAACTTTGGGTTACCAGAGTCATTTACCCATGAACATAAACTGGTTCCCAAAATGTTTGAAATGTCGAGGCCTGCATTTGTTTTTGCCTTTTATTCTGCGAGTGGTGATTTACACTTGTTTTATAAGACATTAAACAAGAAATAAAGTTTGTCCTCACATTGCACGTCTGTGAGTAATGGCCGTCTCTGTGCCCATATATCTGAAAGAAAATGTCCGTCTTCACACCAAACGCTTGTAATTATCAGCAGTGGTTCCTGATGTTTTTGAGCAATGAGAGTAAATACAAAAGTTACAGAGTCTAAAACATAAATTCCATACCCAGTTTATACACTGTGAAATGTGAGAGAATTTGACACATATCAATGCTTAAAAATAACAGAGATCAAAAACACTCACCAGTAGATGAGGAATTCGGATATTTGGTTTCGTAGGTTGGAGATGGACACTAAAAAACGTTGTGAAATTTATTGCTGAAATATGCTGTTTTGTGGTGCGTTTGGATGGAAAGTAGTGAGAAAATGGTGCATGAACACGCCTCTCCACAAATGATTCAATAAGCATTGTCTGATTTATTTTTTATTTTTTTATTTTTTTCTCCCCCCTCCCCAGACAGTTGTTCTGGGAAACAGACTACCTCGTCCAGTTCGTGTCATTTTTGTTTATGTTCAAAAAGTCAAAGTTTGAGAGTCTGGTTTCCACACACATTTGATCAAATAGCTATATTTAATGTTTTTCCTTTAACTTCTATATAAAAATGTATTATTTTTTTTTAAATAGCAGATTAATCCAATGTAATACTGTTTATTTGATGCATGAACAACAGTGAATGAATCTTATTGTCAATAAAGTCTGTATGTTAACGTTAATTCTATCATCTTATGTCCTATATTTGTCTATAACTTTTGAGTTTTTGATCTTTAATTTATATCAACAAAACATTGTTCAGGGTGCAAGGTTCCCTAGAGATCCATGTTGTTTATGGGCTGAAACAGAATTATGGGATTACAGACGCTCCCCGACTTACATGTATTCGTTTTACGTTTTTTCGATTTTACTTAAAAAAAAAAATAAAAAAAAAAAAAGTCAAATTTTGAGTTTAGATGTACCTATGTAGTACCCTGATGTAATGATGCAATGATGTAATGACGCTGCGTCCATTGTTTACAAACAACAGATTGAACGTGCCCCTCATTCTTCCCAGTTTAGTTTTTTTTATATTTAAAAACATGTCCAGCAACGTGTAAGGCAACTTAGTGTTCGAACGTGGGAAAAAAACTGCAAGTTACCACGGCTAATCACGGTCTCATCACGGCTGTATCACTGCTGATCATGTCTTGAGAGCGGACGTAAAATGGGCACTCCACTGCCATAGCACTGCCTAATCGTAGGAGGCATCCTTATAAAGTTCTGAAAGGCTCTTGAATCTTCGTTACGCAGCTCATCTGGAATTCTGATCCCTCAAGGAATCAAATTAAAGTTGAGTTTGTCAAGCAGGGAATGCGCTTTGAATTCACGTCTTGTGGGCGTGGCCCGCAGCGCGACACAGAGAGAGCGAGAGAATAACACTTTAGTTTTTAGTTTAGTTTTTTAAGTTGTTTTAATTCATGAGACGGTCATAAAGCCCCAGCTTAGGTCTCCTCCCAATCCAGTCACGCACCCAGATGTTCCGTACCACCCCCCTCCTCCTCCTCCTTCTTCTTCTTCTTCTCTTATATGTTGGGTCTGTATCAGTTGGTTCTGTTGGTGTTGGAGCATTAAGATGAGGACATCACGGCATTGACGGTTCATGTTCACCCCTTGACATCTAGACTGCAAGTGCCGAGGTCTCAGAAAATTACGGTATTTTATATGCCGTGATACAGAAGTGATTAGGCAGTGATCAGTCGTATTTAGAACGTGAACAAGACGTTGTTGAACGGGTTTAGGTAGTGCTATGTGCGTGCTATGTACATGGAAAAATCCATTTGTCAGTGATAAGCCGCTATTTCTCGTGATACCAACGTGTAACACCCGCCCAATGGCCGTGACAGACCCCTAAACTTTTGCGTCTTATCACGTCTCCCCAAGTTTTTATCACTGCCAGAACACGGATTATTACGTGTGTTGCACGTCTTTCGCACGTCTTTACCACGTGGTTGTCCGCAGTCTAAAATTTTGAGCAGTTGAAAACTTTTTTTCCACGTTTAGCGCCATTCAAAATTTTCCCCACGTCTTTCCACGTCTAAAAATCAACTGCAGCGCGTCTTAAACTCGACATCAACACCGTCTGCTTCACGGGAAAACAAACGTTTTTGGACGAGTTTTGGCCGTGATTAAGCCGTAAAATGCTGTGTGACCGGGGCTTAAGCAAATATGATTGGTCAAAAGCGTAAGCCTACTAGTATGGGTGCAAGTCTCATACACAGAGATGAATTAACTATCTGCTCGGATCGGCACAATCTCCCATGCATACACAGTTAAGCAAAGAGAGTTGTAAAATGAATGAAAACCCAAATCCAGAAAGGAAAATAACCCTCCGCTCTGCTGGTGATTCACATCAGTGCAGGCTGAGTACTAAACGAGTTCAATGGCGCCCTTGCTCACTTGGGAGTCTGTATAACCCACGCTTTGTCTCAAGCACAGACAAGTAAACTACTTTCGGTTTTGAGCGCCTCACGTATTGTAAGTGTTGATTGGCTTCATGTAAAGTGACTAGGCTCAGATTCATGTAAAGTGACCATCTGTCGACCATCGGAAACATTTACAAGCAGAAAGATCGCATCATAGAGAACGTTAAAGGTTATATTTGATGCTGTATTTGATATCTGATGAGTGAATTTGATTATAATTTATCTATTTGAAATTATTTTGATTGAATTTAATTTACTTGAAATTAATGTTGATATTATTTGATATATTTGATATTGTTTTACAATGTAATGTTTTATGAGATATGGTAATGGTATTTATGGATGTATACTACAGTATGAACTTCATACGTCACTGGAACATACAGTAACAACTTAGGTTCATTTTCAACTTGCGTTCGGCCATCTGGAACCAAACAAAAACGTAAGTTGGGGAGCATCTGTATTCGCTGACCCATCACTGAATAATTGCCATAAGATTGAAATTATTTAAAAGTTATAGGAACACTCGGGGAGGGAATCTTCTCTGAAACATTTAACAGAATCTGAATATTGTGTTGTGGGGAAGAAAACTGTTGCAGAACCAAAGAACAGCTAAAATAAAAGCAGTTCTCTTGACATTTTAGGAACCAAAAGCAAATATACGGCATGTTCTGGAAACTAAGCACTGAGGTCTGGGAATTAATTTTGATTTGTTTACCTCAGTTTAACGTAAGATTAGCTTAATCTAGTGTAGCAGTTTATTGCAGAAACTATATAAAAAATTAATTATATAATATAATTTTGTGATGTAATTGTTTTGTTTTATAGAAAAGGAAGCGTAAACGAAGTGAGCTGAATCAGGGGGAGATTGATGCTGAAATATTCCATAAAAAGGTGACTTGTATTGATGACAGACTTGTTTTAAAAACGACTATCGCGTGTGATATTTTAAAGAAATAGTAACCTGAACATTTCAAAAATTTGCTTCCCTCTTTGGCTTTGTTTCTGTACAACAGGTCAGGTTGCTGGTTCTAGAGGGTGCTCAGTCGCTACTGGAAACTGGGCCTCAGCCTGTTTATCTGACAGAAGATTTACATATACTGCCAACTAAACAGATACCTGCTCATGAGTGCCAGCTGGCTTCACTGTGTGATATGGCCAAACATCTGCTTCAAATGGAAAATTCTGATGCCCCACATGTGCAAACCATTAATGGCCATGCAGACTTGGATGCACACCTTGATCTGTTCTCATGCCTCACAGAAAATCCTCAAGAACATGCATGTGAGGTAACGCTATTGGGGGAGAGGTACTTCCTGCCCCCTCGTAGCCGTTTCCTGCTGTCTGATATTACACGTGTACAGCCCCTTGTACACAGTAAGTTTATGGTAGATTTTTTAGAAGTTACAGTCATTACCTTGGGTTTACACTGGGGTCACAGTGTTAATAATCATCATGATTTGAGAGAATTTTGATGAGTGTGGGTGGTCATGACAAAATTTTTGACTGTCAAAAATTTTGCTACTATTACAGTAGGCCCCCATTTTTCACAATGGTTACGTTCCGCCCCTTCCTGCGGATCCTGAAAATCCACAAATTATTGACGTGGTTTTAAAACCCTATGTATGATATTAAATGCACTAAAATATGCTTGTTAAACACATTCTATAGCCAGTCTTACTCATTAATACAGTAATAATGCAGTAAAATAGTAGTAATGATTAAGTAAAAACTTTTTAATTTTGTACTGTGATAATATTTATGAATAAATAAAGTGCTTAGGCTCCTTACCAGAAGCTAAAGAATATGCAGGGCGTTCGAGTGACATCATAGGGCTTAAATAATCATTAAAAACACACACAAAAAAACTTGAATTCACAATTCAAGCAATCACTTTGATGACATGTGCTTGAAGGAGAAAAAAAAGAGGTGTACACATCATCTGCAACCAATCAGCAGGAGGGAGAAACAAAAGCTCTCAGCCATTGGCTAAATTTGAATCGCGTGCCACTTACTTCCAGGTTTGCTGCTAATATGCGGGGGGTGCGAGAGAATGGGCAAGGGCTTACTGTATTGCGATTTGATGCCAATCATGATAGAACAGGGAATATTGTAATAGAGCTTAATAGATCTTACCAGAGTATAACAGACCTTGATACACCATCGTAGTGGCACTTTATGAACTTGGAAACATGATTCCTTCAAGTTTCATCTCTTGCATGCAAAAACTCTCCATTTTGTACCTCATTCATGCTCCAAGTGTGGCCATAAAAAATTGTTGAAGCACTATCGTTGATATTGTCACCCCAGTGGAAACCGTGTGCATATCTGTTCTAACCTCTCTTCACAGTTTGATTATTGTAGTCTTCTTTGATTCACTGAAAGAAAAATCAATAAGCTTCACTGCCATCTCCATTCAGAATATATATTTTATATAGTTCGCAAGAACAATGGGCTCTGATTGGTTCACTATATAGGACTTAATAGATATTATTCCAAGTAGATAATGCTTGAGTCACAAGAACGAACATTCACAGTTCACAGTTTGTTCCTTGAAGCAGATGACATTGTCATTTATTGATATTATAAATCAGAAAAATCTCATCCATTGCACATGTCCATTTTCTGAACCGCTTAATTAGGGTCAGGGAAGGCGGGCATACATCTCAGCCTACTCTGGTCGAGGGCGAGGAACACCCTGGATCTTTCTGGGAGGTTTTCATGGGTTTTTCATAATACAATGGTACCTCACCTTACGAAATTAATCCGTTCCAGAGCCTTTTTCTTAACCTGGATTTTTCGTAAATTAAACTGCATTTTACATGTAAAATGTGTGATTCGTTCCAAGGCCCCAATACTACCCCCTAAACCCTTTAAAATGATAAAAGCATACCTTTTAAGACCTTCTGCTTCAATATTGTACCGATGGTAGACGGGTTTGGCCATATTCCTTTGCGATATCACTTGAGCCCGTTTCTTCTTCTCACTCCACCGGAAATCACATGCGCATGCGTGTGTGTGTGTGTGTATGTGTGTGTGCGCAAGTGTTGACCATGTCTTTTTAGCAGAGTTATAATCTTGCAAATGTTTATGGAAGGTTAAAAGCCTGTGTCAAAAGATAAAGCATGAAACAACAGTAACTCTGTCCTTTACACAAAAAGCATTATGGGAAATGCAGCTCCATAATAGCCAATGGGAGGGAGCTGCGTCATCTCCCCTAGCCAATGGGAGGCCAGCGGGGCGGGATGTTGGGAGATAGCCAATAAGAGGGAGCTGCGTCATCCCTCCTAGCCAATGGGAAGCCAGCGGGGCGGGATGTTTGAACAATATTGATGGGAGAGCAGCTCGTGAATTGTTTGAATGGCGTGTTTTAATGTTTGAATGGCACGTTTGGGGTGTTTCGTAAGGAGAACTTGTTTCGTATACAGAGACAAAACATGGAAAATGTTTTTCGTAACCTGGATTTTTCGATTGCTGAGACTATTGTAAGGTGAGGTACCACTTACATGCTTAAAGGAAGCTTACAGTTTTGCGTACAGATATTGTGGGAGTGAAGATTACAGTGGGGATAGTTGCATCACCTTGTTCAAGGGTGGCGGTAAACGAATACAACAATGAATGCATAACACACACACACACACACACACACGGAGAAGAGAATCAGAGAGCATACATTCATTCCTGTGTACAATGAGCTTTACACTGATGTTAATGATGTAAAAGCTCAAAGCAAAACAACCTTGATCCCCCAAAGACATGTTGCTTTTTAGCTGCTTAATATTTTATTCTTAATAATCGGTTCTACAACATCCCAAAGGTGTTCTGTTGGATTGGGGTGTGGTGACTATGGAGGTATTTGAAGAATAAGAAACTTATTTCCATGTTCATGAACCCAATTCCACCCCCATTTTCTCCTTAGTTGTGAGGCGCTCCATCGAATGTAGGCGCTTGTCGCAAGTAACGTATGGTGCTTGTGAGACAAAGCACTGCTTATCTGGACTTCCGATCTTTCAAGTGAGCAAGTGAAGGTTGAGTACTAAACAATATTCAACTCACACTTGCTCACTTGAAAGATCGGAAGTCCGGATAAGCCGCGCTTTGTCTCACAAGCACCATACATCACTTGCGACAAGTGCCTACATTTGGTGGAGCGCCTCACAATTTACTCATATGCAATTACCAACCACCCATCAGGTATTGCCTCCTGTATCACACAACCACCACCGACCATAGAGGATGAAAGCATGCATACGCCTTCTCCGTGACATGCAATGCTAGCCACCTACCTCTTTTTCAAACTGCGGTGCGTGCATATTTGAGGCAGTCTAACACACGAAGTTAAAGCACTATCCACCCCCTCGTATGAATGAGTGCACAGACACCCATGATTTGGTGGCAATCGCTTTGAGTGACAGGGAAGTTGGCGTATACCATCCCTCTCTCCTGTGAGAGCTTGGCCAATTAGCTTCTATCGAGTCCTGGCTATGGACAGCTATGGCATAACCTGGATTCGAACTTGTGATCTGCGGGTTAATAGTCGCTCACCTTGTCAATGTAGCAGTAGGGAACCCATGAACCCAATTTGACGTGAACTTTAGTTTGCTTCCTGGTGCATCATGCTTGAAGTAGACATTAGAAGAGTGTAAATTGGAACTGCACTGATTTACCTGCAGAATCTTTGTGCTTAAAAATCCCAGGAGATGAGCAGCTTAAAAGTACTCAAACCAACCAGGCGTGCCCCATGAACCATGTCAAAGTCAAAATGACTATGATAACGTTTGTGTCCTCTATTTTGATGATTGATGAGAACATACAGTTTTTACAGTGTGCATTATTTTTTATCTTAGGTGGAGACAAATATGACCTAATAGTTCTTGATCCGCCCTGGGAAAACAAATCTGTTAAAAGAAGCCGTAGGTACGTTTTAACATCATGCTACACACAGTATCTTTCAAAATTGTTGATATTTTGCTCTGGTGAGTGCGTACTTCAGTCGAATAAGGCATGGTTTGATGTGTTCAATCGTTCGTCGAATCGTTCGTCGAGGTTAAAGTCACCAATGACTTTGTATTTATTTGTACAGCTCTGTTGTTGTCCTGGATCAAGAACATGGATGCTGATCTTGGCAGCTCTCCTATCACACTTGTTTTCTCTCTTTGTACAAGTTTAGTACTTTGACTAGACTAGACTACACTAGACTGGAGAGGGAAAGACTGACCAAATTATTGATGAATGAGATGCTGTGTTAAGCTGTCTAATTACTAACAATCTGGCATCCACTGTCTAGTAAAAATAAAGGGAGCACTCAAACATCACATTTTAGAGCTCAATGCATTACATATTGTGAATGAAAATCTTTATTTGTGACATAGTGGAATGCACTGAGAACAAAACAACATAAAACTGGTTAATGGAAATCAAAATCTTCATCACATGGAGATCTGGATACAGAATCACACTTGAAATCAAACTGGAAAATCCGATCACTGATCCAACTTCTGTGGTGATTTCTCAAGACGAGTCTAAGTGAATCTAGTAGTTTGTGTGATCTCCACGTGCCTGTATTCACTGCATACAACGCTGGGGCATGCTTCTGATGAACGGACAGATGCTCTCCTGAGAATCTCCTCCCAGACCTGGACCATGACATCAGTCAACTCCTGGACAGTCTGTGGTGTTGGTGGATGGAACAAGACATGATATCCCAGATGTGCTCAATTGGATTTAGGTCTGGGGAACAGGCAGGGCAAGCCGTGACATCTGCCCTCATCATGCAGGAACTACTGACACACTCCAGTCACATGAGGCCCAGCATTGTCATACATCATAAGGAAGCCAGGGCCCACTGTACCAGCATATGGTCTCAAAACAAGTCTCAGGATCTCATCCCGATACCCAGTGGCAGTCAGTGTACCTCTGGCTAGTACATGGAAAGCTGTGCAGCCCTCCTAAGAATTGCCTAGGCCATCACTGACCCACCGTCAAAGTGTTCAAGCTGGAGGATGTTGCGGGCAGCAGAACATTCTCCAAGGTGTCGCCAGACTCTGTCACGTCTGTCACATGTGGTCAGGGTAAATCTCTCATTCATATAGATATATAATTACATACATACATATATTATGACTTACGTTTTTAATTGGTTCCGGACGGCCGAACGTAAGTTGAAGGTGAATGTAAGTTGTTACAGTGACGTATGACGTGTGACGTATGACACTCATACTGTACTATACATCCATAAATACCATTACCGTATCTCATAAAACACCCCTAAATCAATTATTATAAACATAACATTGTAAAATAATATAAAATATATCAAATAATATCAACATCAATTTCAAATAAGTCACTTATTTATACCGAGTCACTTTACATGAAACTTAGAATAGCCAATCAACGCTTACAATATGTGAAGCGCTCAAAACCGAAAGCAGTGTATTTGCTGTGGATTTTACGGACTTCCGGTCTTTCAAGTGAGCAAGGGCGCCATTGAACTCGTTTAGAACTCCGCCTGCACTGATGTGAATCACCAGCAGAGCGGAGAGTTATCTTTCTTTTCTGGATTCGGGGGTTCATTCATTTTGCAACTCTCTTTGCTTAAATGAGTATGCATGGTAGATTGCACTGATCCGAGCAGATACTTAATTCATCTCTGTGTATGAAACTTGCACCCATGCTCTAGTAGGCTTCTGACCAACCATATTTGCTTAGGGTTACAAAAGTCCGCAAAACAGTGTAAACACAAAGATCATAGAGACGACGTCTTAACACAAGGGTACTATAAAGGTGCTATATAACTGAGATATATACATATATGTGTGTGTGTGTGTGTATGTATGTGTGTATATATATATACACATACACACACACACACACACACACACAATGGGTTGCAAAAGTATTCACACCTATGACCAAAACTCAATTTCTCAGAACAGAACAAAGCAAAAGTGAGTTCCACCTGTATTTATTAAAGGAAATAGCACAGACACAACAATCCATCACTGTTTTTGTTGATAAGCACTCTTTACTATGATTAGAGTGCAAAAGTCTGTATTTCATTGTTGCAAAAGTATTCACACCTTTGCACCGATGATGTTATTTTGAGTCGAAAATGATTGCACACTATAAACTATTGCATCAGTGTCACAGGACTGTATTCAGTCACTTGTGACTTGTATAGGTTTGATTTCTCCCTATAAATAGTGCCCAATATTCACCTGTCCACAATCATCCCATGATTGTCAACAAACAACAGTCATGAAGTCCAAGGAGCTGTCAGCAGACCTGACATGTGTAGAGAAGCATAGAGATGGGCAAAGCTATGTAGCCAATGCAAGTTCACTCAATGTGCCAAAAAGTACTGTTGCATCACTGGTCCAGAAGTGGAAGCGCCATGGTACCACTATGAATCTCTAAAGAACAGGGCGTCCCTCCAAGATCACGACAAAAGACAAGATGAAACTGCTGAGGGAAGCCTGAGCAAACCCCTCCATCACCCTCTCTCCGCCTCTCTCCCGACATTCACGCAATACGTGAAGTGCATCACAAGAGACGATAAAACTCTGGACTTGCTGTATGCTAATGTGAAGGACGTTTACAGCCCCCCCTCCCCCCCACTAGAACGCTCAGATCACAACCTGGTCTACCTGCTCTCCCAATACACACCCAGGGTGCGAAAGGAACCTGCACAGAAGAGGTCTGTGAAAGTGTGGACCGAGGAGACCAATGAGAGGCTTAGGGATTGTTTCCAGACCACAGACTGGAGCATGCTCTGTGACTTCTTTGGTGATGACATTGACAGCCTCACACACTGTATCACCGACTACATGAACCTCTGCGTGGACAGCACCGTGCCAACACGGAGGGTACGGTGCTTTTCAACAACCACCCGTGGGTCACCCCTGACCTTAAAATCCTCCTGAACCAGAAAAAGAGGGCTTTCATCTCGGGGGCTAGAGAGGAGCAGAAGAAGGTCCAGCGTGAGCTCCAGTGGAGGATCAGGAGGGCCAAGAAGGACTATGGGAAGAAGAGGAGAAGCTGGTTCAGAACAATGTGCGGGACGTCTGGAGAGGACTAAAGACCATGTCTGGATTTGGGCAGGGTGTCAGAGGGACAGCTGATGGTGACCAGCGCTGGGCGGATGAATTAAACTGTTACTTCAACAGGTTTGATTCTCCCCTCTGCCCCCCCCCCCCCCCTTCACAAGTCTCCAGACCAGCAGACACCTCCCCCCCTCCCCAGGCCAACTTCACTTGACTGCTACAGCCACATCCCCCTCCCTCTGCAGCCCACCCCAGCCCCCCCTCTCCCTCACATCAGACCAGGTGAGGCGACAGCTGAGGCGACTAAATCAGAGGAAATCTGAAGGACCAGATGACATCAGTCCCAGGCTGCTGAGGACCTGCGCAGACCAGCTCTGTGAGGTCCTGTGCCACCTGTACAACCTGAGCCTCAGCCTGGAGAAGGTTCCCGTCCAATGGAAGACCTCCTGTGTGGTTCCGGTTCCCAAAACAGCTCAAGCCAAGGAACCGGCCCACTACAGACCTGTCGCCCTGACCTCCCACCTCATGAAGACCATGGAAAGGCTCCTCCTCGAGCACCTCCGCTCTATGGTGAGCCCCACCCTAGACCCGCTGCAGTTTGCCTACAGGCCCAACATCGGGGTAGAAGACGCCGTCATCTACCATCTGCAGCGAGCGCTCACCCACCTGGAGATCGCCGGCAGCACTGTGAGGGTCATGTTCTTTGACTTCTCCAGTGCCTTCAACACTATCAGGCCAGCGCTTCTGCGGGGGAAGCTGGAGGACGTGGGAGTGGACGGACATCTTGCTGCCTGGATTATCGACTACCTCACTGACCGTCCACAGTACGTGCGGCTGCGCGGCTGTAAGTCAAAGGTGGCAGTCTGCAGCACAGGGGCACCGCAGGGCACCGTCCTCTCACCCTTCCTTTTCAACATTTACACCTCAAACTTCACCTACAGCACAGACAGCTGCCACCTCCAGAAGTTCTCAGACGACTCCGCCATCGTGGGCCGTGTGTCGGAGGGGAACGAGCTGGAGTACCGGTCGGTCATCGTTGACTTCGTGGACTGGTGTGAGCGCAGCCACGTGTGCTTGAACACTAGGAAGACGAAGGAGATGGTGGTCGACTTCAGGAGAAACACTCTAACACACACACACACACACACACACACACTCACTGGTGAAAATCCAGTGACAGGACATTGAGACAAGTACCTGGGCGTTCACCTTAACAATAAACTGGACTGGTCCCACAACACCAACGCCCTGTACAAGAAGGGCCAGAGTCGCCGCCACCTTCTGAGGAGACTTAGGTCCTTCGGTGTATGCAGACCTCTGCTCAGGACAGTCCTTCGGTGTATGCAGACCTCTGCTCAGGACAGTCCTTCGGTGTATGCAGACCTCTGCTCAGGACATTCTATGACTCTGTGTTAGCCTCTGCAATCCACTACGCTGCCATCTGCTGGGCCCCGGGCAGCACAGAGCAGGACAGAAAGAGACTGAACAAGCTGGTCAGGAGGGCCAGCGCTGTCCTAGGCTGCCCATTGGACTCTGTGGAGAAGGTGGGCGAGAGGAGGATGGGAGCAAAGCTCACATCCATCATGGTCAACAGCTCTCACCCACTGCACCAGACTGTAGAAGAGCTGAGTAGCTCCTTCAGTGAACGACTGAGACATCCTCAGTGCAGGAAGGAGCGCTACCGCAGGTCCTTCATTCCCACCGCTGTCAGACTCAGACTGTACAACGCCACTTTGTAACTGTCTGCGAAAAAAAAAAACGGTTATAAAAACCCCGTGCACTTTAATCAACCACATCTACCCCACTGACTGTGAACCATATCAACCCATCCAATCTGCCCTCAGATACATGTACACTTGAAAGTAGGCCAGTCTATAAAGTGTTCTTTTCTTTTTTCTTTTTTTTATTACATATTAATTTATACTATTTATGTATCTATTTATTTATTTACTTATATAATATATATGTATGTATGTATGTATATGTATTATTGTATAGGTCTCTATTTTGCACCTCCTACTGATGGTACCTCAAGAGCTTGTAACAGTGAATTTCTCCATTGTGAGATTAATAAAGCTGTATCTATCTGTATCTATCTATGGGCGTGTCGCAAAGAAGAAGCCATATCTGAAGAAACAACATCTCAAGGCTTGTTTGCAGTATGCTACCACACATCTGAAAGACACTCCTGCAATGTGGGAAAGTGTGATCTGGTCAGATGAAACGGAAGTAGAACTTTTTGGCCTGAACACCCAGAGGTACGTTTGGCACAAAGCCAACACGGCTGATGATCCGGCCCATACCATCCCTACCGTGAAACATGGAAGTGGGAGCATAATGCTAAGGGGCTGTTTTTCTTCCTCTGGTCCTGGTGACCATGGCTTGTCCATGTGCAAGGGATTATAAATAGTGCAAAATCTATTGACATCCTGGAGAAAAACCTCTTCAAGTCTGCAAAAAGCCTGAGCCTTGGGAGGAAGTTCACCTTTTAGCAGGATGATAATCCAAAACATACGGCTCGAGTGACACAAGAATGGCTCAGGAAGAAGAAAGTGAAGGTTCTAGACTGGCCCAGTCAAAGCCCAGATCTCAACCCGATAGAAAACCTGTGGAGGGATCTGAAGATTGCCGTCCACTGAAGGTCACCAAGTAACCTGACTCAGTTGGAGCAGTATTGCAAAGAGGAGTGGGCAAAACTGTCCAAGGACCATTGCGCAAAACTCGTTGCTGGCTATCCAAAGTGATTGGAAGCTGTTATTGCTGCCAAAGGAGCTGCAACCAAGTACTGATTGTGATGTATATAGACGTTCAGTCTGTCGTTTGTAAACAGTGAATGCAGCGTCATTACGTCAGCGTACCACGTAGGTACGTCTGAACTCAAAATCTGACTTTTTTTTTTTTTAACCCCGTGAAATCGAAAAAACGGATGAATGTAATTTGGGGAGTGTGTGTGTGTGTGTGTGTGTGTGTATATATATATATATATATATATATATATATATATATATATATATATATATATATAATGGCATATTGTGATCAAGTTCATTATTTTCTGTAATGTACTGCTAAACATTAGAGTTTCATATATTTTAGATTCATTACAGACAACTGAAGTAGTTCAAGCCTTTTATTGTTTTTATATTGATGATTTTGGCAAAAAAGTAAAGAAAAAAACAAAAATCCCTATCTAAAATAATTAGCATATTTCATCCGACCAAAAAAAAAATATATCCCTTAATACAAAAAAGTCAACCTTCAAATAATTATGTTCAGTTATGCACTCAATACTTGGTTGAGAATCCTTTTGCAGAAATGACTGCTTCAATGCGGCGTGGCATGGAGGCAATCAGCCTGTGGCACTGCTGAGGTGTTATGGAGGCCCAGGATGCTTTGATAGCGGCCTTAAGCTCATCCACAGTGTTGGGTCTGGTGTCCCTCAACTTTCTCTTCACAATATCCCACAGATTCTCTATGGGGTTCAGCTCAGGAGAGATGGCAGGCCAATTGAGCACAGTAATACCATGGTCAGTAAACCATTTAGCAGTGGTTTTGGCACTGTGAGCAGGTGCCAGGTCGTGCTGAAAAATGAAATCTTCATTTCCATAAAGCTTTTCAGCAGATGGGAGCATGCAATTCATTATCATTCATTTAAATATGAGATTGCATTACCTTGCTGGACGTTTCTGAGTGCATTTGTACTTTTTTGTTTGGGTAACAGTATTGCATCTTGGGGTGCTGGGTGATTTAATGAGCTGACCTTTCCCAACTGGCTGGCCATGCACAGCAGTGTCTCCGCCCATCTTGGTCTTCCTCCTAATGAATTGAGCATGGGGATTTCAGTCAACTGGTCAGAACAGAGCAGGCACAAAGAGTAGAAAGGCCGTAAATTGGAGGAGGAAGCCAAACAGGCTGTCCAGTGCACTCAAAACCAGGTTTGGAGGGAGGTGGAAGCAGTTTCTTGAAGAACTGTGGAGGTTTTTTTTTTATTAGTTTTTTTTTTATATAAAGAATTGTACAGTACTCCACTGGTGTCCAAAATGAAAAATAAAGGTCTGACAATGTGTGTAATATCTGACCTTAAAGAAACTCAAGGATTTATGTCTGTTTTATCTTCTGCAATGACAAATGTTTTTCTTGTGTTATGAAAGTATATGCAGTAGAGAAAGTTGGTTGTTGTTATGTGTCTAAATATATTCAAATACATTTTAAACTATTAAAAATATGTAACGTGATGCCAGCGTTTTCTTAAATGTTAAACTGTTTACTATTTGGGGACAGTGGTGGCCTGGTGGTACAGGTGCTGGATCACTGATCCCAAGGTTGGGGGTTCAAGCCCCATTCTCAACGGGTTGTCACTGTCCCCCCAGTGCATCTAACTGGGTTATCAAATGCCGGCCATGTCTCTCACTGTCTATGGTGTGAGGTTCGTATAAAAGAACCATTGCTGACTTTCATCAAGAGTAGCTGCATAGCCGTCAGCGTGTTTCTGTTCTGTGATGGCCTAGCGAGCTGTCCAGGGTGTACTCTGCCCTTGCCCGGAGTCGACTGGGATGGGCACCAGCCTCCCCACGACCCTAATTAGGATTAGGTGGTTACAGAATAAATGTTTACTATTTGTTATGCTGTATGGATGATTTTAAGACAGTCCTGCACTGATCTGAAGGTGAAGGATAAACAGCCCTAACACATTGCCATCTTTCATTTATTTACAGGTATAGTTTTCTGCCTTCCACTCAGCTCAAGCAGCTTCCTATTCCAATGTTGAGTGCAGCAGGATGTGTGGTGGTTACTTGGGTAACCAACCGTTGCCGCCATTTCCAGTTTGTCCGTGAGGAGCTTTATCCTCACTGGGGTGTGAAACTGCTTGCAGAATGGCTCTGGGTGAAGGTATTCAAGCCGTCACACACACAAAACGCAATCTTGATACAAGCTGCAATATTTATTGAGCTCATTTTACTGGGTATACTGGGGGTTTGAATAGAAACTGCAGCTATCCTGAGATTTTTACACACAACATTTGAGTATTTCCATTGAGTAGTGAAAACCCCTCCAACAATGATGTGAGTAGGGGTTTGCAGGTGGAGACGCTTTATTGATGACTATAGTATCTTAAATAATATAATAATATATAAAAAATAATCACTCTTTACAACCATGGTACTCGGAAAGAAATTAAAATACTCCCCAGCTCACAAACGAGTTTCGTTCCGGATGGCCATTCGTTAGATGAATTTGTTCATAAGTTGTTTCAGGGTGTTCTTTACAGGGGAACATATGTTTAAAGTTTGTATCAGTAACCTATATGAGTTTGTACTTTATACAATCTCTCTCTCTCTCTCTCTCTCTCTCTCTCTCTCTCTATCCTTACATAATCATCTTATTTCATTCTATTGAATTTATCATTTATTTGTACAAGGTGCAAACCTAAATGCACCATAAATTATCAAATTATCCTAAATGTGACGTTAGGAACTTTCAACCGGACCCAAAATGCAGGAGACAGAGTAGGATGAACACGGAGAGACTTTATTGTTACAGGGGAGGCACATGAGCAAGGGGGAAACGTAGTCCCTGCTAGTGACGAGGAAAAACACGAAAACTTTATATACGGGGAAGTACGGAGCCTGAGTGCTGAGTTACTGGTCGAGCGCGGAGTTGAAACCAGGAGCCAGAGAGAGATCACAGGAAAACGGGGACGTGAAGAGAGACAATCTTCTAGTACTGGGATGAGCATGCTGCTCGTCTTTATAGCACGGTTGCTGAGAAACAATGTCAGGAAACTTTATTAAAATTCTTTACTAAACGTAGAATACATAAATTAAAAAGATATATAAAATAGTTTTAAATTAAATTAAACCCACATAATGGGTATAATAAACATTAAAATGCTAAAAATTTTAAATTATTCAATGATAAACTGAACACTGTACATTGTCTATATTATTAGATAGATAGATTCAGCTTTATTGATCTCACAATGGAGAAATTCACTGTTACAGGCTCTCGAAGTACAATCAGTAGGGGGTGCAAAAAAGATTAGAAAGGTGCATCATTGATAGTCATAAATATTAAAACAGAATAATAATAAAAGATAAATAAAATATAAAAATAATAGAATAAAACTTTGTAGACTGGTTATATATAAATATACGAGTATCTTTGAGGGCAGAGTTATTATGTCGTTTAAACTCCTGGTTCCTCACAAGCACAGCACAGTGGATCTGATCAGATTTACAGATAGTTTCACTCTTATTCAGCTCATTATAATACTGGACTGGATTTGTTTCCTCTTTGAAAGTTTTGGCACTAGTTCAGAAATGTATCGTTCTGCTTCTCTTCATTGGCCTCCATAAGGTGTACAGCACTTTTTCAGCCACGCCCCTCTGCTGGAACCTAGTATTAAGTGTACCTCAGGATAATGTTTAATCATATTTCATACTTATATTTATGATATATCTTTCTACAGATTTTATTCCATTTCTATTTCTACTTGTTCTTCAATTGCATTTCACTTTCACTTTCAACTTCGTACAGCCCTGTTCGTATCTCCAGAATGTTCGTAAGCTGGGGAGCGTCTGTATATAAGACATCAAACTGTGAGGTGGATGGGCTGGACAGAATAACATGTCGGGCTTCTCTCACATCAGCCAAAGACAGAAATCTGAGGCTGTATGTACATATCTCAGACTCCTTTATGTATCTTTCCTGGAAGGTCAACCCCATTAGCGTTGTGTTTTTTTTATTATTTCATTTGAAATAAGTCTTTGAAGTTTTTTTGTGTGTATAAATCCCAGGATAAAAGCCTATCTGGCACCAACACTGTTGCATTGATCGATGTATCAGAGATCACACTTGATTTTCACTCCCATGCGTTTTGAATTTTAACTGGAACTCTTAACCTCCCTGTATGTCTCTACAAAGCAGGGTTCAGTTTTAGGTTGGAATGTTATTCACTGTTGGCTGCTTTGACAAGGTAAAAATTAAGTTGTAATGCTTTGCCCAGAGACACTGTCCATCTCTCGGTTTTGTCGTCTTTACCCAAAAACAAAAGCCAAAATCTACAGAACTGACTCAGCTGCATTACAATGCTTATTCTAAACTATCTTAGTTGCTTATCATTATTATTATTATTCATTCATTAATTTTCTGAATTGTTTAATTGTAATTAGATTCACAGGGAGGCTGGCGCCCATCTCTCCTTGGACAGCCTGCCAGGCCATCATAGAGCACACACACACTCACAATTAGGGGTAATTTGGGACAGCCAATTACTCTGCATATTTTGGATTGTGGGAGGAAACCGGAGTACCCGGCTGAAATTCATGCAAATGCAAAGCATGGAGAGAACATACAAATTCCACACAGAAACACCCTGAGCCTTGGAATTGAATCCCGGAGGGGGACATTTTACATTTACAGCTTTTGGCAGACACTGTTCGCCAGAGTGACTTACGGTTATCTTTTTTTTAAATTTTTTTTTATACAACTCAAGCAATTGAGGGTTAAGGACCTTGCTCAAGGGCCCAATAGTAGGGCTTGAACCAGTGACCTTCAGATTAACAATCCACCGCATTAACCACTAAGCCACCACATGCCACTGAACCACCGTGTTTCTTCTTCTTACTCTTCTTCGTCTTCTATTGTGCTGGATGGTGTACATGGAGTGTCGTACATCTGTAAAATGTACAAGTTAAAGTGTGAAATGACCTTAATATGTATTTGTAGTAAGTGTGTAGTTTTCACCGAGACCTGAGCTTTATACATGTACCTGGTATGTTTTCAGCCTTTTTCAGAAGTTTCTCAACCATTGTGTTAACCTGTGTGCAGGTGACCCAGAATGGAGAGTTAGTATACCCACTGGATTCTCCACACAAGAAACCTTACGAAGTGTTATTACTTGGAAGGTTTTGTGCCAACAGTGACGACACAGCTAGGTAATGGTGTAAATTTCTAAACATTTATTGACATTTCTGTTTTCTTTTCGGCTTTTTCCCTTTTCTCGGGAGTCGCCACAGCAAATCATCTGATTCGCACATTTGATTTGGCAGAGGTTTTTACGTCGGATGCCCTTCCTGACACAACCCTTTTAACAAGGGACAGAAACACGCTGACGGCTTTGCAGCTACTCTTTACGAAATTAGTATCAGTTTTCAAGCTTTGCAGAAGTTCCTACATTTTTTCAATCAGAGTTGTGCTGGGTTCAGAGCAATAGACATCAATATCTAACAACATGTGAGGCGCTTCACCGAATGTAGGCGCCTGTCGCACGGACTACTTTCGAGAAAATGGCCAAAAAAGTAAAAGTTGTCATTTTTTATCGAAATTCGGATTTTTGCATAAACCATTAAAACAAGTATTCAACTATCACTTGCTGAAGTGAAATCGACTAAAACTAACTAAAAATGTCTTTTATTTCCATTTTTCTGACGAGTACCATCATAAAACTAGATAAAAACAGTAGCAAACTTACCGGTTTTCTTTGCAATTATTCACCGAGTTCAGTACAAGACATTATAATCCATACACCAGAAGAACGGTCGTGAAGTCGTCTCTCCATTTTGGATACTGTTTTAATATTAAAATGCCATTTCGGTGAATAAAATAAAGGTTATAAAGACGATATGCACATAAACAATGCAGGCTAGTTGCTAAGGAAGATCTGAAACGAGCACTCTGATTGGTGAACTCTGTCACATGCTCACATTACACATGCTCAGTGTCTGTCACAAGTCAACTTCCGGTTTACTACCTCACTCTAGTATACCGCATGTGGGACTTATCTCCGACTTTCTCTTCAATGACAGTAAGTAAGTTTATTTATAAGATTGTGAATACACATAATTTCTGGAAAAGGAGAGTGAAATGTCATCTGTGATGTCTAGCAGCATTAGTATAGATGTTAAATTCCACGCTGGAATTCGGCTTTGAAGATTCTCTCTCTCTCTCTCTCTCTCTCTCTCTCTCTCTCTCTCTCTCTCTCTCTCTCTCTCTCTCTCTGTCACACACACACACACACACTGTTCAAACGGTTAAATTAGCAACATCCAGATGAACTAGTGCAATTTGAATCGAAGAAAATACAATACATGAAGGGAGTGGGGCAAAGGATGCGATATATGCAGAAATGAGCACTGCTTATAGTGTGTGTGTGTGTGTATGATACCTCAGGTCTGCTGGAATATTAAGAAAAAAAAATTATTCCATTGCAATTCAGTCAAAGAAAATCCCATATGCTCAGTATTATGTACTTTAGAAACTTAATATGAGTATTGTATGAGTATTGGCATTTTTCTCAGCATGGAAAATTCGATGATGGAATTTTATTGAACACTTGATTTGTGTGTAATCTTGTCTGGACTGGACATGCTGGATCGTGGGTTGTTTAGTTTTGTATGAAAATTGGTCAAGACCTGAAAAATAATTAAATGTTTCATACCTTTTACATATAAACAAACTGATGATGATGTATTGATGAAGATTTTGATTTTGATGTTGATGAAGAAGAGGCATCTGTTAATAAAAGTGTGATGACTGGTGTTTGTGAAGATGTGATTTTATCTGCTGAGCAGGATGTAGATGAAGATGATAATGCTGAGGGCAGAGCTGATGAAGCTTACTTGTATAAAGAGATCAGAGAGTTTTGTTATATGGTTATCTTGTATATATATCATGGATGTGGTGAAGGAGGACATGAAGGTCGTTGGTGTAGGAGAAGAAGATGCAAAGGATAGGGTGAGATGGAGGCAGGTGATTCGCTGTGGCGACCCCTGAAGGGAAAAGCCGAAAGGAAAAGAAGAGAAGATATATATATATATATATATATATATATATATATATATATATATAGTTTCCTTAATGTCCGTGTGATTGTTTGAACCTGACAATGTTTTTTTTCAATTAGTATCATTTGAAGGCATTTGAATCTTTATATAATTGTCAAAAAGATACATACTGATCTTATTGGAATAAACAGAAAAAAAAAAAAAAAAAGTCGTTTTTTGTTAATTTTTGGGGCTTACCACGGTGCACGGTACCACGGTTTAAAAAGGACGTGTCAGATTAAAAAATGAGGATGACTTCTCTTATCTCTTCCTAAAACTCTTCCTGGACATGTTTTCTAAACGTTTATACAGCTGAGGTTTATAAAAATGTTTGGTTGCTAAGGGCTAATGATGTTGGAAGAAGTGCAATCTTTCTGCTCATTTTTCTCTAAAACGTCTTTTGAAATTTTTAGTTTGAATGCTGACACAAGAAATTGCGTAACTCAGTCAGTTTTCAAGGTATTGACAAACTTTTTGCTGAATTTTGCAGCTTTGGGCCTCCTCTATCTGACTGTGTAAGAAAAAAAAGAATAATAAAAAATCTAATTTTTCATTTTTGGAATCAAGAGCCTACTTTTGGTGGCGTGGCTCACATATGGTGAACATGGAAAATATTCCTCTTCTCTGGGTGTATAACGAGACACAAAGTTGGAATTTTCTTCACTACTTTAATAAAAAAAATTGCTGATTTTAATTAATTTAAGTTCATGCTAATTCAGGTTACTCAGGGAGGTTGGTGCCCATCTCAGCCAACTCTGGCTGAGGGATTGGCACACCCAAAACAGCTCACCAGGCCATTGCAGGGCCAATGCACATCCATCAGCCTTTCATACTCACACCTGGGGTGATTTGGAACAGCATATTAGCATAATGTGCATGTTTTTGGACTGTGGGAGGAAACCCGAGTACCTGGAGGAAACCCATATAAGCATGAGGAGAACATGCAAACTCCACATATAAATACTGTGAGCCTGGGAATTAAACCCAGGTCTTCTTTCTGTGAGGCAAATCCTTGTGGCTTACCACCATCGTTCCACTCAATAAAAATGTATCTATCTATCTAGTGCCCGAGTCGTAGGACGACCATTGGCAACCCGCCATGACGGACAACGCCCTGGTTATCATCTTCATGGAGGTTTTCTTGGCAGGATTAGTGCAGTGGTTTGCCATTGCCTTCTGCACGATGCGAACCTACTGGAAATTTAGAACGGCCAATTAACCTACTCTGCATGTCTTTGGAATGTGGGAGGAAACCGGAGCACCCGGAGGAAACCCACGCAAGCACGGGGAGAACATGCAAACTCCACACAGAAACGCCCAGGCCGGGAATCAAACCCAGGCCTTCTTGCTGTGAGGCGAGTGTGCTAACCACTACGCCACCATGCCGCCAAAAGTTTGTACACTTTATGTAATTATCATGCCAAAGTTATACCGAATTGTTTACTTTTGATTTGTCTGTTTCAGATCCGATGTGTGTGAGATTCCAAATCAGCGGATCTTGATTAGCGTTCCTTCAGCACTGCACTCACAGAAGCCCGCTCTATCAGGTAGTTGTAGTCATTGTAACGATGTTAAAATAATACTCAGTAGCAGTCTGTATATGGAATACAATTAGCAATGACTTTCCTTTTCACATCAACCGTCACTGTCAGATAGAAAAAGAAGTACGTAGCTTGTCATGTTGCTCAAACACCGCTTGATTAATAATCTCCATGACAGCTTGACGTACATTTCACTTCTCCAAGTCTATTTAAATACTTGACTGAATCGCAGTCTCGTATCGAAGAGCTTGACTGACAGTACTATGCTTCAGTGTCCATTTAATCTAGCATGAATGCCCCTGTTTCCCCTTTAAAGAGAAGAGATGCATGAACAGACTGTTTTCAATTCATTGACTTGTAATTTGGGGCAAAGTCGATAAACTTTACCTGCTTATGTGTCAGTGGAAAAATAGCAAATGATGTCAAGAAATTTTTGGCACATCAACAACAATAATTAAGGCACCACTGATCAGTAAATCGTGAATACAGATACTCTTCAACTTACGAACATTTGTTTTACGAACATCTGGAGATAAGAACAGGGCTGTCTGAGGGTGAAAGTGAAATGAAGAACAAGTAGAAATAGAAATGGAATAAAATCTATAGAAAGATATATCATAAATATAAGTATGAAATATGATTAAACATTATCCTGAGGTACACTGAATACTAGGCTCCGGCAAAGGGGTGTGGCTGAGACGTGATTTACACCATGGGGAGTTCAAGGAAAAGAAGCATAACGATACATTTCTGAACTCGCACCAAAACTTTCAAAGAGGAAACAAATTGACTCCAGTATTATAACGAACTGGATAAGAGTGAAACTCTCTGTAAATCTGATCAGATCCGCTCTGCTGTGCTTAAGAGGAACCAGGAGTTTAAACACGGGACATAATGATATTGATAATGTACAGATGATTATGTAGAGAGAAATAGGTATATAGGTTACTTATACAAGGTTTAAACATACGTTCCCCTCTAAAGAATGCCCTGTAACGACTTACGAACAAATTCATCTAACGAACGGCCTTCCGGAGCCTAACTCGTTCGTAAGCTGGGGTGCGTCTGTATTTAATAACAAGGTTATTACTGATTTGACTTGTTTTGTTATTGGACTGATGGTTAATTTTGTTATATCTCATTAATATTTAAACAGTGGTGCATTAATACATGTGCCAACCAATTTATTTGTGGTTTATAACTTTTAAAGTTTATGGTTTAATCATTTATGGAGTAATTGAAATGATTCAAGTGTAATTAAAATAATGAATAAATACGTAGATTTAAAGCATTAATACTTTAATGATTTTAAACACGATCGTTAAGTTTTGTACAGGGAATATATTATTTGCAGAAGAAAATAAGCATGTAATTTAAATTCTTTTACAATAAATATTACACTTATAATGGGGAAAACAGGAAGCGGTAGCCTGGTGGTAAAGGTGTTGGATCACTGATCTAAGGTTCGGGGTTCGAGTTCCACTCTCCATAAGGTTGCCACTGCCCCCCCCAGTACAGCTAACTGGGTTATCAAAGGCTGGCCATGTCTCTCACTGTCTATGGTGTGAGGTTCATGTAAAAGAACCATTGCTGACTTTCGTTAAGAGTAGCTGCACAGCCGTCAGCGTGTTTCTAATCGGGAGTCGGAGTCCCCTGAGGCAGTTTGTTCACAGCAACATTCTAGCAAATCCTGCAGCAGCACTGGAACCCAGTCATATCGGCTTCTGCCCTTCCATTGGATCCTTCCGGTGGTTCGAGAGGGGGGATTTGCTGCCTGGATAAGCAATTTGCATCCAAAAGTCATTCATACTTCCTACTCGGGCTCTGCGCACTGTAGAGTATCACCAGTCAGAGTGCAGCGCCATAGTCCTCTGAGACTGATGGAGGTTTACTAATAAGAAAAACAATGGCTAGTCTGTCTGTTTTCCTTTCGGCTTTTTCCCTTTTACTCGGGAGTCGCCACAGCGAATCGTCTGATTCGGCAGAGGTTTTTTACGTCGGATGCCCTTCCTGTCACAACCCTTTTTAGCAAGGGACAGAAACACGCTGACGACTTTGCAGCTCCTCTTTACAAAAGTCAGCAATGGTTCTTCTACATGCCTCTCACCATAGACAGTGAGAGACATGGCCCGCCTTTGATAACCCAGTTAGCTGCACTGGGGGGGGGACAGTGACAACCTTGTGGAGATTGGGACTCGAACCCCCAACCTTTGGATCAGCGATCCAGCGCCCTATACCACTAGACCACCACTGCTATTACCACCACTAGTATTAGGTTTTAAAGGTACTCATTCGTACATCTTGTTTTGGTTCTGTGTTTTTGTCAATGCGAACCAAGTGTACGTGTTTACAATAGCAAAGCCATGGTTGACAGAATGATCTTAAGTGTACACAACTTGGCAGTGCAACAGCAATTCATAGAAAGTGGGAAAGTGTTAAGAAATGAAGGGGACAGTGATTTCAAGAGGGATAAAATTACCCCCCCCCCCAAATTTTTCTCATTTTCCCCGCTAATTTAGTCATATACTACCCATAAGGTATTACCTTCACTATTTTATGACCACCAACAACCAGGGTGGGGCGAAAGCATGCACACACACACACACACACACACACACACAATAAAACAATAAAAGGCTTGAACTACTTCAGGTGTGTGTCATGAATCTAAAATATATGAAAGTTTAATTTTTATCAGTACATTACAGAAAATAATGAACTTTATCACAATATGCTAATTTTTTGAGAACGACTAGTGTGTATATGTATATATGCACGCAACCCATGACTTGCAATGCTAGCCACCTGCCTCTTTTCGATCTGCTGCACGTGTATTTGGTTGCGGTCCAACACACTTGGGGAAAGCACTGTTTCTTTTTAAACTTGGAAAATAACTTGAAGTTTACATAGCGGTGTATTTTATTCAAATTGTAACACAGTGCTAATCACAGTCATGATTTAATAACTTATTTAGATGCTAATGTAATGAGTATAACTGTGTAAATTTTCCATATTGATAAACCGTTTAATAATAATGCTCACAGTGAAGTACTCCTCCTCTTTATTCTATTTCAGCTGTGCTGAAGCCATACATTGGACCTAATGCTAAGTGTTTGGAAATGTTTGCTCGCAGTCTTCAGCCTGGTTGGACAAGCTGGGGAAATGAGGTGCTCAAATTCCAGCACCACAGCTATTTTACCACTGAGAGTGTAAATGCAGATGCGGATCAAGTGGATGTTTGAATACTTCATCAATCGCGCTGTCTGTGAGCTTTTGAACATTTTTAGAATCCACTATTTATTTTTATGTAAGGAAATGCTTATATTAAAAAAGCCTTGTACTAAACTTTCTGTTGTTTGCTTCCTCTGTCTTATTTTGAACTGTCAACCAATTTAAGCACCCACTGTACAAAATATAAGCCTTGACTTTCTGATGCAGGGGCTCGTGAATGGATGAAGTGATTATTCCGGTGCTTTAAGTGTACAGTAGATGGCTTTAATAGACTGGTGTTGGTGACTCAGTACACAGCTGATGTATTAGTAACTGAAAGCGTGACCCTTAAGTTGAAGATTGTGTGACTTTATCTGACTTTGCCCTTGTCTAAGTGTCTTCTTTTGTCCCGGTGTGAATGTGCGTCTCTGTGTGTGGACGAGCTGGATATATGCCCACACACTCCCACACACGATATGCTCTGCCTTCAGCTTAGACAGGAAAGGCATAAATAGTTAATCAGAACCAAAATACAGGCGTGTCCCATCAACTATCACTGTTTCAGCCTGTCACCTGAATTACCCTTCCCACTGCACACGCCTGCTAACCCCATCTGCTGAATTCTTATTTAAGAGGTTTATACATTAATCAAGCAGTGGCATCGCAAAATAATTTGATGTGCAAAAATGTAATTTCTGGTGATACATTATGTAATTTCATTCATTTATTTTCTGAATTGCTTCATCCTCATTAGGGTTGTGAGGAGGCTGGTGCCTATAAGATAAGATACAGCTTTATTAATCTCACAATGGAGAAATTCACTGTTACAGGCTCTTGAGGTATCATCAGTAGGGGGTGCAAAAATAGATACAAATACAAACATACACACATACATATATATTATATAAGTAAATAAATAAATAGATACATAAATAGTATAAATTAACAAACAATAAAAGAAAAGAAGGGAACGACTTTGTAGACTGGCCTATATTCAAGTGTAATGTATCTGAGTGCAGAGTAGATGGGTTGATATGGTTCACAGTCAGTGGGGTAGATGTGGTTGATTAAAGTGCACGGGGTTTTTATTGCACATAACCGGTATTTTCACAGACAGTTACAAAGTGGCGTTGTACAGTCTGATAGCGGTGGGAATGAACGACCTGCGGTAGCGCTCCTTCCTGCACTGAGGATGCCTCAGTCGTCCACTGAAGGAGCTACTCAGCTTCTCTACAGTCTGGTGCAGTGGGTGAGAGCTGTTGACCATGATGGATGTGAGCTTTGCTACCATCCTCTTCTCACTCACCTCCTCCACAGAGTCCAGTGGGCAGCCGAGCACAAGAGCTGGCCCTCCTGACCAGCTTGTTCATCATTCATCTATCTCAGGTGATTCTGAGCGGTGGAAGAGTGTGTCCTGGACAGCTCGACAGGCTATCGCAGAAAAGAAGCACGCTGATGGCCATGCAGCCTACTCTTGATAAAAGTCAGCAATGGTTCTTTTACATGCCTCTCATTGCAGACAGGCAGAGACATGGCCGGCCTTTGATAACCCAGTTTGCTGTACTGGAGGGACAGCAGTAACAACCCATTGAAAGTGGTGCTTGAACCCTCGATCTTGGGATTAGTAATCCAGTAGCCTACCTCCAGGCCACTACTGCCCCACATTATGTAATTTGAAACAGTTTATACCAAAAAGATTCCCACTGGATTTACTCACTCTTTCACTGTCACTTATTTGGTGAACAAGATAGTCCTACTAGAGTGCCAAGAAGGCTGTGCCTATCTCAGTTAACACGGAGTGAAGGCAGGGTACATACACCCTGAACAGCTCCATGGATAATTGCAGGTCAACACACAACCATTCATAATAAAAGACTTCTTGGTGTGAGGCAGATGTGCTAACCACTGCTCACCACTTCACCCACACCTGGATTTAAATGTGTAAATCAACAAAAGCTATTGATTGGAAAATGCTTGCAGTGATGGATATGTTTTTTCTGGCAACATTTTATTTAACTTATGCAGGGAGTAGCTTCTGATTTCTTCAACAACCATGCTGGAATATCCAGTATCCTTGGAACAGATGTTGCTGTATTTCAGAAGGGTCAAATTGTCGTGCATGAATCAATCCAAACAGCGAAGGTGATGACTGGAATTACTTAAACTGGATTGTCCAACACATACTCAGCTAATGCAGGGAGGGTGGTTGGAAAAATATTCCTGACTGACAGTAAATAAATCATATCAATTCTTCTAAAAAATACAGTAAATAGTAAAATACTGTGAGAGGAAACCAGAGTACTCCACACAGAAACACCTGAGCATGGACACAAACCCACACCATGGTCTGAGGTGGACATACTAATATACATATACTGAATAAGGGCTGCACGGTGGCGGAGTGGTTAGTATGGGGTTACTATGTTTAAATCAATTTATTCTTTAGGTCATAATATTTGTGAAAATATTCAGGTCTATAACTAAAATATTTTAAAGATTTATTTGTCCACAAGATGCAGCCTGCGTGGACATTTTACATTAAAACCTTGACATTTACTTTGTAGTCATGTGCTGCTTGTTGTAATTCCAAGTAGCTTTCTAAGCTGCTTCAAATAGTTCTGCTGGAGGCTCAAAATCATTTGCTGTTGCCATTTTCATTATTTTCAAGGATGCCAGAGTCCCATCCACTTGAAGGCTACCACGAAAGGCAGTTTTGATTCACGTCTTCACCAGCATTGGAGTGGGGCAGCAAAAGTATGCTTAGTGCCACTTTGCTCAATCTGCCAAACTTGGGCATACCGGATGGATGTTTCATGGATGCCATATGGCCCCAAATAAAACTAAACAGTACCAGTATTTAACATTAGATCTGGATCTATTAACACATGTACTGTAGGTATAGATCTGATCTTGGACAGTGGCTAATACATGGAGGCCCCTTCAAGTTCAAATACTGCAATATATTCATTCTGTAACTACTTAATCCTGAGTAGGTTCGTGGGGAGGCTGGTGCCCATCTTAGCTGACTGTGGGCAAGTGCGGAGTACACCCTGGACGGCTCGCCAGGCCATCGCAGGGCAGAAACATACTGATGGCTATGCAGCTACTCTTGATGAAAGTCAGCAATGGTTCTTTTACGTGAACCTCTCACCATAGACAGTGAGAGACATGGCCTGCCTTTGATAACCCAGTTAGCTGCACTGGGGGTGGGGGTGGGGGGGCAGTGACAACCTGTTGACAGCGGACTTGAACCCCCAACCTTGGGATCAGTGATCCAGCACCTCGCCACCAAGCCACCACTGCCCTATACAGCAATATATCTAATATAAAAATTAATGACATTTATATCACAGGCTATTAAATTCTGAAACAACAAAGTTGTTTCCATGGTAACCAGATGTAGATCTACATTGTAACTGGACAGGATGCCATCTATACTAGATCGATCTCATAATTATTCATATCTATAGGCCCTGGGCCTAGTTACAGATCTACAATAATACACAACAGATTCAAGCTGATTATACATAACTGCTGGTTTTGACAGACAGATCATTCTTTTCATTTCATTTTCTGTAACCGCTTAATCCAAATTAGGGTCGCGGGGAGGCTGGCGCCCATCCCAGCCAACTTTGGGCAATGGCAGAGTACAGCCTGAGCAGCTCGCCAGGCCATCGCAGGGCGAAAACATGCTGACGGCCTTACAGATACTCTTGTCGAAAGTCAGCAATGGTTCTTTTACATGAACCTCACACCATAGACAGTGACAGACATGGCCGGCCTTTGATAACCCAGTTAGTTGCACTGGGGGGACAGTGACAACCTTGTGGAGAGTGGGACTCGAACCCCCAACCTTATGATCAGCGATCCAGCGCCCTATACCACTAGACCACTACTACTACCCTCCAGATGGATCATGTCATCAGTATTTGGGTTTCTTGACATTTCTTTCTGAATTAGAGATTTATGTTTCTGAGTCGGACATGTACAAATTTTGCGCCGCCGATCAGCTGATGTTTTACAGCCAGTTAATAAAAGAATGCTTACAATTGGTGGCCTGATGGTAAAAAGTACTGGATCACTGATCCTAAGGTTGGGGGTTCAAGCCCCACTCTCAACGGGTTGTCACTGTCCCCCCAGTGCACTAACTGGGTTGTCAAAGGCCAGTCATGTCTCTCACTGTCTACTGTGTGAGTTCATGTAAAAGAACCATTGCTGACTTTCAACAAGAGTAGCTGCAAAGCCGTCAGCGTGTGGTGACGACCCTGCGGTGGCCTGGTGAGCTGTCCAGGGTGTACTTTCTCCTTGCTTGGAGTCAGCTGGGATGGGTGCCAGCCTCCCCACGACCTGAATTAGGATTAAGCGGTTACAGAAAATGAATGAATTATCACTGGCACTGTCTGCATCAATAAGCAATGAGGATATAGAAATGTCTTCAGCACTCGTCACAGCAGTTTTAATGAATAATGGTAGCCTGCACTGGAACAGTGTAGTGTCACGGCTCAGGGTGAGAAATATGTACTCTGGCATGACAGCATGATAGGACATCGAAATGCGTGAGTCTCACGCTGAAAGCGTGAGACTTGACAGGTCTGTGCCAGTCTCCCCACAACCATAATTGGGATTAAGCAGTCCAGAAAATAAATAAATCAATGACTGTAACTTTTATTTGAGAGGGAAGGAAGGAGGAGCTTTTGCATGTTCATGGTGTTTGGCTCCATCTGCTGTTCATTCAGCAAACTACTCCTCTCATTACAGTATTTGACCTGTGAAACAGCAATCATTCCATTTGAGCTTCCATAATAAGAAGTGCACTTAAAGTGAAGAATACACACAGTCAAAGGATGCACTATGATTGTGAACTATCATCCACGATTGGGCAATTAGTAATACAGAATTAAATAAATACCAGCACTGTTTATAAATGAATGGACGAGAACCAGTCTACTGCAAAAAATAAATTACAATAGAGAAAAATAATCCATAAATACAAAAGGGGTTTCATAGTGAATATTTTTGTAATGGGACTGAGAGTTATTTTTAAAAGATTAGTAAAGATTCAGACCTTCAGAGTCAGATCTTATAATTTTTTACCCTCTCTTCAGAATGATTATGAATAGTAACTAAACTATAATAAAGACATGCCAGCAACTACTGAAAAATATGAAATCTTTATGAAGATCAAGTCTATCAAGGGTAGGATCTGGTATTTAATATCCTTGATATACCCAAGTTATTTTTGACCACATACTGAAATAGTACATTTTGATTTTTTATTAATTTATTCACTTTATGAACCTGGGCAGTGGTGGCCTGGTGGTAAAGGTGCTGGATCACTGATTCCAAGGTTGGGGGTTCAAGCCCCAATCTCAATGAGTTGTCACTGTCCCCCCCAGTACAGTTAACTGGGTTATCATGATCATTCATCATTTTCTTTAACCGCTTAATCCTAATTAGGGTCGCAGGGCGGCTGGCGCCCATCCTATGCCACCGCTGCCCCCACTGGGTTGTCAAAGGCGCCAGCCTCCCCATGACCCTAATTAGGATTAAGTGGTTCAGAAAACTAATGGACGGACTGTATGAACCGTTTAATCCTAATTAGGGTCACGGGAAGGCTGGCTCCCATCATAGCCAACTCTGGGTGAGAGCAGAGTATAGTATACCCTGGACAACTTGCTAGATCATCGCAGGGCAGAAACACAATGATGACAATCCAATAGCGTGTCAGTCCTACAAGGGGTGCAGGAAAGCTGGCACATAGATGAAGACAGAGATCCCCTGAACAGCATGCCAATTCATTGTAGAGCTAACATACACAACCATTCACACTCACACCTTGGGGCAATGTGCAACAGACAATTGTCCTTTGACTGTGGGAGGAAACCGGAGTACCTGGAAGAAACTATGCAAGCCCAGGGATAACATTCAAACTCCAAACAGAAATATCTTTGCTGAACCCTGGACTCTAACCAAGGACCTTTTTTGTGTGAGGACGTGTTAAACACTACACCACCGTGCCGGTTCGTAAACCTGATATTGAAGCTAATGTTTTTAGGTTGATAGACATTTAAATATTTTTTAAATGTCACATCCTGCAGCCCTGCTGGAAAAAAATCCCACAAGGGAGCCTTTGGCAGGTCTTGGCTGATCTCCCTCAGCTATGCAGGTTTGATGGCTTTATAAGAATTTTTGTTGCTTTCCGTCTGTTTCTAATTTGTAACTCCCGATAGTTTAAAAGAGATATATAGCACATATTGCACATTTAGCAAAGTGACTCGCTTTATTGCAGTGAGGCTGAAGCCTACCTCAGCCGACTCTGGGCGAAGATTGGATACACCCAGAACAGGTTGTCAATCCAATCAAGGACCAACACACACACACACACACACACACACACACACACACACACACACAAAACCATTTACACTCTCAGTTATGGGCATTTTAGAACATCTGTTACACCTAATGTGGATTTCTTATAACGTTGTGAGGAAGCCGGAGAACCTGGAGAAAACTCATGACCACAGGAAGATCATGCAATTCCCACACAGAAATTCCCTTGCCAGCCACAGGGCTTGAAACCAGAACCTCCTTGGTGTTATGTAGACAGATTAACCACAACACCACCATGCCGACAGCATGTCTACTGTAATGCAAAGAATTACATTCACATATATACACGCACAAACTCTACAAGGAAACTATAAACTGCTGATATCGCTTAATCCATTCACAGTGCTCGAAGATATTGATATTTTAACATGTAATGTTCGTAAAATGAAGGGATGCTATAGTGGAGGAATACAGTCATTAATACTGTATATTCATTATTGAAGGTAACAGGAGCCTTACAGTGGTACTTGCTTAGCACTTGTGCCTCACAACAAGAAGATGCTGGGTTTGTGTCCTATGGCTAGCGGGCATTTCTGAGTGAAGTTTGCATGTTCTCCCGTACTTGCGTGGGCTTCTTCCGGGTAATACAGTTTCTTCTCACCGTGAAACGGCAGCCATGGTAGGTGTGAGTGTGTCTGTATTAGCCCTGAACTCTCACCCAATGTCAGATGGGATTGGCTCAAGTTTCTACTTGGCTTTAACAGTAATAGTAGTTTGGATAATGAATACATAAAGGAGGGAAACATATATATATATATATATATATATATATATATATATATATATATATATATATATATATATATATATATATATAAAATGCAGCCGTGGGGGGGGCACAAACCAGTGTCTCTCCCTCACGTCGGTCCCAAGCCCGGATAAATGCAGAGGGTTGCGTCAGGAAGGGCATCCGGTGTAAAACACATGCCAAATAAACTATGCGAATCACAAGAAAGAATGACATACCGGATCGGTCGAGGCCCGGGTTAACAACGACCGCCATCAGTGCTGTCAACCAACAGGGTGCTGGTGGAAATTGGACTACTGTTGGTCGAAGACGTCGAAGAAGGAGAGGCGGGAGGCGTGTCCGTTGCCAGAGAGAGAAGAGAAAAGGCATGAGTCTAGGACTGAGAGTAGGGACTTTGAATGTTGGAACTATGGCAGGAAAAGGTAGAGAGCTGGCTGACATGATGCAGAGGAGGAAAGTGGACATACTGTGTGTTCAGGAGACCAGGTGGAAAGGTAGCAAGGCTAGAAGCATAGGAGCAGGGTTTAAGCTGTTTTATCATGGTGTGGATGGGAAGAGAAATGGAGTCAGAGTCATCTTGAAGGAGGAGTTTGTCAGGAATGTTCTAGCAGTGAAAAGAGTGTCATTGAAATTGAAGGTGTGATGGTTAATGTTGTTAGTGCTTATGCCCCACAGACAGGATGTGAGCGAGAAGAGAAGGAGAGATTCTGGAGGAAGTTAGATGAAGTGATGCAGAGTACTCCCAGAGGTGAAAGAGTGGTCATTGGGGCAGACTTCAATAGACATGTTGGTGCAGGAAACAGAGGGGACGAGGAAGTGATGGGTAGGTTTGGTATCCAGGACAGGAACGCAGAAGGACAGATGTTGGTAGATTTTGCAAAAAGGATTGAAATGGCTGTGGTGAATACTTTCTTCCAGAAGAGACAGGAGCATAGGGTGACTTATAAAAGTGGAGGTAGGAGCACACAGCACTACATCTTGTGCAGGCGATGTAATTTAAAGGAAGTCAGTGACTGCAAAGTAGTAGCGGGTGAGAGTGTTGTCAAACAGCATAGGATGGTGGTGTGCAGGATGATGCTGATGGTGAGGAAGGTGAAGAAGGCAAAGGAAGAGCAGACAAAGTGGTGGAAGCTGAAAAAGGAAGAGTGTTGGGTTGTCTTCAAGGAGGAGTTGAAACAAGCTTTGGGTGGTCAGGAAGTGCTTCCAGATGACTGGACAACTACAGCTAATGTGATCAGGGAGACAGGTAGGAGAATACTTGGTGTGTCATCTGGAAGCAAAGTAGATAAGGAGACTTGGTGGTGGAATGAGGAAGTGCAGGAGTGTGTACAAAAGAAGAGGTTAGCTAAGAAGAAGTGGGACATTGAGAAAATCGAAGAGAGTAAACAGGAGTACAGGGAGACACAGCGTAAGGCGAAGGTAGCGGTGTCAAAGGCCAAACAGAGGGCGTATGATGACTTGTATGCTCGGTTGGATAGTAAAGAGGGAGAAAATGATTTATACAGGTTGGCACAGCAGAGAAATAGAGATGGGAAGGACGTGCAGCAAGTTAGATTGATAAAGGACAGAGAGGGAAATGTATTGACTGATGAAAGAAGTGTGCTGGGAAGATGGAAAGAGTACTTTGAAGAGCTGATGAATGAGGAAAATGAGAGAGAAAAAAAGAGTAGAAGAGGTGACTGTTGAGGACCAGGAAGTAGCAAAGATTAGTAAGGGTGAAGTGAGGAGGGCATTGAAGAGGATGAAGAATGGAAAGGCAGTTGGTCCTGATGACATACCGGTGGCGGTATGGAAGTGTCTAGGAGAGGTAGCAGTAGATTTTCTGACAAGAACATTTAACAAGGTCTTAGAGAGTGAGAGGATGCCGGAAGAATGGAGTAGAAGTGTGCTTGTGCCCATTTTTAAGAACAAAGGAGACGTGCAGAGTTGTGGCAACTACAGAGGGATAAAGTTGATGAGCCATACGATGAAGTTATGGGAAAGAATAGTGGAAACTAGACTAAGGGGAGAGGTCAGCATTTGTGAACAACAGTTTGGTTTCATGCCAAGAAAGAGCACCACAGATGCAGTGTTTGCCTTGAAGATGTTAATGGAGAAGTACAGGGAAGGTCAGACGGAGCTGCATTGTGCCTTTGTGGATCTGGAGAAAGCATATGACAGGGTGCCAAGAGAACAACTGTGGTATTGTATGAGGAAGTCTGGAGTGGCAGAGAAGTATGTTAGAGTGGTGCAGGACATGTATGAGAGATGTAAGACAGTGGTGAGGTGTGCTGTCGGTGTGACAGAAGAGTTCAAGGTGGAGGTGGGACTGCATCAAGGGTCAGCTCTCAGCCCCTTCTTGTTTGCTATGGTGATGGAAAGGCTAACAGACGAGGTTAGACAAGATTCCCCATGGACTATGATGTTTGCAGATGACATTGTGATCTGTAGTGAGAGCAGAGAACAAGTGCAGGAAAATCTAGAGAGGTGGAGGTATGCCCTGGAAAGGAGGGGAATGAAGATTAGCCTCAGTAAGACAGAATACATGTGCATGAATGACAAGGACCCAAGAGGAACGGTGAGATTACAGGGAGCAGAGATAAGAATGGTGGAGGATTTTAAGTACTTCGGCTCAACAATCCAGAGCAATGGAGAGTGTGGAAAAGAGGTGAAGAAGCGTGTGCAAGCAGGTTGGAATGGTTGGAGAAAAGTGTCCGGTGTGATGTGTGATAGGAGGGTATCGGCAAGAATGAAAGGAAAAGTGTACAAGACGGTGTTGAGGCCAACGATGTTGTATGGTTTAGAAACAGTGGCCCTGGGGAAAAGACAGGAGGCAGAGCTGGAGGTAGCAGAGATGAAAATGTTGAGGTTCTCTTTGGGAGTAACGAGGATGGATAGGATCAGGAATGAGTACATCAGAGGGACAGCACATGTTAGAGGTTTTGGAGACAGAGTTCGAGAGGCTAGATTGAGATGGTTTGGACATGTACAGAGGAGGGATAGTGAGTATATTGGTAGTAGGATGCTGAGGTTGGAACTACCAGGCAGAAGGCCTAGAGGAAGACCAAAGAGACGATTCATGGATGTGGTGAAGGAGGACATGAAGGTCCTTGGTGTAAGAGAAGAAGATGCAAAGGATAGGGTGAGATGGAGGCAGATGATTTGCTGTGGCGACCCCTGAAGGAAAAAGCCGAAAGGAAAAGAAGAAGAAAGAAGAAGAACCTGAATTTTTCTTTTGGTGAGACTTTTGTGTGTGTGTGTGTGTGTATATATATATATATATATATATATATATATATATATATATATATATATATATATATATATATATATATATATATATATATAAGCTGAAGAGGACGTGTATATATATATATATATATATATATATATATATATATATATATATATATACACACACACGTCCTCTTCAGCTTTGTTGAGGCGGTTATGCCTATAAGCCGATCTGTGGATTTTCTCTTCGGTACTTTAAATCGCATTTGTCGCTGGAGGTGGTATATGGCGTTAGTGATTAGATAGCTTTAGTACTTTAGTGCTAGCTTTAGCTTTAGTGCTTGTGATACATACATAGTACTCTATCAAAAACTTCAGGACTTCCCCAGGACAGCTTTATTAGAGTGGTACATAGTATCAACAACTTCCGGACTTCCAGAAGTTGCGCACTTTTCCTCCCTGTCAGTCTCATTTTTTCTCGCGTGTTTCTTGAGTTCGACTTACGGTTTTTGTTCTGTTTCCCGTACGGAAGAACTCATGGATTTTTTTATTCAGATCCCGATTTCTTTGGACTCTCGAGCATTCGGATTCCGAGGCTCCTCTGTTCAGTTCAGTTCATTTTCTGTAACCGCTTAATCCTAATTAGGGTCGTGGGGCGGCTGGCGCCCATCTCAGCCGACTCCAGACGATGGCAGAGTCCACCCTGGACAGCTCGTCAGGCCATCGCAGGACAGAAACACACTGACGGCTTTGCAGCTTACTCTTGTTGAAAGTCAGCAATAGTTCTTTTACATGCCTCTCACCATGGACAGTGAGAGACATGGCCGGCCTTTGATAACCCAGTTAGCTGCACTGTGGGGACAGTGACAACCTGATGGAGAGTGGGACTCGAACTCCCAACCCTAGGATCAGCGATCCAGTGCCCTATACCACTAGGCCACCCCTGCCCCAGGCTCCATTGTGTATATCTATACAGTCAGCCCCCTTCTTACGACAACCCCTGAATACGAAAAATCCAGTACAGTCGGCCCTCTACTTACAAAATTAATTCGTTCCAGAGCCTTTTCCAAACCTGGAGTTTTTGAAAGTAGAGGTGCATTTTACATGTAAAACGCATGATTCGTTCCAAGGCTCCCAAGACTACCCCATAAACCCTTTAAAAATGATAAAAGTACACCAATTTTGTCTGAAATATGTATGAAATATGTGTTAAAAGTAAAAGAAAATTATTTATTAAATCATTTAAACATTTTATAAACATATTAAACCATTTTCTGAACATATTTATTAATTAAACCATTATTAAACATTTTTAATATGTATATGATATGTTCAACAACTTAGAACACACCACCTCTTGGCTCCTCCCTTTTTCTAGCGTTAAAAAAAAATTAAAGGGCATACATCTGATGGAATTTCTCATTGCTCTGGTGAGTCTTGTTAGAACGATTGCTTACATAGTTAATAGCTCTGCAAGTCCACTTTTGTTTTTAATTGTGGTTTTGAGTCAAAACTTGCATTTGTTATTCAGATGAACAAGCATGCACACCATAGAGCATTTTATGATCGAAAAACAAGTAATTTGAAAGAAAAGAAGGAGGAAATCAATCCGAGCTATTACATTGGGATTAATGCAATAATGAAACAACAGTTTACAATGCGTTATGTATAGTGCAGAAAAAACTCACATAGAAATATACTACAGGATACAACCCTCTCATCAGCTGTAGCAGTCAGAAGGACTTCAGATAGTTCACATAGAACTACTGAGATAAGCTACAGAAGTTTTGTACCCAAGATTACCATCGACCAAAGTGATGAAAAGGGCAGCATGGGATGAAAGAAAGGATTTGCTTAGTCATGGTCAAGCACAGTGGAGAAAATGTCATGGATTGTGCCTGCATGAGTGCTTTTGGTACAATCTTTATTGATAATGTAACTCATGATTCCAGTAGCACAATATTTTCAGGAGTCTCCAAAAATAATCCATCCAAAGTAATTGGAAGCAGCGGTAGCCTGGTGGTAATGTCGGCTAGATCACTGATCCTAAGGTTGGGGGTTCAAGCCCCACTCTCAACAAGTTTCCACTGTCTCCTCCAGTGCAGCTAACTGGGATATCAAGGGAACTGGGATACTTTCGTCAAGAAAGCCGTCAGCGTGTTTCTAATCAGAAGTAGGAGTCCCCTGAGGCAGTTTGTTCACTGCAATATTCTGGAAACTCCTGCAGTGGCACTAGAACCTAGTTATATCGGCTTCTGCCCTTCCATTGGATCCTTCCACTGGCGCTGAGACGGGGGACACTTTCTGCTTGGGTAACAGCCTGTCCTTCATACTTCCTACCCAGGCTCCACGCACTGGAGAGTATCACCAGCCGGGATATCAGCCAGAGTGCAGCTCCATAGTCCTTGAGACTGATGGAAGCCTACTAATTGGAAGAACTTCATCCTGCAGCAATAAAAACAAACAACCCATATCACACTGCCAACAGAACATAAACCTACTTAACTTCATCCTAGGAAAAGGTAGATAGTTTTAGACTGGACAATTCAATAAGCATGCCTGACCCAATGCATTTCACTTCCTAAAGAGGACAATGAAAGAAGAAACCCACCAAAATAAACGCCAACTAAAATTATAATTTGAAAAAAGCAACAGAAAATAGAATATGACTGTTTGGTGCTGCCACTGCGTCACTGGAGTGATACAGATTATACAAGCTCGTATTAAATATTATTTAAATATTATTTAGTCAGGAACAGGGATGCACTGGGTTGGCACGTCTGCCTCACAGCAAAAAAGTTCTGGGTCAACAACATTTCTGGTTGGAGTTTGCATATTCTCCCATACTTGCATGAGTTTTCTTGGGAACTCAGGTTTCCTCTCACAGTCCAAAGACAGGCATGGAAAGTGAACTTGAAATTGCCCCAAGATGTATGTGGGACTGTCTGGTTGTATTTGTTGGCCCAGTGATGGTCTGACAAGCTATTCAGGGTGTACCACCCTTTCACTTACCATTCACTAAGATAAGCTCCTGCTCATATACTGTTTACTTTAATAGTAAAATACGTTTAAAACTCGGAATAGTCCCTGATACTCCTGCCACAGTAGAGATGAACTTTGTTCCCACGATCATGATCTGTGCTAGGATTGAAATCATGGTGTTAGTTGTAGAGTAGTCAAAGTGATCCGGTCAGATCTTATCAGATCTTGAAGTCAGCTAATGTGTTGATTATAGAAATGTTTTGGACGGGTCAAATATTTTCTACGATCAACGCGGTTAAGTGTCAATTTGATCATCGCATCAGATCATCTTGAATCATAGCAAATTGGGACAGAGCTCATCTAATTGTGCATTCAAGCTTTGGTGTTCTGGATCTACCATGGACAAGACAAACACCACACTCTGCTGAGAGATCTGTCAAGTACCATCGCTCACACAGATGCTGCACAAGTTGGTACGAATTAAAAAATTAATTAAAAAATTAAAAAAGAAGTAAAATTATAACAAGCCCCTCCTTCACGTCCTCCTTTCCTATAGACCAAAAATGGAAGTAAATATTCATTTACTGTTCAACATCAAAAAACCTTCTCTCTTTCCTCCCCTGTTTTTTTTTTTATTTTAAAAAACCCATTAAGTTGGGTTGATCCCCTATTTGATTCTAATTAACTTTAATTCCCAATACCCCCACAAAAATGTTACGATGAATTAAAAGTTATAAATTAATTAAAAAAATGAAGAGACCACTTTTAATAGGTACATTGTTCGCATAATTGTGATCACACTTGAACCTGATTATGAAAAGATATTGCAGCCACAATCATAACAGAGTGCAAATTGGTTCCTGATGATCATATTGGAATGTATTTGAACCTATCTGCACATTCTATTCTGCATTGCTCCAATTCAAGGTTATGATCATGTCCAATCATGGATTCAATAGGGGCAATCCTATTGGAACATGTCTTATTGTAACTATTGATCTGAAATGGAGACTAGTGTTATGGTCTGTGCTTGCTGGTGGTGTTAACTCTCTCTCTCTCTCTCTCTCTCTCTCTCTCTCTCTCTCTCTCTCTCTCTCTCTCGCTCTCTCTCTCTCTCTCTCTCTCTCTCTCCATCCATTGCAGGCGCTGGAGAGGGGCATGGCTGTTACCTGCTGGCGATAGAAAACAACTGATGTCTCTTCTGAAGACATAAGACTTTCTCCTGAAGAAACAACAACTTCCTCTGAACTGTTGTATTAAAGTCTTTTTTTCAATTATTATTCCAGAACAGTATCTAAGTTAATGTTTAGAATGTTTGTGCAGGAGATTTTATGTTCTATAGCATGTTTAACAAACAATACCAAAAGGATAAACTTTACTATGCTTCATGTCCTTTTAAATTGAACTTGGAGTGAGGTCTTGGAGTGACGTCTCCAAGATGGCGCTGCCTAGAGGGCGACGTCGCGGAGTTCTCAGAGTCAAATTGTTTCTTTGTTATAATTTATTTCTAACAATAAGCCCAGGTGGAGTATTCAGAGTCTCTGGTGCTTGGTTAGAAGTAGAAGGTTAGGACCTCCAGTCAATCTGCGCATGAAGCTCGTCAAACTTGTTTTGCAGGGATTGAACATTTTCAAGCAGTATGACTGGAAGTGTTAACTTTTTACACACACATATATATGTATACTAACTTTTGCATATACTGTATATATTCTTCTATAATCACCTGAAGAGAGAGGATGGTTTCACCACCCCTCCATTTATCACTACAGATCTGTTTCGAGGGGTGGTTTCACATATATTATATATATATATATATATATATATATATATATATATATATATATATATATATATATATATATATATATAATGCAGCCGTGAGGGGGGCACAAACAAGGTCTCAAGCCCGGATAAATGCAAAGGGTTGTGACAGGAAGGGCATCCTGCGTAAAACTTTTGCCAGAAAACAAAATACAAACCGTAAAGACAAATTTCATTCTGGATCAGTCGAGGCCTGGGTTAAAAACGACCACCATCAGTGCTGTTAACCAACAGGGTGCGGGTGGAAATTGGACTACTGTTGGTCAAAGAAGGAGAGGTCGAAGAAGGAGAGGCGGGAGGCGGGAGCTTTTTTTTTCATGGTGTGGATGGGAAGAGAAATGGAGTAGGAGTCATCTTGAAGGAGAGGTTGGTCAGGAATGTTCTAGAAGTGAAAAAAGTGTCAGACAGAGTGATGACTTGTATGCTAGGTTGGACAGTAAGGAGGGAGAAAATGATTTATACAGGTTGGCACAGCAGAGAAATAGAGATGGGAAGGATGTGCAGCAAGTTAGAGTGATTAAGGACAGAGTGAGAAACGTGTTGACTGATGACAGAAGTGTGCTGGGAAGATGGAAAAAGTACTTTGAAGAGATGATGAATGAGGAAAATGAGAGAGAAAAAAAGAGTAGAAGAGGTGACTGTTGAGGACCAGGAAGTTGCAAAGATTAGTAAGGGTGAAGTGAGGAGAGCATTGAAGAGGATGAAGAGTGGAAAGGTAGTTGGTCCTGATGACATACCGGTGGAGGTATGGAAGTGTCTAGGAGAGGTAGCAGTAGATTTTCTGACAAGAACATTCAACAAGGTCTTAGAGAGTGAGAGGATGCCAGAGGAATGGAGGAGAAGTGTGCTTGTGCCCATTTTTAAGAACAAAGGAGATGTGCAGAGTTGTGGCAACTACAGAGGGATAAAGTTGATGAGCCATACGATGAAGTTATGGGAAAGAATAGTAGAAGCTAGACTCAGGGCAGAGGTCAGCATTTGTTGACAGTTTGGTTTCATGAAAGAAATTTGAAACATTTTGGTTTCATGAAAGAAAGAGCACCACAGATGCAGTGTTTACTTTGAGGATGTTAATAGAGAAGTACAGGGAAGGTCAGAAGGAGCTGCATTGTGCCTTTGTGGATCTGGAGAAAGCATATGATAGGGTGCCAAGAGAGGAACTGTGGTATTGCCTGAGGAAGTCTGGAGTGGCAGAGAAGTATGTTAGAGTGGTGCAGGACATGTATGAGAGATGTAAGACAGTGGGGAGGTGTGCTGTCAGTGTCAAGGTGGGGGTGGGACTGCATCAAGGGTCAGCCCTGAGCCCCTTCTAGTTTGCTATGGTGATGGATTGGCTGACAGACGAGGTTAGACAAGAATATCCATGGACTATGATGTTTGCAGATGACATTGTGATCTGTAGTGAGAGCAGAGAACAAGTGCAGAAAAATCTAGAGAGGAAGATCTAGAGGTGGAGGGATGCCCTGGAAAGGAGAGGAATGAAGGTTAGCCTCAGGAAAATAGAATACATGTGTGTGAACGACAAGAACCCAAGAGGAACGGTGAGGTTACAGGGAGCAGAGATAAAGAAGGTAGAAGATTTTAAGTACTTAGGCTCAACAATCCAGAGCAATGGAGAGTGTGTAAAAGAAGTGAAAAAGCGAGTGCAGGCAAGCTTGTGATGTGTGATAGGAAGGTATTGAGAAGAATGAAAGGAAAAGTGCACAACACGGTGTTGAGGCCAGCGATGTTGTATCGTTTAGAAACAGTGGCCCTGGGGAAAAGACAGGAGGTAGCAGAGATGAAAATGTTGAGGTTCTCTTTGGGAGTAACGAGGATGGATAGGATCAGGAATGAGGATATCAGAGGGACAGCTCATGTTAGAGGTTTTGGAGACAAAGTCAGAGAGGCTAGATTGAGATGGTTTGGACATGTACAGAGCAGGGATAGTGAGTATATTGGTAGTAGGATGCTGAGGTTGGAACTACCAGGCAGAAGGCCGAGAGGAAGACCAAAGAGAAGATTTATGGATGTGGTATTGGAGGACATGAAGGTAGTTGGAGTAAGAGTAGAAGATGCAGAGGATAGGGTGAGATGAAGGCGGATGGTTTGCTGTGGCGACCCCTGAAGGGAAAAGCCGAAAGGAAAAGAAGAAGAGAAGATATATATATATATATATATATATATATATATATATATGGGTGTGTGTGTGTGTGTGTGTGTGTGTGTGTGTGGGTGTGTGTGTGTGTGTGTGTGTGTGTGTGTGTGTGTATGTGTGTGTACACTTGCTGCTCTCTTCAATTCTGATTGGATGCAGAACTGAATTCCGTTACTATGTGTTTATTACATGTGTAATCACAATAAAGTTGAATGTAATGTAATGTTATGTAATGTAATGTAATCTAATCTAATCTAATCAAATTTAATCTAATATAATCTAATCTAAAATGTGCACTCGTAATTTTGATTACTTTGAGGTAATTCGTTTTGAAGTCCTCACCATGACGGTATGAGAAAATGCTGGATCTCCAGCATTGGTAAGAGAATGAGATGTGGTTTTGTTCTTCATAGGATACGGGCAATGGTCACGGTGCCAACAGTAGTAGCAGAGATGGTCTTGACAATATCTTTTGCTCCCCATGTTATTGAGGCAGGTGTGTACCATCACAATGGGCTCAGCAGATCTTGATGGAACTGTGATGGACGGCATTTGTGTTTCCCAAAGAAGATTTTGAGTCAGATCACAAGGTCATCGAGGATCATTTTATCATTTTGACAGGCCAGTTCCATGAGCGTGTCAGTACTGAGTCCTTTGAGGAAAGGATAATCCTTAGCCTAAGGTGCATAATTGTATTAGTACATACTATCATCTCAGTAAAAAAACAAATTGCAATCAGATTTTTATGGTTCATTTTATTTTAGTTATTTAATTTTACATGTTATTGATATACAGTATATTTTTAAAATCATGGTGGCATGGTAGTGCAGAGGTTAGCATGTCTGCCTCACAGCAAGAAGACCTGTGCTCGCTTCCCAGCTCGGGAATTTCTGTGTGGAGTTTTTGCATGCTCCAATTTTCGACCTTGGGATGACCTGGTGAGCTGTTCAGGGTGTACCCTACCCTTGCCCAGGTTTGTTTGAGAAGGGTGCCAGCCTCACTGTTCTCCTAATTAGGATTAAGTGGTTCAGAAAATGAATGGATTAATGAATGGTGGCGCGGGGTGCAGAGGTTAGCACATCCACCTCACAGCAAGAAGGCCTGGGTTTGATTTCCAGCTTGGGTATTTCTGTGTGGAGTTTGTATGTTCTCCCCGTGCCCAGCTACTCCGGTTTCCTCCCACAGTCCAAAAACACGCACAGTCGGCTAATTTGCTGTTCCAAATCACCCTTAGTTGTGAGTGTGATTGTGTGTTGGCCCTGCAATGGTATGGCACGTCCTCCAGGGTGTACCCTGCCCTCGCCCAGAGTTGGCTGAGATAGGCACCAGCATCCTGGCAACCCTAATTAAGTGGCATAGAGAATGAATTAATATATATATTTTTTTTATCATGATGGACACAGATAAGCTCCCAGAGCAAGCATACGCAGAGAACAGCCTAAGCCTTCACAGAGTTATGGTTTTACTGTGCATAAACTTAATGAAAATCAAATTAAAACAAGACTTTTATAGTCCATCTTTGCATATATTAATCACAAAGCTGAGACAGGTCATGTAATCCAAATTAGCTAATGGATCTGTGTAGCAAATGGCATCTATTCAGTTTACTCATTAAAACACAAAAATAAACAGCACTCCTTAAAGGTGTTTACTAAGAACACACACGCACACACACACACACACACACACACACACACACACACACACACACACACGTGAAAAAAAAAAAAAAATTCAGTGAGATTTTTATTGTTTATCTTTACATACTTTAACCATGACATTAAAGCCTGTCAGGAAAACTCTGCACTTTGGCCCATATAAAAGCTCCAGGTCATTCCATGATCTCGAATTTTTTTCTATCTACCATCATGGGGAAGCTGAAGCCAATCTTCGTCAACTCTCAGTGAAGATAGGAGACATGTGAAGAGTGAAGACATGCTGAATGGCTAGGCTAATAACCGTTTTGATAAAAGCATCTGTTAAAAAAACAAATGTGGAGTAAATTACTATAAACGGCACTTCATCATGATAGTTTAGATCAGGGGTCGCCAACCTTTTTGAAACTGAGAGCTACTTCTTGGGTACCAATTAATGTGAAGGGATACCAGGTCGATACACACCTCTGAAATTACAAATTTGCACAATTTACCTTTAATTATATGTTATTATCAATAATTAATGATATTCATCTATGCGAAGATATTGATTTGATTTTAAAATACATTTAAAAAAAAATAGATGCAGCTCAATGGAGAGTGGTGCTATGGAGCCGTGGGCCTGTCCTACAAATAGCAGTGAACAGGTCCGCGTAGCTTCCCTCCGTCTTCGGGTGGGGGGGGGGCGGGTCCTGACTGTTATTTGTGCTTATGCACCAAATGACAGTTCAGAGTACCCACCCTTTTTGGAGTCTTTGGGGGGGGTGTTGGAGAACGCTCCCTCGGGAGACTCACTCGTCGTCTTGGGAGACTTCAACACCCATGTGAGCAACGATAGTGTGACCTGGAAGGGTGTGATCGGTAGGTACGGCCTCTCCAGTCTGAATCCGAATGGTGTGTCGTTGTTGGACTTCTGTGCTCGTCATAGTTTGTCTATCGCGAACACCATGTTCGAACATAAGGTTGTCCATAAGTGCACTTGGCACCAGGACACCCTAGGTCGCAGTTCGATGATTGACTTTGTAGTCGTGTCATCTTCGTCATCGTGGACTTGTGACCATATGTTCTGGACACTCGGGTGAAGAGAGGAGCTGAGCTGTCTACCGATCACTACCTGGTGGTGAGTTGGCTTCGGTGGTGTGGGAGGTTGCCTTCCAGACCTGGCAGGCCCAAGCGTGTAATCAGGGTCTGCTGGGAACGTTTGGCGGAGCCCCCTGTCCGAGAGGCCTTTAACTCCCACCTCCGGCAGAGCTACAACCACGTTCCGGAAGAGGCGGGGGACATGGAATCCGAATGGGCCATGTTTCGTGCCTCCATTGCTGAGGCGGCAGCCCATAGCTGTGGCCGTAAGGTCGTCGGTGCTTGTCGTGGCGGTAATCCCCGAACCCGGTGGTGGACACCTGTGGTGAAGGGGGCCGTCCAGCTGAAGAAGGAGGCCTATCGGGCTTTATTAGCCTGTGGGACTCCTGAGGCAGCAAATGGGTACCGGCAGGCCAAACGTGCTGCAGCCGAGGCTGTCGCAGATGCAAAATCTCGGGCGTGGGAGGAGTTCCGTGAGGGCCTGGAGAGTGATTATCGGTTGGCCTCAAAAAGGTTCTGGGCCACCATCCGACGCCTCAGGAGGGGGAAGCAGTTCTTCACAAACACTGTTTACGGTGGAGGTGGGGAGCTGCTTACCTTGACTGGGGATGTTGTTGAGAGGTGGAGGGAATACTTTGAGGACCTTCTCAATCCCACCAACACGCCCTCCGTGGAAGAGGAAGACCCTGGGGGTTCGGGTGAGGGTCCGCCCTCACTGGAGTGGAGGTCACTGAGGTTGTCAAAAAGCTCCTCGGTGGTCGAGCTCCAGGGTTGGACGAGATCCGCCCGGAATATCTCAGGGCTCTGGATGTTGTAGGACTGTCTTGGTTGACACGTCTCTGCAACATCGCGTGGTCATCAGGGGCTGTACCTCTGGATTGGAAAACTGGGGTGGTGGTCCCAATTTTTAAGAAGGGGACCGGAGGGTGTGTTCCAATTATCGGGAATTACACTCCTCAGCCTACCTGGGAAAGTCTATGCAGGGGTACTAGAGAGGAGGATCCGACCGATAGTCAAACCTCGGATTCAGGAGGAACAATGTGGTTTTCGTCCTGGCCGCAGCACTCTTGACCAACTCTATACGCTCCACAGGATTCTGGAGGGGGCATGGGAGTTTGCCCAATCTGTCCACATGTGCTTTGTGGATTTGGAGAAGGCTTTCGACCGTGTCCCTCGAAAGATCTTGTGGGGCGTGCTCGAGAATCTGGCGTTCGGATCCGTTGCTCACGAGCTATTCGGTCGCTGTATCACGGAGCCAGAGTTTGCTCCGTATTGGTGGCAGCAGGTCGGATTTGTTTGCGGGGGGTGTAGGAGACCGCCAAGGCTGTCCTTTGTCACCGATTCTGTTCATAATTTTTATGGACAGAATTTCTAGGCGCAGTCGAGGCGATGAGGGGTTCTGGTTTGGTGGCCATCAGATATCGTCTCTGCTTTTTGCGGATGATGTTGTCCTTTTGGCTTCATCAAGTCGGGCCCTCCAGCTCTCATTGGAGCGATTCGCGGCTGAGTGCGAAGCAGCCGGGATGAAGATCAGTACCTCCAAGTCCGAGGCCATGGTTCTCAGTCGGACAATGGTGGAATGCACCCTCCGGGTCGGGAATGAGGTCCTGCCCCAAGTGGAGGAGTTTAAGTATCTTGGGGTCTTGTTTACGAGTGAGGGAAGGATGGAGCGAGAGATCGATAGACGGATTGCTGCAGCCTCTGCTGTTAAGCGGTGCCTGTACCGGTCCGTTGTGGTGAAAAAGGAGCTGAGCCGCAAGGCGAAGCTCTCAATTTACCAGTCGATCTACGTTCCAACCCTCACCTATGGTCACGAGCTTTGTGTAATGACCGAAAGAACAAGATCACGGATACAAGCGGCTGAAATGAGCTTTCTTCGCCGGGTGGCGGGGTTCTCCCTTAGAGATAGGGTGAGAAGCTCCGCCATCCGGGGAGAGCTCGGAGTAGATCCGCTGCTCCTCCGCATTGAGAGGGGCCAGTTGAAGTGGCTCAGGCATCTGGTCAGAATGCCCCCCGGACGCCTCCCTGGTGTGGTGTTTCGGGCATGTCCAACCGGTAAGAGACCACGGGGTCGACCTAGAACACGCTGGAGGGACTATGTCTCTCGGCTTGTCTGGGACCGCCTCGGTGTCCCCCCGGGAGAGTTGGAGGAAGTAGCTCGGGAGAGGGATGTCTGGACCTTTTTGCTAAGGTTGCTGCCCCCGCGACCCGACCCTGGACTAAGCGGAAGAAGATGATGATGATGATGATGAGGTCCGCGGGCAACTTATATTGTCCTTGCGGGCTACCTGGTGCCCACGGGCACCATGTTGGTGATCCATGGTTTAGTACATACTACCAGAACATAAAAAAAACAGAAATGTTAAGCATGGCACTGAGTCAAGCTAGTTAGCCTCGCACTTTCAGGGGCTACTACAGAAACTAAAGGAAACAGCAATATCTAAAGGTGTTTTGTTAAAGAACTAGAACAAGAATTTCATAGTTCATTTTTCCATTTTAAAGTGTGATAGCTTTGATGCTGCCCGCTCAAGTGCCTGTAACAAACTGTGAGGGTCAATTCTGATTCAAGAATTGTCCACTTGGAGTAATGATGTATGATTCCAAGATAGCGGACCAATCAGATCGTGATATTCCCTTTGTAGTATATACTGTACTCGTATCTAATCCAATTCTGTATACCCATCAATATTCACTTCGCCTGTGAGTGGAATTTGAAATGGTATGGAGAGAGAGAGAGAGAGAGAGAGAGAGAGAGAGAGAGAGAGAGAGAGAGAGAATGGTGATCACATGTCTGCCACTTAAACATTGCTAAAAATTCAAATATATTTTAACATGCCCATAGAGGTGGTCATAACAGAGAAAGAGGACTTCATTCATGAACTCTGGCATAGTTAGCTTGCTAATATGCCAGCAGGTGATCTGCTAAACCACTAGCAGACTATCTTAACGAAGATAATTCATCTATTATATAAAGATGAACCAATGGTTGCCATGAAGGCTGTTTAAAATAACTCAAGTGTTACATTTATTTCATGTTATTTTTTTATTGTAATGGTGTATGGATTCTGCTTCTGAGGTTCACAGTCATTTAGCTTCAAGACAAGAAATAGTAAGAAAAGAATCCTCTCTTGAATTTTATAGTATAGGAATGAGTTTCAAAGATCGCATGATGGTGTAGTGCACATCTGCCTCACAGCAAGAAGGTCCTGGGTTTGATTCCTAGCTCGGGCATTTCTGTGTGGAGTTGCATGTTCTTCCTGTGTTTGTGTGGGTTTCCTCCGGGTGCTCTGGTTTCTTCCCACAGTCAAAAAACATTCTCGGTAGGTTAATTGGCTGTTTCAAATTGTCCCTAGCTGTGAGTGTGAGTATGAATGATTGTGTAAGTTTTGGTCCTGCGGTGGCCTGACGAGCTGTCCAGGGAGTACCCCACCCTCACTGGGAATTGATTGAGATGAGTGCCACCCTCCACGCGACCCTAATTAGGTTTAACCGGTTACAGAAATGAACTGAGTACATTTGGCCCTCTACTTACGAAAACCTCTGAATACGAAAATTTCAGATTACGAAAAACATTTTCCTAAATTTTCGTCCTCTTTTTATGAAAACTACCTCTTTTTGTGAAAAGCAACAAAAGCGTCATTCAAAAATTCAAACGCGCCATTAAAACATTCAAACAATGAATGTACCCATACTGAACTGTACCCATACTTCCTGTTTTTGTCACTTCTTGTTTGTCACATCCTGTTTGTCACTTCCTGTTTGTTCATTAAGGAGAGTTGAACAGGACTGTTGGCTCGTGAGTTTTTTGAGACTGATTATTGTAGCGTTATATTTCGTTATCCATCATGGGCCCCAAGAAAGTGATTCCCGGTGACACCGAAAAGAAGAAGCGGGCTCGAGGTGAAGCAGGAGATCATAAAAAAATACGAAAGTGGGATGCGGTTGAGTGAAATCGCAAAGGAGTATGGCGGAAACCCCTCTACAATCGGGAAGATATTGAAGCACAAGGAGGCCTTAAAAGCGGAGATACAGTGACGGAGGCGATTATTTCGGAAAAAGCAACAGCCATATTTAAGGACCTCGTGAAGGAGGGTGGGGGTGAGGGTTCTTCAGACCAGCAACTCCCCGACTTTAAAGCGTCACATGGGTGGTTCGAGAGATTTAATAAAAAGGTAAATAATTTTCTTTTACTTTTAACATATATTTCATACAAAATTGGTGTACTTTTATCATTTTTAAAGGGTTTATGGGGTAGTCTTGGGAGCCTTGGAATGAATCATGTGTTTTACATGTAAAATGAACATCTACTTACAAAAACTCCAGGTTACAAAAAAGGCACTGGAACAGATTCATTTTGTAAGTAGAGGGTGACTGTATTTATTTAGTCTTGTTTCTTTTTCATCACCTAACAAATTATAATCAGGTTAAAAGAGGGCAATTTGAGTGCTCTGAAATATACACATTCATACATTGGTTTATTGTGTTATCAATCTTATTGAGCTTGTGTAGGCCAGTGTCCCTGATGGTGTGTTGATGGCGAAAGCCTCAGCTCTTCTATGGACTCAAAACTAAATGCATTGGACAAAGCAGACACCTACTTAGCTTTTGTGTGTTTCTAAGGAAACGCCTGTACAAAATATCCCCACTGGTGTCGTGACATTCCCCGATGGACTGCACCTGCACAAACCATATTGACCCATTCTATGCCATTCACTTGATTTGGTTGCTGGCTTAGAGCTCCATGCAAGTAATATTCTTTCTTTTTTCTTTTTGTCCAATATCTCTACATATCCACTCCATTTTGATCAAACAAACAGACTAATTATTGTGTACTACATTCTGTGATGTGTTATACACAATAAATTCAACAAATAAGAATCTAATCAACCCCAGTATAAAATTAACAGTCACGTTCATATATTTATATTTTGAAATGTATTGCAGATTATCCATCAGTATCGAGAAAAGTAGTTGTCAATAACAGTGTTTTTTCTTTTTCTTCTTTCTCCAATTATTATTATTATTATTATTATTATTATTATTTATTCATTCATTTTTTGAACCACTTTATTATTATGAAATTAGGGTCATGGGCACACTGGCACCCATCTAAGTTAACTCTGGGAAAGGGTGGGGGGTACACCCTGGACAGCTCACCAGACCATTGCAGGATGAACACTTACACAACCATGTACATTCACAATCACACCTAAAGCTGATTTAGGAAAGCCAGCCTGCTATCCATGTTTTTTGACTGTGGGAGAAAGCTGAAAACTCCCCACATTATTATTATTATTATTGTTGTTGTTATTATTATTATTATTATTATTATTTGTGCTGTACGCTGGGGCAGTGGTGGTCTAATGGTTAGGGCGCAGGATTGCTGATCCTAAGGTTGGGGGTTCAAGTCTCCACAAGGTTGCCACTGTTCCCCCAGTGCAGCTAATTGGGTTATCAAAGGCTGGCCATGTCTCTGACTGTCTATGGTGAGAGGCATGTAAAAGAACCATTGCTGACTTTCGTAAAGAGTAGGCTGCAAAGCTGTCAACGTGTTTCTGTCCCTTGTTAAAAGGGTTGTGTTAGGCAGGGCATCCGACGGAAAAAGCCGAACAGACAGAAGAAGATTTGTGCTGTATGCTGATTAGGTGAGTAGATCCCGAGTAGTCTCCGACCGATGTTAAACGACCGTAGCCTCCTCAAAAAATAGAGACGGTTCTGTCCCTTCTTTAAAATAATAGAGTAAGCTACTGGAAAAGGCATATAATTTCAAAAGTGAGTGATATAAATCTAGAACCAGTGGCCGATCTCAAAAGTTCACATGATCAACTTAGAAAATTTAGCGGGAAATTGCCAATAATTTAAAGCATCACAGGAACGTGATATACAGAGATCCCTCGCTACTTCGCGCTTCAATTCATGTGGTTTCTGTGCATCGTGGTTTTTTTAAAAATAAATCAATATTCATCGAATTAAAAAATAAGGAAATTGAGGAGGAATAAGGGAAAAAGTTTCGGAACATGCCACAAAAACAAGGCCAATTATGCCAAACCCCCCACCCCCAAACCCTAAGCTAACACTAAACAAAAAACAACCTAAAATCTCCCATCAATACCATATTCAATGTAATAAGCACCCTGCTCCAATAAGTGCCCCCCCCCACCCCAGTGTTTTTGATCTTACGCCCATGTGTACTGGGAGCAAAATTGTAGATCAGACTTTCCAATTTTATTCGATCAGTCTCTGTAACCATAAAATGAGGCGTATACACACGGCAGAGTATTTCAAGACCCCCTGCCACTGGGGAATGTCTATAATGTTAATCAGTAACAACACATTTAATTGTTTCGCTGTGCTTAAAAAACCAGGAAAATATTTTGCTGTGTTCTATTGGTAAATGTCCAACAACCGATGAACCATTAGAAGCTTCTACAGCAAAACTATGGGATGCTCTCAATGAATGGAGCGATGAGCCTGATATGGACCTATCAGAAAGTGATGATGCATATTTTTCACCCGATTCTCCTGATCACTAACTTCATACATTTAAAGACTGGCCATGAGCTTTTGTTGTATGTTTATGTTGATTGGTTCAACTTGCCATGTGCTAAAGTTGGCATTCGTGTTGATTGGCTCAATATTTTATTTGCCATTTGTTTTAAGCCGGATGCCCTTCCTGACGCAACCCTCTGCATTTATACATACAGTTGGCCCTCTACTTACAAAAACCTCTGAGTGCGGAAAATCCAGGTTACGAAAAACATTTTCCTAAATTTTCGTACTCTTTTTACGAAAACAACCTCTTTTTACGAAAAACGCCAAACAAAAATTCAAACTCACCATTCAAAATTCAAACAATGCGCGAGTGTTCTCTCATTGGCTGTCTCCCAACATCCCGCCCCGCTGGCCTCCCATTGGCCAGGAGGGAGCTGACCTGTACCCATACTTCCTGTACCCATACTTCCTGTTTGTTACACGTGTGGAGAATTGAACAGGACTGTTGGCTTGTTTAGAGATTGATCATGCAGCGTTATATTTTGTTATCGCTGAAACCCCTCTACAATCGGGATGATATTGAAGCAGAAGGAGACCTTAAAGCAGAAATACAGTGACAGAGGCGATTATTTTGGCACGATATTGAAGCAGAAGGAGCATGAAAACAGAGTGCTCTGTGGGACAAGACCTCCAATCTCACAAGGAAGCAAGTTAATCTTGAATCAAGATCTCTGATCTTTCAAACAGATACTGTAATTCCGCTTTAAAAACAACATCCCGTCCATTTAAACATTTAAATACAATTGCTTCGTCACGTGGGTCCATCTGCGCGTTGCTTGTGGGCAGAGCCCGCATAAGGCAAAACACACCAGAGAGAGTTTTGTGTGTGTGTGTGTGTTTATATATATATTCCTCCTCTGCATCATGTCATTTAAATCTATACATCTATTTTCAATACCACATCACTGTGGCGCAGCAGAGAGCCAATCTTTTCTGTACGCCAGTATGCGGGTGTGCCCGATGCCTTCAAACTCTAATTTTATAGGATTATAACAGCCACAGACTGCGCATGTTGTTTTTGAGTAAAGAGGTAAATTTCCCTCGTTTTGATTGGCTCATTTCCACGAAGCCAAGCACAGCTGGCAAGCAAACACAAATGAACAGACATGGAAAAATTTCAACCTGCAGAGCAGCTGATTGCCAAAACTTGGGACTCACTTCCTATCACATAAACACTGCAGCGTGTGAGTCCAATAAAATTAGAGTTTCAAGGTATTGGACCTGCCCGCATACAAAAAGAATTGGCTCTCCGCTTCGCGCTACAGTGACGTGGCATTGAAAATAGATGAATAGATTTAAATGCGCGAGATTTCTTCAAGCCAGTCCAGTCATTTGGCGGTCACTTTCGGAAACAACAGCCCGCGTCCGGATGATCTACTTTATTTACGACTAGTCAAAAGCTACAGATTTTGTCCGTTGCATCCGACATCCGTTAAAGCGAAGTTCGTAAAACCGCGGCATGAGTATATATATATATATATATAGAAGCTCCCCAGCTTACAAACGAGTTAGGTTCCAGATGGCCGTTCATTACATGAATTTGTAAGTTGTTACAGGGCATTCTTTAGAGGGGAACGTGTGTTTAAACCGTGTATAAGTAACCTATACGAGTTTGTACTGTATACAATAGCTCTCTCTCTCTCTCACACTCTCTCTCTCTCTCTCTCTCTCAATCTCTCTGGTTATTACATAACTGACTGCGCAGTGTAATGATGTTCTTGAGCTCAGTCTAATTGAAAGCATATCCTCTATCTCCCTGTCTCTCTCTCTCTCTCTCTCTCTCTTTCTCTCTCTCTCTCTCTCTCTCACACACACACACACACACACACACACACACACACACACACACACACACACACACACACACACACACACACACACACACACAGGCAACACTACAACTGGACAATTGAACTGATCAGCTTCTGGTTGCTCTTGGAAGGAGCACCGGAGAACTATAATCGACTTCGGCATGAAGATAATCTGATTTACTTATTTATTTACCCGAAGTGTGTGTAATGCTGCCTAGATAATTTTGTTTGATTGGTGGATTATTTGTGAATCATTTCTCAACATGGTTTGTGTCTCACTCAGCCCCACATTGACTCGACTCAACTCAACCTGCTGCCCGCGAGCCTGAAGCTTTAAAGTCTTTAGGTTGTTAAATCATGACCATCACAAATCATTGTTAATGACACCATTCCTCCCATGACACCACAGTAAACATCATCCTGCACATCAAAAACACTCAGCATCGCCAAGGCACGTCTCCGGTCTCAGATAATGAAGTTATCTGTGTAGGATCTGGAGGTGCGTGGCGGCGCATGCGCTTCAGGCTGCGCGTCGCTGGAACGGTGCAAGACATGCTGATCTCTGGGAGCAGCATGCGCACATTACCAGCTCCCTGGTCGAAAGTTCATACTAGTGGGGAACATGAAATTAAATACTTTGAAAACTTTTAACCTCTCTCTCTCTCTCTCTCTCTCTCTCTCTCTCTCTCTCGCTCTCCATAATCATCATATTATCAATATCATTATGTCCTGAGTTTAAACTCCTGGTTCCCCTCAAGCACAGTACAATGGATCTGATCAGATTTGCAGAGAGTTTCACTCTTATTCAGTTCATTATAATAGTGGAGTCAATTTGTTTATTCTTTGAAAGTTTTGGCAGGAATTCAGAAACGTATCATTCTGCTTCTTTTCCCCGACCTCAGATGTAAAGCACGTCAGCCACGCCCGTCTGCTGAAGCCTAGTATTAAGTGTACCTCAGAATAATGTTTAATCATATTTCATACTTATATTTATGATATATCTTTCGAAAGATTTTATTCAATTTCTATTATTACTTGTTCTTCAATTTCATTTCACTTTCACTTTCCCTCTCGACCTCGGACTGGATGTTCATATCTCCAGATGTTCATAAAACGAATGTTCGTAAGTGGGGGTGGGGGTGGGGGGAGCAGGTGAAGAATGAAAATCAGGCTGTCAGAACTCTGTCTCACTTTGAAAACTACTTGAAAAACTGTTGATTTAAATAAACACAATATGGGATCCCTCTCACATCGCTCGTGTCTGAAGGCTTATGGAGATGAGAATTCAGTGTGCATGCATATCTGTCAAAAAGATGTCAGTGGACAGGTTAACAAGGCAACGTGATATTTGTAATAAGCTTATAAATGTGCTGATGGACAGGAGGCAAAATCTGATCTGCTGACTCATTTGCAGTTTGATAGGTCTGTTCTGAAGTTATCTCAGTTTTTACAACTCACACCCACAAAATATATTGTGTTAAACTGCTATTTTATACACAGAATCATTTATATGAATTCACTGACCAAAATATCCAATTCAATATTCATACATTCATTCATTTTCATTTATTTTTTTGTAACTGTTCATCATTTTCTGGAACTGCTTAGTCCTAATTAAGGTTGCAGGGAGGCTGACGCCCGTTATAGCTGAGGGCAATTTACACCCTGGACAGCACCCAGGCCATCGCAGGGCGGAAACATACTGATGGATATGCAGCCTACTTATGACAAAAGGCAGAAATGGTTCTTTTACATGACTCTCACCAGGGACATAGCTGGCCTTTGATAACCCAGTTAGCGGCACTGGGGGAACAGTGACAACCCATTGAGAGTGGGGCTTGAACCCCCAACCTTGAGACCAGTGATCTAGCACCTTTACCACCAGGCCACCACTGCTCCGTCAGTGTACACAACGAATTGAAACATATTGAAATTGTATAAAAATGAATCGAGTTGTGGGGCGAATAATAATCAATATGAAAAATTAATTCTTTTGTGTAATTTCTGTATAACACTCTAAACCTGTAACACAAACTGCGCCTAATCAAGTACTGTAGGCAGTGGATTCCTGACTGTTCTGATATGAAAAGCATCTCAGATCCACCATCTCACACAGTGAGCCTCTGCAACAACCTTAACTTGGACAACGGGCATGGTAGAAGCATATGAGGCTCTGTGTCAGGCTTTGTGTTCAGAATTCCTTCTGGCAATTTGATAATTGTACTGCTAAGCAACTTACCAAAGACTCACGTTATGTTTTTCAGGACCTCCCCACCACCTCAGACACCTCAGACATCCTTACCTCCCTCATGTGCCCCCTCCCATGTACCTCCCTATGCCTACTCGTTAGATTAATTATTACCTATGTATTCACATCACCATGCACATGTTATTACAAATGGAATAATCTCATTATATGTAGAGTATAAATGTGGGAGTTGTGTAGGGAATAATAATCAATATGAAACATTAATTCTTTTGTTGATTATATATATATATATATATATATATATATATATGTGTGTGTGTGTGTGTGTGTGTGTGTGTGTGTGTATGTATGTATGTATGTACTGTATATACATATACAGTCGTCCCCCTACTTACGAAATTAATCCGTTCCAGCGCCTTTTTCGTAATGCGGGAGTTTCATAAGTAGGGGCGTATTTTACATGTAAAACGCCTGATTCGTTCCAAGGGTCCCAAGACTACCCCATAAACCCTTTAAAAATGATAAAAGTACACCAATTTTGTATGAAATATGTGTTAAAAGTAAAAGAAAATGATTTATTAAACCATTTAAACATTTTATTCACATATTAAACCATTTTATTAACATATTTATTAATTAAACCATTATTAAACATTTTTAATAACACACAAACACACACACACACGGACACAGACACACACACACACACACACACACACACACACACACACACACACACACACTCTCTCTCTCTCTCTCTCTCTCTCACACACACACACACATACACACACACACACACACACACACACACACACACACACAAAATGCAGTACACATTAAATGTGTATTGTATACATATATATAGTTTCATTGGGGCAATTAAAATCCTTCAGCGCAGTCTGTTTATCATCATCTGTATTTTGGCTTTAAGTGGCAATAATGCAGTTAATATGGCATTGGTTAATACTAAGAAATGATTCCCTACTATTTGAAAAGATGATACTCACTGATGTCTGTCTTCCTTTCGGCTTTTTCCCTTTCACTCGGGAGTCACCACGGCGAATCATCTGATTCGCACATTTGATTTGGCAGAGGTTTTTACGTCGGATGCCCTTCCTGTCACAACCCTTTTAGCAAGGGACAGAAACACACTGACGACTTTGCAGCTACTCTTTACGAAAATCAGCAATGGTTCTTTTACACGCCTCTCACCATAGATAGTGACAGACATGGCCCGCCTTTGATAACCCAGTTAGCCGCACTGGAGGGGACAGTGACAACCTTGTGGAGAGTGGGACTCGAACCCCCAACCTTTGGATCAGTGATCCAGCGCCCTATACCACTAGACCACCATGACACTCACTGATGCTGTACTTGAAATCTACGTTCATATCGAAATCTGCCCGTGCCTTTTTGGAATGGTGTGAAAAATTAATGAAAATCTCCTACCTCAATATATTTTTAGTTTGATAGAAGACAGTATGATGGATCAAGGGCCTATGGGAAATGTCAGTGTCTGGAGATCTAAATGTGTCATATAATTCATATAGTAACATTCTCTCCATCTTATGTGCTCTCTCTCTCTCTCTCTCTCTCTTTCACACACACACACACACACACACACACACACACACACACTACTATTACTACTACTACTCCTGCTAAGAATCTTATCTGTGAATTCATCAATCACTTGCTGGTGTCATGAAAGTATGAAGTCTGTTTAATTTGGGTGTTGATAAGTTTTAAATAAGGCTAGAAGCATTTATGAAGCATGATGTGTTACTGTGTTGGATTAGATCTTGAATTTGAACTCCCATCCATCCATCTACAGTCGTGAAAAACAATTAGGACGCCCCATTAAATCCTCAAATCTTTATTAAGAAATGTTTGCATAACAATGTCCAACCGTGTTTGTATTTATTTATTGAAAATAAATTGATTTAATTGGAATTACATCACACAAATTAACATATTTTTACTCATCATACAAATATATGAAAAACTATGAGTATTTCAATGGAGGGAAAACTTAGGTCACCCAACTCCCTGATAACTATTGTAACCCACTTAGGCGGAAAAAAAAACTTCAGTGAGGTGCATCTTGTAGCCATCTACCAGTCTCTGACATCGATCTGAAGAAAGTTTGCCCCTGTCCTCAATGCCGAATTCTGAATCCAAGCTGTGAGATGTTTGAGGGTTTCTTGCATACACACCCTGTTTCAAGTCACCCCATATCATCTCAATGGGGTTAAGATCCGGGCCACTCCAGGATTCGCCACTTCTTAGTTTTCAGTCAGTCCTTGATGGATGTACTGGTAGGTTTTTGGTGCTTGTCATGTTGCAGTGTCCATGTCCACTTCAGCTTTTTATTAATTTATTTCTACAGATGGTTTCACATGTTCCTCAAGCCCCCTCTGATACACAGTAGAATTCATGCTGGATTCTATGGTAGTGAGCTGGCCAGGTCCTGCTGCAGCAGAGCATCCCCCAAAGCATGACTCTTCCACCTCCATGCTTCACAGTCGGTATGAGGTTCTTTTGCTGGAATGCTGTATTTGGTTTCCACCAAACATGTCTTCTGTTGTGGTGTCCAAATAATTCAACGTTAGACTCATATGTCCAAAGAACATTATTCCAGAAGACCTGGTCTTTGTCTATGTTCTCTCTGGCAAACCTCAGCCTCGCTTTAATGTCTATTTTAAAGAGCAAAGGTTTCCTCCTTGTACACCTTCTACTTATGTAGTCTTTCTGATAGTAGAGTCACATGCTTTTGCACTGACAGTAACAGGAGCCTGCTGTAGCTCCCGCTGTGATATTTTAGGCATTATGATGACTTAGCATCTTTTGGTCTGGTCTGGGTGTGAACTTGCATAGACCACCCGACCTAGGCATGGTGCCAGTAGTTTTGAATGGTCTCCACTTGTAAACAATTTTCAGGATGGTGGATTTGGCTGATGTCAAACTCGATCTTTTAAATCCCTTACCGGACTCATAAGCAGCCAAAATCTTATTTCTGAGGACCTCAGACAGCACTTTGGAAATTACCATGGTGCTCAATCTCACTTCAGTGGACAGGGACATCAAAATAAATGTCTGAGGTTTAATTAGGGTGAGCAGTCTTCAAAATAATGTGTAACAATGCTTTGATCATGTAAACCTGATCTGATACTCCTGTGTGTGATTATAGCCATGGGAAAATATGTGGGCGTGTTCATGGAAAATATTTTCCTCCATTGAAATACACATTCATGCTGTTCTGTTCGTATGTTTTGTGTGATGAGTTAATTTGTGTATATGTTAATTTATGTTGTTTAATTACAATTTAATCACTTTCTTTTACAGAAACAAATAAAAACAAGATTGGACATTGTTGTGTGAACATTTCTTAATAAAGAGTTGACTAATGGGGTGTTGTAATTTTATTTAAATAAATCTTTATATCCATCTATACCAAGGGTTGGCAACCCAAAATGTTCAAAGAGCCATATTGGACCAAAAAAACTAAAAGCAAATCTGTCTGCAAAAAATAAAACCCTCATATAAGCTTAATATGAAGGCAACCCAGGCTGTAAGTGTATATTATTCTACTATCAAAATGACTAAGTAGACTACAATTATATAATGAGTATTCATGATTAAATGTTTATGTCCCCTGCAGCGCATCTTGGAGAGAATGATACCACGTGACTACTCTATTGTACGATATTTGGTGTTTTAAGTTTAACTTCCATTTCTATATTAATGTTTTGGTGCATTGATGAAATTATTGAAATTCAATAAAGAAATCACTACCCAGTGGGCAGTGGTGGCCTAGTGGTATAGGGCGCTGGCTCGCTGATTCTAGGGTTGGGGGTTCGAGTCCCAATCGCCACAAGGTTGTCACTGTCCCCCCAGTGCACTAACTGGGTTATCAAAGGCCAGCCATGTCTCCACTGTCTATGGTGAGATGCATGTAAAACCATTGCTGACTTTCATAAAGAGTAGCTGCAAAGCCGTCAGCATGTTTCTGTCCCTTGCTAAAGGGTTGTATCAGGAAGGGCATCCGAAGTAAAAAAACCTATGCCAAATCAAATGTGCGAATAAGATGATTCACTGTGGCGACCGCTGAAAAAGGGAAAAAGCCAAAAGGAAAAGAATAAAGAAGAAGAATAAAGAAATCAGTGGCCCATCAGCGTTTACATACCTGCACAACAGCGCTGTCTGTTCAATGTCAATCACATCACATGACTCATCACAGGCGATTGAGTACAAAGATTGTTTCTCCCTTCTGCTGATTGGTTGCAGATGATATGTACACCTCTTTTTTTCTCCTTTGCACACAAGTTATCAACATGATTGCTTGAATTGCAAATAATTTTTTAAATTGTGTTTTTAATGATTATTGAAGCCCTATTCACAGTACAAAATTAAAGTTTTCACTTAACCATTACTACATTTTACTGTATTATTACTGTATTAATGAGTAAGGTTCTCTATAGTATGTATTTAAGAAGCATATTTTAGTGCATGTAATATTATACATAGGGTTTGAGAACCGCATCAGTAATTCATGGATTTTCTTGATCCGTAGGAAGGGCCGGAACCGAACCATCACGAAAAAATGGGGGCCTACTGTTAGAATATATCTCTGACCTAAATACGTACATGTTTATTGAATCATGAAGCAAGACGTTCTTCTTATCTTGTCGTACCCCGATGTCCTAAGTTTTGTGTAAAACATCAACCAGACCTAACTGGATGTTCAAGGCTGTCCCTCTTTTATCTTCACCTACTTACGTACGAATGCAAACAGTTACGCAAATAACATGATATGGTGACACACACACATACACACACACACATACATATACACACCCATACACACACACACATATACATACACACATACACACATACACACACACACACACACACACACACATACATCCACACACACACATACATATACACACACACATACATCCACACACACACATCCACACCCACACATACACACATACACACACACACACACACATACATCCACACACACACATACACCCACACATACACACATACACACACACACACCCACCCTATGCTATGACGAATGTACTTTGACCAAGGACATATGACTCTGTGAATTATCTGCTTGCAAACACAAAGAAACTGCATAAAAAGCTTGTGCTCAGAAACACACTCTGAGCAGTTGATGAATAAACCAGATTGATTTTACTCGTATGGTTTGTTGTCTTCTGTTCCCGGAGTACTCTAAGACGTTGAGATACAGGAATCCAGACCGTGCAGGTTTACATAAGAGCTTCTACAGAGAGAGAGAGTTCTTACACCTACTGTATGCTGGAGGTTAATTTTCTGATTGGTGATGTTGCCTGCATTTTAATGACCATTTCCATCACTATCTTTGCAGAGAGACATGTCTTTAATTTTCTGTATTATCTCTGTTTTGTTTTTGAGGTCTAAAAATAGGTGTTATGAGATTTTAATGAATGAATCCTTCATGTGATCGCCATCTGTGCACCATCTTCACACTTTATTATCTCTCGGGTTGCAACAAAACCAGCAGCAGTAGTGGAGTTTAGAGATGCAATCCACTTCTTAAATCTACCTTTGCGCTCCTCTAATTTCTCCAGTAATACTGCAATCGCACTTTTTCTCTCAATCTCAACTGGATGGTCGACTGCAAATTTAGCATGCCGTCCCTGGAAATGTCTTTCTAAATTACTCTTTTTGTTATTTGACAGCTTCTCATTACAAAGCAAACATACAGGCAGTCCTTCCGCATTGGCAATCAAAACAAATGATTCGGTCCAGTCTTCCTTGAATCCTCTGTTCTCATTAGCTATCTTTCTCTTTTTTCCTTTGGGATCCATGGGCCATATTTACAACATCAACCTGCCTGGCGACGTGTCGCGCTGAAAAGTGTCTCGCAGGCTATGGCACAAGTCTTTGTTGACAGAAATGTTGAAATGTAGGAATAATATTTGTTATAGAAAATTTTAAAACCTTTTAAAATGTGAAGAATGTTTGTGAGGCTTGTCCTCCTACAGAAACCATATTACCCCCCCCCCAGCTTTTTCCATGTTCATACATTTTTGAAAAAGCTCCAGCAAGCCATTAAGGTATCGCTAAAGAGCCGCAAGTGGCTTGTGAGCCGCGGGTTGCCGACCCCTTATATATATATATACACTTATTGTGATTATTATTATTATTATTATTATTGTAGTTATTATTGTTTAGGATGTCAGCATGGTATTGTAGTGGTTGGCACATCTACCTCACAGCAAGAAGGGTTTGGTTCCTAGCTTGGGTGTTTCTGTGTATAGTTTGTACGCTGTCCTCGTGCTTGTGTGAGTTTCCTCTGGATACTCTGGTTTAGTTCCACAGTCCAAAAATATGCACAGTAGGTTAATTGGCTGTTCCAAATCACCCATAGATATGAATTGCTGTGGTGCTGTTGGCCCTGCAATGACCTAGTAAGCTGTGTACGGTGTACAACGTCCTCGCCCAGCATCGGCTGAGATGGGCGCCAGCTTCCGCACAACCCATCATCATCATCATCATCATCTTCCGCTTAGTCCAGGGTCGGGTCGCGGGGGCAGCAACCTAAGCAAAGAGGTCCAGAGATCCGTCTGTCGATCTCTCGCTCCATCCTTCCCTCACTCGTAAACAAGACCCCAAGATACTTAAACTCCTCCACTTGGGGCAGGACCTCATTCCCGACCCGGAGGGTGCATTCCACCATTGTCCAACTGAGAACCATGGCCTCGGACTTGGAGGTACTGATCTTCATCCCGGCTGCTTCCACTCAGCCGCGAATCGCTCCAATGAGAGCGGGAGGGCCCGACGTGATGAAGCCAAAAGGACAACATCATCCGCAAAAAGCAGAGACGATATCCGATGGCCACCAAACCAGAACCCCTCATCGCCTCGACTGCGCCTAGAAATTCTGTCCATAAAAATTATGAACAGAATCGGTGACAAAGGACAGCCTTGGCGGATTCCAACTCCCACTGAAAACGAATCCGACCTGCTGTTACCAATACGGACCAAACTCTGGCTCTGGTGATACAGCGACCGAATAGCTCGTAGCAACGGGTCCGGAACGCCGTACTCTCGGAGCACGCCCCACAAGATAGTTCGAGGGACACGGTCGAAAGCCTTCTCCAAATCCACAAAGCACATGTGGACAGATTGGGCAAACTCCCATGCCCCCTCCAGAATCCTGTGGAGCATATAGAGTTGTTCAAGAGTGCTCCGGCCAGGACGAAAACCACATTGTTCCTCCTGAATCCGAGGTTCGACCAATGGTCAGATCCTCCTCTCTAGTACCCCTGCATAGACTTTCCCAGGTAGGCTGAGGAGTGTAATTCCCCGATAATTGGAACACACCCTCCGGTCCCCCTTCTTAAAAATTGGGACCACCACCCCAGTTTGCCAATCCAGAGGTACAGCCCCTGATGACCACGCGATGTTGCAGAGATGTGTCAACCAAGACAGTCCTACAACCTCCAGAGCCCTGAGATATTCCGGGCGGATCTCGTCCAACCCCGGAGCTCGACCACCGAGGAGCTTTTTGACAACCTCAGTGACCTCCACTCCAGTGATGGGCGGACCCTCGCCTGAACCCCCAGGGTCTTCCTCTTCCACGGAGGGCGTGTTGGTGGGATTGAGGAGGTCCTCAAAGTATTCCCTCCACCTCTCGACGACATCCCCAGTCAAGGTAAGCAGCTCCCCACCTCCACTGTAAACAGTGTTTGTGAAGAACTGCTTCCCCCTCCTGAGGCGTCGGATGGTGGTCCAGAACCTTTTTGAGGCCAACCGATAATCACTCTCTAGGCCCTCACCGAACTCCTCCCACGCCCGAGATTTTGCATCCGCAACAGCCTCGGCTGCTGCACGTTTGGCCTGCCGGTACCCGTTTGCTGCCTCGGGAGTCCCACAGGCTAATAAAACCCGATAGGCCTCCTTCTTCAGCTGGACGGCCCCCTTCACCGCAGGTGTCCACCACCGGGTTCGGGGATTACCGCCACGACAAGCACCGACGACCTTACGGCCACAGCTATGGGCTGCCGCCTCAGCAATGGAGGCACGAAACATGGCCCATTTGGATTCCATGTCCCCCGCCTCCTCCAGGACGTGGTTGTAGCTCTGTCGGAGGAGGGAGTTAAAGGCCTCTCGGACAGGGGACTCCGCCAAACGTTCCCAGCAGACCCTGATTACACGCTTGGGCCTGCCAGGTCTGGAAGGCAACCTCCCCCACCACCGAAGCCAACTCACCACCAGGTAGTGATCGGTAGACAGCTCAGCTCCTCTCTTCACCCGAGTGTCCAGAACATATGGTCGTAAGTCCGATGACACGACTACAAAGTCAATCATCGAACTGCGACCTAGGATGTCCTGGTGCCAAGTGCACTCATGGACACCCTTATGTTCGAACATGGTGTTCGTGATAGAGAAACTGTGACGAGCACAGAAGTCCAACAACGAAACACCATTCGGATTCAGACTGGAGAGGCCGTATCTACCGATCACACCCTTCCAGGTCACACTATCATTGCCCACATGGGCGTTGAAGTCTCCCAAGACGACGAGTGAGTCTCCCGAGGGTGCGTTCTCCAACACCTCCCCCAAAGACTCCAAAAAGGGTGGGTACTCTGAACTGTCATTTCGTGCATAAGCACAAATAACAGTCAGGACCCGTCCCCCCCGCCCGAAGATGGAGGGAAGCTACCCTTTCGTCAATCGGGGAGAACCCCAACATTTGGGCACCGAGATGGGGGGCAACAAGAATACCCACACCGGCTCGCCGCCTCTCCCCATGAGCAACTCCAGAATAGAAGAAGGTCCAGCCTCTTTCGAGATGGGTGGTTCCAGAGCCCAAGCTATGCATTGAGGTGAGCCCGACTATATCTAGTCGGTGTCTCGCCACCTCACGCACCAAATCAGGCTCCTTTCCCACCAGAGAGGTGACATTCCATGTCCCGAGGGTCAGAGTAAGTAAACCCCTCCACTACGATAAGATGGCGATTCAGGGAGGGGTTCCCCACAACCCTAATTAGCATAAATGGTTCATAAAATGAATGAATGTTGTTTAGGGTTGTACATGAGCCAGATATAGCCACACTCCCTGGACATCTTTTGAAGGAATAAAACAAAAACATACACCGCTTCATACTCATATTCATACTCATATACATACTCATATTCATACTCATTCAAGATCTTGAACACCACAGAGATGATGTTTTGTGGGAGAATGAAAATCAAAACGGCACATACTTCATAGGCAGCATGTGGCCTCAGTATTTAGCACTGTCCTTTCACAGCAAGAAGGTTATTGGTTTGAATTTGTGGCCAGGTATGACCTTTCTGACTATGGGGCAGGTGGCTGTGGGACCGCTGGCATAGTAACATGGCTGGCATAGGTAACATGTAAGCCAGTACAACCTGTTGCATGGTCGAGTGGTCGGCGACTAAACCGGCTTCCCCACCAGGTTCTGAATTTGGTGAGTTGGGTGGCTAGCAACCCAGTAGGAATAAAAACAAGACCTATCAAAGGGTGGATGAACTCTCTAGAGTCATTGGCCAGCTAGCTAGAAATGGTGTCTCAATAAAAACACCCTGCAGAATGAGCAATGAACTAATGCTAGCCGCACCCCAGCTAACAAGAAGCCCAGGCAGGAAGGGACCGAACGATGACTCCAGTGCTTGGGATTGCAGGGGACGAAGGCCGTGTAGCCGGTTGGTGCAATCGCCTCATCGGGTGTACTCTCCTTGAGCCATGTTTCACAGAAACACAGTCCTGTAGATCCCTCTGTGCTGCAATCTGAGCATGAAGCTCGTCCATCTTGTTTCGCAGGGACTGAACATTTTCATGCAGTATGGCTGGAAGTACTAACCAAGCCTCTGAGAACTCCGCCTGGGCTTATTGTTAGCCGGGGTGCGGTTAGCATTGAGCTCCTATAGCATATTAGCTCACGACAGAAGTTGTTGCGTGCGTAGTTGCCCGAAGCTGAAGCTGCTCATAGCTGTAGTAGGGTCGACCGATCATAGACGAGCATTGTGCAAGACATGAACAAACAAATAAAACAAATTAAAACGAACAAAGAAACAATTTGACTCTGAGAACTCCGCGACGTTGCCCTCTAGGCAGCGCCGTCTTGGAGATGTTACTCCAAGACGTCACTCCAAGTTCAATGTAAAAGGACATGAAGCGTAATAAAGTTTATCCTTTTAGTATCATTTGTTAAACATGCTACAGAACATAAAATCTCACGCACAAACATTCTCAAAATTAACGTAGGTACTGTACTGGAATAACAATTAAAAAGACTTTAAAACGAGTGCCTTACAACAGTATATGCTGTATAATGTTTATATTTTATCATCAATTAAAATAAGAGTAAAAATTGAAAAGTTTTTCTTAATCATGACTATATTTTACTACATTAATACTGTATTAATGAGTAAGACTGTCTATAAAATGTGTTTAAGAAGCGTATTTTAGCGCATCTAATAGATACACAGTGTATTTTATTCTGGCTGCTCTTTCGTGCATGTGACGTCATACAAGGGGTTTACTTCCGGGTACAGAACTCGTGGATTATCTCGATTCGCGGGAGGGCTCGGAACCGAACCCCTACGATTGTCGAGGGCCTACTGTAATGGATTACTGGATTTCTGGATGAATGAAAATCATTTTCAAGCTGTTTTTTTAGTTATTTTATCACTTTACATTTTAGATGTATATGCGTTATATTTTTAAAAATAAAAATAATTATTCAAAAGTTTTATGCACACACACACACACACACACACACACACACACACACACACACACACACACACATCTTTACAGGAATCCCTCTCTTTCTGCGGTTAATTGGGAACAAGATCCCCCCGCAACCACCGAATTCCACAAAGTAGGATCAATCCCCAACCCCTCCGACTGACGTAAATGTTCATGTATATGTGTATATAATATCAATAAATATATATTCAATGCTATAAATGCTTATAATAACAATTATCATTAAAAAATTATGCATAAGATGTAAATAAAATATAAATACACACACATACAGATGTGCGCGCATGCACGCAGATGCGTGTGCACGCACTCAGATGCGCACCTCACAACAATGGAACTAGTTTTGATGGGAGGTTTTGGGTTGTTTTTTGTTTCATGTTTGTTTGTTTTGTTTTTGTTTTTTTTTTTTTTTTACATAATTGGCCTTGTTTTTGTGGTATTTTCCTTAACTCTTACCCCTATTCTTCCTTAATGTCCTTATTTTTTAATTCAATGAATATTTTTAGAAAAAAACACCATGCACTGAAGCCGCATGAATTGAAGCGCGAAGTAGTGAGGGATCCCAGTATAGATGATCGATAGATAATCAATAAATCCTTACAATAGTTTTTATTTCTATACACACAAATGCATTGAGAACACTACATATTATATTCTAAATCAAAACATTACTAGTAGTATGTTATAATTGTGTTACTCCTTAAAGAAATTGAATAAAGGTGAATATTAGACTGTCAAAAAATATTCGTGTTTGCATTTATTCTGTACAAACTCAAACATTCAGTGTATAAACTGAAAAATGTAAGATTTTGTTTTCCTTTAAATCTCTGAACTAATATTTATTTGTATAAACACTGTTTCTGAGTCCTGCTGCACATCTGTGTTACATGCAGTAGACCACCTTCTGTTACCTGTGAGCAGGTGTTCCAGACCAGGATGATTCTTCTGTACTTCTTGGTTTTGCCTCAAAAGCTGGTCTTTTTTGGTCTTGAACCAAGATGTTGCCTGTTTACTGGTGTGTTTGTGGTCATTGTCTTGTTGGAACCCATTTCAAGGGCATTTCCTCTTCAGCATAAGGCAACATGACTTCTTCAAGTGTTCTGATGTATTCAAACTGATCCAAGATCTCTGGGATGCAATAAACAGGCTCGACACTGTAGTATGAGCAACATCTCCATATCATGATGTTTACGCCACCAAGCTTTGCTGTCTTCACAGTGCACTGGGGCTTGAGTTCAGTGTTTGGGACTCATCTGACAAACTGTCTTTGACCACTAGACCCGACAAGCGCAATCTTACTTTCATCAGTCCACAGAATGTTGCTCCGTTTCTCTTCATCCCAGTTGATGTGCTCTTTGGTAAATTGTAACCTCTTCAGCACGTCTTTTTTTCAGCAGTGGGACATTGCGGGGCTTCTTGTTGATATCTCGGCTTCATATAGGCGTCTTCTAATTGTAACAGGACTCACAGGTTACTTTAGACCTTCTCTGATCTTTTAGGGGCTGATTGGTGGCTGAGATCTCGCCATTTTGTCTGTTCTCTGATCCATTTGAATGGTAGCGTTTCACTTTCATCCACATCTTTCAGGTTTTGGTTGCCATTTTAAAGCATTCGGGATCATTTTAGCTTAGCTAATCAAGGTCCGCTGTTCTTCTGAACAGTGTCTGAAACGACCCATTTTCTTCAGAGTTTCAGACAGAAATGTTTATCACCAGCATACAGGTTACAGGTACAACATTTTCTGCCTTCCTTCATTAAATTAGTACAATAATCGGCTCCTGTTTCCTGTTTTTCAAAGAATGAATGATGTCACTAATTGAACTCCACACTGTTGTTATTTTGAACTTACAATTAGTGATTTAATTACACAAATCAGCAGCATGCAGGTCAGGACTGTTGGGTCTGTTGGATTTTTATTACTCGACTACACCTGATTTGCCATGTAGAAAAATAATTTCTACCAAAAACACTGAATGAGCAGGTTAGTGATGTGTGACTGATATTATTTTGAGCACAACTGTGTATATGGGGTGTCTTGGGCATCTGATTAATTAGAAAGTTAGAATGCCTCCTGAACAATTTCCTGATATGGTGTTCCGGGCATGTCCTTCCAGGAAGACCCCCGGGGTTGACCTTGAACATGCTGGAAGAACTACATCTTTTGGCTAGTCTGGGAATGCCCCGGTGTCCTCCAGGAAGAGCTGGAGGAAGTGGCGAGAGAGGCACATCTGGACCTCACCACTTGGGCTGCTTGGTGACTTGGTACACCACAACCCGAGTGATAAAGTGTAAGAAGAAGATGGTGATGATATATATGTTTGTGTTTTATAAATTATTCAGTTCACACACAAAGATATATATGTATGAATGTATGTATGTACATCTTTCTGCATGAGCTAATTACTTTAAGATATTGGCCTAGACGTATATGATATACTTGTCATCAGTCTTGCCATTTCTCCCCATCAATTCCGCTACTTCGCACCTAAAAGATATCAAAATTGGCAATTATAGAAAAAAAATCTTGATCATTTGATCATTAACCGGGGATTTAGCTCAGTTGGTAGAGCGTCCACTTTATCCTCCGGAAGGTCGGAGTTCGAATCTGGCCGCGTCATACCATAAGACATTAAAATTTGGCAGTTGTTGCTTCCTGCTTGGCGCTCAGCATCAAAGGATAGAACAACACAATAACTGGCGCTGCACAGTGGCGACAGGTGCCCAGAGCACAAACCAAATTTCAATGTATGTAAAAGTACTTTGACAATAAAGAATTAGTTTATTTCAACAATTTCCTATATGAGGATCTTACAACGAGTTATATTTGGGCACAGTGTACTTACGAGAAAATATCATGTTCTCGTATGAGGACATTGGGAGAGGTCAAAAGGTGAGACAATGCATTATAATGATATAAAAAGGATGTTCTTGGTTCTTTGTTGTAATTGGTTAAAATTAGATGTGTGCATTGGGACCCTGGAACCAAAAGAAGTTGAATGAGCATTTACTTTCACAGAGGTATGAAGGAGCTATAAAGCCCACAGAATAAAAGACCATACTCACTATCAGTAACTACAGTTATGAGGAGTAGCATGCTTGTTGTAATGATTATTTAAATTTGACCCGAGTTTGATTAATCATTCATTTTCTGAACCACTTAATCTTAATTAAGCTCGCAGGGAGGCTGGCGCCCATCTGATTCGACTCAGAGCAAGGGCAGAGTACACCCTAGACAGCTTGCCAGGCCATCGCAAGAAACACAATGATGGCTATGCAGCTCCTCTTGATAAAAGTCAGCACTTGCTCTTTTACAGCCTCTCACCATAGACATTGAGAGACATGGCTGGCCTTTGATAACCCAGTTAGCTGCACTGAGAGGACAGCAGTGACAACCCATTGAGAATGGGGCTTGAAACCCCAACCTTAGGATGAACGATCCAACATCTTACCACCAGGCTACCACTGTCTACCACTGTCCCTTGAGTTTGTTTATACAGTATTTTGTTAAATAAAGGTTAAGTGTGTTGATGAGAAAATATCAGCGACACGTGTCAACAACAACAAAAAAATAATTTTGCAAGTAGGATTTAAAACAGTTGCAATTATATTGTTGTTATGGGAATGTAAATATTTCTATAAATGTAAATCTAAAAATTATGGCTGTATAAATGTTGTGTATAATTAGATTCAGTTAGTGTGCTGTAAATAGTGGTATGACTCAACTGTTTGGGTCTGTAAATTTACATAAGGGGACCTACTACACTAACACACACACACACACACACAAGAAGAGCCAGAGTTGCCTTCACCTTCTGTGGAGACTCAGGTCCTTCGGAGTATGCAGACCTCTGCTCAGGACATTTTATGACTCTGTGGTAGCCTCTGCAATCCTCTACACTGCCATCTGCTGGGCCCCGGGCAGCACAGAGCGGGACAGAAAGAGACTGAACAAGCTGGTCAGGAGGGCCAGTTCTGTCCTCGGCTGCCCACTGGACTCTGTGGAGGAAGTGAGTGAGAGGAGGATGGTAGCAAAGCTCACATCCATCATGGTCAACAGCTCTCACCCACTGCACCAGACTGTAGAGAAGCTGAGTAGCTCCTTCAGTGGACGACTGAGGCATCCTCAGTGCAGGAAGGAGCGCTACCGCAGGTCGTTCATTCCCACCGCTGTCAGACTGTACAACACCACTTTGTAACTGTCTGTGAATATACCGGTTATGTGCAATAAAAACCCCGTGCACTTTAATCAACCACATCTACCCCACTGACTGTGAACCATATCAACCCATCTACTCTGCCCTCAGATACATTACACTTTAATATAGGCCAGTCTATAAAGTCGTTCCCTTCTTTTCTTTTATTGTTTATTAATTTATACTATTTATGTATCTATTTATTTATTTACTTATATAATATATATGTATGTGTGTATGTTTGTATTTGTATCTATTTTTGCACCCCCTACTGATGGTACCTCAAGAGCCTGTAACAGTGAATTTCTCCATTGTGAGATTAATAAAGCTGTATCTTATCTTATCTTATCTACTTGCGAATGCGCCCTGGTGGCGGATCAGGTGATGTGGAATTTTCCAGAATGGAATTTTCCCGAACTTTAGGGAATCTCATCTATATTAAGGACCTGTTGCCAACTGGCTACAGTCTCCTCATGCCTCTTCGGGCAGATCTAAGGAAACTCATCTAAGATGAACCATGGAATGCGCATCAACCAAGTTTCGTTGTTCGGGACTTCATCGTCAAAGTCCATCATCCAGCCCACGCGAGGATGTTCATCATTTGTTTCTTTCGACATGCGGGATTGCAAGCCTTTCCCCGCCAGCACATGCGCCATCTCTAAATTTACCCTCCCGCGGGTGCTTGGTGACTATGAGACCCTTTGTTAATTTGTGTGTGGTTTGGCTCTAAGATGTAAGTTATTATTTTGTCTTATTTTGTTCATATTATTTAAGTGTATATAGTTTATGTCATGGTCTGTCGTGCTTTGCTGGTTTCATGGGGCAATTTCCATCCTCTAAATTTACCTATCCCTAACAAGTGGGGGCTCGTCCAGGATCAAATCCATTAGGCATACGTAACAATTGTATATAATGAATCGAAGTGAGAAGTAATGGGGAACTGTAGGAGTTCCAATATTTTTTGTCTGTTCTTAACCACTGAGCCAAATCTGCCCACCTCTACTAGCGAGCGACGCCCTATTTCAAGCAAGCAGCTAGTCATTCACAAATCAAGAAAGATTGCAGTTTGTTGCTGTTATGACTTTTTAGCATTGATGTGATTATTTGGCGGACTGTTGTCAAGAGTAGGCTGATTGGCCGTCAGCGTGTTTCTGCCCTAATGACCTGGGGAGCTGTCTAGGATGTACTCTGCCCTCGCCCAGAGTCAGCCCAGAGTCAGCTGAAACGGGTGCTAGCCCTGGTGCTAAGCCATGACCCTAATTAGGATTAAGCCTTTTTTTGACTCAATAAAATATTTATGTGCTTTATGTCTCACCACTTTGCACTTCTGAAATCACAGGTACTTCAGTGAGATTTCTAGGATAAATTAGAGGGTTTGTGTCGGTTACAAAATCTCACTAGTGACAGCATGTTTGTGCAGTTTAAAGTTTATAGAAATAGTCCAGAGGAACAAAATGGAAAGTTCATGATCAGGGAAGCAAATATCGAAACACAAATGGATAGGTAGTACACACGCCAGGCATATCAAAACAGTGGACAGGCTATGAGATAAAACTGGAATATCAACACAATAAGCTAAAGCTTATCTTAACCCAAGCTTCACGAGGATTACCTGAAACAAAAAATCTTTAGTAAGATGCTGTGCAACTAAACAGCTGAAACTATTGGGACAATGAACAGAAGTGAAGGAATTCGTAAACAATAATGTTGGGAGGCAGTCAGTTTTCTATGGGACTAGGCATGAGTGTGTGTGTGTGTGTGTGTGTGTGTGTGTGTGTACAGGACAGTTTGTGATCAAGCATGCAATGGCAAGAGTTCAGTGACAGAGTGAAGAGAGGATTTCTGTAATTATTTAGTCAAAAGGATCACATGACTTCCTGAATCATTGGTTTCCACAAAGTATGGATTTCTCCTGAAAAATTAATGGAGAGCACCTGATACTGTACATCCTGGTTACTCCTGGGAGACCAGTGGTTTTAGATTTGTGTACTGATCTGCTTAGGACATTGTAAAAACTTTTTCCAGGATTAGAATGCTGTTGGCTTGGAGGCTCGTTGAGTCGGTTTCCTTAAATCTCAGAAGAATACTTTGTTGGGTCCAAACTACAATATTCATTGGTTCTTTGAGCAGAGAACTAAAAGGTGTAGGCTCAGCTAAAGTTTCTCATTAATTTTTGATATAAATATACAACATATTCGTTTATTTACTCAACCACTTAATCCTACTAGGATCACATTGAGGCTGGAGCCCATGTCAGCTGACTTTGGGCAAGAGATGGGTGCACTCTTATCAGCTCGCCAGACCATCACAGGCACAATACAGACACAACTATTCATACCCACACATAGGGGCAATTTGGAATACACAGTTAACCTAGTTTGCTTGTCTTTGCAGTGAGAGAGGAAACTGAACTACTTTGAGGGAACCCAGACGAACACAGGGAGAACATGCAAACTCTCTGAGTTTGGGATTCAAACACAGCACCTTCTTGCTTTGACGTGGCCGAGCTTAACACTACGACACCGTGTCACTCAAAGTCTATGCATATTTGAACACTTTTCTTGGACATGATGAACCACTTGCTTGTAGCTGTCTGCTTTCCAGCTCTGTCCATGGCTACATACTGTTTGCTTTTAACTGCAAGCCAAAAAAACCCCCAAAAAAACGTTGGGCTGGAACAGAAAAAAAATTTACTTTGACTTACCGGTATACAGTATTTAATTGCAGACAGTATGAATCCAAGATATTTCATATTTTGTCTGGTGAATTTCAATTCTGAATGTACATCCCACACATCCATTCCTATATTTCAGGCCTGAAAAAAAAGTTTGGACAGGGATATTTCTTATTTGGTCATGAAATCTAAAGTAAATCTATTAATCAATGATGCGATATGAAATCAATGATGATAACACGTGTTTGTGATCATGATTTTATTCAGGATCAGCATCTCGGAAATGTTTCTCAAGGATAGAAAGAGATTCAGTATATTGGGCAGTGGTGGCGTGGTGGCAAAAGTGCTGGATCACTGATCCTAAGGTTAGGGGTTCGAGTCCCACTCTCCACAAGGTTGTCACTGCCCCCAGTGCAGCTAACTGGGTTATGAAAGGCCAGCCATGTCTCTCACTGTCTATGGTGAGAGGTTCATGTACAAGAGCCATTGCTGACTTTTGTAAAGGGTAGCTGCATAGCCATCAGTGTGTTTGTTCCCCATGCTAAAGGGTTGTGTCAGGAAGGGCATCCGATCAAATGCGCGCATCAGATGATTCACTGTGGCGACCCCTGAGAAAGGGAAAGAAGCCGAAATGAAAAGAAGAAGAAAGTGATTCAGTATGTTATATCATAAAAGTTTAAAGGAACCTGGAGGAAATATGGGACTATATCCAGAAATGCCAAATAAAACAGTTGCACCATCAACTTCTCTGGACTTGGAGGCATCTGGGTTGGAATACCACTTTTTGGAAATGTATACTGTGCTCAGGGAAAACATTATTCTACATCATTGTCGAAAGAATTGTATGCCATGTTTTCCATATCAAAGGCATAAAGGACCATCCAACTTGCAATATGTCCAAAAGCCAGGGTCTGTAATAGTATTTGGCTGTGGTAGTGTTCTTTGCAGTGGTGGTAGCATTAATTCAGAAAAATTCAATGAGACTTTGTAGCAACATCTTTTCCAGAGACATCCATACATATTTCAACAAGATGATGTAAAAACACATTCTGTACATAATAAAAAGGTGTGACTACAGAACAAGATCCTGGCTGCAGTACCCAGAGAAAACCCACACAAGCATAAGAAGGACATGAAAACTCCACATGGAAATGAGCCTGGGACTCAAACCAAGGACCTCCGTGTTATGAGGTGGATGCACTATTCACTAGACCACCATACCACCCTTGGGATGGATTGGTGGTGTTGGAATTTGACTTATTTGGTTGAGACTCCAACAGTCAATTTTGAATCACAACCATGGAGACAAATTTGATGGAACCTGGACAGAGGGTAAGGTGTGCTTGTCTATTTATTGTTGTGTAGAACAAAAAAAATATCGGTGCAGTTCAAGAGTGCTGGAAAGGAAAACTGTGTTATGTGGAACAGTGGGAATACATAATGGCCTAAAAAACACAAAAAGGGGATGTACATACCATCTTAATGCATGGGCACTGCACTGAGTCTTATTAATATTTGAGGGAGTGGGGCGCTTGGTGAAGCAGTGAAATGACTCCCCAGGGCAAGAGGGGCCTACACAAAGACAGTAGAACTGATTTACATGGTGGCTGTTCTTAGTGACTGGTTTATCAATGTGAAAATCTGATGAGGAAGTCTATTGATAACCATTCTAAGAACCAGAGTTGAGTTACTGAAATCAGGCGTATTCAACTTTCTGACAGAGCTGTAGTCACGCATTATTCTGATAAATGTGTGATATTTGCACATTATATGTTTGGAGTTTACTGAAATCAGAGGGGTGTCTCTGCTACATGTGGGACTGTGCTTGTATATAAGCCCACTTTAGATAGCATTGATATGAGTGAGTAGCAGAAGGTGAATATACTGACAGTCTAAAAAATGTATGAAAGTCATAGAGACCAATTAAAGTGAACCATAGAAGATTAATATTTGGTCAGCACAGTTTTAAAACAATATACAGTAAGCCCTTGACCATTCATGGTTCAGCACTAGCGCCCCCGCATACTCGCGGATTGGCGACAAACCCGGAAGTAACTGGCATGGCTGAGAGCTTTTGTTTCTCCCTCCTGCTGATTGGTTGCAGATGATGTGTACACCTGTTTTTTTCTCCTTCGTGCACAAGTTATCAACATGATTGCTTGAATTGTGCATTCACGTGTGTTTTTAATGATTATTTAAGCACTATGATGTCACTCAAACGCCCTGTACCTTCTCTAGCTTCTGCTAAGGAGCCTAAGCGCTTTATTTATTAATAAATATTATAACAGTGCAAAATTAAAAAGTTTTTCAATTCATCTTTACTACATTTTACTGCATTATTACTGTAGTAATTAGTAAGACTGTCTATAGAATGTGTTTAAAAACATATTTTAGTGTATGTAATATCATACATAGCATTTTTAAAACCGCGTAATAACTCACAAATTTTCATGATCCGCGGGAAGGGCCGGAACTGAACTATCGTTAAAAACGGGGGCCTACTGTAAATTCTTTTTTTTTAACATAATTTTAACAGAAATTTTTAACATAAGTAGTATTTTTTAATTCGACAAACTGATTAAAGAAATTAAGAAGCATAATAATACAGCCTGAATTACACACACATGACAAATTCATGTCTTCAATTTAGAATTTTGGATTCAGATTTTTCCTTGTTTACAATTAATACATGAAGTATTCATTCATCATTCATTTTCTGTCTGTCTGTCTTCCTTTCGGCTTTTTCCCTTTTACTCGGGAGTCGCCACAGCGAATCATCTTGATCCGCACGTTTGATTTGGCAGAGGTTTTTTTTTTTACGTCGGATGCCCTTCCTGTCACAACCCTTTTTTGCAAGGGACAGAAACACGGTGACGACTTTGCAGCTACTCTTTACGAAAGTCAGCAATGGTTCTTTTACATGCCTCTCACCATAGACAGTGAGAGACATGGCCCGCCTTTGATAACCCAGTTAGCTGCACTGGGGGGGGGGGCAGTGACAACCTTGTGGAGAGTGGGACTCGAACCCCCAACCTTTGGATCAGCGATCCAGTGCCCTATACCACTAGGCCACCACTGCCCCTCATTCATCATTCATTTTCTATGCTGCTTAATTATAGGGTCACAGGAAGGGTTGCAGCTATCTCAGCTGACTCTAGGCAAAGGCAGAGTACACCCTGGACAGCTTGCTAGACCATCACATGGCTGACACATATACAACCATTCATACTACACTCATACCACACTCATACCGAATTGGTGATTTAGAATAGCCAATTAGCAATACAGGGATCTCTTGCTACTTAACGCTTCAATTCATGTGGCTTCAGTGCATCACTTTTTTTTTTTTAAATTCATGAAATTAAAAAATAATGAGATTAAGGAAGAATAGGGGGAAGTTAAGGAAAATGCCACAAAACAAGGTCAATTGTGCAAAAACCCCCAAACAAACAAAAACAAAAAAAAACAACCCAAACCCCCCCATCAACATTTTATGTGAGGTGGGCAACTGTGTGTGCGCACGTGTTTGCATGTGTGTGTATTTATATTTTATTTACATCTTATGCATTATTTTTGAATGTTTAATTGCTATTATAAGCATTTATAGTGTTGAATATGTATTTATTGATACTATATACACATACATGTACGTATACATCAGTTAGGGAGGGTTGATCCTGACTTCACGAAATTCGATGGTCACGTGGGGATCTCAATCCCAATTAACCGCGGAAAGTGAAGGATCCCTGTACATGTTTTTGGACTTTGGGAGGAAACTGGAGTACCTGGAGAAAACCCATGCAAGCACGAGTATTCACACTCTTCAGAGAAACTCTCTTGGGACGTGAATCCAGAACCCTCTTGCTGTAAGCTGGACATGCCATCCACTGTGCTGCCCATACAGTGGGGCCAATAAGTATTGGGCAACGTAAAAATGTGCAAGTTCACCCATTTAAAAAGATAAGAGAGGTTTGTAATTTTCATCATCGGTATACATCAAACTTGAGAGACAGAAAGAAATATTAAAAATATATTTCAAAAAAATCCAGGAAATCACATTGTATGATTTTTAAGCAATTTATTTGTGAAAATGGGAGGCCAAATAAGTATTGGGCAGCCAGCAAAAGTTACTTTTAATACTTTGTAATGTAGCCTTGGTTGGCAATGACAGAGGTCAAACGGTTCCTGTAGTTCCTGACCAGGTCTACACACACTTTAGTTGGTATTTTGTTCCACTCCTCTCCACAGATCTTCTCTAGAGCTGTGATGTTTGAGGGCTGTCGCTTGGCAACTTAAAGTTTTAACTCCCTCCACAGGTTTTCGATTGGGTTGAGATCTGGAGACTGGCTAGGCCACTCCAGAACCTTGATATGCTTTTTATGGAGCCACTGCTTGGTTTTCTTGGCTGTGTGCTTTGGATCGTTATCATGCTGGAAGACCCAGCCATGTTTCATCTTTAATGCTCTGACCGAGGGAAGGAGGTTTTTACCCAAAATGTCACAATACATGGCCCCATTCATGTTGCCATTGATATGGTGCAGTCTTCCTGTCCCTTGTGCAGAAAAGCATCCCCAAAGCATGATGCGTCCACCCCCAGGCTTCACAGTAGGTATGGTGTTCTTGGGATGCAACTCAGCATTTTCTTCCTCCAAACACGGCGAGTGCTGTTTAAACCAAAAAGGTCAATTTTGGTCTCATCTGACCACATCACATTCTCCCAATCCTCCTCTGGATCGCCCAGATGGCTTTTAGCATATTTCAGACGGGCCTTTACATGTTTTTTGTTTAGTAGGGGAACCTTTCGGGCAATGCAGGATTTCATCTCATGACGACGTAGTGTGTTAGTTATTGTCATCTTTGTGACGGTGGTTCCTGCCGTCTTCAAATCATTGACCAGTTCCTGCCGTGTAGTTCTGGGCTGATCCTTTGAACCCCACGAGATGAGATCTTGCATGGAGCCCCACTCCTAGTGAGGTTGTCAGTGATGTTATACTTCTTCCATTTTCTAATAATGTTTCCAACTGTTGATCTTTTCTCAAAAAGTTGTTTACCAATTACAGTTTGACTCATCCCAGCTTTGTGCAGTTGTACAATTTTATCTCTGGTGTGTTTGGGAAGCTCTCTGGTCTTGGTCATGGTTCTGAAGACTGCAGTCTGACAGTTTGAAGGTGTGTGCAGGTTTGAAGGTGTCTCGAATACATCTAATCAGTTCAATCAGGTGTCATTCATACTGTTAACGAGTGGGGGCCGAAGTAATGTTTGTTTTCTAGCTGCCCGATACTTATTTGCCTCCCATTTTCAAAAATAAATTGTTTAAAAATCATACAATGTGATTTCCTGGATTTTTTTTACATTCTGTCTCTCAAGCTTGAAGTGTACCTATGATGAAAATTGCAAACCTCTCTTATCTTTTTGAATGGATGAACTTGCACATTTTTAAATTGCCCAATACTTACTGGCTCCATTGTATGTACTATAACAAATGTTAAATCATTTAATAATTCAGAACTATGCATCTAAAAAGAAAAATGAAGCTTCAGAATGAAGAAAAGGGTAGGTAAAATGATATTACCAGATGTGCAGTGAGCTCTGGAAATCCAGTTCCAGGAAGTATCTATTTATATCAGAGATTATAAAATACCTGGCTAAATCATTCACACGCTGATTGTTTCAATAGAACAAGCCAATAGGCCATGTATTATCCATGGAGCTTGAGTTTGACATCTTTTCTCGATAATATCTCTGCTGTACCATTTCGACTTTTTTTAACCACACATGCTTTAAAGTCCTAAATAATCCGTTGATTTTTTGTGCTTCAGTATTGAAAGAACATCAATGCCTAATTCCCTATGTAGTGTTATGTACATGGGACTGAAAAGGTTTCTTAACGTTGTCCTTTCATATTCGTGCACCGACGCACTCTTTCTGTATAAGCCTGCAATGTGGCAATTACTTGGGTAGCATATTTTTGCTTTTATTTCCCATAAAACATAAGCCAGCAAAGTTTATTGTAACATGTTCACAATGTTACAGTGATATTATGTAGCAAACAGTGTAGTTTTTTTTTGTACAAATGTGATCATAAATTGACACATGTATAGTATGTAAATGTAACTGATTTGAACTGAATTTTATTGCAATTATTGCAGAATTCATGTGAACATGAAGTCATCAGATATATGCTTCAACCTTATACACATTAGAGATGTGAAGGTCTGAGACCTGGAGTGGCAGAAAGCTGTTTTTGAAAAAAATGACACGAAAATATTTGCAATATATATATATATATATATATATATATATATATATATATATATATATATATATATATATATATATATAAAGAAATTGAGATAATGTTCACAATATGATTCAAGGCCATAAGGAAGATGAAAGGACCTTTCTGGCATTCAAAGTCTTTATCTACGTCTCTCAAAATATGAGCTTTTTTTGTGGGCTACGCTAGACCAATGTAGCTGTCAGCCCTTCATATGATTTACACTTCATATACTAAAGTTATGTGCTTCAAGCATAATAACACATATAACGCAATCCAGGTATGTACAGTGTCAGTAATCATCAGTAATGCAACTGCAACTTGAGTCCATTTTTTCTATTAATAAAACAAATAAATACTACTACTACTACTAGTACTACTACTACTACTACTACTACTACTACTAATAATAATAATAATGGGTTACATCATGAAATTGGCATATTTTTGAACTACCCAAATTCAAACTTGATTCAAAAAATTCCACGTCAATGTTTATTTGTGAATCAATGCATCAAAATCTTTAGTGCATGCCTGGGACATAATATCATATCAAAATATAAAGACTGGGTAAGCAAAGTTTTTGAAATAATTCAAATACAGTCGGCCCTGTACTTATGAAATTAATCCATTCCAGCGCCTTTTTTGTAGCCTGCAGTTTTCGGAAGTAGAGGTGCATTTTACATGTGAAACGTGTGATTTGTTCCAAGGCTCCCAAGACTACCCCATAAACCCTTTAAAATGATAAAACTACACCAATTTTGTATGAAATGTGTATGAAGTTAGTGTTAAAAGTAAAAGAAAATTATTTACCTTTTTTAAAATCTCTCGAACCACCCATGCAATGCTTTAAAGTCCGGGGTTGCTGGTCTGAAGAACCACCACCCCACCCCCTTCACAAGGTCCTTAAATATGCCGGTTGCTTTTTCCGAAATAATCGCCTCCGTCACTGTATCTTCGCTTTTAATGCCTCTTTCTGCTTCAATATCGTTCCGAAATAATTGCCTCCGTCACTGTATCTCCACTTTTAAGGTCTCCTTCTACTTCAATATCGTCCCGATTGAAGAGGGGTTTCAGCCATGCTTATTTGCGATTTTGCTCAACCGCATCCCATTTTCGTATTTTTTATAATCTTCTTCACTTTGATTGATAACGGAGCTCTCTTATTCTTTTTGGTGTCACCAGGAATCACTTTCTTGGGGCCCATGATGGATAACGAAATATAACGCTGCAATGATCACTCTCAAAAAAAACCTCATAAGGCAACAGTCCTGTTCAACTCTCCTTCACACGTGTGACAAACAGGAAGTATGGGTACAGGAATGGGTACAGTTCACCTCCCTCCTGGCCAATGGGAGGCCAGCGGGGTGGGATGTTGGGAAACAGCCAATGAGAGAGCAACCCGCGCATTGTTTGAATGTTTGAATGGCACGTTTTAATGTTTCAATGGCGCCTTTGAATTTTTGAATGGCGCGTTTGGCGCTTTTCGTAAGAAGTTGTTTCGTAAGTTTTGGAAAATGTTTTTCGTAACCTGGATTTTTCGTATTCAGAGGTTTTTGTAAGTAGAGGGCCCCAATACTCCCTAGTTTACACCTTTTCACACCTTTTTTTCTGGCAAGGGAAAGACCTCATTATTTTTCATGTCCTGCTGAGCTTCTGCTAGGGTTTCCACAGATCACAAAACAACATGAATCATAGGGGCAGTGGTGGTCTAGTGGTATAGGGCGCTGGATCGCTGATCCAAAAGTTGGGGGTTCAAGTCCCACTCGCCACAAGGTTGTCACTGTCCCCCCCAGTGCAGCTAACTGGATTATCAAAGGCGGGCCATGTCTCTCACTGTCTATGGTGAGAGGCATGTAAAAGAACCATTGCTGACTTTCGTAAAGAGTAGCTGCAAAGTCGTCAGCGTGTTTCTGTCCCTTGCTAAAAAAATGCATCCAACGTAAAAACCTCTGCCAAATCAAACGTGCGAATCAGATGATCCGCTGTGGTGACTCCCAAGTAAAAAAGGGAAAAAAGCTGAAAGGAAGACAGAAAAAACAACATGAATCACAGCACTGGCGCACACACAATGAGCTACGGAATTTACATGTGTGTGGCAAAATTGGTAAATAAGCACCACACTTAAAATGGATTGATGATATACAAAACCTTTCCTGCCATGTTACATAGTACATGCTCACACCGATCACTGATGTATCTGCATTTATTAACTTCAGATAATAAAGAAAAGTTGAACATGTCAAGCACTATCAATTGGCAAAGTGTAACTAATTACACATTTATTATCTAAAGCGATTATTACTAATAGATTTTCAATGTTACTGACCTTTTGAGTCGTCCTACTGTTAATTTGATGCTGATGCTTCTCCATGGAATATTATTCCACATCTACCAGCCTTTAATCCATATTAGGCTAATACATTAAAAATGGGGAAAAAAACTATTTTTTCTAAATCTGCCATAAAAATGTAAAAGGCCAATGTGGCATTTCAGTAACAGTTTTGTGATCAGAACCATATATATATATATATATATATATATATATATATATATATATATATATATATATATATATACGCCAACACACTGATCCTCAGCAACAGATTTAAACAACTATCAACAAAACAAAAGAACTATTCATATTAAGCAAAATCACAGCAAGGACTGATGAATGGGGTGAACTCCCAAATTCAAGGCATGGTTATGAAGGACTTACATCATCAAAGATAAAGAGAAGTCCCCTCCTGAACAAAGCCTGTCACAAGAATAATACATGGACGACTGATTAAAATATCATTAAAAAATTATGAATGCAGTTCTATTCTTATTTCATGTTGAACTCTGCAGAAGATTTACATTTCAGTGATGAGTATAGATCATAGAAAAGTCCAGTCATAGAAAGCAACATGGGAATCATAAATAGAGTAAGTTGCACATCTGCAACATGCAGTGCTACAGGGTTAATTTAATTCAGTTTTATTTACATATATAATGCTTTAAGCAATAGACATTGTCCTGTCGATAGTTGTTTAAAATTAATGTTTAATTGACATGACAAACTGTGATGTATAGTAATACTGTTCTTAGAATTATGCTTCCAAAGAAAATGTGAAATGTAAACCCTAATGTCTCAATTGCAAATATTCCTGATGTCTTTATTACATGTACATATGCCATGATGTGAGACTCACACATTGTTTTATGTGAAAAAAGAAAAATGTCTCATATGGATCAACCAGCCTGGAGCTATATGAGAATATGATCCTGCTGTGAGATATAAATAAACATGTACTGTAAAGAAATATAAAAACATTTGACATGAAGTGTAATATCTTGTTAATTAAATAATTGTGTACGTCTTCTTGTCTTCTTGTCCTTTTGGCTTTTCCCTTCAGGGGTTGCCACACCTGCCTCCATCTCACCCTATCCTCTGCATCTTCTTCTCTTACACCAACGACCTTCATGTCCGCCTTCACCACATCCATAAATCGTCTCTTTGGTCTTCCTCTAGACCTTCTGCCTGGTAGTTCCAACCTCAGCATCCTACTACCAATATACTCACTATCCCTCCTCTGTACATGTCCAAACCATCTCAACCTAGCCTCTCTGACTTTGTCTCCAAAACGTCTTACATGTGCTGTCCCTCTGATGTACTCATTTCTGATCCTATCCATCCTCTTTACTCCCAAAGAGAACCTCAACATTTTCATTTCTGCTACCTCCAGCTCTGCCTCCTGTCTTTTCCTCAGCGCCACTGTTTCTAAACCATACAACATCGTTGGCCTCATCACCGTCTTGTACACTTTTCCTTTCATTCTCGCCGATACCTTCCTATTACACATCACACCGGACACTTTTCTCCAACCATTCCAACCTGCCTGCACACGCTTCTTCACCTCTTTTCCACACTCTCCATTGCTCTGGATTGTTGAGCCTAAGTACTTAAAATCCTCCACCTTCTTTATCTCTGCTCCCTGTAACCTCACCGTTCCAGTTGGGTCCTTGGCATTCATACACATGTATTCTGTCTTACTGAGGCTGACCTTCATTCCCCTCCTTTCCAGGGCATACCTCCTCCTCTCTAGATTTTCCTGCACTTGTTCTCTGCTCTCACTGCAGATCACAATGTCATCTGCAAACATTATATGTATATCATGTGTATATCATGTGTATATGCACAAGCAATACCAATAATTTTGACATCACTCTTCTTCTTTTCCTTTCAGCTGTTCCCTTCTGGGGTCGCCACAGTGAATCATCTGCCTCCATCTTTATGGAAGTCATATTAATGATTGGCATGTTTGATGTTTGATTTGACATAGGTTTTCACGTCAGATGCTCTTCCTGACACAACCCTTTAGCAAGGGGCAGAAACACGCTGACGGCTTTGAAGCTACTCTTGTCAGTAGTGGTATAGAGTGCTGGATTGCTGATCCTAGGGTTGGGGGTTCGAGTCCCACTTTCCACAAGGTTGTCACTGTCCCCACCCCAGTGCAGCTAACTGGGTTATCAAAGGCAGGCCATGTCTCTCACTGTTTATGGTGAGAGGTTCATGTAAAAGAACCATTGCTGACTTTCGTAAAGAGGAGCTGCAAAGCCGTCAGCGTGTTTCTGTCCCTTGCTAAAAGGGTTGTGACAGGAAGGGCATCCGACGTAAGAACCTATGCCCAATCAAACGTGCGAATCATTGGCTGTGGCGACTCCTGAGAACGGGAAAAAGCCGAAAGAAAACACGCTGACGGCTTTGCAGCTACTCTTGTCAGTAGTGGTATAGAGTGCTGGATCGCTGATCCTAGGGTTGGGGGTTCGAGTCCCACTTTCCACAAGGTTGTCACTGTCCCCACCCCAGTGCAGTTAACTGGGTTATCAAAGGCGGGCCATGTCTCTCACTGTCTATGGTGAGAGGTTCATGTAAAAGAACCATTGCTGACTTTCGTAAAGAGTAGCTGCAAAGCCGTCAGCGTGTTTCTGTCCCTTGCTAAAAGGGTTGTGACAGGAAGGGCATCCGACGTAAAAACCTCTGCCAAATCAAACGTGCGAATCATTGGCTGTGGCGACCCCTGAGAACGGGAAAAAGCCGAAAGAAAATCTCTCTCTCTTGTTGAAAGTCAGTAATGGTTCTTTCACATGAACCTCTCACCATAGACAGTGAGAGACATGGCTGGCCTTTGATAACCCAGTTCGCTGCACTGGGGGGGACAGTGACAACTTTGTGGAGAGTTGGACTCGAACCCCCAACCTTAGGATCAGTAATCGAGCACCTTTTACCACCAGGCCACCACTGCCCTTTTGACATCACTCTTGTTGTGGTAAATTCTGATAGATGTGGTGCTTCATGAGAAATGGGGTGTTTAGATGGAGAGCCATGACTGTGGCTGAGAGGAATTAGGGGAGCCTGACCCTCTGTGTGCACAAAGCTGTGTGACTGTGCATAAGTAGGGTTCTATTGGTGAATCGGACATTCTGCTCTCTTCAACCCTAATCAACTACAAACATCAGACCCATAAAAAAGAGATTGAAAGTGTGTGTGTGTGTACATGTGCGGTATAATACTGGTGATGTAATAGGTAGGAAATTAAAAAAATATATATATATAAAATAGATCAGATAAAGACGAATGACAGTGCAGTGGGCTTTTTAATCTGCAGTTGATCAGATAAACATCTCTGTTTTTAATATTCAAAATCCACGCTTAGTAGTTCCCCAAACTTATTCATTTAAAGTTCTCCTTAAGACACTTGCGTTATGAGTCACAATATGCTAAACATGGATTTTTTTTTTGTAACATGGGACTCAAAAAATAGAAATAGTAATTTTTAAATTCTTCTCCTTGACATGTTATACATCACCACATCTTCCATACAACATGCAACAAAGGACAGCTGTGGTTGAGCAAGTAAGTTAATTTAAGTTTACTTGCAGCACACATCCCTTGCAGACACGACACAGTTATTGCATACTGTATGTTCGGGTTGACAGACATAATGGTATGCAGTTTTAAACTTGGAAAACAAATCGAGGCGCGCCCTGTAAAACCTTTAATCTTGACTGCAAATGAAGAGTTCAGATGCAAAAACCTCTAATTCCAAAAATGCTTTGGTTTTAAATCAAGTTTAATTTGTTTAGATGTTTTGATTTAATTCAAGCAGTCTTTGTTATTTATCAAAAGAAGACTTAAAAACAAAAATTCTACAGTATTTTTCAAAATCTAACATTTTTCAAAGGTTAATTTTTAAATTTTTTCAAAATGTATTTTTCAACAAAAACCTCTAAGTCCAGATTTTTTGCAAAACCTGACAAGTCCCAGCTTTTGTAACTAAAGAAAAAATGCATCAAAATCAAAATTGGTCCGGGCCATCAACTCCGATAATCACATATTCATATTCGTTCAAAAATTTAAGTTTGTTCGAAACCACAAAAAGACCACCAGTGGTAGTCTAGTGGTATAAGGCACTGGATTGCTAATCCAAAGGTTGGGGGTTCGAGTCCCACTCTCCACAAGGTTGTCACTGTCTCCCCCAGTGCAGCTAACTGGGTTATCAAAGGCCGGCCATGTCTGTCACTGTCTATGGTGCGAGGCATGTAAAAGAACCATTGCTGACTTTCGACAAGAGTAGCTGCAAAGCCGTCGGCGTGTTTCCGCCCTGCGATGGCCTGGTGAGCTGTCCAGTGTGTACTCTGCCCTCGCCCTGAGTTGGCTGGGATGGGCACCAGCCTCCACCGCGACCCTAATTAGGATGAAGCAGTTACAGAAAATGAAATGAAAACCACAAAAATAATATTTGAAGACTCTTATTCATCATCAATGTCTTCCAAGTCCTGTACACCAGCATTTTGTTCTCCGGCGCTGGACAGTACATTTTCATAGTGCTGTCTCACAGCTTCATTTACCCCCCCAAGTCATCGATGAGTTTCAGAACATCCCGCTTTTTTTGCAAGTTTCACTCAGTTTACATCCCCTGAGTCGGTGGGGTTAAAGTTGATCCACTCTTTTCCACGCTTGTTTGCAGAATTCTCCACTGAACGAGGTTTTAAAGCCCAGTTTCTCATCTGCTATTTGGAGGACTTTAGCCTCGCTTATTTTGAATGAACGCTTGGCCGTACTGAATCAAACAGCCTCTTTCTTGTAGTCATAACACTTCCAGTCTTTACCATATTCATGCATCTCTCCGTGATTTTGAAGAATAACTACAGATTCTGATGGCAGCAATATTGTCTCCTTTCTACGTACATCTTGCTCGATCCACCCAAAAGCTCCGTCAGCGGGAAGGAAACTGTGTCCACGAACCATGCAAGTATGGTCCTCTGTGTCCACGGAAAGTGATAATCAATGATCAAATTCGGAAATGTCTGATTACGGACCGCAAACAGCATGGACAAGACACTGATGTTTTTATTCTGCCCATCGCAAGAATCAGAAAACCGCCATAAATTCTGAAATTCTTTTAGGTCTTCCTTCACCACTTCATTGAAATATTAATGCAATGCTGAATGGGATGTTCTGATTGGCTCAATTGAAGATAGTGGGTTTTGCATTGTAAGAGGTGAGGTGTGTAGAGGCTTTTGCTAAACAATGGAAATTTCAGATGCTTATTTTGTATGACCAAACGGGGTTTGGAAAAAAATGAATGTGATATATGGAAACTTGTTATAGAAAGCAGTTATAAACTGTTGATAAGTAAAATTTCATTGAGATGGCGCTTAGAGGCTTTTGCATCTGAACTCTTCTAATGTTTGCTGCTTCAATGTATATTATCCAGTGTTCTCTGACCTGTAATTTTGTAATAAAAACTCAATGATAACACTTCCACATCAGATTTACAGATGTCCTCACATACACAAGGCATAATTTAAAAGCAATTTCTCTGGTAAATAGACCTTACTGTGAATATAGTTTCTTCTAATGTCTATTTATATATACTTTATACTGCAGCACTGTTTTTGTGTTCCCAGCTGTTACTCCTGGAAATCTATAAGAAAAATTGATCAACAAATGTAATTAATGCAACAGTTTGATTAGTGAGTCTCACAGATTTTTCCCCAGAAGAATGCCCTTTGGACTCAGAAAGCTTTAGGAATGAGCTTTCAGGTTGGATGGATACAGTATATGAACAACAATATGTGCAGAAAATAGCTGAGAATTGTGTGCAGTCAGAACCTGTATGACCTGCAGTTTATCATTTTCTGTAATCGCTTCATCCTAATTAGGGTCACGGGGAGGCTGGTGCCCATCCCAGCCAACTCAGGGCGAGGGCAGAGTACACCCTGGACAGCTCGCCAGGCCATCGCAGGGCGGAAACACGCTGACGGCTTTTCAGCCTACTCTTGTCGAAAGTCAGCAATGGTTCTTTTACATGCCTCACACCATAGACAGTGACAGACATGGCCAGCCTTTGATAACCCAGTTAGCTGCACTGGGGGGACAGTGACAACCTTGTGGAGAGTGGGACTCGAACCCCCAACCTTTGGATCAGCGATCCGGCGCCTTATACCACTAGACCACCACTGTCCTCTGTACTTATTTGAACTTATTTGAAAATCAAAGTTTTCGAAACGGGTAAAAATGTTATAGAATGTGTTGTTATCCTAGTTCTTCAGTTCATGCTCCCCACCAGCAGTGATTCACTTCCACATCAACTTCAAGTGTATTGGAAATCAAAGGAACAGAAAAAAGGCGCAAAGCTATTCATTCAACACTATCAGGGCAGGGTAAATATATATATATACACACACACATATATATATATATATATATATATATATATATATATATATATATATATATATATATATATATATATATATATATATATATTTTTTTTTTTTACCCGATATATTATTATGATCTGTTGTTGACTTCAGAGATGTTGTAAAATCAACCTGCTGCAGAAAAATATGATGGCCGTGCCCATAGCCACACAAAAGGTTGCATCATTTATGCACTCACAAATATTATCACATGTTTAGTTATCTTGTTATCAATTACTTATTTACATATAACAGTTTATGGTAAAGGGGTTGGTTTATTATCACTTTGACAATACACCGTTTCTAGTAAGCACATATAGTTTACATTGTTTTGTCATTTTGCCATTACAGTGGTACCTCACCTTACGAAATTAATCCGTTCCAGAGGTAGTTTTGTAACCTAGATTTTTTGTAAGTAGAACCACATTTTACATGTAAAACGCATGATTTGTTCCAAGGCCCCCAATACTACCCCCCTAAACCCTTTAAAAATGATAAAAGCATACCTTTTAAGGTATTTACTTTGTGTTGACCGTGTCTTCTTAACAGAGTTATAATCTTACAAATGTTTATGCAAGGTTAAAAGCCTGAGCCAAAAAATAAAGTTGCAATGAGCACACTCAAAAAACTCGTGAAACAACAGTAACTCTGTCCTTTACATGAAAAGCATCATGGGTATTATGGAGATACAGCTCCATAATAGGCATTGGAAGGGAGCTGCATCATCCCTCCTAGCCAATGGGAGGCCAGTGGGGCGGGATGTTGGAAGATAGCCAATGGGAGGCCAGCGGGGTGGGATGTTGGGAGATAGCCAATGGGAGGCCAGTGGGGCGGGATGTTGGAAGAGAGCGAATAGGAGAGCAACTCATGCATTGTTTGAATTTTTGAGATGGTGCTTTCGAAACGTGAACTTGTTTCGTATCCAGAGACAAAAAATTTAGGAAAATGTTTTTCGTAGCCTGGATTTTTCATTTGCTGGAACTATTGTAAGGTGAGGTACCATTGTAATTTATTTTTATTTCCTTCCTTTGAGTTACCTGACTACTGTGTGGCATGTCCTGATTGGATAGACAAGATGGGGCTGGGGGAAGAGCATGGTTTTTTGCTGAAGTCCCTCTCATGGATGCAGACCAAGGTTTCCTACATTATGGGAGGGGGGGGGGTATGGTTTTACTGTGTTAGTTTTAGTTATTCTGTATGTAGTGTTCTCTCTGAGTTAAATATAGCTATAATTTTGCAAGCTGTGTAAGCCATTTGAGGGAGTTTTTCTTTGCCTTACCAATGGCGCAGGTCTGCTCATTAGAAAAGTGTAGGGGTTATCCCTGCAAAAAACGTACTATAGAAATCCTAAAGAAAAAAATCCTCTAGAAATTCCATTGGTGGATCCTATACGACTTATGTACACAGTTCTATAAAAACCAGCATTCCTTAGAACCTGGTACATAAGTTGTATAGGATCCACCAATAGAATTTCTATAGCACTATTTTGCAGGTATAGAAAAATGTTTAAATTCCTTTGTACTTTTTAAATTCCTACTTTTAGTATGCAAAGCTGTATTGTGACAATGCCATTTGTAAAAAGCACAATACAAATAAAACTAAATTGAATTAATCTTAATTAGGGTTGCTGGGAGGTTGGTGCCCATCTCAGCTGATTCTGAGGATAGGACAGGATACACCCTGGACAGCTCACCAGGCCATTGCAGGGCCAATTCACAATATTCACAATACACAAAATGACAAGTTGGAACAGCCAATCAGCCTACTCTGCATGTTTTTGGACTGTGGGTGGAAACTGGAGTATCCAGAGGAAATCCACACAAGCATGAAGAGAACATGCAAACGCTTCACAGAATAGCCCAAGCGTTCTTGCTGTGAGGCGGACGTGCTAACCACTACACCACTGTGCTGCCCTTACAAAATGCATACACAAGGTGAATTCTGAGTATTCGTGTAGTGGGCTTTATGTACATTGCTATTTATTTTAGTATATTTCTTCATAGTTCAATTTCTTCAAAAAAGTAACCTTGACTAAGGTACTTACGAGTGTCTTTTATAATGAATTTTCCATGATATGAGCTTCGATTCTACCAATAATCTGCCACATCTAAGAGACTAAATTTTGATTTACGAGCTCTGCTGGAGAAATGGCTTTTCTGGGCCAATTAGCTTCATACTCTTTCGCATGTATTCCTCCACACTCTGAGAACACCTTGTGCAAGTGCTTCTCAATTATTTTCTGTGATGCCCCCTATAGGAAGGAAAAATATATTTCAGCATGCCCCATGCGTGACTATAAATAGTGTTTACTGTAATGCACTTCATATCGTTTGCTTGGTGCTTTTCCCTTATACTATAGGGAACAGCGCCACTGTCACCTAGTGTAATTGCACATCCTCTACAGTAGGTGGCAGAATCACTGTCACTGTGTTCCCTACATCATAGGGAACACAGTGAGAGTGCCACTGCCACCTACTGTAGAGGATATACAATTACACTTAATTCTTGTACATTATGGCAAAAAAAGCATGTTCCCCAGAGTCATATGCACTCCCCCTGGCATCACACCATGCCCACTATTTGAGAAGCACTGGCCTTGTGGGAGTTCACCATGAGCCTATTCTTGGTGGCATTCGTAGTGTGCACATGCACAAAATCCTCCTCCTCCTCCTCCTCAGTTTCGCACCACCTCATGCCTGCCCATGTGACATCTTTGTCGCAGACTTATTGTTTATTCTTGTTTTATTATTATTATTATTATTATTATTATTATTATTATTATTAAATATTTATTGTTTTTACATGTTTATCATTAATATATTAGGTCAAATATACGTGTTTTTGTCAGGTTATATGAGTCTGGGAGGGGATTGGAATGAATTAATTGGTTTTCTATTATTTCCGATGGGAATTTTTGTATCTAACGCACATTTTGAATTCCGAGCTCGCCCTCGGAACAGATTCATTTTGTAAGTCAAGGTATCACGGCAGTGTATTTTCATCTGTAAAGTGTGCTCATAATATATCTGATATTTTACAAGATGGCAAAAAATCCTACCATTGACTGATGTTTTTACTTGGACCTCTTCTCTATATGACATCTCTTTAAGCCTTAGGGGTCATATTTAAAATTCAGAACTGAACAATTTTATGGAAATAAGTTCCTTGCATTCAGACTCAGGTGAAAAGGCTTTTTAAGTTAGCTTCCTTGGTGGTCCCGCACTGTGACATTATCTGACATATTGCCAATATCAATGGTTACCAGGTCTTTGGTATACTTAGCCCATTAATCACTGTTCTGCTCAAATGATTCCTAAATAATTTTAAATTAAATATCATTTCATGTATAGTAGTTTGTTCTACTATTTGGTGATCTACTCGTTAATAAAAACTTGGTGAAATAAAAACTAAATCTAGGTCTACAGTTTAAAGGATAGGCTTGCTGAGCTTGCAACTTATACATTGTCACACAAATCTGTTTGTAATGTGCAGTCAGGGTAATATCATTCTGATATATTCTTGTTATATAAAAACTGTCACACAGTGGTGCTGGACTCAGCACTGCTCAGTGCATCAGACTCTTATTTTTGAATTGTCCTTAATCTGTAGTTGTTAATTACTTCTGAATAACAGTGTGCACAAGTTTATTATTAAATCCTCACTGAGCTTATTTAAATGAACTCTGAATATTGTACATTTTTGGTTATTTATTTCCACAGAATAATGATAGCATAATAATTACTATAGGAACTACTGTACCTGTACTGAGGAAGATTTATAAGTGTCAGTTTGTGCTTTCAACTGTATTTAACATTAATCAAATTATAAACCGTGTGTGTGTGTGTGTGTGTGTGTGTGTGTGTGTGTGTGTGTGTGTGTGTGTGTGTGTGTGTGTGTGTGTAATACACAGAGAGAGAGAGAGAGAGAGAGAGAGAGAGAGAGAGAGAGAGAGAGAGAGAGAGAGAGATTAAGTGTGTTAATATGCAGTGACAAATTTATTTGCTAGTTTTTCAATAGTGATTTAAACAGTTAAACCGTATGGCTTTTAAAAAACTTATTTATTGTTGAAATCTCAGTTCAGTGAGCTACTTTTGCTTAATGCACCAAATAGCTTTTTATTAAAAACTCGAACCACCAAGCCAATAAAACTATGTCAACTTAATTGAATTTTGATTGACAGCACAAATCTCTTTAGAGATCAGGGGGGGAGAGGTTATTGCAGAGAGTACAGCAAATGTCTGACTTAAACTGAGCCATTGTGTAGTTTAGAGTGTTGTCAGTGAGGGATTTCAGACTAACAAATCCCTCGTTTGGGTTTTCTAGAATAATATTCAGCTTTAATTTTAATTCAGCTGAAATTTAAATGTGATTTCTACACGGGTGCAATTACTAAAGCAACCCTATTCACATCCTGACACCCACTCAAGATCACCTAGAATATACTTATCATGCATTCCTAGAAACACAATGCACAAGTGTGAGGAATTTATAAAAGAATTAAAAAAAAAAAGGTAAAGCAGACATTGTGAATGGTTTGTAGAAACTTTATGCTGAGAGCGGCAGGATATCTGTGCAACTGTGGGACTTTCATTCATTCATTCATTCCAAACCACTTAATCCTAATTAGGGTCACCGGGAGGCTGGCATCCATCTCAGCCGACTTTGGGTGAGGGCAGAGCACATCCTGGACAGCTCCAGGACACTGCAGTACAGAAACATGCTGATTAGGATTAATGAGAATGGGACCAAATTGTCCTACAAAAACATGCAAATCTGATCATTTTGACTTTGTGGGGACAATCAAATAGTTTCCATGAAGATTTTATACAGTAAAATCTGCTGATATATATATATATATATATATATATATATATATATATATATATATATATATACATTAAAACTATATATTAAAAAGATAACGGGGATAATCACATTACGGTATTAAGTTTTCCTTTTGTTTGATTATATGAATGCTTCTAGCTCTAATTTAAGTGTTTATTATGACCATAGCATGCTTTACCTACCTAAATAATTATGTCAAAGGAAAGTCCTTACAACTATAGTAAAATAATGTGTGTGTGTGTGTGTGTGTGTGTGTGTGTGTGAATATGTGTGAATATGTGCACACGCTCCCAGAACCACAGCAGGAGCTTTGTCTCAGTATAAGGGCAAAGTCAAGTCCCAAAATGCCACTCAGCCAGACATGTCCATTGCATCAAGTGGCCTTTGACCCTGCAAGGCTCTTTTTGCTGATGGGATCCAATTCGACAGAGAGTTCAAAGCACTGAATGGTATTTGACGTGCCCCCCTTGGCCAGCCACTGGAGGCCAGAATACATTGCCTTTCGGACTATTTCTTGTCATTTTGACTCAGGCCATCGCATTTAGAAATTGGTGAGAACAATGCTTAGCAAGTGACACAAGCCTCAGAATCCACTGACATGCATATTAATAATCAAATTTTAAATATTGCTTCACATAAATTCCGAGGTTTGTTTTGATGTGAAGTAATATTTCTATCATTGACTTTGGTGTGTTTGCTTGTACCGTATATTTCTAGGTGCCGTTTTGTGTTCTGTAACCCAGTAAGTCTATAACAGGTGATATAGAAACTAAAATTATTTTAATTATTGGCATATACCAACAAGTTAGCAAAAATATATATTATACACCTGAAGATATTTGTTATAAAGACAAGGGATTTAGTCTTCTTTGAACAAAGTAAAAGGTAAAGTCCTTTGGGCTTTTTACACTTGAGCCATAGTGGCTCATCAGACCGGTGCTTATCCCCAGTTTCCATGGCGTGAAGCGACCAGGAGTTCAATTCCTCCTGGATGGGACGCTAATCCCTTGCAGATTACCTTCCCATTATATTTTACTGGTACCCAGTTATACTGCTGAGTGAACAGAGGCACACTTGTGGTTGAGACCTTACCCAGGGGTCTTAGCACAGTGAGGATCTAACTGGGATTTGAACACACACCCTCCCGATCATGAGCCAGCACTGTAACCACTACGCCACCAGCCCCACTGGCCCCACAGCCACCGGCCCCACATGGGTGAAGAGGAAATAGAGGAATTGGCTCAGCACACAGCCCTGAGGTGTGCCAGTGTTCAGTGTGATGGTGGAGGAACAGTTGTAGCCTGACCTAACATACTGGGGTCTTTTGGTTAGAAAGTCCATGATCCAATTACAGAGGGAGGTATTGATTCCAAGATCCTCATGTTTCGTGGTTAACTTGGAGGGAATGACTGTGTTGAATGCTGAGCTGAAGTCAACAAACAGCATTCTTGCATACATGTTCTTGTTCACTTAGCTCCCATGGACTCCTAGCTACAGATGGCTGTGGCATTAACCTGGCAGATAAAATAGTATTGACCCATTTAATGCATTAGATCTGATTCATGTCTTCCATACAGGCACAAGGAAGACAAAAGGTATAAAATAAGGAAAAAGAAGTAAAACTAATATGGAAGCCAATGAATACAATGGCAAAGTCTATTTTTAAAAATTGACAATTAACTCAAAATAAACTACACATTTTGATAAAGTTATGCTGGTAAAATATCAAGAGGTGGTGCCTCCTGATACATATAGAACTGTTGATTAAAGCAAGGAAGGTTAACAAGCACCTGAAAATAAACTTTGCAGATGTTTATAACTACAGTCGGCCCTCAAATTATGAAGACCCCTGTGTACGAAATCCCCGGATTACGAAAAATGTTTTCCTGAGTTTCCGTCCCCGAGATATGAAACAACCCCCTCTTATGAAAAGAAATTCAAAATTCAAACACGCCAATCAAAATTTCACATGACGCACAAGTTGCTCTCTCATTGGCTGTCTCTCAACATCCCGCCCCGCTGGCCTCCCAGATAGAGACAGAAGGAAGCTTCACTCTTTAGTTTTTAGTTTAGATTTTTAAGTTGTTTAATTCAGTAAATGTTTAATAAATGTCGGCGCATTTGAGCTCATCTGGAATTCCGATCCCTCAAAGAATCAAATTAAAGTTGAGTTTGTCAAGCAAGGAATGTGCTTTGAATTCACCATGTGCGAGAGAGAGAGAGAGAGAGAGAGAGAGAGAGAGAGAGAGAGAGAGAGAGAGAGAGCGAGAGAGAGAGAGAGAGAGAGAGAGAGAGAGAGAGAGAGAGAAGGAATAAACCTTTAGTTTTCAGTTTAGTTTTTTAAGTTGTTTTAATCAATAAATGGTCAAGCAGGGAATGCGCTTTGAATTCCACGTCTTGTGGTCGTGGCCGCAACGCTAGAATAAACTTGTGCATTGTAATGCGTCTGTGTGTGTGTGTGTGTGTGTGTGTGTGTGTGTGTGTGTGAGAGAGAGAGAGAGAGAGAGAGAGAGCGAGAGAGAGAGAGAGAGAGAGAGAGACAGGGTGTGTGTGTGTGTGTGTGTGTGTGTGTGTGTGTGTGTGTGTGTGTGTGTGTGTGTGTGTGTGTGTGTGTGTGTGTGTAAAAATGTTTAATAATGGTTTAATAAATAAATATCTTAATAAAATGGTTTAATATGTCAATAAAATGTTTAAATGGTTTAATAAATAATTTAGTTTTACTTTTAACACATATTTCATACAAATTTGGAGTACTTTTATCATTTTAAAAGGGTTTATGGGGTTTATCCCATCCAAAGACTGGAGCCTTGGAACGACTTGGGCATCTCACATGTAAGATGCGACCCCCTACTTACGAAATCCTCGCAAAACGAAAAGGGCTCTGGCACGGATTAATTTTGTAAGTTGGGGGCCGACAGTATCTGCTAAAATACCCCAAACTTTACACACATTGAACTCTACAAGCCTTTATATGAATGGACTTTTTATAATTTCAGGCGTATTCAGAAGGTTTTATATCAAAAGACTTTCATAAGAATCTTCAGCCTGTTTAATAAAAATTAAAGATAAAACAACGCACTTCCTGCAGATGCAATTCCGGGTACGTTGAATGAAGTTTAACAATTAAAACATGCATGCAGACTGCTGTTAATAGTTCTGCCATTAGGTAGCATGCAAGTTGGAAAAAGACAAATGCATTCACTAATTTTTAAAACAACACTTTGCCATTAAATCATTAAATTAACAAAGAATATCATTTACTAATTCGTGCATGAACTGAACGCAATATTAAAAAAAATCTGACTTGCTGGACTAGCGGAACAGTGATGGGTCTACCCGGTAGGTTTCAATAACGATATTTCCCAAATAGATCAATTAAATAAATCTACGTGTGAAAACAGCTTTTGGACTATTTTCCTAATGTTCTCTATTACTGTGTTGATTAGTTTCTTGCCTGTTTCTCGCTGTGCATACTGGGACTTGTAGTTCCGCTCTATATCTTAAAATAACAAACCATAAGACGTGCAACACAGATGGGAAATCGTTGTGCAGAAGAAAGGAGCAAACCTGACAGCCACAGAGCTTATAAAATTCAAGAAGGACAATAATTGTTGCTATAATAATGGCACCCCTAGTGCATCGAAGAAGGCTATCAAAGGCCACCCATACATCTGACGGTCTGTGGGGAAAGGCATGTAAAAGAACCATTGTTCATTCACTCATTCATTTCTGAACCGCTTAATCCTACTTAGGGTTGCAGGGAGACTGGTGCCCATCTCAGCCAACTCCAGCCAAGGGCAGAGTAGTAAACCCTGTATATCTCACCAGGCCATAAACACTTCGACAGCTGTGCATATACTCTTGATGAAAATCAGCAATGGTTCTTTTACACGTATCTCACCATAGTGATTGACAGACATGGCCGGCCTTTGATAATCCAGTTAACTGCACTGGAGGAGGGACTGCAGTGACAACCGATGACAGTGGGGCTTGAACCTCCGCCCCTATGATTGGTAATCTGGCACTTTACCACCAGGCTACCACTGCCCAGAACCTCTGTTTCCGTTCAAAGAGTAGGCCATTAAATTGCTATCTGCATGGTTATGCCCTGAGATGGTCTGTAGCACTGTCAGGGTGGACATTGCCCTCACCCAGAGTCGGCTGAAATGTGCGCCAGCCTCTTTTCGACCCTAATTAGGATTAAGCTGTTCGAAAAATGAATAACTGAACGAATATTATAATCACAGCTAATAAACCCAGTCATTTAGAAAATTCTAATTTTGATTTCATTAGTATACCCCAGAATTATAATATTTTAATCTCCAAACTCTCCAAAACTATGAACAAGTTCTCTCTCTCTCTCTCTCTCTCTCTCTCTCTCTCTCACACACACACACACACACACACACACACACACACACACACACACACACACACACACACACACACACACACACACTCTCTCACGCTTTCTCTCCTTAAGCACTGAATATAATGCATTCATGTTCTGTCTCATTAAAATCTTTTTCCTATTATATTTTATCTGAAGGACACTACTGAGCCTGTCCAATTAAAAACTATTTTTCACTCTTAACACACACACACACACACACACACACACACACACACACACACACACACACACACACACACACACACACACACACAATTAGTGATGGCTCACTGCTGGCATTTAAACCAGAACGAATGATGTCATTTAGTATCATGTACCTGCCCTAAGACCAGTCACATAACACCACCATAACCCCATTATGACACCTTTTTAATGAATGTGTGTGTGTGTGTGTGTGTGTGTGTGTGTGTGTAAAGTGAATCCTCTGAATATCTTCAGCACATTAGGGATTAGGGATAAGAGGATTCACCTCTGGTTTAGGGTAAAAGCAAAATGACTTTGAGAGCCAGGATGTTCTATCAAAGAATCTGGGATGGCCTGCTCGGTTTCTTAAACATGGTGGGAGCAAACAATCACCATATAAATATTCTAGACTTAGAAGACATCGTAGACTTTATGACATGGATGTTATGGTTTTACCAAGACGCTGGACCCAAATGCAGTAGACTGAGAAACACAGACTCAAGTTCAACAGATGCTTTTTTATTAACAATCTGAGTTAAAGAAAAGCATCAACTCCTTGAGGCCTGGTGGTAAAGGGGGCTGGATTGCTGATCCTAAGGTTGGGGGTTCGAGTCCCACTCTCCACTCTCCACAAGGTGGTCACTGTACCCCCCCCCCCAGTGCAGCTAACTGAGTTATCCAAGACCGGCCATGTCTCTCACTGTCTATGGTGAGAGGTTCATGTAAAAGAACCATTGCTGACTTTCGTAAAGAGGATCTGCACAGCCGTCTGCATGTTTCTGCCCCTTGCTAAAGGCTTGTGTCAGGAAGGGCATCCGACGTAAAAGCTTATGCCAAATCAAACATCAGATGATTCATCGTGGCGACCCCTGAAAAAAGGGAAAAAGCTGAAACGAAAAGAAGAAGAAGAAACTCCTTGAGATGGGGTCTCTTCTACCCGGAGGAGGACTGGACAGCGACAGGGTTTCAGGTTGTTCAGTTGCAGGCAGCGGAGTACATTGAAGATGAATCTTGGACCTTAGACAAGGACAAGAGGCATGAGCAGACTTTAAAAGAAAGACAAAACAACATGGAAATTTATAGACAAGCAGTGGAAGGAGTTTTCTTGGCCCGGGAGTTGCCACGCTGATGAACTGTCAGGGAGTGACTGAGGGAACCAAGTTTTATTCTGCAGGTGCTGCTGCTGAATGAGCACATGAGTGGCACACACACACACACACACACACACACACACACACACACACACACACACACACACACACACACACACAGAAAAGGGTTAGGGAAAGGAAAACAGGGCACACCAGGAACAGAGGGAGGAGACAGGAGCCGGATTCTAACAGTGGAAAGCTATAATATAAATAAAAAGGAGAAACTTCTCCTCCCTTAAAAGAGGAGTGTAAGACCAAGTGAATCAGTTACAGTATTCATCTTTGGAAACCTGAAATGCAGCTTCACATGAAAAAAAAAAAAATGCAGCATGAAAAAAAAAAAAACGATTACTTCAATTCAGCATACCATTTCAGTCTGATATTTGTGTTGAGCTGTATTACATTCAAAGGAATATAACAGCACATTGTGATGCTTATTGATCCCTTTATTTTACTTCTTTCTAAAAGAATAACAATGTTAAATCAGATTAATCAGTGCTACACCTTTCAAGCTGCTCAGGGTTTACCCAGTGTTGGATGAAATAGGCTCCTGCCTCCCTGTGGCACGAGTAGGGAAATGCGGATTGGAAAAAGGGAGACTGGGTGAGTGAGCAACACCTTTTAAAAAAAGTTGGAACAGTAAAGCTTTTACTACTTTTTAATGGTGAATGCCATTCATCCTTATAACACTTTAAAGATGTTTATCAGTAGAGGACAGCAAGTGATGAAGCATTCCATGTGTTAATTTGTCACATTTCCCCAGAAACAGGTTTTCAGGTTTCCTTGTCTCATTTATTATTTTAAAATTCACGATACATTCTCTATTAATCACAGGTCAGAACTGCAGGCAGGCCAGTCCAGCACAAGCATCAAATCCTTCACTCTCTGTATTCGCAGTCACACCTCTGTAATGTGTGCAGAATATAATTTTATTTTGTCTTTCTAAATCATGCATGAGAACCCCTTGAAAAGATGCTGCTCCAAAATCTCAATCTACTTTTCTGAATGAATTCTGACACCACAGACATTTGCGTTACTTTTGTCAAGAGCACTAAGACAACCACTTACCATGACAGACCCTGACTTTTGAATTTGCATTTGCTAACAAACTAAGGATCCTTCAATCTTAAGACTAGACCTTTCCTGAATACCACATGTGCACCAGATCATGATTACCTGTTGACATCATCAGTTTCAAACCATACAATTCATATTGTTTTTTATCAAATTTTCCCTATATCAAAAATCCCAAATTACAAGTGCATCGGCTGAGGAAGGGGGGGGGGGGGGGGTTGAGTTCCACTAGGCAAGAAATTATGTGTATTCACAATCTTATAAATAAACTTAATGACTGTTACTGAAGAGAAAGTCGGAGATAAATTCAGCGTGCAGTAAATCGGAAACCGGAAGTTAACACCGGAAGTTAACGTGTAACGGGCACTGTGCATGTGGAAGCCCAAGCTGACCAATCAACAATCAACGACAGGTGCCTATTTCAGTGGAACACCTCACATATTATCAGTAAGCAATAATAGCTGAACATTGTCAATCAAACAAAGTGCGAGTGTGAGAATAAAGCACAGTTTGTTAGTACCGCCTCCGGTTCCTGCACATGTATTAGAACACAAACATCAACGCACAGAGAATGAATGGCTAAAATAATCATAAGCCATCCAGCCTGGATCTGCTGCCTAATGCTCAGTCTTCTTCTTCTTCTTCTTCTTTTCCTTTCAGCTGTTCCCTTCAGGGGTCGCCACAGCAAACCATCTGCCTCCATCTCACCCTGTCCTCTGCATCTTCTTCTCTTACTCCAATGACTTTCATGTCCTCCTTCACCACATCCATAAATCTCTTCTTTGGTCTTCCTCTAGGTCTTCTGCCTGGTAGTTCCAACCTCAGCATCCTACTGCCAATATACTCACTATCCCTCCTCTGTACATGTCCAAACCATCTCAATCTAGCCTCTCTGACTTTGTCTCCAAAACAGTTTACATGGGCTGTCCCTCTTCCTTTGTACACACTCCTGCACTTCCTCATTCCGCCACCAAGTCTCCTTATCTACTTTCCTTCCAGAGGACACACCAAGTACTGTCCTATCTGTGTCCCTGATCACATTTGCTGTGGTTGTCCAGTCATCTGGAAGCACTTCCTGACCACCCAAAGCCTGTTTCAACTCCTCCTTGAAGACAACACGACACTCTTCCTTTTTCAGCTTCCACCACTTTGTTTTCTGCTCTGCCTTTGCCTTCTTCACCTTTCTCATCATCAGCGTCATCCTGCATACCACCATCCTATGCTGTTTGGCAACACTCTCACCCACTACTACTTTGCAGTCACTTTGCAGTGACTTTACAGTACTTTGCAGCCTAATGCTCAGTACTTTTATAAAATTACAGTAGGCCCTCGACATTCGTGGGGGTTCGGTTCCAAGCCCTCCCATGAATTGAGATAATCCGCGAGTTCTGTACCCTGAAGTTAAACCCCATGTATCACGTCACATGCGCGAATGAGCAGCCAGAAGTAAAATACTATGTATCTATTACATGCGTTAAAATATGCTTCTTAAACACATTCTATAGACAGTCTTACTCATTAATACAGTATTAATGTAGTAAAATATAGTCATGATTAAGAAAAACCTTTCAATTTTTACTCTTATTTTTATTGATGATAAAATATAAACATTATACAGCATATACTGTTGTAAAGCATTCCTTTTTAAGTCTTTTCAATTATTTCAGTACAGTACTTAAGTTAATGTTTGTGTGAGATTTTATGTTCTGTAGCATGTTTAACAAATGATACCAAAAGGATAAACTTTATTACGCTTCATGTCCTTTTACATTGAAGTTGGAGTGACGTCTTGGAGTGACATCTCCAAGATGGCGCTGCCTAGAGAGCAACGTCGCGAAGTTCTCAGAGTCAAATTGTTTCTTTGTTCGTTTTAATTTGTTTGTTCATGTTTTGCACTATGCTTGTCTATGATCGGTCGACCCTACTATAGCTATGAGCAGCTTCAGCTTTGGGCAACTAAGCAGGCAACAACTTCTATCGTGAGCTGCTATGGGAGCTCAATACTAACCGCACCCCGGCTGGCAATAAGCCTAGGCGGAGTTCTCAGAGGCTTGGTTAGCACTTTCAGCCATACTGCTTGAAAATGTTTAGTCCCTGCGAAACAAGATGGACGAGCTTCATGCTCAGATCGCAGCGCAGAGGGATCTACAGGACTGTGTTTCTGTGAAACATGGCTCATGGTGATTGCACCAGCCGGCTACACGGCCTTCATCCCCTGCAATCCCAAGCGCCGGAGTCGTCGTTCGGCCCCTTCCCGCCTGGGCTTATTGCTAGCTGGGGTGCGGCTCGCATTGAGCTGCCTACCATAGCATATTAGCTCTGCTAATAGCATATTAGCTCTGCTTAGTTATACACGCCCGAAGATACTCCGATCTTATAGCTGTAGTAGAGTCGACCGGTCATAGACGAGCATAGGGCAAAACATGAAGAAACAAAACAACAAATAAAACAAATTAAAATGAACAAAGAAACAATTTGACTCTGAGAACTGACAACCCTCTGGGCAGCACCATCTTGGAGACGTCAATCCAAGTTCAATGTAAAAGGACATGAAGCGTAATAAAGTTTATCCTTTTGGTATCATTTGTTAAACATGCTACAGAACATAAAATCTCATGCATAAGCATGAACTTAAGTACTGTACTTGAATAATAATTGAAAAAGATTTTAATACGACAGTTCAGAGAAAACCGTTGTTTCTCAGGAGAAAGTCTTATTTCTTCAGAAGAGACATCCAGCGCAACTTGTGCGCAAATGAGGAAAAAGGGGCGGGACATCAGCTCAACCAATCAGGAGAAAGGAGGATAGCCATTGGCTGAATTTGAATCACGTGCCGGTTGCTCGACAGTCAGGGAATGCTCAAACCGTGGGTGCAAAACCGCGAATAGTCAAGGGCCTACTGTAATAGTATGTCTTTGTTCTGTAAATATGTATTAATATTTGTTTGTGCCTTTGAATAGATAAATAACTTTATCTTGATTTGTAAATGTATTTAGCACATTTACTTGCAGATGTAGTTTGACATGTTCAAAAGCACGTTCGCGGAAAATATTGGCCTGACGACAGAGGTGCAATACCTTCAGAATCGTACGGAATGACAGGGAAGATGACGCAATGACTGAGGAACGTTGTAGGATGACTACGGTTTTGCTTCTGCAAGTCTGCCGTGCTCCAGTGAAATGGGGGTATAACATACTGGGGACTTTTGGTTACAGCGTCTATGATCCAATTACAGAGGGTGGTATTGATTCCAAGAGCCTCAAGTTTTGTGGTTAACTTGGAGGGAATGACTGTGCTGAATGCTGAGCTGAAGTCAACAAACAGCATTCTTGCATACATGTGCTTGTTCACTTATCCTAGCTACAGATGGCTGTGGCATTAACCTGGATTCGAACTTAAGATCTCCAGGTTAATAGTACCTTGTCGATGCATCACTCAGGAGTCCAGCTGACTTAATATTATTGTCATATAATGTTTCTGAGCCTCATGTCGTAGTTTATATTTTAGAGTAATATTTATTTAATAATAATATTTAATTAATATAATAAATAATAATATTTAGTTAAATAAAATAAGGATATATCTATGTTTTTGCTCCTTTGATTTACATTTACAGTATTTGCAAGACACTCTTATCCAGAGCGACAAACAGTGATAATTTTTATACAGCTTGAGCAATTGAGAGCTAAGGGCCTTGCTCAAGGGCCCAACAGTAGTGACAGTTGAGATTAAACCACTGACCTTGGGATTAGTAACCCATCGCATTAGCCACTAAGCCACTACTGCCATATTTAACTACAGTATGTACGTTCTGTTACTTGCATCACATGCAACAGGAATGTTGGAAGGTGGGCACCTCTTTATACATAGATCCCAGTGGATCTCACAGCACAGTATTTTCCCAAGGCGAATGAAGGCTATTGTCATTCTCCAAATGGGAATTCTCAGCAGAGGTCTGTTAATTTTTAACATGCATTAACCCTTTAATGCCCAGCAGGACCATATGGTTCTCTTTCAAAAAATGCTAATAACTACTAGACACATTCTATGCTTGTTTTGGCATCATCTGATGCAACACAGCTTGATCCCACGTGCCTCATTCAGCTGTGAGATGACCTTGAGTGTGCAGGATTGTGTTGTTCACAAATTTGTGAGTGTTATGATTATTGTTACTATTATTATTATTATTATTATTAGGCGGCACGGTGGCGTAGTGGTTACCACGTCCGCCTCACAGCAAGAAGGCCCGGGTTCGATTCCCGGCCTGGGCGTTTCTGTGTGGAGTTTGCATGTTCTCCCCGTGCTTGTGCGGGTTTCCTCCGGGTGCTCCGGCTTCCTCCCGCAATCCAAAGACGTGCACTGTAGGTTAATTGGCCGTTCTAAATTGACCGTAGATTCTCTCCTGCAGCGGCACTGGAACCCAGTCGTATCGGCACTTGCCCTTCCATTGGATCCTGCCAGTGGCGCTGAGACAAGGGACTTGCTGCTTGGGTAACAGCCTGTCCCTCATTACTCCCTACCCGGGCTCTGTGCACTGGGGAGTATCACCAGCCGGGATACCAGCCAGAGCGCAGCCATAGTCCTTCGGGACTGACGGAGGCCTACCATATTATTATTATTATTATTATTATTAGTGTTATTATATTTTAAGTGAAAGAAATGTGTTTGTTGTGGTTCCTTAGGCCTTTTTGATTAAGAAAAACGAGTGATAATTTTTTTTTTAACTGCAAAAAATAATTCGGACCTTAAAGGGTTAACTAAATTGTCAGTATAGCGAGATCTGAGAGGAAGCACCTTTTGATCCATTCACAATTAATCAAAGGGGGAAGGATCCCTCTATTTCCCTCTACCATACAGGAAAGTAAGTAACAGCTCATCTTCTCTCTGCAGTCTTCATGCTGGACATTTTTCTGAAACGACTCCTGATAGTAAACTCTTTTCATACTGACATATTTATTGGTTACTTGTGAAGTGGGCACAAACCACAAATCACAAAGAAAAATACATAAACAAGTGTAGATAGTACTGTACTATACTTTTTGACAGTGAGAATTTAAAGTAGTTTAGGTAGGTTTATAATTAATAGAAGCATTTAATTTCTGAAAAGATGGGTATCTCACTGCTTGGTTTTCCTCCATTCAATGCACCGCTAATGTCTATAACAGCTATAATTAGTATCTTGATTCCCCATAGGCATAAATCAACAAATTTTCTCTCCTAATTAGCATCATGTGATGAATCACAAAACCCTATTTTGTTGTGTGCTATTCAAAGTAATGAGCTAATGATAGAACTTTACTCACTGGCACCATTTCATATTAGTTCTAATGTAATTCTTACATGAACTTACAAATATTAAATCTAAATGAAATTAGAGTTAATGTAGTAATTGCCTCTAGACAAAAATATCCCCAGGAAATTTACTTAATATAATTGCATTAACTGTTAATAAATGACAAACAACAAAAGAGCATAGAGTATAATATACAGTGTGTACTGATAAATAGTAGACATACTTTAATACATACAACCTGTCATACTAACACCTATAACTAAGGACACTTTATAACAGGCAATTAACCCAGTGGTTCTCAAATAGTGGGGCGACCCCACATTTGGGAACATGGTATGATGTGTGCGCGGGGGTGTGGGGGGGTTTGCACATATGACCCTGGGGAACATGCTTTTTTGGAATACTGTACTAGAATTAAGTGTAATTGCACATCCACTACAGTAGTTGGCAGTGGCACCCTCATTGTCACGCTGTGGTGTAGGGGTGTTTTGCATTGACAAAAGATATGAAGTGCGGTAAACAACCCTTCAAGAAACAACATGGAAAAATTTCTAACAGAAATGAAGAGAAAGGTGGAGAGAGACGGAGATATTAGGACATGAATAAATTGAATGAGTTTAAATAAGGATGTTTTTATTTTAATTTCAGGCACATTGGTGCACTTTAAATATTTTCTATTACAGATTAAAAAAACAATGTTAATGAAGTGTTTCTTTATTATAAGTTGAACTATATTTCTTTATTTTTTGTTTTTAATGTTAATAAAGATATAATGTTATGCAGAGGTGTATTAATTACAATTTTATAGACAAATAATACTATTTATAGTCGCTCGCAGGGCAGTGGGGGGCCTGAAATGTTATTTCTTCCTTGAGGACGCATCACAGAAAATAACTGAGAAGCACTGAATTAACCTAATATAATGGACTGTGGGAGGAAACTGGAGTACCCAGATAAAAGTCACAATGGGAGCAATGTGCAAACCTTACTTAAAAAAATCCCTCGCCCACCACTCAACCCAGGACCTTCTTGCTCTGAGGATGGGTTAAACATTATACCGCCTTGATGACCCATTGTGTAGCCAATTTTTCGAATTTATTTAAACAACATTAAAAACCACAAGGCAGCATTCAGTGATGTCGTGGTTAGTATGTCTGCCTCACAGCAAGAAGGTCCTAGGTTCGATTCCCAACTTGAGCTTTTCTGTGTGATGTTTGCATGTTCTCCCAGTGATGTTTTGTTTGTTCTCCCAGTGTGGGTTTCCTCCAGGTTCTCCGGTTTCGTCCCACAGAACAAAAAACATTAATTGCTGTTCCAAATCACCCATAGGTGTGCGTATGAATGGTTATGTAAGTGTTGGCACTGCGATGGCCTTGAGAGCTGTCCAGGGTGTAGCTTGCCCTCACCTGGAGTTGGCTGACATGGGCACCAGCCTCCCTGCGACCCCAGTTAGGATTAAACTATCCTGAAAATAAATGAGTGAATAAAAACAAAAAAAATTGATAAATCACTTGAAAATTAATACAGCAACAGATTTTGCACACTATGAAATTCATAAAATTTGACAAGGCTGTTCCAAAATTGGTGTCATTGATTAGAACCTCCTGCGGGTGGAACCTCTCTCATTGAAAGGCATTCTCTTTTCTATTGAAGTTTGTGTGTTCGTCATACTGAGCTCTAAAGAGCTCTCTGTGGCTTTCAGAAAAAAGGCTCTGGGTGTTTATCATTCTTGGCAAAGGATTTAAAGAGATCTTTAAATTATTCTAAATAAAGTTTCCCCCTTTGAGGAAAAAGTGTCTACAAGGTGTATATTTTAAAGTGGTGAATTTTTTTTCCATCCCAGAAAACTGAACCTCAGGATAAATTGTTACATTCAGAAAAATGTCTCCAAATATTTCACCAAAGAATCTGCAGATAACTTTGCAACTACTGATGTAAAAGTGTATACATATATAAATAGAAATATCTGAACTGCAAAGAAAAGCCCATGGAGTCCAAAAAGAACATTACAGCAAGATTCCATTCATTTGTGACAATACAGGCAAAGACTCGGCCTTTTTTAACAAAGTGTCCAAGACAGATGAGACAAACATATTGTTGTGTACACGGTTACTGTACACATGTGCATCGGAAGAAGAACCTCATACCAACTGTAAATTATGGTCGTAAAAGTTTTATATTTCAGCATTGCTTCACTGCTTCAGAGATTGGGCAGCTTGCAGTTATTGCTAACTACAAATTCTGTGTAGTGGCACAGTGTGCTTGAAGACGTGAGTCCATTTTTAAGAAAGATAAAGTTGAAGTAGAGATGGACCTTTTTAAAAAAGAAAATAATTATAAACATACACTCAAATACACAAAATAATCTCTCTAAAATAGAAGATAAAGTAATGTAATAGTTTGAATTAAGCCCAGACCTGAGCCCAGTTGAAATATTGTAGAGGAATTTCAAAAGGGCACGACATGCAAGACAACCCTCGAATATCTTGCAGCTGAAGGAAGAGTGGCTGAAAGTTTCTTTTAACTATGTGTCACAGACTTTCAGAGAACTGAAGAGTTTAAGTTCAAAAACAGAACATTTGAAATTGTTTTAATTATGAGACAAACTATTATTTCAGTAGTTAATGAAAAACGTCTTCCAGTAGCTGATAAAATATTGCTTTTAAAAATATTAATAAAATATTGCTTTTCTCATAATCAAACCAGTGCCACTGATCTGTTTTTGAACTCAAATGCTTCAATAATGGAAAATGCACTTCTTCTTAAAGAGGCAAAATCAGGTTCTCGTTGAATAATGTAGTTTCTGATATAAGTATTAAATACAAACCGGATTCCAAAAATGTTGGGACACAAATTGTGAATAAAAAATAATGCAATGCTGTGGAAATGCCAAATTTCAATATTCTATTCTGAATAAAACATAGATTGACAGGTCAAAAGTTTAAACTGAGAAAATGTATAATTTTAAGGGAAAAATATGTTGATTTTAAATTTCATGGTGTCAACAAATCTCCAAAAAATTGGGACGAGGCCATTTTCACCACTGTGAGGCATCCCCTCTTCTTCTTAAAACAGTCTGCAAACGTCTGCGGACCGAGGAGACAAGTTTGTCAAGTTTAGAAATAGGAATGCTGTCCCATTCTTGTCTACTACTGGAGTCGAACTGTTCAACTGTCTTGGGCCTTCTTTGTTGCACCTTCCTCTTCATGATGCACCAAATGTTCTCTATAGGTGAAAGAGCTGGACTGCAGGCCATTTCCACACCCGGCTCCTTTTCCTATGCAGCCGTGATGTTGTAATTAATGCTGCATGTGCTCTGGTATTATCATGTTGAAAAATGCAAGGTCTTCTCTGGGTGGGAGCATATGTTGTTTTCGAACCTGAATATACCTTTCTGCATTGACGGTGCCTTTCCATGATTTCCTCATGCCACATGCACTCTTGCAACCCCATACCATCTCAGATGCAGGCTTTTCAACTGCTGATGGCAACTCCTTGTCCTCTTTATACCGGGTGGCATGGCGTCCCAGTTTTCCATAAAGAGCCTTGAATTGTGATTTGTTTGACCACAGAACAGTTTTCCACTTTGCCACACTCCATTTTAAATGATCCCTGGCCCAGAGAAAATATCTACGCCTCTGGGTCCTTTTTTTTTTTAAATGGCTTCTTCTTTGCACTGTCGATGGTACGGTGAATTGTGTTCACCGACAACAGTTTTTGGAAGTATTGCTGAGTCCATTCTGTGATTTTCCTTACAGTAGCATTCTTGTTTGTGGTGCAGTCCCATTTAAGGGCCCAAAGATCACGGGCATCCAGTATGGTTTTTCAGCCTTAACCCTTGCGCATAGAGACTGTTCCAGATTCTCTGAATCTTTGGATTATGTTATGCACTGTTGACGATGATAACTTCAAACTCTTTTCAATTTTTCGCTGGGAAATGCCTTTCTGATATTGCTCCATGATCTTTCTGCACAACATTGGGGGAATTGGTGATCCTCTAATCATCGTCGCTTCTGAGAGACACTGCCACTCTGAGAAGCTCTTTTTATACTCAGTCATGTTGCTAATGGACTTCATTAGTGGTGATTGGTCTTCCAGCTGTTTGTTATAAGTGTAATTGACTTTTCCAGCCTCTTATTGCTCCCGGTCTCAACTTTTTGGGGATTTGTTGACACCATAAATTTAAAATCAACATATTTACCCTTAAAATGATACATTTTCTCAGTTTAAACTTTTGACCTGTCATCTATGCTCAATTTGGAATAAAGTGTTGACATTTGGCACTTCCACATTATTGCATTCAGTTTTTATTCACAATTTGTATAGTGTCCCAACTTTTTTGGAATCCTGATTGTATATTGCTACATAAATTTAAGCAGAGCAAGTGATTTCTAAGTGATGGGAACTACAAATAGAAAAAGGACATTAGAATGGATCATAAAGGCCAGAAGTGTAGAACCCAGATCACTGGTATTTCAGAAATTGCTCTTGAGTGGACCTATGAACAATCTCAGATGCCAGTGGACCATTAAACAAGGCATTTTAAAGACAGGACTATATTGACAGATACTTGACAATGTAACAGTAGCCAAAAACATGGATGGATCAGAAACCACAACTGCTTGTATACTGTCACAACAATACACAGCTTGTAGGTGCTGCACGCAGGTAAGAGAATAAATTTCATCAGTTCATTTTCTGTAACCGCTTAATCCTAATTAGGGTCGCAGGGAGGCTGGCGCCCATCCCAGCCAACTTTGGGCAAGGGCAGAGTACACCCTGGACAGCTCGCCAGGCCATCGCAGGGCGGAAACACGCCGACGGCTTTGCAGCCTACTCTTGTCGAAAGTCAGTAATGGTTCTTTTACATGCCTCACACCATAGACAGTGAGAGACATGGCTGGCCTTTGATAACCCAGTTCGTTGCACTATACCACTAGACCACCACTGCCCCACTGAGAATAAATTTAATTTAGTTAATAGATTTTACAAAAACTTTAGAGCTACAATGTCTGCAGTGCTGGTTAATGGAATTTCTGTTGTAGATTGCATGTGTAATGATCATTTATTATTTTAAGACTAAAAGTAGATCATTGTTTTTCTAAGCGGAAAAAACAGTTATAGGAGCAAATACGATTTCAAATCTGCAGAAGGTGAGCACATTACTTTGGGTTCTCTCCTCATAGCTTCTAGTTCTTTCTTTCTCTGTTGTGTCTTTTTTTGTCTTAAACAGACTATAAATAAATTTCGAATGAAAGCCTTTCCGTACTTTTATTTTTAAGTGTATCTGTAATGTGTAAACATGATTCAAATTATTTCTACTTGGGGAAAATAATCAAGTCTTTTTGAGGTGCAACCAATCGTCTGATAACCAATTCAGTTTATTTAAATTAATTAATTAATAACACACTCTTCAGATCATAAGTTCAGTTCGTGCAAGCAGACATATATAGAGTTTAAGATTACAGGGGTTTTTATTCAGTGATATCATAATATTCAGGAAATACTGAGTTATACATAGTATATATTAACACCTGAGATCAACAATGCACAACATAAGCAATGCAGTGCGGCACTGTGTCAGGGAAAGGTCCATTTGAAAAGTAGCACCTAGAACGCCTTGCCCACACTTATCAGGATTGTCATGTCTTGAAGCTTCCAGTCAATCCTTAAGATATACAATCATCTATTAAATTTGCTTGAGGTATAGATTATGTCCTGTAAGGTGGGAAGGTCTGAATGTGTTGGACCGTCCATGCACATCACGCCCATGAATGGTTTAAAAGTTTAGTAGAATGAACTTGACAAGTGCACTGAGGAATTTTAGTAGTACTAGTGCATTATATGTGCTAGGCCATCAGACCTGTAAGATCTGATGATCTCCTGCAGAGTGTTGACAGCAGAGGTTTTAATGAGTCCAACCGCAGTGTGACAGTGCAGAGGTGGCTGGACTTGCTTTTCAGCTTCACTCATTCTCATATCAGCATAAATACCGCTATCAAATAGCATGTTACTACATGTCAGTGTCAATTTAACCTGAATTAATCTACTATGAAAATAGTGCTGATGATTGAATCATATTAATGACACTGTTAGGACACATTTGCTTTGATCAATCTGAGAGACAGACAGAGAAAAATACAGAGAGAGAGAGGGTGTGTGTGAGAGAGAGAGAGAGAGAGAGAGAGAGAGAGAGAGAGAGAGAGAGAGAGAGAGAGAAGATATTTACATTCTGAATAATGCATTTATTGGTAATTATAGATATTTATAAGTTATATAATCTTTCCAGAGTAGAACACAGTATATTCTTATGTCATGCAAGGTGATTTGGAAAACTGGTTTCTATGGCTACCGCTATTCCACACTTACAATCCATGTGGTGGTATGAAGCTTACATGAATCAAAGAAATCAGTATTATAGTTGATATTTTGCTTGAAATAAACTTAAACAAAACACTGCATATAATATCGGTATATTGTATATTTATTCTGACAAGTGCTGTGAATGTAAATTCTCTGATAATGAAAAAAAAAAACTATCCTTAAAACTATTCAGTGATGTACAATGTGAAAATTTTTTTCTTTTTTCTTGTTTTCATATGTGTGTGTGTGTGTGTGTGTGTGTGTGTGTGTGTGTGTGTGTGTGAGAGAGAGAGAGAGAGAGAGAGAGATAGAGAGAGAGAGAGAGAGAGAGAGAATTGTGATGCAGTTCCATGGGGGATTCTCTTTTAAATGCAACCTGGTGCCTGCACTTCACACAGCACTCAAAATGCACCTGCTCAAGGAGTGGAGTGTAAACAAGAAGAGGAAAACAAAACCTCCATTCATTGCTCTCTCTCTCTCTCTCTCGCTCTCTCTCTCTCTCTCTCTCTCTCTCTCTCTCTCTCTCTCTGTCTGTCTCTCTCTCTGTCTCTCTCTGTCTCTCTGTCTCCGTGTGTGTGTGTGTGTGTGTGTGTGTGTGTGTGTGTACCTTGTTATATCTGCAGGAGGCTAATTAGCCAGTGGCATTTAACAGGCTGTTCGGACAGAAATACCAAAAACAATTCTCTGTGTGATACTTCCTTACATAGCATCATTCAATGAAGAAGAGGCCACAGTCGTTTTAGTCCCCCCGTCCCGTCCCCCCGTCCCCGTTCCCCCCCCCTGTTCCCTTCATTTCCCTCGTTGTTGATTCGAATGGAAACAAGACAGACTGTTATAAATAATTATAAATAATTATAACTCTTCAATGGATTACTTGCTGAAAAACATTTGAATAGATGCAAATAACTTTGCTTAATAATTAACCAACATCACACAAACAAGAGTGCTGTTGAGGCGAATATTAGCACGGCTGTGATTTGGCCATCATTTGGCCAGTTTGGGTTTAAGGCCACGGGTTATCATAGTCTTGATGATACTGAGCACAACAGTATAATTGCATTTGTTATATTTCTTTTATCATACAGTTCAATATGGAGGAATTATTTATTAATTATTAATTCATTTATATTAACGTTAATTAATGATTGTTTTATTACATTGAAATAATCTGGGTTGTGAGTCATACAGAGTTTGACTTACATTATGAAAAATTTTAATTATTCACCAACAACAATTTCTTAAGTGAAAACATGTGTTCATATTAATTTGTGAACATACAAATAATAAAAAAAAACACCTTCTTTCAATCAAATACTTTTATTTCAAATTCTATTGCCTTTTGTGTCATTGTTGTGGATGTTGTTGTTGATTTTATTATTTATTTATTAAGATTCAAATGTGGTATCACTTATTAATGTATTTGGGATTAGAATAAATGGAATAAATCTTAAATCTCACACTGGGGTAATAATTTTTAAATAAGGAACCATATATGTATTTGTTTTATACTGGGGCAGTGGTGGCCTGGTGGTGAAAGTGCTGGATCACTGATCCTAAGGTTGGGGGTTCGAGTCCCACTCTCCACAAGGTTGTCAATGCCCCCCCTCTCCAGTGCAGCTAACTGGGTTATCAAAGGCGGGCCATGTCTCTCACTGTCTATGGTGAGAGGTTCATGTAAAAGAACCATTGCTGACTTTCGACAAGAGGAGCTGCAAAGCCGTCAGCGTGTTTCTGTCCCTTGATAAAGGGTTGTGTCGGGAAGGGCATCCGACATAAAAACCTATGCCAAATCAAGCGTGAGAATCATTGGCTGTGGCGAACCCTGACAAAAAGGGAACAGCCGAAAGGAAAAGAATAAGATGTGTGTTTTTCTTACACTAGGCCTCAGTAAGTTGCCCATGAATACTTTTTTAAATTCAATAGAGATTTCCTTTCAGCTTTTTCCCTTTCTCAGGGGTCGCCACAGCGAATGATTCACAAGTTTGATTAGACATTGGTTTTTACGTCGGATGCCTTTCCTGACACAACCCTTTAGCAGGGGTTTAGAAACACGCTGACGGCTTTGCATCTACTCTTTACAAAAGTCAACGCTTTTACATGAACCTCTCAACATAGACAGAGAGAGACATGGCCGGCCTTTGATAACTCAGTTAGCTGCACTGGGGGACATTTTTAAATTCAATTATAAATGAGCATTCTTTTTGACTATTAAAAAATACATTTAATTTTATGGACCATCCAGGTAACAAGTTAGTTCATGTTACCAATTGTGTTATACTAACTATAAACAGTTATTCCATTTCAGAGCCTCTTTTATTCTGTCTACTGGAGGGCATAAGAAAATGCTAAAAACACAACAGTGGCATGTTAGCAGAAAAACCTTGAGAGATCTTTATCTGTATGACCTACGGACAGCTCAGTGTAGTTTTACAATAAGAATTCATTCAAACAAGCCACTCATTCATTCATTTTCTGAACTGCTTGATTTTAATTAGGGCCATGAGGAGGCTGGCGCCCATTTCAGCCGACTCAGGGCAAGGGCAGAGTACACCCTGGACAGTTCACCAAGCCATTGCAGGGCAGAAACATGCTGGTGGCTATGCAGCTCCTTTTGTCGAAAGTCAGCAATGGTTCTCTTGCATGAACCTCTCACCATCGACAGTAAGAGACATGGCTGGTCTTTGATAACCCAGTTAGCTGCAAATTTCACGCCCCCACAGAACCCCCTGCATGACTATAAATAGTGTTTACTGCACTTCATATCATTTGCTCGGTGCTTTTCCCCTACACCATAGGGAACACAGTGAGAGTGCCACTGCCACCTACCTGTGAGGATGCACAATTACACTTAAATCTAAAAGCATGTTCCATACACACACACACACACACACACACACACACACGACACACTCACATACACATACACACACACACACACACACACACACACACACACACACACACACACCCCTCAGAATCACATTGCACCCCTGAGGGGGGCGCACCGCATTATTTGAAAAGCACTGGCCTTGTAGGAGGTCACGATTAGCCTTGGCTTGCTGGCATTCACAGTGTGCACATGCACAAAATTCTCCTCCTCCTCCTCCTCCTCCTCCTCCTCCTCTTCTCTTACGCACCACCTCATGCCTGCCTATGTGACATCATCGCGCCAACGTGCCATCTTTGCCGCAGTCGATGATAGAAAGGGTTAGTCAACTTATTGTTTATTCTTGTTTTATTATTATTAATTATTATTACTGTTAATGTACATGTATTATTATTATTATTATTATTATTATTAAATATTTATTGTTTGTACATGTTTATCTTTAATACAATATTAGGTCAAATATAGGTGTTTGTGTCAGGTTATATGAGTGTGGGAGGGGGTTGGAACAGATTCATTGTTTTCTATTATTTCCAATGGGAATTTTTATTTTATCTTATACCCCCATTTCACTGGAGCACGGAATGCAATGATCGTGGCGGAAAGGCGCGGAACGCAGTCTACGGAAGAGCTTTGGTATTTTTACAGGGAAAATGCGTCAAAATCCTATGGAAAATTGTACATTCGGAACACTTTCGGCACATTCACGGCATGTGCGGAACAGACATGGAAAGACTATGGTACAATTTGGGAATACATATGGAAAAGCACACAAATTAACTGCAGAACAACTACAAATAGGCACGGATCGCAAAAGGAAGATTTACGGATAATTCACGGAACATTCATAGAACGCACGGAACACTTGAGGAATAACTACGGCACTGAAGGAAGCGCTTTGGAATGATTGTGGAAGCACACGGAATGAAAGCAGAATGTTTACATTCAACACAGAATGACTGAGGAATACCCGGCGTAACCACGTGTCAATACGGAAAAATCGGAAAAGATCTAAGGATTTGCTCCTGATTCCGCCTATAGATTTGCGGCTTCGACCAGGGAAGCTCATTCTGCCAAGCAGCCCTGTACTGGAAACACCAAGAGGCTCTCCCAAAATGGACAAGGATAGAGAAATGACTGGCTGACTTGGAGCTGCTCCATGTGCTGCCGTTGCTTCACCAATACACCAAAATGCAACAAGACGATCGCAGAGGACAAGCAAAAAAAGAGATACGCACCCAAACGCTTCTGGGTACGTGCATGGCTGAGGGTAGAACGAAGAATTGGCCTTGGGAACTACGACAACCTCATGGAGGAGCTCCATATTGAACACAAGCAGTCCTACTTCAACTATCTTCGGGTCCCACCTGAGCTGTTCGATGAGTTGCTCATGGTTTTGGCTCCTCGACTGACAAAGAAGGATACTAACTTCAGAAGCGCACTCAGTCCTGATCTGAAATGAGCTCTCACCATGCCTCATCTGACCTAGGTTCGACAAGTAGCCCCCTCTTGCCTTCAACTTCAGGGTATCTTCTCACACCATCGCTAGTTTCCTACCAGAGGTCTGTCAGGCCATCATCGACCACTACAAATATGAGGTCATACAATGTCCACATACTGTGCAGGAATGGAAATCACTCAGCAGGGATTTCCAGGAAAAATGGAATCTGCCTCATGCTGTTGGAGGCTTGGATGGGAAACACATTGCCATTAGAAAACCACCATCTTCAAGAACCTTTGATCACAATTACAAGGGATTTTTCTCCATTGTCCTGCTAGCAATGGTAGATGCTAACTACAGGTTCCTATGGATAGACATCAGTGACATGGGTCATGTCTGATGCCCAGATATTCAACGCCTCAGAGCTCAGAGAGTGCATCGAAGATGGCACCATCAACTTCCCCACACCAGAGCCTCTGCCCCAAGACAGCACTGACATGTCATACTTCATTGTTGGGGACGATACTTTTGCTCTCAGGAAGTACCTCATAAAGCCATATTCCAGGCAAGACCTTACAGTGGAAGAACTGGCGTACAACTACAGGATATCCAGAGCATGTCGAGTGGTTGAGAAATGCGCTTGGAATCTTAGCCAATCGCTGATAGTTCCTACTGTCTACACTGCAACAAGGACCAGATGTAGTCAGCCTTATGGTTGAAGCTGCTGTCTATCTTCACAACATCATGACGATGAAATACACTGTCACCAAGGATGCAGTTTTGGACCGAGAAGTCGATGACCACAACATAATTCCAGGACAGTGGTATGAAACTACTAATATGCATGACTTGGAACATGTGGTGGTTCCCAACAGAGACACTGTAGAGGCCAAGAAACAGCGAGAGTACCTGAAGCTCTACTTCACCAGTGAAGTTGGAAAAATTTCTTGGCAGTTGTATGCCAACAGCCAGTAGAAAGTGTGACAATGAACAATGGGTCATTAATTGAACTACCATATTATCTTGTTTGTATTAAAGTCTTTTTAAATTTTTTACTTTGTTTTAGTACTGCCTAGAGTCAATATGTTCCTTTTATTTGCACCTTCAATAAATCATTCCTGACTACAACAAATGCACACAAGTCAAAACCATAGTGATTTTAACTTCAAAACTTTATTGTAAAACTAGTAAAACTACTACATGAACATGACAAAATAAAAAACAAAGTGAATGAATTGAAATAATTGAATAAATTGAAAGAAAAAAAGTCTCACGGGTCACTGGTGGAGTTTGAGTCCTCTTAGTCATCACAACACTGCCTGAGCAGAAATGTTGAACAGGCTGGGTTCACTTCCACTTGTGTCTCTAGCCGTAGGGGTGGTTACAGGCATTGATGTGCATGTAACCAGAGGGCAACTGACTGGTCTGCTGGGTTGTGGTTGCTGCTCTCCTGCAGACGACGTCAGTTGTTGTGGGCACAGTGGTGTTGCCCACCTCGCGTCTTGAGGTTCCAAAATAGGCATGGGTGGACCAGACAGCTGCGTGGTCCACTGCGTCAGTGGGGGCGGCCAGTAATGCTACTGATGCCACTGGTGGTGTAGAGGTGGTGGTCGATGCTGCTGAGAAAGCTGCTGGTGGTATTGCTGCGAATACTGCTGAGGCTGGAAATGCTGCGACTGCTGCTGCGTAGGAGGTGGTTGCTCCTGCGACTGCATCTCCAAGGCCTCAGTTCTGTCCAAGCAGTCATTCAGCAGTTCTTGAATCTTCAACTTGGCATACCTGTACACAGATTTTCGGAGATTCAGCTGCCGCCGAACTGGTGAAACTTGCCCTCTTTGACTCATCGGCCGTCCATACTTCTCTTCTCTGTCTCCCCAGCTGTTCAGCTGCTGCGAGAATCTAGTTGGCTCTGTTGTCAAGACCGGACGTTGCAGATCCAGACCTTGCCAAGGTGGACTTGGATGCTGTGGTGACCGGCGTTGTGTCGAGGGGGATGATGGGTGCTGCCTGTTGCCTTTTCTGCCAGTTGGAGGTCGACAGCTGCAATGACCTGTGCGTTCTCTGGCGTTGATGGCAGTGGAGGTTCTCTAGTGGTTTGATGGCAGTCGAGGTTCTCCAGTGGTGGTGGGCATGGAACAGCCGAAGCCAGCTGCAGCAGCAATCTTTGTCTTCAGAGAGACAATATTCCTCCGCTGTACCTCGACAATGTGTGGACATCGGAAGCTGAAGCTGTTGTATATCCACTGGTCCCTCTTTACCCAGCCTCGTCCACACACTCTGGAACCACTGCTTCAGCTCCTCGTCGGTCTTCCCCATACATGAAGCCTGGTCAGCCCAGAGTTTGGCCTTGTGCTGTTTGTCCATCAAGGATTGGCGTTTTTTGTTGTAAAGGCACTCATTCGTCTGGATGAACTCTACCATGACCTACTCCTCATCGTTGGTGAGCTTGATATATACTCGTGCCTTTTTGTTTGGGTCAGCAGAGATATTGGAAGCAACATCTGACTCGGCATCAACCTCGGATTCCTGATAAGGCTCTTCCGCTGGGTTTTCTGACGTTGGAGACCATAGCTTCATGGTGGTTGTCTTCCTCTTGGCTTTTGGCATTGTAGAGTCTCTCGAAATGAATGGCTCTTTGTCTTGCACACCTGTATTTATAGTTGAAGCGAGTTCCGTGAGTGTTCCATAAGTCTTCCGTGCTATCCGTGAATATTTTGTAAATGTTCTGTATGCGACCATTCCGCTTTGTTCCATGTAATGTCTACAGAAGTTTCGCAGTGTTTCTTTATTGTTCCGTATGTATTCCGTGCCTTCCTTAAGATTCCGTGAGGATCCGTAGATGAACGGGAGGGACTGTTCTGTAACCGCTTTTGACCATACGGAAAAGGGGGAAGACTTGCGGATAAGTCACGGAACACTTACAGTATAAAAGGAAAGATTACGGACCATTTCCGGAAATGACAGAATGTTTACAGAAGGACTACGGAACCAAAGGGAACACTCACGGAAAATTTTTTACTCACGAAAATCTTGGGTCTTCAGGAAGTGGAGGAACACATATGGAATCATATGGAATGACACGGAAGATGAGGGAATAAGTGCGGAACGTTGGCAGATGACAACATTTTTGCTTCCGTAAGTCTGCCACGTTCCAGTGAAATGGGGGTATAACAAACATTTTGACTTACGAGCTTGTACTCGGAACGGATTAATTTCGTAAGTCAAGGTACCAATGTATATTTAGACTCTTTGCTGTTTTGCTCCAAATTGTCCAATACATTTTGTTTGCATTCATTATCATTATGATATGTTGATATGTAAAGTACCCTGTTAGAGTTTTATTAAAAGTTATACTGAATAGTGATTAAAGTTAAATAGATGAGCATAGTCTGGAAAGGCAGACACCAGGGACTATATTGACTAAAGTGTTACATTGAACTGTCAAGACAAAAAATAAATAAATAAATAAAAATCTATAAAATGCATGTCATTCAAGGAATTCTTTCCGGACCTCTATAATCAATATGTGGTACCACATAGACCCGGACAATGTAAATCAGTTCTGAGGTTTTGAGTGTTCAAAATAAAATAAAACAAAACAAAAGTCATTTCAAAAAGTTTCGAAGAACATCACACTGTAGACGTACTTCTCAGTAGTAGGGACAGGGAGACTGCGACCAAATACAGGAGCATCCCTAAAGAAAACCTTCTGCAGAGCACAAACAAACTCCGACTGAACCTTCAATCCATGTTTAACATTACAAAGACTCAAATCTCCAGAACCCCAAGCTTAATATTCACTGAACATACGTGGGAAAATACCGAGGACGGACTACACAAGGATGTCACTCAAATTAAGGTGTTTTTTTCCCCCCTTTGAGTTTGGTTCCTCTGAAAGTTTTGTCCTCGTGTTGACTTGGGGAGTTTTATCTCGCTACCGTCGAGACGAGTTTGCTCATTAGGGATGTAGACGGTTTACAGTCAAGGGCTAGTACAGACTGATTAATACTTAGTTGGATACCACCCGGGAATACGAATACGTGCTGTGGAGGGTTAGGAAACAGCTGGCAACCCCTGAAAAACAAACAAAAAAAATCTTCTAAGAAACCACCAAGAGTTTTTTATAACAAACAAAAAATGTTTGTAGCTTGTTGAGGTTGTGGTGCATTTTAACAGATAAGTCTTACACCTTCCTTTGATATCAAGCAGTTTCCATGGGAACATTTTGGTACCCTATCAGTAGCCTTCTTTCTTTCTTTCCCTCTGCCATTCAATGACAACAGGGCTACATACTCCATTATTAGTATCAGAGGAAACTGCGAAAGATAACTTTATAAAAAATGACACCAGGAGAGTCTCAGTCATACTAATTACTGTATATCCATCATATGCTAAATTTTCAAAATAATGTGATCACTCATAGCTCTTTTTCTGTTTAATGAACAGTACATATCAGAGAAACTTCATATCCATTTCCCAACCGAATTTATCTTTTATTAGGGTACCGTGATGATTAGAGCCCATTTCAGTACATGTGTACTCAAGACATTCACCAGAACGAGCTCGCCTGACCCGTCTCTCAAACATGTAAAAAGAAACTATTACGAGACAAGTCTTTAGAATTATGGATAAAAATTATGGATAATTACAACTTTCATAACTTGTTTTCATTATGGTTCCACAACAGTAGTTCCAAAAGCCTGTAAAAGGTTTAAAGTCGTGCTCTCTACCTGACAAGGATCGGAACTTATCTGCATCCCTTTTGATTAAAACAAATTAAATTCTACCATAAAAATCACGTTTTTTTTTTTTTTTTTTTTTGTAGTTCTATGTGCAGTATATACCAAAACTTTTTTGGCAACATTCTGTATTGGGAACTATTTTGCAATAACCACCTCACTTTTGGTGCATAATTGTTAGATATCAAGGGATAACGAACCAATCAGTTCATCTATTACCATGTAGGATATAAATATTTAATTAGATAAAGAGAATTGAGAACAGTTTTGAGTAGTATAGAACAGCAACATGTGTGCGCATACACACACACACACACACACACACACACACACACACACACACACACACACGCACGCACGCACGCACACACACACTTCAAGCATCAAGTTTATGATGATTAAGGATTCTATTGTGCTTTAGATAATCCAATAAAATTTCTCTACTGGGCTAGACTTTACAGGCATAATGTTATTATGAGAAAAACAGCAGGAGACAGAGGGCGCCAGCATGCATTCCCTGCCCTTCAGGACTGATTCATAAATGCTACTCATACCTGAAATGTGTGGCATGATGTCATTATTCAGGAGCCAGCTCTTTTTTGAGCTCTGAACTATTAGGTGGTCCCCTGACAAACATTTAAAACATTTTGTCAAATAATAAATGTGAAATTATTCCAATATACATTCATATTGTGTCTAGTTCTTATTTCCTAGATTTCAAGTTCATACAGGCAACACTACAAAAAGTTTGTTTAACACACAGTTTTTTTTTAGAAAAATCCTGAGGTACATGTAACTGCAAAGAAATATGGTAGAGCAAAGATGCTTTTAAAAAGACTAGTAAATTAAACTTGTTTTTGTAATTGTAACAGTGATCAACCGACAGCAGAGTTGCCATCAACTTGTTTTTTTAAACTATTATTAAAAATTATGATTTTGTACTATTGAATAGAAATAGAGTGTGTAATTTGTATCAATTACTTTCACAGTATTTTACACTTAAATTCTGTTGTGTAATGATCAGGAAGATTTTTGGCTGTGATCAGCAGGGTAGTTGTGGCACAGTCTGGTGTTTATGTAATAATAAAGAATGATGGCAAAACTCAATTGAAATGATGCACAAAGCATTCAAGTTCGGCCAACACATATTTAATGATGTGCCATTAAAGTCCCAGTCACATATTAACAATTTGCAAATTTGGACAAATGTCCATGTAATGTTCCCGTTAATTTATATCAAACTTATCTTTTATATATATATATATATATATATATATATATATATATATATATATATATATATATATATATATATATATACATGGGCCACTCGCTACTTCGCATTTCAGTTGTCAAAACATCAATATTTCAAAACATCAATAAGGAAAATGCTGCAAAGCAAGGCCAATTATGAAAAAAAAAAAAATGTGTGAGGTGCACATCTGAGTTTATTCAAGTGCGTCTGTATGTGTGTGTGTATTTATGTTTTATTTCCATATTATGCATTATTTTTGAATGTTTACTTGTTATTATAAGCATTTATAGCATTGAATATATATGTATTTATTGATATTATATACACATATACATGTACGTATACATCAGTCAGAGGGGCCTGATCCTATTTCGCAGAATTTGGCGGTTGCAAGGGATCTCCAGGATATATAGAGTACGGTATATATATTGCGTGTTTAATAATATGTAAACTTTATTACTGGTCATGTTTTTATTTTATTTTATTTTATTTTGTGCTAGAAAACTCTTCTTCTTCTTCTTCTTCTTCTTCTTCTTCTTCTTTTCCTTTCGGCTTTTCCCTTCAGGGGTCGCCACAGTGAATCATCCGCCTCCATCTCACCCTATCCTCTGCATCTGCTACTCTTACTCCAGCAACCTTCATGTCCTCCTTCACCACATCCATAAATCTTCTCTTTGGTCTTCCTCTAGGCCTTCTGCCTGGTAGTTCCAGCCTCAGCATCCTACTACCAATATACTCACTATCCCTCCTCTGCACATGTCCAAACCATCTCAATCTAGCCTCTCTGACTTTGTCTCCAAAACATCTAACATGTGCTGTCCCTCTGATGTACTCGTTTCTGATCCTATCCATCCTCGTTACTCCCAAAGAGAACCTCAACATTTTCATCTCTGCTACCTCCAGCTCTGCCTCCTGTCTTTTCCCCAGGGCCACTGTTTCTAAACCATACAACATCGCTGGCCTCATCACCGTCTTGTACACTTTTCCTTTCATTCTTGCCGATACCCTCCTATCGCACATCACACCGGACACTTTTCTCCATCCATTCCAACCTGCCTGCACACGCTTCTTCACCTCTTTTCCACACTCTCCATTGCTCTGGATTGTTGAGCCTGAGTACTTAAAATCCTCCACCTTCCTTATCTCTGCTCCCTGTAACCTCACCGTTCCTCTTGGATCCTTGTCGTTCACACACATGTATTCTGTCTTACTGAGGCTTAATCTTCATTCTACTGTGCTAGAAAACTACTGTGTGAAAAAAAAAAGACAATCTGGCGGTTCCATGCACACTGACATTCACACTGGGGCAATCAAGTTAAGAATATTGTTAGCCTCATGTCTGTCTTCCTTTCGGCTTTTTCCCTTTTACTCGGGAGTCGCCACAGTGAATCATCTGATTCGCACGTTTGATTTGGCAGAGGTTTTTACGTCGGATGCCCTTCCTGTCACAACCCTTTTAGCAAGGGACAGAAACACACTGACGGCTTTGCAGCTACTCTTTACGAAAGTCAGCAATGGTTCTTTTACATGTCTCTCACCATAGACAGTGACAGACATGGCCCGCCTTTGATAACCCAGTTAGCTGCACTGGGGGATTGTTAGCCTCATGTGTATGTCTTTTAACCGTGGGTGGAAACTGGAGTGCCCAAAGTAAACCCACCGAAGAACAGGGAGCACATACAAACTCCACACAGAACATCCCAAGTGAACATAAACACGCTCAAATCACAACTTCAAACACATCTGTTCACACTTGCCTACCATGCCTATCAATAAGTACTGAGACTCACCCCCAGCGCTTTTGAGTGGCATTAGCGCTACATTACATACATACATCATGAACCCTGGATATTCTTAGTGTGAGGCGGACGTGCTAACCACTACACCATATTTGACCCAATCTTCATATAGCACAAGTATAACAGATGTCAGACAGCCTGTAGTAAAAAGATGAAATAACGGAAGAAGCAGTAATTGCTTGACTTCATAAAACCTTATTGCATGTACTGTGGCTTTTATTAAATTTATGTCCTTAAATCCAACTGATATATTTGTTCCTGACTCACAAACACCAATATTGCCTGTTTAGAACAAAATACGTTTGCATTTTCACCGTGTAAACTGTAACCTTGGACCAACCACATAGAATTAGTAATCATCCCTAATGTCCTCTGAACATTTTTACTTTTCGGCTACTGGATTTAGAATTTTGATCTCTTATAATTGAGTGTGATGGTGTTTAAAATGGCGGCACGGTGGCGTAGTGGTTAGCACGTCCGCCTCACAGCAAGAAGGCCCGGGTTCGATTCCCGGCCTGGGCGTTTCTGTGTGGAGTTTGCATGTTCTCCCCGTGCTTGTGCGGGTTTCCTCCGGGTGCTCCGGTTTCCCCCGCAATCCAAAGACGTGCACTGTAGGAATTGGCCGTTCTAAATTGACCGTAGTTTCTCTCCTGCAGCGGCACTTGCCTTTCCATTGGATCCTTCCGGTGGCGCCGAGACAGGGGGGGGACTTGCTGCTTGGGTAACAGCCTGTCCCTCATTACTCCCTACCCAGGCTCTGTGCACTGGGGAGTATCACCAGTCGGGATACTGGCCAGAGCGCAGCCATAGTCCTTCGGGACTGACGGAGGCCTACGCGGTGTTTAAAATTTTTAACAATAAGGCAGCCAAGAGAGTAATTTAAAATAGTTATTTTTTCTGGAAGATGTAACGGTGAAAATATGAAGGATTTTGCTGCGAAACAAGACACAATCCGTTTCATCAGGTTTGAAAAAAATCAATTTCTCATGATGAATAAAAGTGATACCACACTGTAGTAAAATATGCCTGATTACAAAACAAGAAAAAAAATTGCATCTAGCAATTATTTATTTATTAATTTTCTGCCAATTCATCATGACATGTGTAATATTATATTACTGGTTTGTATCAAACAAGGAAACTGGTGTTTTGAGCAAAACTCATCAGATATTGTTTTGATCGTAAGGTTTTCCTTGTGTACACATGAGTTTGTTTACTTTGCAGCGATGTATCATCCGAACAAACCTATCCATTTTATTGGATAACCTAAAGGTGCATCCTCATCTAGTATTCCCAACATCATAAAAACATTACCTTTAACACTAACAGGATATTACATTTGCTTTTAACATTTACAATTTGTGTACACATGTATTTACTGGTGGGAGTCACAAAAGCAATAAAGCATTTATTATCAAACATCATGAACTCATATTCTTCTGCACCACTAAACTAAACCATAGTTTTCATTTAATTGTTTATTATTAAAGACATCTCATGCATTGGTCTACTCCGTTACACACACACACACACACACACACACACATATACACACACACACACACACACACACACACACACACACATATATATGCACGCGCACACACACAACCTGATGCACCTGTCACAGTTGTAAAGCAGTTTAATTTGGAATAGAACATTATTACTAGATCATAATCCTCACAACTCTTTAATATGCGAGAGGTTTGGCACAGCTACGCAAACATAGTTGCTCACACATCTATTTGAGACAATATGTTGTAAAAACAGCAATAAATCTTATTTATATACTTTCAACATAAAGCTGTCGATTTGAAAATATCATCTCAGAGGAGAGAAAGAAAAAAGAAAGTGAGAAGATTAAGAGAGTCTCACAGGACTGCTTACGGTCAGTATATAAAAGATATAAGTGAGACATTATGTTCAGTTTAACTCTTCAACATCATATTTAGTTTCCGCATTAAAACTCTTTGGAAAGATACGCAGTTGTATTATGAAAGTAAAGAATGCTGAGTAGTTCTGGACAAAGCAGTTGTCTTCAGTTAATAAAAGACTTTTCGACTTTACATCTCAAGTTTGTGCTGATAATCACCCGAACATGTTGCATTATACACTGACTGGTATTTACAGGTATCATTTAACTCATTCATTCATTTGCTGAACTGCTTAATCATAATTATGGTAAAAGGAAGGCTGGAACTGGCAGACAATCATAGGGTCAACACACACACACACACACACACACACACACACACACACACACACACACACACACACACACACACACACACACAAATTGCCTCATGGCAATTTGAAACTGCTAATTATCCTATTGTGTATTCATTTATTCATTTATTCATTTTCTGAGCTGCTTAATCCTTATTACGGTTGCAAAGAGACTGGCACCCATCTCAGCCTTCTTTGGGCAAAAGTAGAAAACACCCTGGACAGCTCGTAAGACCATTGCAGGGCACAAACACACTGACGGCTATGCAGGAACTCTTAACGAAAGTCAGTAATGGTTCCACAGACAGTAAGAGACATGGCCAGCCTTTGATAACCCAGTTAGCTGCACGGGGGGGGGGGGGGGGGGCAGTGAAGACCATTGACGGTGGGGCTTGAACCCTCAAATGCAGCACCTTACCACCAGGTCATCACTGCCCTCACAGTAAGGATTCAGTTCATCAGCTCATTTTCTGTAACCGCTTAATCCTAATTAGGGTCACGGGGAAGCTGGTGCCCATCCCAGCCAACTTTAGGCGAGGGCAGAGTACACCCTGGACGACTCGCCAGGCCATCGCAGGATGGAAACACACTGACGGCTATGCAGCTCCTCTTGTCGAAAGTCAGCAATGGTTCTTTTACATGAACCTCTCATCAGAGACAGTGAGAGACACGGCCAGCCTTTGATAACCCAGTTAGCTGCACTGGATGGAGGAGGGGGGGGGGGGGGGCAGTGACAACCTTGTGGAGAGTGGGACTTGAACCCCCAACCTTTGGATCAGAAATCCAGCACCTTACCACCAGGCCACCACTGACCTACAGGCGGAATCTTCATCCATAATGCGTAATATTCAGCTCAGTTCATTTTCTGTAACCGCTTAATCCTAATTAGGGTCGCAGGGAGGCTGGCGTCCATCCCAGCCAACTCCGGGTGAGGGCAGAGTACACCTTGGACAGCTCGCCAGGCCATCGTGTCAGTAATATTTTATGAGATAATATTTTTCATTTGGTTCAGAATTAATTTGTCCACAGATGAATAGCTATTAATCTTCTGTGTGATGTTAACTGTCTGACATGTCTCCTGTTAATGAGCTTGTGGAGTTTACCATTAACAACCCTGTAAAGAGACCTCTAATTAGAACATTTAATGAGCAAATAAAAAGTGTTTCGGTTCATCTTTATTGATAATCTTTAATTACCCCAAATAAAGCAGTATCTTGATGAACCCAGAAAATAAACAAGTCTGTGAAAGATCTTAAAGCCAAAGTTGGAAAAAGATGTATGTGTACATAATAAGACATGTTTCTTGCCACTATAGTATTCAGTACAGTGAAAACATTTTGAGATCAGACTGCAGATTTCGAGCCTGAGCAGACATTATGGCAATTAAATAATAGCTCTCACAGGCTCTGGCATTTTAGCTTCCCACCCTCTGCTCATTAACACAACACATTTTCACCTTGTACACTGTCTCACTTACTCATTTGCTGAACCGATGTATTCTCCTAGGGTCACAGGGAGGAGGGTGGCTGTCTCAGCTGACACTGAGGGAAAGCAGGGTACCCCCTGAACAGCTTGCTAGGCCGTCACACTGCAACACTCAGACAAAGGGTCGATTTGGAACAGCCACTTAACATATTGTGCACAGTCTTTCGTCTTCGGATGATGGTAAGAAACTGGAGTACCTGGAGGACGCCCAAACAATTATGAGAAAATATGCACAAAAATGCCCTTACCAACACAAGGACACAAACCCAGGACCTTCTTGCTGTGAAGTGGATGTGCTGACCCATTCACCATCATGTAAACCGAAGCTATATTGATAGGAGACCGGTGGTGGGCCGTCAGGGCCTGCAAGGCCTTCTCTGCTGGCCTAAAATATATCTGAATCACAGACTGATGTTAATTATATTTTGTCCATGAATACTTATTAAATAATTCCAAATTGTCTGTCAGCTTCCTTTCATTATTTCTCCCCTGGTTGCGCTGCTTTCCAGATGTGTGTTTTCATATTTAAGCATTTAACCAATCACATTTCAGCCATTATTTGTTGCCAGGGTCAGAAATCTACCTGGAAGCCTTTATAATCAGTTCTGCGCGCCCGGTGGCATAAAATAAGTCTCGGGAAAACAGTTGCTTTAACCAATCAGATTTAGAGTTGGCGACACCAAGGCCTTCAAGCAGGCGTACGGAAACGTCAGCGTTTTCACACCCTATGATTGGATAGTGAGAGAGTGTACTAGCCAGAGCTAGCAAACTGCATCTGTAGCGAGCTGCACAAGCAAATATATTGTTGTGTTGATTTAATAGCGGTTTTGTCCCACAATGGCTGAAGGAGGTGAAGAAACGGATTTGGTTGCAGATTTACTGTCAAAACTATTTTCAAGACGGACTTTTCAAGAAAAGCTGGACATCGTTAAGAAAGGTCGGACAACTCTGAAGCTAGCATGCCTGCCACAACGGGGAAAAGGATTTGTCTGCCGCTTTCAGTCCACTAACTACGAGCGGTGCCCCTGGCTCACAGGCTCCAAGGAACACTGCAAATCGTATTGCTGGGAGTGCTTGTTAAACTTTCATTTCGGGGACACGATGAAAGCGCTGGATCCAAAACAAAGGAAAGTATGTGGAGCTTCTTTCTCTCATTGCTGAGAGCAACACGTATTTACATTACCACCTGTCCACTAAACAAAGTGTTTAGTGGGACATCAAGCAACATACAAAACGACCTGATCACTGCTATTGCTGAAGTGATGGGGACGAGATCGGAAGGGAAGTTCATAAAGCAACATTTTTCTCTGTTATGGTGGCTGAGACGACAGACACGAGTAACGCAGCGCAGCTCGCACTGGTTCTGCTTAATGTAACAGCCACAGGTGTCAAGGAGAGGTTTGTCTGTTTGGCGGTGACCATCCCCGTGTCCACTGCTTCTGTCGAACGGACATTTTCAGCCCTAAATCGAATAAAAACTGAAGCCAGCCTGACACTAGTACGCATTTTAAATCCTCAATGGCACTCATTCATGCGTACCATGGCGAAATGATTTTGTCTTTATTTCACGTGTCAGTCAAACAGTTCGTGCCAGACAGGAATAAGCTTTGCTCATAGCTTGCTCATTCGTACCACTGAGGATGTTCCACGATGTTCCATCGATTCCTCACCATTGCGGTATTTTTGCGAATTGTTTGTGCTGGGGTGATCCAAGTTCCTCAACGTCACTCGATGGCCAGAGTTTGCTCCACATCACGCTAAAAAGGTGACCGCGCTTCCGTTTATGACATGCCTTGTCATGCCTCACAAGTGTGTGTGTGTATATATATATATATATATATATATATATATATATATATATATATATATATATATATATATATATATATATATATATATATATATATATATATATATCGGGTAGCTGGATTCATCCACCATTCATTCTTGTAGCCGTCAAGATGATGAACTCTCGAGATGCCGAGAAAATGGCATTAAATCAACAAAGTGTGTTTCTTGTAGGTGCTGCTGCATTACTACTAATTGAAGACTACGACATTGATATATGTAAGCAGCTAGAATCCACACCTGATACTTTCTTCCTCTACCTGGCATTCTGAATATGTAAATGTTATGCAACTAAACACCCTTCCCTTTAAGATACAGGACAAGTCAATGTGGACATTGCTGATTGGTTAACCGTTTGTGCGTGGCGTTGCGGAATACAGTGGTTTGAGTGCTCACCCAAAGTTAAAGGTGAGTAGACTATGATTACCTTTGAGGAAACAGTGAGAAACACAGTTCTGTCCATAACTCACTCCCTGGTCCGCCAACAGTTAATGTTGGACAATGTGTAGCAGTCACCGAACACCATGGAGGACACAAGAGCACCATTGGGGATACAGGTGTAACGTTGCACGGAATTGATTACCCGTGACGTGGTGGACATTTACATTTGCCCTCACTGTTTCCTCACAGTTTCCTTATAGTTTGCGGAAAGGTACGCAAAAGCGTGCCTGACAAAATTAATGAACATGTTTCATTTTTTGGGTCGGCAATGCCCCTCAATGGCACTCATCTCGCTCATAGTTTCCGCATTGTTCCCATGATGGTGCTCACAATTCCCGTGAAGGTACTCAATTTGACGTACCGTGGCGTACCATGAATGCGTACTAGTGTCAGGCTGGCTTTAGGCCAGAAATACGATAGGGCAGGCTTGACTTTCAGCATTAGCTTCGATGGCAATAGAAAAGGACTTCTTGATGGAATTGAAACGCACGGATAATCAGTACGATAGAGTAATTGAAATCTTATTGAGGAAAGAAAGGAGGATGGATTTTGTGTACAAATAAAACGGATTTTTGATGAGTAAAATGTGTCTGTATTCCTCAAAAAAAAATTGTAATTTTATGAGGTTATTATTGATCCTGTTTTGTGTGTCACAGCTGTAGCTGCAGTAAAAGTTTTATAGCCACAAAATAGTTATTGAGGGTTGGATTGATTCAGACTGAGCACTACTGAAGGCCTAGGTGTGAAATGCACGGCCCGCCACTGTAGGAGACTATATAGTATGCTAGGCCCTGTTTCAACAGTACAGTGGTGCTCTCTATACTATTAACTGTACTGTATTATGTTTTATGTAGTTCAGCAGCTTTGATTACTCTCACAGTCACATTATAGGACTTTCTTCCATTGGGGAAAATAGGTTAAATACTTATCACAAGTAAAATTCAGTAAAATAATTACATTTGGAATTTCAACAAAGGAACCCATGTGTGCATCATAGTCACATCATGAAAAAACATATTTACATAATGCTAATATTGCTATTTACTCAAATATTCAATGACTAATGGGAAGCTGTGCGGTCTATAAACCTTGGATGTCACCCCACAACATTTCTTAAGTGATATGCAGTGGTATCTTGACTTTTGAGTGTCTTTCATAACAAATTTTTACTTGATAAGAGCTTCAATCCCACAAAAAAATCTCTGCTAGGGAAATGGCTTTTCTTGGCCGATTAGTCTCGTATTCTTCCGTGTGTATACTTCAGCATGGCAAAAAAAACATGTTCCCCAGGGTCATACCCCCCCCCCCCCCCCCGGAATTACGCTGTGCCCCCAAGGGGGGCGTGCCCCAGTATTTGAGAAGCACTTGCCTTGTGGGAGCTCACGATGAGCCTTTCCTTGCTGGCATTCGTAGTGTTCACATGCACCAAATTCTCCTCCTCCTCCTTCTTTGTTATGCACCACCTCATGCCTGTCCACAGGACTTCATCGAGCCCACATGACATCTTTGATCAGAAGGATTAGTTGACTTATTTTTTATTCTTGTTTCATTATTACCGTATTGGACATAATAAACACCCAGGGCGCTTTAAAAAATTGGAGTGGGTGGGCGCTTATTAAAATGTTACTAATGGGAGTGGAATGGTAAGTGCTTATTACCATCGATGTGGAAAACATGAATAGTAACCGAACAATAAAAGAGTTAACTGGTATTTGTGTTATTCATTTTGTAGTATCAACCAAATTACTTACATGAAAGCTGAAAATAAACAGAGAACAGCATAAATTTTTATTAAAAGACCCCTTACTTTCCCCTCCCGGTGTTATTCCTTTAAACATTTTCCCGGAAGTAAAATCGAGCCAATCAACATGAATGTCAACTTTAGCACATGGCCAGGGACATCTTTAAATTCATGAAGTTAGTGAGCAGGAGAATCGGGTGAAAAATCCTCGTCATCACTTTCTGATACGTAGCTCCATATCTGGCTCATCACTCCATTCATTCAGAGCATCCCATAGTTTTGCTGTAACAATTTCTAATGGTTCATCGCTTGTTGGACATTTACCAAGAGAACACAGAAAAATATTTTCCTGTTTTTTAAAGCACAGCGGAACAATCAAATGTGTTGTTACTGATAAACATTATAGACATTCCCCAGTGGCAGGGGGTCTTGAAATACCATGTAAACTCACTTTTACAGGCAGTGACTGCCTTATTTTACAGTTACAGAGACTGATCAAATAAAATTGGTAAGTTTGATCTAGCATTTTGCTCTCAGTACACATGGATGGTTATTAGACGTGAGATCAAAAACCCTGGGGGGGCTCATTGGAGCAGGGCGCTTATTACATCGTATTAAGGTGGGCCATGTCTCTCACTGTCTATGGTGAGAGGCATGTAAAAGAACCATTTCTGACTTTCATAAAGAGTAGCGGCAAAGACGTCAGCATGTTTCTGTCCTTTGCTAAGGGTTGTGTCAGGAAGGGCACCCAATAATGCCCAAGCCTGGAATGCAAACCCAGAGCTTTCTTGCTGTGAGGCAGATGTGCTGTCCATTACGCCACTGTGCCAGCCCTCCAACTCAAGACTGTGTCCATTTTGAAGTTTATTGGTAAACAATTTCATAAAGAAAATATGGGAAAAATAGGGCCCAATTAATATCTACACCTGCTAGTCCAATTTCCAAATGCAAAATTTGGAAATAAAATATTGTTCAAAATACAGTTAAAAAAGCCATGATTTGTTACTTTATGTAAAGTTTACCGAGCTGACAACAGTATAAAAAAGGGGGGGTGTTAAATATTCTAATTAGCCGACCTGAATTCGGTAAATATCTAAAAAGTTATAATTAAATGCTTGCAACCTACTCAACGAAAGGAGATTTCAAATACTGTAGTTTGCAAGAATGAATTGAGTGGAAATGTTTACCAGGTGACTCGTATCATAACTGGGCATTCAAGTAGCATTCACTAAAGGCTTTGTATTTGTAAGCAAGGAGAACCCCATTTGTGTGACAAAGTAATAAGAAATTTGTTTGTTCTTTAAAAAAGAACTTTTCTCAATGCATGATTGCAAAAAAACATCTACAGTACAGAAAGGCTCAGGGAACCTGGATATATCTCAAAGTGTTAAGAGCAAGGTCGAAAACCATTGCTAAATGCCTCAAAGGGTAGTGTCTGAGAAACTGTTATACAATTGTGACAAATGTAGTCACATTGGCTCAGGAGTACTTCATCAAGCTGTTTTCACTTAACCTGGTCTGCCACTGCATCCAGGAATGCAGCCAGAAACTGAATTGTGAAAAGGGATTCCATAAATCAATTATATCAACTATATGGCTTGAATGACAGTGGGTGCTTCTGTTGTTCCATATTTTAGTATGTTTTATTTATTTATTTATTTTGGGGGGAGGGTGTCATTTGTCCAGTTTACCATGCTAAAGATAACAATAAACATTCAGATGTTATAAGAGAAATGATGCAAACGCCAAAATCTGAGATGTTATGGGATGGCATGGGCTAGTTTTATGTGTATCAGTGTACCACTGACCCAAGGATTTTCAGAGAGACAAATTCTGTCATCGGGACAACATTTCTTTCCAGAACATCCATGCTTATTTCAATGGGGCAATGCCAGGCCTCATACTCCATGAACTATATCAGTGTGGTCTTGAAATGTGATTGACTGGCTTACTGGGAATCCAGGTCTGTCTCACACAGAAAATGAAGGAAGAATGAAAAGGAGAAACAAACAACAGTATTCACGGACTATTGAGCAGCTGAAATCTTGTATCAAGCAAGTATGAATAAAAAAATTCAAATCGCAACGCTGTAACAAATACAGTGGTACCTTGACTTACAAGTGGCTTTAATAACTAAGTTTCCGTGATACGAGCTTTGATCCCACCAAAAATCTGCCCCATCCAACGAGCAAAATGTTGACTTATGAGCTCTGCTGGGGAAATGGCTTTTCCGGGCCGATTATCCTTGTGTTCTTCCGCGTGTATTCCTCCACGCTCCGAGAACGCCTTGTGCAGTGCTTTTCAATTATTTTCTGTGATGCCCCCTATAAGAAGAAGAAAAAAAAAAACATTTCAGCCCTGCGCTGGACTATAAATAGTGTTTACTGCATTTCATATGATTTGCTCGCTGATTTTTCCTCAAACCATAAGGAAGTTGGTGAGAGCGCCACTGCCAACTAGTGTAGAGGATGTGCAATGCAGATAAAGCTGGTCCAGTATATTAAAAAAGCATGTTCCCCAGGGTCATACATGCCAATTAGCATGTGAATTCCTCCAAGATCCTTTCTGCGCCGGAATTTGTAGCGCGCACGTGCACAAAAGTTTTTATTTTCTGTGGTTCGGATTTTGTGACTTTTTAGTCTTATTTTTTATTGTGCATGTCCCAGTGTTTCTAAGATAGGTGGTAAGAAGGTGGCTGTTGTATTCGAGAGGAAAAAATCGATTTCTCTTGAAACAAGGCTAAGTTAATGTTAAGTGCTATTCTTCAGTTCAGATGCACTTACTGTATTATTTATTGCCTTATTATTTATTCTTGTTTTATTATTATTTATTGTTAATTACAGTATTATTAATGTTACTGTACATGTGTTATTATTATGAAACATTTATTGTTTTTACAGATTATATGAGTTTGGGAGGGGGTTTGATTAATTGGTTTTCTATTATTTCCTATGGGAATTTTTGTTTTATCTAATGAATGTTTTGACTTACGAGCCTGTCCTCGGAACAGATTAATTTTGTAAGTTGAGGTAACACTGTATTATCATCAGGTCCCAGATAATTAAAAAAGTAAACTTAAAAGTGGCATAATATAATGGTAAACATGCCTCTGTTCCACACTTTGGTGAATGTGTAACAAGCAACAAGCATTTGTGCTACATATAAATAGCCCAGAGTTGTGGCCGGACGATCATCTGCCTGTTGTGGCGGTAACCCCCGAACCTGGTGGTGGACACATGTGGTGAAGGGGGCCATCCAGCTGAAAAAGGAGGTCTATTGGGTCTTATTGGCCTGTGGGACTCCCAAGGCAGCAGACAGGTACCGGCAAACCAAACAAGCTGCAACCTAAGTTGTCGCCGATGCAAAATCTCAGGTGTGGGAGGAATTTGGTAAGGGCCTGGAGAGCGATTATCGATTGGCCTCACAAAGGTTCTGGACCACCGTTCGATGTATCAGGAGGGGGAAGCAGTTTTCCACAAGTACTGTTTATAGTGGAAGTGCTGAGCTGCTCGCCTTGACTGGAGAAGTTGTCGGGAACTGGAAGGAATACGTCGAGGATCTCCTCAATCCAACTCTCCCTTTTTGGAGGAGGCAGACCCTAGAGGTTTGGGAAGGGGTCTGCCCCTCACTGGAGTGGAGGTCACTGAGGTAGTCAAAAAGCTCCTCAGTGGTTGGGCTCCAGGGTGGATGAGATCTGCCCTGAATATCTCAGGGCTTTGGATGTTGTAGGACTGTCTTGGTTGACATCATCAGGGGCCGTACCTCTGGATTGGCAAACCAGGGTCGTAGTCCCCCTTTTTAAAAATGGGGACCAGATGATGTGTTCCAATTATCGTGGAATCACACTCCTCATCCGACCCAGAAAAATCTATGCACAGGTACTGGAGAGGAGGATCAGACCGATAGTTGAACCTCAGATTCAGGAAGAACAATATGGTTTATGTCCTGGGCATGGCACTCTCAACCAACTCTATATGCTCTACAGAATTCTGGAGGGGGCGATGGGAACTTGGGAGAGCAGGAGATCGACAGGCGGATCACTGCAGCCTCTGTTGTAAAGTAGAGCCAATACCAGTCCGTCATGGTGAACATGGAGCTGAGCTGCAAGGCGGAACTCTCAATTTACCAGTTGATTGACATTCCAGCCCTGACCTATGATCATGAGCTTTTGGTAGCGACCAAAAGAACAAGATCACGGGCACAAGTGGCTGAAATGAGCTTCCTTTGCCGGGTGGCAGGGCTTTCCCTTTGAGATAGAGTGAGAATCACAGCCATCCAGAGGGAGCTTGGAGTAGAACCACTGCTCTTCTGCATTGAGAGGAGCCGGTTGAAGTGGCTCGGGCATCTGGTTAGAGTGCCTCCCGAACGTCTCCCTGGTGTGGTGTTTCGGACATGTCCAACCGGGAAGAGACCCCGGGGTCAACCCAGAACACGCAGCAGGCAGTATGTCTCTCAGCTGATCCTCAATGTCCCCCGGAAGAGCTGGAGGAATTGGCTGGGGAGAAGGATGTCTGGGCCTTATTGCTTAGGCCGCTGCCCCCACGACTGGATTAAGAGGAGGAAGATGATGATGATGATGAATTGCATTTAAAAAATTTCTCTGGAGAAGATGAATAAGAATCTTAATATTAATAAATAAGAGGAAACCTACATTAATCTTGGAAGAACCTTAATACCACACTTGCATACACACACACACACACACACACACACACACACAGAGAGCGAGAGAGAGAGAGAGAGAGAGAGAGCGAGAGAGCGAGAGAGGGGCATAGAGTTTACTTCTGTCTATATTTAGAGTGTCAATTAACTCTGTTTCTCATTCCACTGGGACTTCCTGTAAACTCCTGTTTGTCACTTCCAGGCTCCCTTACTTTCAATCAGTATGGATTTTATTTATTTATTTATTTATTTCTGTTCGTTTCTCTTTTTCTGTATCCATTATACACTGCCAGGCTTTCCGTTGTTATTAGAGGTTTGTGAGCATTTGTGTGTTTTTGGGTTTTTTTTTTTTTTTTTTTTTTTTTTTTTGAAGAAACTGCAATGGGAATTAATAAGCATTCTGAGTGGATCTGAGCATTTTACAGGATGGTGTGAGGGCAGTTTGATGAGTGGTTGCTAGGCAATGGTGTCACTGCCATCTGTTGACTTCTTGGTACATGTTGAACCCCACCTCAGTAGTGTTAGTTTTTGTTATTGCAGAGGGGGTGCATGGCTCATTTGTTGTCTTTGTTTTTCACAGAAAACAAAAATGCACAAGAGACTCAAACTTAAAATCTACACCAGACGTTCATACATTTTATGATTTAATAAATAGAACAAACAAATTAGCAGCTTAATGAAAAGTCAATGCTTCGTGAAAATATCTGTGCATGAAAACATTTAATTTAATTGTAAGATCCACAATTAAATGCTTCAAATTCTACATAAAAATTATCAGTCAAATGTAATCATTACTAAATTAATTAGTAAATAATATAATGAAGATTTGTCTGTTGACATTGTGTGAGAAGAGATGAGGACATGCTGAGGTGGAGAGAGTATGTGTGGGTGGGAGGGAGATAAAGACACAGAGGGAGAAAGAGATGACAACTGAGTGGTGAGAAATGAAAATGAATATAATATAGAATCAGGAAGGGTCAGAAATCTCTACGAGTCAAATCTACCATTACAGTACTGGTGCTACAAGACTATAACCATAGCACTAATCATATTAATTAATCAATCAATTGATTCAGTAATTCATTCGTTCATTCCACACCTCTCCTGAAAATGGGGCAGTGATAAAGGTGATGGATCACTGATCCTAAGGTTGGGGGTTCAAGCCCCACTCTCAGCGAGTTGTCACTGTCCCTCCAGTGCAGATAACTGGGTTATCAAAGGCCGGCCATGTCTCTCACTGTCTATGGTGTGAGGTTCATGTAAAAAAACCATTGCTGACTTTCGACAAGAGTAGCTGCATAGCCATCAGAGTGTTTCTGCCCTGTGATGGCCTGGCGAGCTGTCCAGGGTGTACTCTGCCCTTGCCCGAAGTCGGCTGGAGTGTGGATGAGCGCCAGCCGACTTCGGGCAAGGGCAGAGTACACACACCCTGGACAGCTCGCCAGGCCATCACAGGGCGGAAGTCGGCTGGGATGAGCGCCAGCCTCCCTGTGACCCTAATTAGAATTAAGCGGTTCAGAAAATGAATGAATGGACTTCTCCTGAAATGACATACTATGTGCTTAATTGCATAAAATTGTTCATGTAGTGCCTAGCAAATTACACCACAATGTACCATAGAAGCATGAACACTCATTCATTTTCTGAACCACTTCAGAACCACTTAGAAATAATTAGGGTCACCTGGAGGCTGGCACCCATCTCAGCCAACTCTGGGTGAGGGCAGAGTGAACCCTGAATGGCTCATCAAGCCATTGCAGAAACACTCTGACAGCCATGCAGCCTACTCTTGATAAAAGTCATCAACGGTTCCTTTACATGAACCTCCCACCGCAGACAGTGAGAGACATGGCTGGCCTTTGATAACCCAGTTATCTGCACTGGGGGGGGGGGACAACAGTGATGACTGTTGACAGTGGGGCTTGAACCTACAAGCTTGAGATTGGTAATACATCATCTTACCACCTGCCCACCCACTAAACATTTTATGATAACCATCTGTACACCTTCTCAATGATCTTATCCATCAGTCATGTGGAAAGAGCTGGTGTTATAAAGCCAATTTGCAAAGACAATTTTCTGTACATCTTTGCTGTGTAAAAAGTTGATCCTCATGTAACATGTTTCTGGAAACTATTTCCCGCACAGCTTCAGGCTCAGGAGCATGGTACAAGTTCTTGATTTAATTTTACTGTATTTTGATTTGAACTCACTTAGAATGCAAGAAGATGAATAATTAAGCTTGGTGACAGAGGTTAACATTTCAAGTTGACTGTATAATGTCGGCTTAGTGTTTGCATCAACCATTATGATAGCGGTATAATTGTTGGTGCTAGAAACGCCGATTCAAGAATTTCTGTAAGTGCTGATCCCCTGAGATTTTGACACAGAACAGTTTCAGAATGGTGCCAAAATAAAAAATAAAAAATAAAACAGGGACTTCAGCGTATGGATTTTATTGTTGTTGAATACATAGGTCAGGAAAGAATGGTCAGAGTTTTAAACTGACAAAATGGATATGGTTCCACAGGTGCCAAAAGCGTGAATCCATAGACCCTACCTGCCTTATGGCCTTATGTCAAGAGTCCAGTTTGATGGAGGTGATGCATTGGGGTTTTTTTTTTGGCTCTTTTGGCCCATTAATACCAATCACTCAATGCTTGAATAAAGCAACGGTAAAGCTCATAGCCTGAAATACATCTACTTTTGAATGTGCAATATTTGATTCCAGTCTTCATTATAGAACCGTTCAAGCTCAGACAAATTGTCGAGTAAAGTTTGGTGGGGCAGCACTGTGGTGTTGTGGTTAGCACGTCTGCCTTACTTCAAGAAGGTCCTTGGTTTTATTCCCAGCCCAGGCATTTCTGTATGTAGTTTCTGTATGCTTGATGGTGTTTCCTCAGGGTACTCCAGTTTCCTCCCACAGTCCAAAAACATGTACAGTAGGCTAACTGACTGTTCCAAATCACCCTGAGGTGTGACACAACCTGAATGGTTGTATGAGAGTTCGCCTTGGCCTGGTGAGCTGTCCAGGGTGTACTCTGCCCTTGCCCAAAGTTGACTGAGATGGGCGCCAACCTCCTTGAATACCCTAATTAGGATTACAGTAAGTGGCACAGAAAGTGAATGGATAGAATGAATTTTGGTGAGCTTCAGTCTGTAACTTGTACTACAGTTTTTCAACAGGGTAAAGAAAAACTTTCATCTTTTCCCTCCTTCGACAGCTTTGTTTTCAACTTTTCTGTGTATTTCAGTGTCTTTTTAGAATGGTTTCTTTCACTATGGACGTTACTGTGCTCCTCTGAGGTGTTTTGTTTTGTATCCAGCTGCTGAGCTGTATGTGTCCACAACATTGTCCCTGATATCTCAGAAGAAGACCTCCAGATGATAATGAACCATTTCTCTTCAGCATGTAGAAGATTTGGCCTTATTATCAGCCTCAAGAAGACTGAAGTGATGTATCAGCCAGCTCCTCAGAAAGTCTATGCTGAGTCCACCATCACCATCGAAGACACAAGGCTAAATGTGGTTGACAGATTCACTTATCTGGGAAGCATCCTGTCTTGATCAGTCGACCTGGATGATGGACTGAACCAACTGAAAGCAAGTCTTTTTTGGGTGCCTCAGAGGAAAGCTGTGGAATAAGAGGGGTATAAAAGGTATACAGAGCAGTCATCATACCCACACTCCTCTATGCCTGTGAAACATAGAATACCTACAGACACCATATAAAGAAATTAGATCATTTTCATCTCAGCTGCATCTGCAAAATCTTGGGTAGCCTCTGGCAGGACAAAGTTCCAAATACTGAAGTTCTGCATAGGGCAGGAATGCCTGGCATAGAAGCCTTGCTGATAAAATCACAACTCAGATGTGCAGGACATTTAGTCCGTATGTCTAACAGCAGAGTACCAAAAGCAATTTTCTATGAACAGCTGAAAATTGATCAATGCAAGCATGTTGGTCAATACAAATGGTATAAAGATACAGTCAAGGTCAGCCTGAAGAAGTGCCACATAGATGACTACCACTGGGAGGAGCTAGCAGAGAATCGGAAGAGCTGGAGATCCATCAGTCACAAGGGCATCAGGCAATTTGAAGACAAGCATATCCAGGCTGTTCAAGAAAAACACCAACTGTATAAAACTAGAACACACGAGGCAGTTACATCAGGACCAGCCTGTGATGTGTGTGGTCGTATATGACGCTCCAAGCTAGGACTCATCAGCCATCAGAGGGTCCACAAATCAAGACAAGGAATGAATACATGAATAGGAGCTCTTTATCGTATCGACAGACAACCAACCCTTTTCCTTGAGTTATGTAAATTTTTTTTTTAGCCTTAAGGATTTTACAAAAAGAATGCAAACCCATTTTTTTCAGCTATTGAACATTGATGAAAGCATCGGCGCATTATCTCTGGATACTGAACTATAAGCTACTCAGTGTACCTCATTCAGACTTCATGACATTTTGCGCCATTTTAAAGAAATTAGCCAATAAGTGATTGAGCTAGTAATCCAAGAATGTCCAGAAATATAATATTCAATGTAGTTAATTAATTATTATCTTTATTAGTTTGGTCAGTACAAGGAAATTCCAGACCTTGGGAATTGCTCAGTCATTCATCAAAGCCTTAGTCTGGAATTTGCATGTATTAACCTTTTTAAGATTTTGAAGTAGTAGTTGTTGTTTTTGTCGTTTTCAGAACTGTTGCTATTATATCTTTAATTTGGGCATTGTAATTTGAATTGTGTAAATACAAACGGAATTTGTGTGTGTGTGTGTGTGTGTGTGTGTGTGTGCGTGTGTGTGTGTGTGTGTGTGTGTGTGTTTATCTCAGGCTGCAAAGCAAAAATAAACAAATCAATTAATAAATACTACTACTACTACTACTACTACTACTACTACTACTACTACTACTACTACTAATAATAATAATAATAATAATAATAATAATAATATTTTGAAGAGATTGACATTTTTTTTATACCAACTATTTTATTTACCAACTATATACTAAATATTTGTTTTTGGGGAGTGGTAAAAAAGTTGTAGGAGTAGTGGTATCTCACAAAAACAGAACAATCTGTGCATACAATGCAAGGACTTGAAAAAAAAACTAAAAACAAACAAAAACAAACAACCAAAAATCCCCAAAGCAAAACAAACAAAAAACCTTTGCACTGAACTAGGAACCCTCAGTAATGTTATTGTGGGTTCCTGATTCATTCAGAGTGTTTTTTATTTTTTATTTTTGCCATCATCATCATCATCATCATCATCATCATCATCATCATCATCATCATCATGCTGCACTCTAAATATATTTTGTTTGAAATTCAGTTCATTTTCTGTAACCACTTCATCCTAATTAGGGTCGCGGGGAGGCTGGTGCCCATCCCAGCCAACTCAGGGCGAGGGCAGAGCACACCTTGGACAGCTCGCCAGGCCATCGCAGGGCGGAAACACGCTGACGAAAGTCAGCAATGGTTCTTTTACATGCCTCACACCATAGACAGTGAGAGACATGGCCGGCCTTTGATAACCCAGTTAGCTGCACTGGGGGTTTGTTTGAAATATGTAATTTATATACAGGAACGTGAAAAATAAGTAAATCACATTGAAATACTCAAACAAACAAATGTTTTCCTCTCTTTGATACAGTGCCTACTGATAAAAGTGATGAAGTACACTTTTAAATATTTACTTTTTAGTTATTTATAATTTATTAATATCAAGTCTTTTAAATTAGAATTAGGTTTTCCAGATCAGATCCATTAATTAGAGCCTGTCTTATTTAAACCTGACATTTAGAGTCTGGTATTCTCTTTGCGACTGAACTGTGTGCTGTCGTCATGCCAAGATCTAAGTGCTCTTTAAAACCTTCATAAAACAAAGGTTGTGCATGTCCAAGATTCTGGCAAAGGATTTATAAAAAGCTTTAAATTATTTAAAATAAGTCATTCCACTGTAAAGAAAATCACCTGGAAGTCGTGTAGGGAAAAAAACAACAACAGCTGCCCGCTTGTCCTGTCAGCTTCAACAAATTTAGTCTAATTGCAGGTAATTTGCTGCCAAAGATGCAGATAGTTCTTGCAACTGTGTATATGTCTACAAATCTGGACAAATTTGACCTGCATGGGAGACATGCCAGGAAAAATAATTTTCTGTCCGCACATAACATTACAATTTCGCGATAGTTTGTATGTGACCTTTATGCAAAGGCCAAGCCTTTTGGAATACTGTAATGGGCTTCGGACAGAGAAATCATACATAGAGTTGTTTGGCCACAGTAACGGTATACATGTGCACTTGAGAAGAATCTCATATCAACTATGAAACCTAACAGAGAAAATATGGCTTGAGGTTGTGGTTCTGCCTCGGGGATTGTACAGCTTGCAGTCACTGATTCATCTACGAATCCTGATCATATCAAGGAGTGCTTGAAGATAATGTGAGGCCATCTGTCAAAAAGCTGAAATTGAACAAGAGGTGGACTTTTCTAGGAGGGGATTTGAAAAGGGCAACACATGCAAGAAAACCTTCAAAGATCTGGCAGCTGGAGGAAAAAAATAGTCCAGAAGTTCAACAAGCCTATGTCAGAGACTAGTGGACAATTATGCAAAACATCTGCAAGAAGTTCTTTCTGCTGAAGGGAGATGGATGTACTTACTTTTTCCATGGAAGTATTTTGTTTTGAATAAATAATTTATTTTAAAATTTGGTTTTGTTCAAGTATATTATCTTAATTGTAGTCAATATATATGCAGTCACTGTATTAAAGAGAAATAAAATGTGAATAATAAAAGAAATATATAACATACTACACTGTTGCTTATAAATCAGTAACGTAAGGTAAAGTCCTTTGGGCTTATTACACCCGAGCCATGGTGGCTCATCAGGAGGCGGTGCTTATCCCCGGTTTCCATAACGTGAAACAACTAGGAGTTCAACTCCTCCTGGATGGGACGCTGGTCCATCGCAGGTTCCCTTCCCAGTATATTTTACTGGTACCCATTTATACTGCTGGGTGAACAGAGGCACACTTGTGGTTAAGACCTTACCCAGGGTTCTTAGCACAGTGGGGGTCCAACTGGGATTTGAACTCACAACCTCCCGATCATGAGGCCAGCACCCTAACCACTACACCACTGACCCCATTGTTTATAAAACAGTAACCTGAACTTATCCTTGTGGATAATGAAAATGGTAATCGACTGTTTCCCCTTGCTAGTTCACCTTCATTGAATATACCCGTATATACGGGTTACTATAGTGACTTATAATAAACCACTTTACTGTACGCAACATATTTTATTGTTGATCTATGTGACCAATAGCCAAAAGAAATATCTTTTTTTTTTTTATGGCTTATAAAATACTAGAGGAAGACATTGTCTTGACCGCACCCCCATTGCTTAAATTCCATTCAAGTATATTTCAGATCTATCGGAAATGCTGGTTTGCAGCTTTTGAGAAGCCTGGATATTTTGTATAGCATATGAAAATAATTAAATGAAAATAAAAAAGACGACATATTTACTACACATCCTCCGATTAGTTTGCAGTGAGATGAATTACCACCACTCTTCTGTCAGCTCATTTTGTCCTCCACATTCAAAACTATTCATTTATTCATTTTCTGGAACTGCTTAATCCTAATTATGGTCACAGGGAGGCTGGCACCCATCACAGCTGACCCTGGGTGAGGGCAGAGTACACCCTGGACAGCTCGCCAGGCCATCACAGTGCAGATTCATAATTATATGAAGTTTATGAATGAATGTGAAACTACTATGGGGCAAGTGGTGGCCTAGTGGACGGTGCTGGATTACTGATCACAAGGACAGGGATTCAAGCCCCACTCTGACGGGGTTGTCACTGCTGCTCCCCCCACTGCACTTAACTGGGTTATCAAAGGCCTGCCACATCTCTTACTGTCTATGGTGACAGGCATGTAAAAGAACCATTGCTGAGTTTTGTCCTTTGTCAAGAGTAACTGCATAGCTGTCAGTGATGGCCTGACGAGCTGTCCAGGGTGTACACTGTCCTCACGCAGAGTTGGCTGAGATGGGTGCCAGCCTCCCCGCGACCCTACTTACGATTAAGCACTTCAGAAAATGAATGAAACTGCTATTTGCATATAATAGGGAGACTTGATAGTGTTGTTGAATTACAATTCACTGAATTACCTTCCATTAAAATACCATCAGAGTTTCATTCTAGTTTGCTATCAATATTTAGAATTGTGAGATGGAATTAAACCTACTCTTGGTGAAACTGTCCTTTTTTGTTTTCATCTTTCTTACATACACATTCTTTCTGAGTGTAAGAAATAATTTTGAAGCAATGAGAGAGATTTTAGGAGAGACAATTAAAAGAAGAGAAAGCTGAGGCTGAGGGCCTCAACAGGTGATATCTCCAGGGGTTCATATTTTATACTGTACGGAAAAGAAATAAAAGTAGGTATTAGGAAATTATATTATTTGTTGAGGTCATAAAAATCTTTTGTGTCAATTCCTTAAAATGAAACTCTCCAAAGTTGGCATAGAGTTAGATGCTGAAACTAATCTAGAGTGTTTATTACAAAATAAAACCTTGCTGCTTATTTTCATTTCAGTCTCGCTATTGGTCTTTTGGGGGTGGATGGTCAGGCAAGGAGAACATAGACTTACAACATAAGCTGTCTTATTGATTTAATGGTAATTATGGTATGTGTAGAATTAATTTGTTTTAGTTTTTATGTGCAACACACACACACACACACACACACACACACACACACACACACACACACACACACACACACACACACACACACACACACACACACACACACACACTTTCTTTATCAATATCGCCTTCCTTTATTTGCCCTTGACAAAGTCAGCTGCAAAAAACTAAAAAAATAAATTAAACAGACCAGATTAAAGAGTCTGAATGAACAGGGATGTGTTTGTTTCTGACTAAGATGGGTTTCTCAGAACCATAAACGCTTTTGATGTGAACTAATTAGTCTACATTCATAATTAAAGGGATAATTTACAGGGAAACACTGTGTCATCTTCTCATCTTTTATCTATACCGCTGATGCATCAGGATCATAGGGGCAGCTGGAGCCTCCTCACGGTATGGTACTGAGATTTGAACTGAGAACCTTCTCACCCAGAGGCAACATTGCGAACCACTATGCCACCCATTCACCACATAAATTAAAATTTATTAAGGATGGCATGCAATAAAACACAAGCCTCATTGGTTGTTACACATGCAATGTGCCTTTATTAGAGCTCAACCTGAGATAATAATCAGGATCCGGGGTCAATATTTAACTGAGGTTTATCAGGTTTAGCAAAGGATATTAAAATCAATTAGGAATTCAAAGAGCTGCAGGAAATTATGAAAACATAAGATAAATATATACCTGGAACAAATTGTAAAAAGAAATAGCTTGGGTGTTTGAACAGTGATGGTTCATAATTTATTCATATTATTTGTTTGGATTTTCGCAAAATACATGTGTGTGAATGACAAGGACCCAAGAGGAACGGTGAGGTTACAGGGGGCAGAGATAAAGAAGGTGGAAGATTTTAAGTACTTAGGCTCAACAATCCAGAGCAATGGAGAGTGTGGAAAAGGGGTGAAGAAGCGTGTGCAGGCAGGTTGGAATGGTTGGAGAAAAGTATCCGGTGTGATGTGTGATAGGAAGGTATCGGCAAGAATGAAAGGAAAAGTGTACAAGACGGTGATGTTGTATGGTTTAGAAACAGTGGCCCTGGGGAAAAGACAGGAGGCGGAGCTGGAGGTAGCATGAAAATGTTGAGGTTCTCTTTGGGAGTAACGAGGATGGATAGGATCAGGAATGAATACATCAGAGGGACAGCAAATGTTAGAGGTTTAGGAGACAAAGTCAGAAAGGCTAGATTGAGATGGTTTGGACATGTACAGAGGAGGGATAGTGAGTATATTGGTAGTAGGATGATGGTTGGAACTACCAGGCAGAAGGCCAAGAGGAAGACCAATGAAGAGATTTATGGATGTGGTGAAGGAGGACATGAAGGTTGCTGGAGTAAGAGTAGCAGATGCAGAGGACAGGGTGAGATGGAGGCAGATGATTTGCCGTGGCGACCCCTGAAGGGAACAGCCGAAAGGAAAAGAAGATTTGTTTGGGTTTTCGGAATCTTGTTTGTGTTATGTTCTGTAGTTGATGATATATTCAAAGTCTTCACAACTATGTATTCATTGTTAAATTGGATGGAATTTATCGTATTGAAATGTGGGATACACCCTGAACTACTTGAAAGACCATTGAATGACCAACACACACACACACACACACACACACACACACAGAACCATTTTATACTAACATCTATGGGGAGAACATTCAAATCCCCACACACAAACGCCCTCGCTGGGTCGAGGACTTTCTTGTTGTGCTAACTACTACATCTAGACTTTTACGTTGAGGGAAAAGTATCCTGAAATAGTTCCACAAATACAGCTTTTTGCAGAATAGTGAACCTCAGATGCAATGATGCTTTATTTTTTAATATACCCAGTTATCTTATACTCCCATTTCACTGGAGTACGGAATGCAATGATCGTGGCGGAAAGGCGTGGAACGCAGTCTAAGGAAGAGCTTCGGCATTTTTACATGGATAATGGGTCAAAATCCTACGAAAAAGTGGAAATTCGGAATACTTTCGGAACGTTCATAGCATGTGCGGAACAGGCACGGCAAAGTACGGTACAATTTCGGAATAAGTACGGAAAAGCCCACGGATAAACTGCAAGCAAGTACGAATAGCTACGGATTGCAAAGGAATACTTTCGAATAATTCATGGATTGTTCACAGAAAGCACAGAACATTCGAGGAATAACTATGGCATTAATCCATTTGAGAAGGAAGAGCTTCGGAATGATTGCAGAAACACGCGGAATGGAAGCGGAATGTTTACGTTCAACACGGAATGATTCGTAATGGAACCACGTTTCAATCCAGGTTAACCGGCAAAGATCAAAGGATTTGCTCCATCTATAAATAAGCACACTCGACCAAGGAATCTCATTCTGCCAAGTGATCACGTACTGGAAACACTTCCAGAAGCTCTCCCAAAATGGACAAGGCCAGAGAAATGGCTGACTTGGAACTGCTTCACTTGCTGCTATTGCTTCACGAATGCAATGAAATGCAACAAGACATTGTCATCGACTGCAGAAGACGAGAAAAGCGAAGGAAATACACACCCAAACGCTTCTGGGTACATCCATGGCTGAGGGTGGAATGAAGAATTGGTCTTGGGAACTATGACAACCTTATGGAGGAGCTCCATTTCAAAGACAAGCAGCCCTTCTTCAACTATCTCCGGGTCCCACCTGAACCGTTCGACGAGCTGCTGATGGTTTTGGCTCCTCGACTGACAAAGAAGGATGCTAACTTCGGAAGTGCACTCAGTCCTGGTCTGAAACGAGCTCTCACCATGCGTCATCTGGCCTCGAGTGATAAGTATCCAACTCTGGCCTTCAACTTCAGGGTATCTTGTCACACCATAGCAAGTTTCCTACCAGAGGTCTGTCAGGCCACCTTCGATCATTACAGATACGAGGTCATACAGTGACCACATACTGTGCAGGAATGAAAATCACTCAACTGGGATTTCCAGGGTAAATGGAACCTGCCTCATGCCGTTGGAGGCTTGGATGGGAAACACATCGCCATTAGAAAACCACCATCTTCAGGAACTTTTATCACAACTAAAAGGGATTTTTCTCCATTGTTCTGCTAGCACTGGTAGACGCCAACTACAGGTTCCTATTGATAGATGTCAGTGGCATGGGCCGCATGTCTGATGCCCAGATATTCAATGCCTCAGAGCTCAGAGAGTGCATCGAAGATGGCACCATCAACTTCCCCACACCAGAGCCTCTGCCCCAAAACGACACTGACCTGCCATACTTCATTGTTGGGGACGATGCGTTTGCTCTCAGGAAGCATCTTATGAAGCCATATTCCATGCAAGGCCTTACAGAGGAAGAATTGGCGTACAACTACAGGATATTCAGAGCACGTCGAGTCATTGTGAATGCATTTGGCATCTTGGCAAATCGCTGGCAGTTCCTACTGTCTACACTGCAACAGGACCAGATGTAGTCAGACTTATGGTTGAAGCTGCTGTCTGTATTCATAACATCATGAGGATGAGATACACTGTCACCCAGGTTGCAGTTTTGGACCGAGAAAATGATGACCACAACATTATTCCAGGCCAGTGGTGTGAAACGGCTAATATGCATGACTTGTGGTGGGTCCCAACAGAGACACTGTAGAGGCCAAGAAACAGCGAGAGTACCTGAAGCTCTACTTCAACAGTGAAGTTGGACAAGTCTCTTGGCAGCCATATACCACCAGCCAGGAGCAAGTGTGAAAATGTACAATATTGTAAACACTGTGATGTCCTTCATTGAACTCCCTATGTATATGCTGGTTTCTGTTGGTGATGTAATTGTGTTTTCATATTGACTCTAGGTTATATTAGTCTTTTAAAATTTTTAACTTTGTTTTATTACTGCCTAGTGTCAATATGTTCCTATTATTTGCACCTTCAATAAATCATTCCTAACTACAAAACATGCACAGAAGTCAGAACCATAGTGATTATAATTTCAAAACTTTAATACATATTAAACATTAAACAAAGCAAACAGAAAACAGGGAAAAATTGAAATCAAAAACACAGTGTCACAGTTCACTGGTGGAGTTTGAGTCCTCTAAGTCATCATAACACTGTCTGAGCACACTGGATACGTTCAACAGGCTGGGCTCACTCACACTTGTGTCTCTAGCCGCAGGGGTGGTTGCAGGCGTTACTGTATATGTAACTGGAGGGCAACTGTTGCTGCTCTCTTGTAGATGATATGGATTGTTGTGGGCTCTGTTGTGTAACCCACCGCACATCTTGAGATCCCCAAGCAGACATGGGTGGACCAGACAGATGCTTGGGCCACTGCGTCGGTGGGGGCTGCCAGTAATGTTGCTGATGCCTCTGGTGGTGCTGAGGTGGTTGATGATGATGAGAAAGCTGCTGCAACTGCTGCTGCATAGGAGGTGGTTGCTCCTGCTGCTACATCTCCAAGGCTTCATCTCTGTCCAAGCAGTCATTCAGAAGTTCTTGGATCTTTAGCTTGGCATGCCGGTACACAGGTTTTGGGAGATTCGTAAGAACAAATGTGACCCAACTGGTGAAACACACCGTCTCTGATTCATCGGCCATCATCACTTCACTTCTCTGGTTCACCAGCTGTTCGGCAGGTGCTAGAATCCTGCTAGCTCTGTTGTCAAGAGTGGACATTTCGGATCAGGATTTTGGCTTCCTACAGCTGGTCTGAGTTAAAGTGGAGCTGGATACCAATGTAACCGGCATTGCAGCGAGGGGGAGATGGGTGTTGCCTCTTCTACCAGCTGCAAGTCGAGAGCTGCAATGTCCACTGTCCCCTCTGACATTGATGGCAGTGGGGGGGTTCTCCAGTGGTCATGGATTTGGAACCACTGAAGCCAGCTGCAGCAGCAATCTTGGCCTTCAGAGAAACAACATTCCTCCTCCGTACCTCGACAGTGTGTGGACAGAGGAAGCCAAAGCTTTCATAAATCCACTTGTTCCTCTAAGACATGTTCATGACAGCTTGCCCCGACTTCCAATGTCTCAGTTTTCCCAACCTTGTTCGCATACTCTGGAATCACAGCTTCAGTTCATCATCAGTCTTGTCCATACGTGACGCCTGATCAGCCCAGAGCTTGGCCTTCATATGTTTGCCTGTCCAGAATTCTTGTTGTAGAGGCACTCGTTTGCCTGGATGAACTCCACCATGAGCTGTTCTTCATCGTAGTTCAGTTTTATATAAACTCTGGCCTTCTTGCTTGGGTGACAGAGGTGACATTGGCGTCAACGATAGAAGCAACTTCAGACTCAGCTTCGACGTTGGTTTTTTGAACACGAGGCTCTTCTACTGGGGTTTCCGTTGCTGTAGACCATGGTCGCTTGGTAGTATTCTTCCTCTTGGCCTTCGGCATTGCAGAGTCACTCGAAATGAATGGTGCTTTGTCTTTCGCGCCTGTATTTATAGTAGAAGCGAGTTCCGTGAGTGTTCCGCAAGTCCTCCGTGCTGTCCGTAACCATTCCATAAACGTTCCGTATTTATTCCGTGACTGTTCTGCTTTGTTCTGTGTAATGGTCACGGATATTTCGCTGTGTTCCTTGGTTATTTCGTATCTATTCCGTACCTTCGGTCGGGGAATGTCAGTATTCCATGGTGATCCATACATGAATGCGACTGTTCCGCAGCTGCTTTTGACCACATGGAAGAGGAAGGAAGACTTGCGGATAAGTTACGGAACACTTGCGGTATAAAATGACAGACTATGGACCACTTGTGGGAAATGAAGGAATGTTTACAGAAAGACTACGGAACCAAAGGGAACACTCACGGATTTTTTTTCCCATGAACGTGCTTTGAACATGTTCAAAAGCACGTTCACGGAATATTTTGTCTCGCCGGAAGCATACAGAAGTGGAGGAAGACTTGAGGAATAACTACGGAATGACACGGAATGACACGGAAGATGAGGGAATAATTGTGGAATGTTTGCGGATGACAACATCATCATCATCATCATCATTTTCTGTAACCGCTTCATCCTAATTAGGGTCACGGGGAAGCTGGTGCCCGTCCCAGTCAACTCAGGGCGAGGGCAGAGTACACCCTGGACAGCTCGCCAGGCCATTGCAGGGCGGAAACACGCTGACGGCTTTGCAGCCTACTCTTGTCGAAAGTCAGCAATGGTTCTTTTACATGCCTCACAACATAGACAGTGAGAGACATGGCTGGTCTTTGATAACCCAGTTAGCTGCACTGGGGGGGGGGGGGGGGCGTGACAACCTTGTGGAGAGTGGGACTCGAACCCCCAACCTTTGGATCAGCGATCCGGCGCCTTATACCACTAGACCACCACTGCCCCGGATGATAACATTTTTGCTTCTGTAAGTCTGCGGTGCTCCAGTGAAATGGGGGTATTACTTTCCTGTTGGTGATTCACCAAATTAGTTGCAAAATGCTCATCCAACTGTTTAGTTGTACTTTTTAGGACCTACTGTATTTTGGAGCTCATCTACTTTTGTGGTATGCTAATGCCAATCAAGTTCTGAATTGTGATTATAATTTTCATGGAATAGCAAAATGTCCCACTTTCAACACTAAATGTTTTTCTATATTCAGGTGTGAATGTGGGTTTATGGTTTTTGAAAATCACTGCTTTCTGTTTTAATTTACATCACACAATGTCCCAATTTCTTTAGAATTGGGGCTGTAATTTAACCAAAATAAAATTCTCAAATTCTTTCTCACTCACTCACTCACTCACTCACTCACTCACTCACTCACTCACTCACTCACTCATTTAATGAACCAGTAAACTAAAGCCTGTTCCTATCTCAGCCAACACTGGGCAAAGGTAGGGTGCACCTTGGGCGACTCACCAGACAATTGGGCCAACACACATGCAGGCATTCACAATGACATCCACAACCATGAAAAGTTTGGAAATATGCCTATTGCGCATACTATTGTACTGAGGGAGGAAACCAGAGTGTCCAGAAAAACCCGTGGAAGCACGGGGACAACATGCAAACTCCACAGAGAAATTCCCAAGCATAGGACTTGAACCCAGGACCTTCTTGCTGTGAGGGAAACATGCCTGCCACTGCACCACCGTGCTGCCCAGATTATCACTGTACATAAAAATCAACTATCATTTTTTATACCACAAGCAACTTAAAATGTGTCTACTTAATGTATAGATATCAAAAGTCCACTAAGAGTGAGATAAAAGGAGAATAAGCCGAATTTGCTAAGCACATAAAGAGATAAATTGTCGATATAAGAAGTGAACAGTAGGTTCATGTACCATCTGGACCATTTTCCTGAAGGACAAGACAAGGGATGGAGCTATTGATAAAAAACAGTCCGTGTGTGTGTGTGTGTGTGTCTGTGTGTGTGTGTGTGTGTGTGTGTGTGTGTACTGGGGCCATAACAGATGTTGTGCCGTAAGACCAAATAAGTAAAGGTCAACAGGAGACAGACAAACGTGACACACCCTCTTCAGGCATGTAGACACACGCATTCTTTCTAACACTTCACATGCGCCAACCTTTTGCTTCACATATACAATATGTGTGTGAGCAAATGATAGCATCATCATCTTACATGTGCTTTTCATCCTCTCTTTCTGAGTTCGGTCTCTCCAATATAATATTGACCTCACATCTGCTCAATGTGTGGCATAAATTTAGATGTGATGGAAGAGAGTAAAAAAACACATCAGTCAAAAAACACTTGCACTACCCAAGGCAGTTGTAGCTAGCACTGATGAAAGCGCTGAGAACCTGGATTTATTTATAGAAAAGACCAGATGGCGGCAGCTGCTAAAAATCTTTTTTGTTGTTGCAAAAAACCTGGTAGAACAGTCGTGGCTCCTTCTTTGTTTAAAAATGCATCTGTGTTTTGGCTACGTGTGGAATATGTCATCGGCAGATAACTGTACGTCCTTCTCGAAAAAAAAGTCTTTGTTTTCTCCACTGCATCCATTCAGTCATCTTCTTCCACCTTTATTCAGTAAGATCTGAATATCCTTGTGAAGCTTTACACAGACTTCACAATGCTGTAAACTCAAGTCTCCTACAGAACCAATCGGGTCGATCGCTTACAGTAGTACTGTAAACGACTGGACTTAAACTATTCACAGCTCCTGTAATCTAAGCGTATAGACTTGACGAAACATAATAAGGCTCTTGCTATTTTAAGGCTCTCAACAGTCTGGCAGTCTGAATCCTGCTGTGACAATCAAGTGTAAATTGTTCTAGTTGGTACCAAGAGAGTTTCACTTAAATTCATCGATACTGAATTTATCTCATTCCTTTGAACACGTCAGAAAGACACTGAAAAGAGATGAAAGAAATCAAATACACCTTAGGAACAGGCTGAGTCACACCTTTCACACCTACTACTCCTTCAGCCACAGCTCCAACACTCACAAACACACACAGACGCACACAGACACAGACACACGTATAGACGCGCGTGCGCGCACACACACACACACACACACACACACACACACACACACACACACACACACACACACACACATACAGATGCAGACACAGACACACACACAGACACACATATAAACACACACACGCTGCGCACACACACACACACACACACACACACACACACAGACACAAACACCCCTCAACACACACACACACACACACACACACACACACACACACACACACACACACAGTCACACATAAACACACAGACACACAGACACAAACACCCCCCAACACACACACACACACACACACACACACACACACACACACACACACACACACACATATACAGATGCAGACACATACACACAGACACACACACACACACACAGAGACACACACATACAGATGCAGACACACAGACACACATACAGACACACATGCGCCGCACACACACACACACACACACACACACACACACACACACACACACACACACACACACACACACACACATACAGATGCAGACACAGACACACACACAGACACACATATAAACACACACGCTGCACACACACACACACACACACACACACACACACACACAGACACAAACACCCCTCAACACACACACACACACACACACACACACACACACAGTCACACATAAACACACACACACACACAGACACAAACACCCCCCAACACACACACACACACACACACACACACACACACTGACACAACACTCCCCCCCCCGCCCCGCCCCCACACACACACTATCTGACTTTTCACTAATTACATCTGACATGTGGGGAACAAATAAACCTATGAATGATTGCTGCTGCACTACTGTGCATTTGTTGGGGGTGGTTTAACTGATTCAGTTTTCAAGATGAACACACAAACGCACACACACACATACATTTGAATGAAACAAAGTACAGTATGTGGGATACTAACACCATATGGTGCTTATGGAGATTATTTAAACAAAAGGTGAAACTAAAAAGAAAGCTGCTGGCTTTGGGTAACATCTATTCTGGCTCAGTGCTGAGGTTGCAGTTATATTAATAAACTGAAAAACACTGAAATGGACCGTGTTTCAAATGTAAAACTTCTTGTTGAGCCATCACTGTCATCATCAGTTCATCCAGAGAGTTAATATAATACAGTGGCTCTTGGGTGGTTAACCTTTTTCTTAATATCCATCCAGACATCCCTCAAGGGAAATTATTTCCTCTGCATTTAACCCATCCAAAGTGAGCACACACACACACACACACACACACACACACACACACACACACACACACACACATGGAGAGTAGTTAAGGGTTAGATGCCTTGCTCAAGGGCACTTCAGCCATTTAGGTGGAGGAAGGGAAGGTGGATCTCACACCCCCACCACCACCACACATTTTTCTGCTGGCTCAGGAATTGAACCAGTGAGCTTTTGGTCCCAAACCTGCTTCTCTAACCATTAAACTACAGCTGCCCCCTGACTTACTGTCCTTCAGGGGTACATTTACTGACATATTCATTTATTTCATCCTCACTCATTTGTCAAACTGCTTAATCCTACTAGGGTCATAAAGTCAATCTGAGCTAACACCAAGCAGAAGAGGGGTACAACCTGAACAGCTCGCTAGACCAGCACAGCTCAACCTTTCACATTCACACTTACACATAGGGTCAATTTGGAAAAGCCAATTAGCCGAATTTGCATGTCCGTGGACGGTGGGAGGAAAGAAGGGTACCTGGAGGAAACCCCACACGAGCATGGAGAGAACGTGGAAAGTTCACACTGAAATGTCTGAGCCAAAGACGCGAACCCAGGACCGTTCTGCTGTGAGGCAGAAATGCTCCCAAGAAAATCCTAACAACAGTATCTTTATTTATTTATTTATTTTTTTATTTATTTTTCTCAAAACTAACCCCATTCTTGTCTTTACATTTGCTCCCTATTAAGATTTGAAGACACAAACACACACACACACACACACACACACACACACACACACACACACACACACACACACACACACACGAGTGCATTCATGAGGAGCCATGGCTATAAGCATTAAAGATTTAGGTTCTCATTTAGCTGATGATTACACCAAGGACCAAAAGCACTAGGTGAGACAGAACAAATGATCTTTTTGTTTTGTTCCTCTCCTTTTATCTAAATTAAAAATGAATGTCTTGAAGCAATGGTCTACTGAGATCTTTCTGTTGGTCTCAGTGCCTCTCTTTCACATCTCTCTGTCTTCTCTCACTATTCAGAAATACCTGTGGTGACGCCACCTTAGATTGTTGAGACATCATCACAAAACTGGAGTAACAAATGCTAAATTAGCAGTCTCAGTATCAGTAGGACTCAAGCGCAGTCGATGAGTTATGCAGAATTAATTATCCACCCATTTGATTTCAAGTCAAAAGGTAAATTAATTAATTTTTCTAAGATGATTAATCCTAATTAGGCTCACAGGAGATTGCAGATAATCTCATCTGATTCTGGGCGAGGGCAGGGTACACCCTGGACAGCTCACCAGGCCATTGCAGGGCCAACACACACGCACACACACAGAACCAGTCACACTCACACTTTAGGGACAATTTGGAACAGCCAACCAGTCTACTATGCATGCTTTTGTACTACCTGGAGGAAACCCACGCAAGCACAGAGAGAACATGCAAGCTCCACATAGACAAGCCTGAGCCCCTTCTAGTAGGTCTATGGCACCAACAACCATTCAGACTCCCACAGTAACACCAAGGCAGAGTTTGGAGTAGGGTCAGTTTGGGATATGCATCTTTGGAGCATTGGACGAAAGTAGAGTACTCAGAGGAAACCCATGCATGGGATGAGCATGCAAACTCCACACAGAAACACCCCCACCGAAACCAAGACACAAACCCAGGACCTTCTTGCTAGGAGGTAGACATTCTATCCACCATTCCAACCCAATATATGACTTTTCTGAAAATATTGCTAATCTTACACTAATATACTGCATGCAATGTGATAAGTGCCCAGGGCGCTTAAAAAATGGGGGGGGGGGGGGGGGGCTTTTTAAAAAATTACCAGTGGAGTGGAACAGTAAGTGCTGGTGGTAAACATGAATAATAACCGAAGAATAAAAGAGTTTTACTGGTATTTGAATTATTCATTTTGTAGTATCAACCAAATTACTTACATGAAAGCTGAAAAGAAACAGAAAACAGCATAATTAATAAAAAAAAAAACCTACACCCTCCCGGTGCTGTTTCTTTAAATATTTTCTCGCGATATAAAATCGAGCCAAATGACATGAATGTTAACTTTAGCACATGGCACGTTGAAAAGTACATGGCCAGGAATGTCTTTAAATGTATGAAGTTAGCGAGCAGGAGAATCGGGTGTAAAATACACGTCATCACTTTCTGATAGGTCCATATCTGGCTCATTGCTCCGTTCATTCAGAGCATCCGATAGTTTTGTTGTAACAGTTTCTAATGGTTCATCGGTTGTTGGACATTTACCAAGAGAACGCAGCAAAATATTTTCCTGTTTTTTAAAGCACGGCGGAACAATCAAATGTGTTGTTGCTGATGAACATAATAGACATCCCCCAGTGGCAGGGGGTCTTGAAATACAGTGTAAACTCACTTTAACAGGCAGTGAACGTTTCATTTTACGGTTGCAGAGACTGAGCGAATAAAATTGGGAAGTTTGATTTACCATTTTGCTCCCAGTACACATGGACGGTTATTAGACGGAAGATCAAAAAAAAAACATTGGGGTGGGTGGGTGGGGGTGGGGGGGGTGTGTGGGGGGCTTATTGGCTCACGACACTTATTATGTCGAATATGGTAGTTTTAAAAATGCACACACACACACACACACACACACACACACACACACACACACACACACATACACACACATGTATCTTGTAGATGCATAAAATCCTGCTTAAGTTTTCGGCTTTTTCCATTTATCAGGGGTCGCCACAGCGAATAATTCACACGTTTGATTTGGCATGGGTTTTTACGTCGGATGCCCTTCCTGACACAACCCTTTAGCAAGGGACAGAAACACGCTGACAGCTTTGCAGCTACTCTTTTTACGAAAGTCAGCAATGGTTCTTTTACATGAACCTCTCACCATAGACAGTGAGAGACATGGCCCGCCTTTGATAACCCAGTTAGCTGCACTGGGGGGGACAGTGACAACCTTGAATAGTAATAATGTTCCATATTCTCAGCCTCAGGCAGTGTTGCAAAACCCTGACGTTTCTGTGCACTAGATAAAAAAAGGGCCTTTTACATCAGTGTGTATTGGGTATGCCTACTACGTTTTACCATACAGTGTTATTGTACCCATTCTGGCTAAAGTAGCACAAAGGTGCCCTTTGCAGCTTGGTTTCCATTCGGAGAGTTTCAATTCTCCTAAGTTTTCTGGCGAGCTCTGGGGTCTATAAGATTACCCTTAGCTACAAGCATGCTAAGAGAACAAGATTTTAGGGTCCAGCTCTAGCATTTTGCTATGGAGCATATCAAGCAGCTACCAGTCTGCATTTACGCTTTTGAATCCAGTATTTGGCATTCTGTGCTGAGTGTTCAGAGGCCCTGGGAGAACATTAGGAAATAAAGTAGAAAATCTTAAAAGAGAATTATATTAGGTTTGCCTTTTCTCACTTAAAAAAAAAACAACAACAGGGATCAATAAGCTGTAACATGCTGACGTCAAGTGAAATACACCATCGGGTTTATTAAACTTTAGAAACTCTCTATTTGCACCATCTCACCTTTTTTTTTTTTTTTTTTTTTTTTTTGCAGGATACGAGGGTGCAAATAGAATCTCAGGTCCTTCTGTTTAATTATCAAGGTCATTCAAGATTTATCGATGGGGACTGTGCCTTTTTAGAATGCATAGTTTCCTAGAGAACTTTAACAAGCCCTAAAATACCTGTTCATCGTGATTTTTTAAACATAAAAATAGGAAAAATATTCTGCTTGTTCAAGCTGGAATACACAAGATTGGTTGCTAACTGAAAGTATAAATAAAACCTAAAACATTATCCATTCAATATCATCAAACACAGTTCAAGATATGAAAAAGTCAAACATATAATAGGTATAATATGATATAATAGGAATTATATAATAAATACAATATAAATATGATATAATAAAAAAGGCAGCCGAGAAGAAGAAGAAGAAGAAGAAGAAAAAGATAATAGTCATTAATATATATTCTACATGAGACTAGTGGGGTCGGTGGTGTAGTGGTTATGGTGCTGTGCTCATGATCAGGAGGTTGTGTGTTTGAATCCCAGTTAGACCCCCACTGTGCTGAGGCCCCTGGGCAAGGTCTTAACCTCAAGTGTGCCTCTGTTCACCCAGCAGTATAAATGGGTACCAGTAAAATATACTGGGAAGGGAACCGATGATGGACTAACATCCCATCCAGGAGGAGTTGAACTCCTGGAAGCTTCACACTATGGAAACCAGGGATAAGTACCAGCCTGACGATCCACTAGGCTCAGGTGTAAAAAGCCCAACAGACTACCCACCTACATGACAATAATACAATTTGGTTGTTTCACTATTTGGGAGATGATTTAATTCATTCCTCGTATGATCACCAATTCTATCTGGAATTCAACATAATTTTAACTGAAGCTTTAATCAATCCCCACACATACTTCTTGATGGCTAATCTCCAGTGACCCGCTCCTTCAGTCTGTCACCTTCAGCTCTCTCTCTCTCTCTCTCTCTCTCTCTCTCTCTCTCTCTCTCTCTTTCTCTTTGTCTCTCTCTCTCTCTCTCTCTCTCTCTCTTTCTCTTTGTCTCTCTCTCGCTCTCGCTCTCTCGCTCTCTCTGTCTCTCTCTTTACCAGTGTTTAGCACTACATAAATTCCTTTAACTCACATTTGACAAAACTCCGGGCTAATCAGAGATCACACATGGCAGTGCATATGCCAGTTATCTTGGCAATGATATGACAATACTTTCTTAGAATCTGTTTTCTTTGAAGTAAAACCGACACGAATTAAAGCGGGAGAAACCCCACTTCCAACCCAACCCAGCTCAGTATCTGAGGATCCAGCAAGCTTTCAGTAGCCAATTTATTCTGGTCAAGATCACAGTGGGTACAGAGTCTATTCCAGAAATATTCCTGGATATGAATTGATTCCTTGGATGACACATTACTTTATCATTCCACTCTGATTACATGCATTCACCTAATTACTCACAGACATCACAGCAGCCACCTATAACTGGCATGCTTTCACGAGGTGGGAGGAAACCACAGAATCCAGAGAAAAGCATTATTAAGAGAACATGTAACACAGGCAGTAAACTTTTTTTTTCTTTTTTCTTTTCTTTTGTTTTTTTTTGCTGCTGCACCAGTGTTCATCCCGACATATTTATTTATGCCAGCAATTTTTAATTCTCAGAAACATTGATGTTAGTACTTGAAGAGAAATACTAAACACACACAAAAAAATTCAGGACTATGAAAGGAACTGTGCATTTTGTAGCTGTGGGGGAGAAATTCACTTCAGATAGTTCATACTCACTTAATTTCCATTTTAAGTAATGTATCGATAGCTTGTTTACCAAATATCAGTGTAGTGCAAGAGATTCTACAACACATTTTACTTTTCTAAATACCCAGTTCAACTTTTTTCTTTTTAATTTTAGTGATTATATAAACCCAAAACCTTGTACAATTCCTTCAATTAGTGCCTCTCTGATCAGTTTCCTCCTTGCTCTTCCACATCCTGGTCTGGTCTGGGAAGGGTCCTAGTAGTACCTAAAGATTTCCTGATTATGAACTATACTGTGCTCCTATCAATTCATAATGGACTCAAAAATATTTTTCTATTCATCTCCAGAGTCTGCCTACTGACACCTTTTGGCAGTGCCTTGCCACCCATAGTTGATTATTTGTTTTAAGGTACACTTCCAGGTAGTCTAATGCTCTAGAAATGTGTGTGTGTGTGTGTGTGTGTGTGTGTGTGTGTGTGTGTGTGTGTGTGTGTGTGTGTGTGTGTGTGTGTGTGTGTGTGTGTGTGTGTGTGTGTGTGTGTGTGTGTGGGTGGGATTGAATAAGAAATACTGAAGGAACAGGAAAGAAAAGTCGAGACATGCACAAAATATATGAGGCAATGTTCATCCCGAATTTTCTTTTTGGGAAAAAATTAATAAGGCTCAATCCAGTCAGATAAATCTTCATTAAAGAGATTAATTGATTGAAAAAGAAAAGCTCTCTCTCTCTCTCTCTCTCTCTCTCTCTCTCTCTCTCTCTCTCTCTCACTCCTCTGTGTGTGTGTGTGTGTGTGTGTGTGTGTGTGTGTGTGTGTGTGTGTGTGTGTGTGTGTGTGTGTGTGTGTGTGTGTATTAGACAGAGACGACGAGATTGAATAAGAAATACTGAAGGAACAGGAAAGAAAAGTCGAGACATGCACAAAAGTTATTAGACAATGTTCATCCTGTATTCTTCTTTTTAGGAAAAATTTCATAAGGCTCAATCCAGTCAGGTCATAAGCACATCATCCATCACTGCCACACCCAGAGACATAGTGTCCTTCTAAGATCTGTTGCCTGGCAACGGGGGCTGATTGAGTTTTGGTGTGTGTGTGTGTGTGTGTGTGTGTGTGTGTGTGTGTGTGTGTGTGTGTGTGTGTGTGTGTGAGAGTGAGAGAGAGAGAGAGAGAGAGAGAGAGAGAGAGAGATTACTTTTAAAAATTAGCAAGATTGATTTGTGCAGGTAGGGTAGCATGGAGGTGTTTAGCATGTCCTCCTCACCGCAAGAAGATCCTGGGTTCGAGTCCTGGAGTCAGCAACGGTGTTTCTGTGTGGAGTTTGCATATTTCCTCCTGGTACCCTGGTTTTCCCCCCACAGTCCGAAACCATGCACCTTAGACTAATTGGCTGTTGCAAATTGCCCTATTGGCTTGAATGTGAATGATTGTGTGTGGCTGCTGGCCCTGCAATGGTCTGGTGAGCTGTTCGTAGTGTACCCCACCTTTGCAGAACAAAACTCATAAGTTGGGATTTGACACAATCCTTGATCATGAGCCCAGTTTCCTAACCATTACACCACTGGTTCCACATTCAGTTACATAACAATTTTTATTCCCTTCATGTTCAAATTAAACAATTTTAATTTAGTGTTGCTCTTTTGATTCTCTCTCTCTCTCTCTGTGTGTGTGTGTGTGTGTGTGTGTGTGTGTGTGTGTGTGTGTGTGTGTGTGTGTGTGTGTGTGTGTGTGTGTGTGATGGTAAAGTTCAGTGTGTTCCCCTACTGTGGAGCAGTGATATAGGTGTTAATAACCCTAATCCAATCTGACAGACACTAAAGGGTCCTTCAGACTCGGAGGGTCTTTTGCTGTCTATATGCAGGAAAAAACCCACCTTCCCATTTCTCTTCTCTTTCTCACACACTCGCCAAAAATGAAGCTGCATGGATATGCAATCTATTATTTCCCAAATACATTATAACCAGATACAGATATGGTGATGTATCAGCGAGCCTGAGACAGTTGGATAACTAAATATACATAATTCAGGTTTGTTGATGTCGCTGTATGATATGATTTTGCCATATTCACATTCTCATATTAATTAACATTTATTATTATTATTATTATTATTCGTTCAGAGATAAAGTTGGTACTTTTTTCAAACTTTCTTGGCATAAGTATAAGGCACATCCCAGCCATCCTGTCTTCACTTATTAACATTTATACAACTCATTAATGAATTAATTACCAGTTGAAGGTAGATTTAGCTTCTTTCATTGCTTTTCAGATTTAATTATAATTTAAGTCTATAAATCCTTCATATTGTCCTGTAATGGACTCCCTAATCAAATGCACTTTAAATTAGAGACACTGTACCATGACTGCATCTATTCTGACCATAATTCAGGGGTCTGTCTGTACCCCATGAGAAGACACTGCGATTTTCTTCATATTAGTTTCATATTTATTCATTACTCATTTTGTGAACTGCTTGATCCTAATTAGGGTCACTTGAAGGGTGGGCCCATCTCAGCCAACTCTGGGCGAGGGCAGGGTACACCATGAACAGCTCACCAAGCCATTGCAGGGTATAATCTCAAGCGTATTGCTGAATTATTAATGAAATGTGTTTTCACTTTATTCAGTATTTCAGTAGTTGGCAGTTCGGTGCTGTAGTGGTTAGCATGTTCACCTCACAGCAAGAAGCTCCTGGGTTCAATTCCCAGAGCAGATACTTCTGTGTAGACTTTGCATGTTCTCCTCGTGCTTGTGTGAGTTTCCTCCAGGTACTCCGGTTTCCTCCCACAGTACAAAAAACATGCACTGTAGGTTAATTGGCTGTTCCAAATCACCCTGAGGTATGGATTGAGTGTTGATGTTTGTTTGAGTGTTTGCCCCGCAAGCTGTCCTCATCAAGGCCTGGTGAGCTTTTTTTCTTTTCCTTTCGGTTTTTCCCTTTCTCAGGGGTCTCCACAGCAAATCATCTGATTCAGATGTTTGGTTTGGCAGAGGTTTTTACGTCGGATGCCCTTCCTGACACAACCCTTTAGCAAGGGGCAGAAACACGCTGACGGCTTTGCAGCTCCTCTGTACGAAAGTCAGCAATGGTTCTTTTACATGAAGCTCTCACCTTAGACAGTGAGAGACATGGCCCGCCTTTGATAACCCAGTTAGTGCACTGGGGGGGAGACAGTGACAACCTTGTGGAGAGTGGCACTCGAGCCCCCAACATTAGGATCAGCGATCCAGTGCCCTATACCAGGCCACCACTGCCCCCATGGCCTGGCGAGCTGTCCAGGGTATATCCTGCTTTCGCCCAAAATCTGCTGAGATGAGCACCAGCCTCTCTGTGACCCTAATTAGGATTACGCTGTTCAGAAAATGAATGAATGGTCATTTTGTATGTTGAGGTTAAGGTTAATTCCTTCACCTATAAAAGTTGTATGGTGTAGTGGTGGCCTGGTGGCAAAACGTGCTGGATCACTAATCCTAAGGTTGGGGGTTCAAGCCCCAATCTCAACAAAGTTATCACTGACACCCCCCCCCCCCCCCCCCACACACACACACACACACACACACACACATACGCACACCCATACAGCTGACTGGGTTATCAAAGGCCGGCCATGTCTCTCACTGTCTGTGGTGTGAGGTTCATGTAAAAGAACCATTGCTGACTTTCAACAAGAGGAGCTGCATAGACATCAGCGTGTTTCCACCCTGTGATGGCCTGGCGAGCTGTCCAGGGTGTATCCTGTGCCCAGAGTCGACTGGAATGGGCACCAGCCTCTCCAGAACTCTAATTAAGATTATACGGTTCAGAAAATGAATGAATGAATAAAAGCTGTAACTCTGAGAAACTTATATGAAGGTATGAAGGTGAAACTCAGACATGCTGATGGTTGTCAAAGATCTGTCGCTTTAAGGGGATTGTGGGAATATATAAATCCCATCCATGTGCTTAATATATATATATATATATATAGTGGTGGTCTAGTGGTATAGGGCGCTGGATCGCTGATCCAAAGGTTGGGGGTTCGAGTCCCACTCTGCACAAGATTGTCATTGTCCCCTCCAGTGCAGCTAACTGGGTTATCAAAGGCGGGCCATGTCTCTCACTGTCTATGGTGAGAGGTTGATGTAAAAGAACCATTGCTGACTTTTGTAAAGAGTAGCTGCAAAGCCGTCAGCGTGTTTCTGTCCCTTGCTAAAAAGGGTTGTGATAGGAAGGACATCCGACGTAAAAACCTCTGCCAAATCAAACGTGCGAATTAGAAAAATTGGGAAAAAGCCGAAAGGAAGACAGACATACTGTGTATATATATATATATATATATATAGAGGATTTTCTTTTTATTGAAACTCCATTTATCACTACAGATCTGTTTCGAGGGGTGGTGAAACCATCCTCTCTCTTCAGGTGATTATAGAAGAATTCTTCTATAATCACCTGAAGAGAGAGGATGGTTTCACCACCCCTCGAAGCAGATCTGTAGTGATAAATGGAGTTTCAATAGAAATTCTTTGTCC